>JAESUZ010002062.1:0-600000 GCA_017311185.1 Proteles cristata cristata
GAGGCCCAGAGGGACCCAGCTAGAATCAGAGACCTTTTAGCCCTAAACCGGAGTTTTTCAACATTCGTGCCTGGATCATTCTCTGGGGGGAAAGGGGGCTCCTGTGGGGTTTTGAGCAGCATCCCTAACCCCCCCCCACTCGATGCCAGGAACACCCCCCGCCCCCAGTTTTGGCAGCCCTGGGTGTGTCCCCAAACACTGCCAAATGATTTGTAGGAAACAGAATCACTCCTGATTGAGAACCACTGACAAAGGTTTTTCTGGAAATATATCTTTGTCCCTCAGTAGAGGAACAGGGGCCTGTCCAGGCTTCTCAACCTAGTTAGCGTGAGCTGGGGCTAAAGCCTCGGCCTCCCATGTCTCAGGCTGAAATGCATCGGGCACGGGTGTGGGGCCCTGGAGGAGGGCCCAGAGAATAACCTCTACTCAGTGGGTCTGGGTGTGTGAGCCCGAGGACCTGGGTTCAAGTCCTGGATCTAGCACTAGTGTGCCGTGTGCCTTGCGAGTCCACGTCATCTCTCTTAGCCTCTGTTTTCTCATCTGAGACAGAGGCTCGTGGTAGCATCAGCCTGTCACCAGGCTGTGGGGGTAACCCCATGAGCAAATGCACACCGGGCACCTGGCCCGGTGACATAGGTGCTGAGCAGGTGATGGCGTGGTTGGGAACGAGGCAGGCTGTTCCCTCCTCCACCCCCGCCCATCACCCCCCTGATCCATGAAGACCGTGAGAGAAACTGAGGTTTGCCTCACTCGCCCGACCTTTGGGCGATGGTTGGGAGATTTGCCAGCTCTGGGCCTTTCTTCCTGGTTCCTCTCCGTGCCTCCTACGTCTCCGTGGGGGTCAGGTTTCCCTAGAGCTTTGCTGGCAGGCAGTCAGACCCCAGGGCCTGACCCCCAGGGGTCCAGAGTCCGTGGCCTTGTCTACAGGCACAGCGCAGGGCTTGCCACCTACGCTCCTGGAGAGTCCCCTTTCCCACCTGCAGCAGGCCCAGCTGTGGCGGGACGTGAGACGCACAGGTTGGACCCCACGTGATCAGGAGCGAGGAGGGATCCCAGCAGTCGCTGCGCCCAGTGGCCCCTGCTTAGAGGCTGGAGGCTGGCGGCCTGCCTCTGTCACACTTGAGCTGTCACGCTACTTTTTCGTCATCTGCACGATGAGGGTGGCCGCTCGCACCCAGGACACGCACGCACGCAGCTGCAGAGCTCGGTAACCTCTGCTCCTCACCGCGGCTGCTATGGTGAGAACGGGCGCCCTGGCGGGAGGCGCGACAAAGGCCACCTGGAAGCGTGGTTCTTCTCTCCCAGTGTTTTAGGTTGGGGTCCCTGACCTGCTTTACTCTTGTCAAGCATTATCCAGATGGGGCCCGGTCACCATACCTCCGGGGAGACAGAAGGTGCTGGGTGCTGAGGGCAAGGCCCCTTCAACACCTGGCCCTTCCTGGCCTGTTCGCCCGGCTGCGTGGAGGCCAGGGCGGGCTCGCGACCCCTTGGCCAGGGCAGGCCCGAGGGCTTCCTGCGGGAGATCAGGCACGGGCAGTGGGGGCCGGGTGCCCTCCTGTCTGCGCTCAGCCCATGTTTCCCCTCCCGTCTTTTGTGCCTTCCTGTGCTGGCGTGTTGCCGAGGCCTCCTCTGGTCCTGGGTCCAGCGCTGACCCTGGTTCCCTTCCCTCCCAGCCCCCTGGCCGCCCGCGTTCCCGCCTCCCGTTGCTCCCTGTTCGTGGTCTGTCTTGCGTCCCGCAGGCATGGCCTTGGGGGCTCCTCGCTCGAACTCGGCCCCTTTCCGTCCTCCCTGCTTCTATCTTGGCTGCGCTCGGCCCCGCTTCGCTCCATTGACCCCGGCTGTGGCCCCACCAAGGGGACGCACCTTTTTGTTGTTTCTGTGACAAATTTGGGAAGTTCGCTGTTTTAACCGTTTTGAGCACACGCTACAGTGGCTTTTATATATTTATAGTGTTGTGCAATTGTCACTGCTCTCTAATTGAGAACATTCCATCACTCCTCAAGGGAACCCCCTTCCTGTTAGCTGTCACCCCCAATTCACCCCTCCCTGCAGTCCCTAAGAACTCCTTTTTTTTTCTTTTTTTTTGAGAGAGCGAGAGAGCTTGATTAAGGGAGAGGGGAGAGAATCCCAAGCAGGCTCCATGCCCAGCATGCAGAGTCCGGGGTGGGGCTCGATCCCACAACCCTGGGGTCATGACCTGAGCCGAAATCAAGAGTCAGATGCCCACCCGACAGCCAGCCAGGCACCCCGCCTGCGAACTCCACATCAGCTTCCTACTTCTGTGAATTTGCATATTCCAGATATTTCACAGAAATGGAATCCTATGTGGCTCTTTGCTTCCGGCTTCTTTCACTGGGCCTGTTTTGGGGTTCATCCAGGCCGTTGCGCCTATCAGTTTCCATCCACTTCATGGCTGAGTAGTATTCTGTTCTATAGCTGCCCTATATGTTTGATTTTTTTGCAGACAGTAGCTCTAAAGAGTCACAATCTCTGTCTTAAAAGAAATCAGCTACCCAGTAAAGAAGTACCATGAAATAACATGGTCAGGTATTACCCTCGGACCCAGCTGGGTGCCCCAGGAATGTGCCCTGTTGTATCTCTGCGTTTCCTTGTCTTTCTCCCCGTTAGACTATGAGCTCCCCGAGGGCAGGGACCCCGTCTCACTCGTCTCGAGCCCCCATCCTGGCACAAGGTCTTGGACGGTGGGTGTTCTGTGACACTCACTGGGTGGAGGTGACCAGGGCCCACCCGTTGACCTCCCACTAACATCAGACGTCCAGAGGGGCGCCTGGGTGGCTTAGTCAGTTGAGTGTCCGACTTTCGCTTGGGTCATGATCTCGCGGTTCGTGGGTTCGAGCCCGGCGTCGGGCTCTGTGCTGACTGCCAGCTCAGAGCCTGGAGCCAATTTCAGAGTCTGTATCTCCCCCTCTCTCTCTGACCCTCCCTGCTCACGCTGTCTCTCTCCTAGAAATAAAAAAAAAAAAAAAAAAAATCAGACGTCCAGCACGGGTTCAGAAACAGGCCCAAGAGACCCTGTGGCCTGATGGTCATTCTGCAGCTGGCGGGTCCCCGAGGCCCTCCCTAACCCTGCGTCAGCCCTGGCCCAGCTCTCTAGCCCTTCCTTCCCCCCCACACACACACCACCCCCGTCCCTCCCTCTCTCCGTGCCGGCCACACCGACCGCGCCCGGCTCCCTCTTGCTCTTCCTGCCCCTTTGGATGCTTGAGATGACTCGTCAGCTAAAATGTCCCAGCCTCCAAGGATTCCTCCCCAAAACGCACTTGAAAACACTCCTGCTGCCGTACACCCACCTCTCCCTGAGTCCTCGGCACCCACGTGCCGGTGTCCCCCCTCTTCCCCGTGGTGACACAGTGTTCTGCTCTCGGCCTCACCCGCTAGACGGTGAGCTCCTCGTCTAACCCGCCGGCGGACGCCCGCCTTGTGTGTAAAGGAGCCGGGCACGTGGCGAGCACAGACGCGTCGTCTAAGTGGCCGTTGTTTGTGTGGCTGTTCTTGCCTGAGTGGACACTGGGGTAAAACGGAAATCGAGGGGCCTGGAAGTTTAAACCTGGAGTCTTGTCTTTGTCACGATGAGCATGTGAATGATGAAAAAGCAAACTTTGGTGGGCCTCTTGGCAGCCTGGGCACTGCCCTGAGTATGGCTTCTGCCCTGCCCTTGCCACAGGATGGCCTGTGAGGCCAAAATTGTGCCATCCCCCCTCTTGCTCACATGTGGAAACTGAGGTCCTGAGAGGCTAAGTCACAGACTGCCCCGAGGTTTGATCTTGCACCCTAGCACCCGCCGCATGTGTCCGTCCTGCCGTCGAGCCTCAGTTCTTCAGGCTTTCTGGGCTGCAGGTCCCCAGTTTGGAAGGCGAGGAGGTCAGACCTTGACATTTGAGACCCCGCCATGGATCTGCCCTCGGGGTCACATCCTGGTTGGGGACACCACCCAGACCTGCTGGTGACTCGGGGTCCGTGCCCCCCTGCTCTTGCCCCCTAGCCGGTGAGTTCCTCGGACAGCGAGACCCCTGAGGCCGACCCGGCGGGCGGGAGTGAGGACGACGAGGTCCGGGGGGTCATGGCCGTCACAGCCGTGACCGCCACAGCGGCCAGCGACAGGATGGAGAGTGATTCCGACTCGGACAAAAGCAGCGACAACAGTGGCCTGAAGCGGAAGGCCGCAGCCCTGAAGGTAGGTGGGGGTGGGGCGGGAGCCCTTGGCCTGGTTGGGGGTAGGGGTGGCAGCCCAGCCTCTCTCTGCCCCCCACCCCCAGCAGCTTGGGCTCCCTCCCCTGCCTTTCTTGTTGTTAATGCATGGTTCCACCATGATTGATTTCATTTATTTGTACTGGTTATCGTGTTTCATGTGTGTCACTTCATTAATCTTTGTAAGGTTGCCCAGTAGATATTACCGTTTCCGCCTTGTAGATTGTCATCTCGGGGAGGGCGTGTCCTTAACCCCCGCTACAGTGTGAGCCGAGATGCTTCCCTGTGTCCACCGCCTTTCACTCAACACCAGCCAGGCTGCACAGACACCAGCAGAAGGAGAAGCCACACTTGGGAGTGGCTTTTCCTTCCCAGGAGCCTCCTGGCTGAAGTGATGCCCTTAAGACAAATGCGCAGATACTTTTTCTGGGTGTTTAATCTGCTTTTTAGAAACTGAAATACCATTCACATAGCATGACATTCACCCTGCTGGAATATACACTTCACTGGTGGTTATACATTCACAGAGCTGTGTAGCCGGCCGCCACTGACTAGTTCTAGAACATTCCATCACTCCATCACCCTGTCCCCCTTAGCAGTCACCCCCTGTCCTCCAGCCCCCGGCCCTCACAAGCCCCCTCCCATCGGTGGATGAGCCTCTTCTGGACGTTTCACGCATGTGGACTCACCCCGCGTGGCCTCCTGTGTCTGGTTCCCTCCCTGAGTGTCGTGTGTTCAGGGTCCATCTGCGGGGCCGCGGGGGTGGGCGCCTCGCTTCTGCTCGTGGCCGAGGGACATGCAGGTTCGCGGTAGGCACATTATATTTATCAGTCAATAGACATCTGGGCTGTGTCCACTTTTGGCTGCTGTGAACACACTACTGTGCACGTGTGTGTGCAGGTTTCTGTGAGGACTTGACTTGTCTGTTCTGGGGATAGTCTCTCGTCCTTTCTCTTCTCTGTCTCTTGACTGCGTCTAACCGTTTGGGTGCGGGATGAAAGACCAGGATCGAGTGCCAATTTCCTTGACAGGCTCGGGCTTTCCTGTCATTACTTATGATAATAACATTTGCTTTGGTTCCAATCATCACGCTAAGCCCCGCTCGTTACAAGTTATCAGATGCAAAAGGTGTGGAGAAGCTGGTAGAAGATACCCGTGTAGGTGCGAGGGCTTCTGTGCCGGGCCTGGAAACACCCTGGCGGGTTTCTCTGCGATCCGAGTGTGTGTCATGTAGGGTGTAGGTGGGGGTGTGGGTGGAGTTCGGGTGGGGGTGGCAGTATGGGTGGGGGTGTGGGTGGGGGTGGAGGTGCAGGTGTGCAGAGCACCGGCAGCCGTACACGGTGTGTGTTTGCTGAGTGTTCCTTGGCCATGAAGTACTGTTTTACGACGGGGTCGTCCGTGGTTGAGCAGCATCTATGATTTCTAACCCATATGTTGTTAAGACTGTTGGGCTCTTGGGGGCCACCTAGGAGGCTGTTCAGTTAAGTGTCTGACTCTTGATCTCGGCCCAGATCACGATCTCATGGTTCTTGAGTTCAAGCCCCGTGTCCCCTCTCTGTTCCTCTCCTGCACGCTTGCTCTCTCTCTCTCACTCTTTCAAAAGTGAATGAAATGAAATGAAAAAAAAAAAAGTGAATGAATAAACATTTAAGGAAAAAAAGATTGGGCATTTAGCTACCCCCTCCCCAAGTTTTTATGGTGTACTTGGCATCGTTTTGTCAAATTCCCTGTTATTTCTGCTTACAGTCGTTGGGGACATTAAACAGAGATGTGTAGAAAACAGCCCCATCCATGCCACCCCTGAGGGATGAACCCCTACTGGGTTTTTTGTGTTTATTAATTTTTTTTTTTTAATATTTTATTTATTTCTAGGAGAGAGAGAGAGAGATGGTGTGAGCAGGGGAGGGTCAGAGAGAGAGGGAGTCACAGACTGAAACAGGCTCCAGGCTCTGAGCTGGCAGTCAGCACAGAGCCCGACGCAGGGCTCGAACCCACGAACCGCGAGATCATGACCCAAGCGAAAGTCGGACGCTTAACCGACTAAGCCACCCAGGCGCCCCATAAGTTTTTATTTATTTATTTTTTTAAATGTTTATTCATTTTTGAGAGAGAGAGATAGAGAGAGACAGAGCACAAGCAGGGGAGAGGCAGAGAGAGGGACACACAGAATGGGAAGCAGGCTCCAGGCTCTGCATTGTCAGCACTGAGCCCATTGTGGGGCTCGAACCCACAAATTGTGAGATCATGACCTGAGCCAAAGTCTGATGCGTAACCAATTGAGCCACCCAGGCACCACCCCCGTCTAAATTTTTTTTAATGTTTACTTATTTTGGGGGGAGGGAAGAATGATTGGGGGAGGGGCAGAGAGGAAGGTAGACGGAGAGTCTGAAGCAGGGTCTGTGCTGAAAGCAACGAGCCCAATGTGGGACTCAAACTCATGAACTGTGAGACAACGACCTGAGCCAAGTCAGATGCTCAAATGACTGAGCCCCCCCAGGCGCCCCTAAACCCGTTTGTAAGTCAGTGCCCACTCATTTTTTGGGTCACTTTTGCATTAAACAGATGTAAGTTCTGATCACAACCCCCTTAACCACACCAGGGAACACTTAAAAGCCTGTTTCCCTGGGAGACCCACCCCCCGCCCACCCTCAGCTCTCCTTTCTCTGACCTACAAGGGGCCGTGGTTTTCCCTTGGGGCCAGCTTTATCCGTCGCTCTTTAGTTAACACTGATTTGCTGGTGTTTTCCTGTGGATCCACGTTCTGGTCGTCTCACCCGTCCTCTGAGCGGTCCCACTGCGGGCCCGGGCCTGGCCCCGAGCCGCCCGGCAGCCTCTCTGTTCTCTTTGGGGTTCCAGCATCTCGCAGCCCTGGGCCCCTCTCCACTGGCTCCCCTCGCACCTTGGCGTGGGGGGGGGCGGCTGGGGTAGCCTGCGTCCTCGCGATTCCTGTCCTTTGCCTGGGGAGCTGCCACGTCCAGCTTCCCCGGAACTTCCCGGTCCGGAGGGACGTGAGCCGGCAGCACACAGTGCCCCAGGGCCACAGGCCACCTCTATCCCCAGAGGGCATGTGAGGTGCCCCCGGCTTCGGCACAGCTGCCCATGAAGCGGGGCCAGGCTGCACACACGACCACACAGCCCTGCAGGTCGGGCCCCAGACTCGCCCGCCCCTTCCCTGACCTGTCCCCAGCCACGCCGCCTTCCTCCGCCTTGCCGTCTCTCCTGTCCCTCCGTCCCTTCCCCGTCCTGCCCTGGTCCCCCCACGCGAGTAACCTTCCTCGCAGATTTGCATGCCGCCTCTCCTGGCTGGAACACCTGTAGACCGCAGGGGCCTTATCTCTCCCCGGTGCGTCACCGACCGTGTGCGTGCGCCGCTGGCCTCAGAGCACCGTGGATTCGGCCGCCTGCACACCAGGAAGTACCCCTGGAGGCGGCAGGTCCGAGCTCAAAGCGTCGGCAGGGCCTGGCTCCTCCTGAGGCCTCTCCCTGGCTGCAGATGTGGTGCCCACATCCGTGGCCTCAGTGCTCATCCCTCTGTGTTCACATCCCAGTCTCCTCTGCTTATCAGGACACAGGTCCCACTGGATTAGGGCCACTCCAGTGACATCTTAAGTATGTCCTTAAAGCAAGTCCCTGGTCTCCAAACAGTGCCGTTCTAAGGTCCTGAGGGTAGGGGCTTCAACAAATGAGTTTTAGAGGGACCCATTTCAGCCCATCGTGCCTCGGACAGGGCACAGAGCAGGGAAGACGCTCAGGTGACAGTGGTCAGGACAACCAACGCGTCTCCAATGAGACAGGGCAGAGGGAAGGCGCTGCAGAACTCGGCACTTGCCGGCGGCGTGGGGGGGCGGGGGGCGGCCTTCGTGGTCTCTGGCCGAGACCTGCTTCTAAAGCTCAGGTCTCTCCGCTTACGTCAGCCTCTTTGGGTGGGTGTCGGAACATGTGGACCCCTGAAACTGAATTCAGGTTGTTTGCGTGTATGGGTTTGCGTGTGTGTGTTTTAATTTTTTTCTTTAAAATGTTTGTTTATTTTTTGAGAGAGAGGGAGAGCACAAGCAGGGGAGGGTCAGAAGGAGAGAGAGACAGGGAGAGACACAGAATCTGAAGCAGGCTCCAGACTCTAAGCTGTCAGCACAGAGCCCAACGCGGGGCCCGAACTCATGAACTGTGAGATCATGACCTGAGCAGCAGTCAGATGCTTAACCGACTGAGCCACCCAGGTGGCTCTGGTTTTTTTTTTTTTACCTTTTTATTGAGGTGAGATTCACATTAAAAAATCAGCCACACTAAAATGCACAGCTATGGGGCGCCCGGTGGCCCAGTCGGTTAAGCGTCCGACTCTTGATTTCAGCTCTGGTCATGATCTCACAGTTTTGTGACCCGAGCGTTGGGTCGGGCTTCGCGCTGGTGGCACAGAGCCTGCTTGGGATTCTCTCTCTCCCACTCTTTCTGTCCCCCGATTTTTGCTGTTTCTGTCTCTGTCAAAATAAATAAACTTAAAAAATAAAACGCACAGCTCGGTGGTGTGTAGTACGTTCACAGCATTTTTGCACCCACCACCTCTGTCTAGCCCCCAGATGGACGTGTTTTTCAGGGGAAAGGATACCGGCATTGTTTTCTCCTTCGTTTTATTTTTTTTATTATTGTGGTAAAGTACACGTAATATGAAATTTGCATTCTTAACTGCACAGCTCAGTGACATTAAGCACATTCACACTGTTCTGCAAACACCCCCCACCATCTGTTTCCAGAACCTTCCATCTCCCCAAACTGAGACTCCATCTCCATGAAACAGTGACTCCCCACCCCCTGCCCCACCCCCGGCTCCCACCATCTACTCTCTGTCTCTGTGGACGGGATGCCTCTAGGGACCCCGTGAGTGGGGTCACGCAGGACGTGTCCTTCCGTGTCTGGCTTCTGTCACTGCACAGTGTCCTTAAGGTTCAGGATCCCTGTTTTGTTTTGTTTTTGTTTTTAAGTTTATTTTCTTAGCACGTATGCATGTGCACGTGAGCAGGGGAGGGGCAGAGAGGAAGCGAGAGAACCCCGATCAGGCGTCGCGGTGTCAGCACAGAGCTCAGTGCAAGGCTCCGACCCATGACCCGGGAGATCATGACCTGAGCTGGATCTAAGGGTCTGGTGCTTAACCGACTGAGCCTCCTGCCCCCCCAGCGCCCCGGGATCCCTGGCTTCTAATCAGCCCCTCCCGGGGTCCCTGCCCCCCTCGCCAGGATCCCAGAACCGGGTGCGAGCGGCCAGGTAGGAGGCGGCTCTGCCAGGCCGTCCAATCACTCACATGCTCGGGCTGCCCTCTTTCTAGATGTCCGTCTCAAAGCGAGCTCGAAAGGCCTCCAGCGACCTGGATCAGGCGAGCGTGTCCCCATCCGAGGAGAACTCGGAAAGCTCCTCCGAGTCTGAGAAGACCAGTGACCAGGTGAGCTGGTGGCTGGCTCCAGGGGCAGGCGGGTGCGCCCACGGGAGCTGCGCCATGGCCGTGGCTGGCCTGTGGGGCCCATGCTCAGCGCCTCCTCCCTGCCCAGGACTTCACCCCCGAGAAGAAGGCTGTGGTGCGGGCGCCTCGGCGGGGCCCCCCTGCGGGACGGAAGAAAAAGGTAGAGGTGCTTGGCATGTGCCTCATTCCCACCTGCCTGCCCGTGGGGACCCCCGGGACACCCCCCGTGCTACCAGCCACTCTCCGTGGTTAGAGTCCGTCCTTTCTGGAGGAGGGCGGGTTGTAGGACACCGGGGAGCCCTGGGGACCTCCACCGTCCCCCTCTGCCTCCGCTGAGGGCAGGGTGTGCAGGGCGCTTCTGGGGCCGGAGACTGCCCGCCACCACCCCTCCTCAGAGGAGCGAGCATGTGTGTTATGTGCGTGTGTGTAGAGCGAGCCGCGTGTGCACACGTGAGTGGGGAGTGGGGTGGGGCAGAGAGGCAGGAGGAGGGCCCTCCTCTCACTAGGCCTCCCCCGGCCATATTCTGTTCTGGAAAGAGCTCCAGGGGCGCCTGGGGCTCAGTTGGTTGAATGTCCAGCTCTTGATTTCGGCCCAGGTCCTGAGCCCAGGGTGGGGGGATGGAGCCCCGCCCCAGGCTCTGCACTGAGAGTGGAGCGGGCTTGAGAATCTCTCTCTCTTCTTCTGCCCTCTCACTCTCTCTCTCTCAAATAAAAAATTAAAAAAGCAATGAGCAGCTGTAACCACTGGAAACCCAGTGGCTCCCCGTGCTCCCCCACTTCCCCGAGATTGGGCCCCAGGGACCGCACACACAGCCCAGCAATGAGGCGGCTGTCTGTGGGCAGGGGGCTCTGGGCCCTGCCTGTGGCCTGTGGCCTCACCGCTGCGCCCCGGCTTCTCCCAGAAGGCGCCCTCGGCCTCCGACTCCGACTCCAAAGCAGAATCCGACGGGGCCAAGGGCGAGCCGGTGGCCGTGGCCAGGTCAGCGCCGTCCTCCGCCTCCTCCTCCTCTTCTTCCTCCTCCGACTCCGAGGTGTCGGTAAAGAAGCCTCCGCGGGGCCGGAAGCCAGGTAAGGGCCCGGGGCGCGCCCCCTCGCCGCCCCGCGGGGCGGGGCCCGCGCCCACCGGCCACCTCCTTCCCTGCAGCCGAGAAGCCGGCCCCGAAGCCCCGCGGCCGGAAGCCGAAGCCGGAGCGGCCCCCGAGCAGCTCGAGCAGCGACAGGTGGGCGGCGGGCTGGGCGGCGGGCGGGCCGGGCGGCGGCGCGCGCCGGGGCTCGGGCGCGCCCCCGCAGCGACAGCGATGAGGTGGACCGCATCAGCGAGTGGAAGCGCCGCGACGAGGAGCGGCGGCGGGAGCTGGAGGCGCGGCGGCGGCGGGAGCAGGAGGAGGAGCTGCGGCGGCTGCGCGAGCAGGAGAAGGAGGAGAAGGAGCGGCGGCGGGAGCGCGAGCGGGGGGAGGCGCCGGCCCCAGGCAGCGGGGGCAGCAGCGGCGACGAGCCGGGCGACGAGGACGAGCCCGTGCGGAAGCAGCGCGGCCGCAAGGGCCGGGGGCGGGGCCCGCAGTCCTCGTCCGACTCGGGGCCCGAGGCCGAGCCGCAGAGAGAGGTTAGGGTCACTGCTGGCCGGGGGGCGGTCTGGCCCGTGCCCATCCCTTCCTGCCATCCAGGGGGTGGGCGGCCACCAGCCGGGCGCCGGGGCGGCGGGGGAACGTGAAGCAGTGAGACACGGACGTGTACCTTCAAGTGAGGGCCCAGGCGGGACGTCGTGCTGAGCGTTCCCGCATGTTGGGCGCTAAAGACAAGTCGGGGGGCAGGAGCTATCGAGGTGGGGTTTTCCGCTTTAGGTGCGCTTAGCCCTGAGGCTATAGTGAGAAGGTGCTGTGTGCCCTTAAGTAAGGATCTGAATGATGTGAGAGGGGGTCGGGGAAGGTATCTGGGGGAATAGTGCTCTGGGCAGAGGGCACAGTGTGTGCAAAGGCCCTGGGGCAGGACAGGGCCTGGCACATTGGAGGAACAACCAGGGGCTCCATGTGGGTAGAGCAGAGAGATGGAGGGGCAGGGCGGGGAGGGCCTTGGGGGGACTTGGGGTTTTCTACCAGGGAGGTGGGAGCCCTGGAGGGCTGTGGACAGAGGACGCAGACCTGACTCCTGTGCTCACAGGTGCCCTCTGGCTGCTGCGGGTTGGGGGACAGGACTGGGGGGGGGGAGCAGGTGGGAGGCCCCTGGAGCGTTAGTGGTGAGCCCGATCAGGCCCAGGGCCGCCCCGCAGCCTTGCAGCGCCCCGCCCTCCTGGCACTCGCAGTCCGTCTGAACGGGAGCCTGACTTCCCCGGCCTGTCCCCTCCTAGACCCAGCCCCGCATGACGGGAGGACAACACTGCGTCCTGCCTTCCCTGGGTCACACAAAGGGGACCAGGGTCCCTGCCCCAGGAAGTGCATCTCACTGGGCTGCTCCTTCCGTGGAGCGCGTGGAGGGCCTGGGGAAGCTGCCGCCTGGGGCCGAGCTGGGCACAGGAGTCGTTCTGCCCGTCCCGTCCGTTCCCAGCAGTGCATAGGGGGCAGCGAGTGGCATCTGACGTGAGCCCTGTCTCTCTCCGGCTGCTGCAGGCAAAGAAGGCAGCCAGACCGTCACAAAGCACAGAGCCCTCGAGGAGACCCAGCCAGAAGGAGAAGAGAGGGCGCCCCGAGGAGAGGCCCCGAGCCAGGTCAGGCCCCACCCCGCCCCTCCCCCCACAGCTGGCTGCGGGCCCGCCTACCCCGTGCTGGCCTGCGGTCCTCAGTACCCCGGGGACCCGTCAGCCCGAACCCGGTGTCGCATTCTCACAGCCCCGTCAGCTTGCGTAGGACCCGTTGCTCCAGACTGCGGTTCTGCCCCGCGGATGCCACCATGAGTATCTGGTTGTCTCGCTGGGGGTGGTCCTGGCATTGAGGGGGTGGGACTGGGCTCGGGACACCCCCAGAGAGTGACCCACCCATTGTCAGCAGTGCTGAGGGGGGGACCCTGTCCCCCAGACCTCAAAGTCCGAGCTCCTCCTCCCCGAGGCAGGGGCCACAGCCCGTCCCCCTGCCCACTTGCTAAGGGGAGTCAGCATCTGTGAATGACCTGCCGGCTGGGAGTTTGGCGGCTGGCTGCCGAGGGGAATGGAGATGGGCCCTCCCGGTCGTCGATGGGGGTCAGATCCAGGCCCTTTTCAGTAGTTGGTTCACCTGGCTGTTAATCCTCAGTCGTGTGTTAGAATGATGAGCGTGATGCTTCTTAGACTTGGCCTTGTTGCTGAAAGAACCAGAGGCAGGGCTGCCTGGACCAGGTCCCAAAGGGCCCTGATCCCTCCACCCATCCCCCACCACACACACGCAGAGGCCCCGGTGGAGAGGACAGCTGTGGCGAGGCAGGGTGGCCAGGTGGCAGGTGGGGGCAGGGCTAAGGGGTGTGACCCTACAGGCCCCCAAAGGTGGAGCGGACCCGGAAGCGGTCAGAAGGGTTCCCGCCCGACCGGAAGGCAGAGAAGAAGAAAGGTGAGGAGGGTGGGCCAGCAGGACAGGTGCTGGCTCCACGTGGCGCGTCCGGGCCAGGGTGGCTCCGTGGCTCCAGTCAGTGCAGACACTGCATTCTCTCCTGGCTCCAGAACCTTCTGTGGAGGAGAAGCTACAGAAGCTGCACAGCGAGATCAAGTTCGCCCTGAAAGTCGACAATCCGGTGAGACCTTCGTCGGGTGCGGAGGCTCCTCCAGGCCAGGCAGCCCCCCAGCCCCTTGTGGTGGGAGCTCCCTGAGAAGTCCTGGGAAACCGAGGCAAACCCCAGGTGTCGGTTCACCTGGGCGTCCTCCAGCAGAGGACCCCGCCTCAGGCACCGCTTGGTGTCCCCACAAGGGGGTGCTGAGCAGCCCTCCAAGTTCTGGGTCCCCACCACCATCCCTGGGGTTCCCTGTTGCTCCACCCGCGCAACACCCCGTGGGGTCCCCTCAGCTAGGTGCCGCCCGTCCCCTCCTCCGCCCCCTACAGGATGTGAAGAGGTGTCTGAACGCGCTAGAGGAGCTGGGGACCCTACAGGTGACCTCTCAGATCCTCCAGAAGAACACAGATGTGGTGGCCACACTGAAGAAGGTACGCTGGGATCCCAGCGGCAGAAGGGCCTGGTGGCCGGCGGGGCCCTGCGGGGTGGGGACCAGCCGCGTCCCCTGAGCTGGGCCTCTCGTGGGTCAGATCCGCCGCTATAAGGCCAACAAGGAGGTGATGGAGAAGGCCGCGGAGGTCTACACCCGCCTCAAGTCTCGGGTCCTGGGGCCGAAGATGGAGGCTGTCCAGAAGGCGGCCAGAACCGAGACGGAGAGGGAGAGGGCCGAGGTGGGGAAGGCCGAGGAGGCGCCGGCCGGAGACGAAGCCCCCACGGACCAGGCGGAGGACGAGCTGAGCACTGGTGAGGAGCAGGGCGGGAGCCCTCGGGGCCCGGGCACCTCTCGGTGCTCCCCCCGCACGGCTGGAGTGGCGTCTTCCCTGCGCCTGCTCGGAGCCCCCAAGAGCCAGACAGCACAGGGGTCGTGCATCGGGGGCACGTGTGGGGGCATCGCGGGGCAGGCTGGCCGAGAGGAGAAAGGGTGTCTCCTGAAGGGACAGCGACACTGGGTCCCTGAGGGACAGGAGGGCTTTCCTTCCTGCTGGGGTTATGTGGGGGCTGCCGACAGGGGCTCCCCCAGACCTTCCCGAGGGCTCGGCCGAAGCCTCGAGCCCCCGGGCCAGCCTGCAGGGGGCGCCTCCTTATCCCTGTCGGGAGAGTCTGCACGCTTCTCCCCACAGCTGCTCCCCGTTTCAGGCCTGGCCGTGCCGGGGCCCAGGGCTGCACACCCCGGCCTGACGAGCCAGCCGTGCCGATGGGTCTGGGAGGTGTGGGCTGGGGGCATGTGCTGGGCGCACGGGGCCGGGGCCCTTGACGCAGATGGAGGCTCCTTTAGGGCCCCTGTCCCCAAACCAGCTTGCTCACTCGCTCCCCGCGGGCAGGCTCATAGGGTCACCAGCCCCTCTCCCCACCAGATCTCTCGGCCCCGGTGAATGGCGAGGCCACGTCCCAGAAGGGAGAGAGCACAGAGGACAAGGAGCAGGGGGAAGGACAGAATTCCGAGGAGGGGCCAGGGTGCGGCTCCTCTGAAGAGCCCTTACACAACGAGTAAGTGTCCCTGGGGCTGCGCGCCCAGAGAAGGCCCCTCCCACCCGTCACCCTTGCCGCTGACAGGTGGGTCCCCCGTCCAGGGAGCTGCGCCGGGGACGGATGCGCGGGCTCCTGGATGCGGACGCCGCCGTGGTGAGGGCCTGGGTCCGTCCGTGCACGGCAGGGCCCAGCCGGGGCAGCGGAGGGCGCTCTGGACCCCGCTGCACCCCCCGGGGCGCAGGGCCTCTGCTGGGGGGGACGGCTGGTGCTCACTTGCGCCCGTGCCGTGTCCCCACCAGCAGCGCACGGGAGGCCCCCGAGCTGGACGCGCCCGGGAAGGAGCGGCAGGAGCGCGCCAGGGTGCGGATGGACTCGGAGTCCCTGGACGAGGAGGAGAGCTGAGCCCCGGCGGCCAGGCCCCCCCGCCCCCCCGTCGCACGTAGATGCCCCAGGCCTGCCCTGGCCCCCGCCCGTCGCCAGGCCAGCAGAGACCTGTCGGGGAAGCGCCGTGCTGTCCCTTTGTATCTGTCCCCTGGGTTGTTTTTCTGCCTAACTTCTGTGATTTCCAACCAACATGAAATGACTATAAAGGGTTTTTTTTAAAGAAAGTCACTTTTATTGACTTGGTTTTCTAGTGTCGCGGGTGCAGCTGCCCAGGACCTGTCCAGGGACAAAGGGTTTAAGCCGCAGAGGTCATAGTGAATGTGAACTTGGTTCTGACGGCGCCCCTGCCTGGCCCGGCCCTGCGTGGCTGACGTGAGGGAGAGCGAGGGTGGGAGGCCTTTCTAGAAGCAACAGAGGCTCGAGTGGAGGCTGTGGTCTGACCCTCCTCTGCTCGGCCGCCCAGCACCCAGATGGGAGCAGGGGCCCAGCAGGTGGGCCTGGGCCCTGCTCTGTTTCCAGCCCGGCTGTGGGTGGCTCTGGGACCCCCGAGGCGAGATTCAGGGCCCCCAGAAGCAGTAGCTCAGGTATTCGAGCCGTTGAGGCCGGGGCGCCGCCGTGGGCTGGCCCTTGTCCTTGGCGTTCCGAGGGTGTGAGCACTGGGGACAGGACTTGCTCTGTGACCTTGGACGAGTAGCACTCCCTCCCTGAGCTTCTCCCTCACCTGGGTAACGACCCCAGGCTCACAGGGCCGTCACGCAGATTCAGACGGACACCCGCACACGGCAGCCACTGGCCCAACACTGGCGTCCATTGCATGTCACTCACCCTGCCCCCGGCCAGGTGCTCCCAACCCCACCGAGGCCGTGGCTAGGGTGGGACTTCCTGAGCCTGGTGCCCCTCCTTTGGTTTGGCTGGACTTGCGGCCCAGTTACTGCGGTCACCTTCTGTGAACGGCTGTGCCCAGCATCTCTCCCTGCGATGACCGCGCGTGAGAGAGACCCAGGAAGGACAGGCCGAGGGGCTTCCTGACCCGTTCCCCGTGTCTAATGTGGCGGGCACCCAGGAGCCGGGGGAGCCTCTGGGGGAAGGCTGGCGCCGCGTGCTGTGCCCAGGGCACCGCATCGGGTCTGAGCAGGAGCTGTCTGCGGGTTCTGAGAAGCGGGGTTTGCTCAGCAAGGCTTGCCCCAGCTGGAGGGGCAGGTGAGGCCTGGTGAGGGTGCCCACGTGCCACCTGTGGCATGGCTGTCCTGGGCATTGAGGGAGGTGTGGCCGGAAAGGACGGGGTGCTGTGTCCCAGCTGTTCTCCAGCCTGGGCCGGGTGTAGGGCCTCCCTGAACTCGGCCTCAGCCCAGGTGTCTGGGGGCCCACAGAGCATCAGCTCCACGTGGGCCCAGGTGGGAAGGGCTGGTTTTATACCCCTCCCCGCCCAGTCCAGCCCTCCAGCCCCGAGGCACAGCCGTGGCCTGTGGCTGCTGCAACTTCACTCTCACAGAGCCCCTTGGCCACACCGGGCGTTGGCCAAGGGGCTAGGAGCCTGCCCTGGGGTGACAGTGGCATTCTGGTACATTCTGCTGCAATGGAACCCAGTTTGCTGAGGATCAGAGTGTATGCTTCTAGAGCGAGGGCAGAGTCGGGAGCCCAGGATGGAGGAGCAAAAGAACTGAATGGAACCTTCTGGACTTGGGCTCATTTTCCTTTCTCTTTCTTAATTGGAGTGCTTGCTTGAGATCCTCAGGCAAGGCCCTCTGTTGGCGGTCTCAGCAACCCTGGGCCCCGAGACCCGGAGAAGAAGGGGTGGGTGGTGCGGGCAGGCCCAGAGCCCGGCGCATGGTGCCGCCGAGTTCACCGTCCTTGGTGCCCCCACAGGGGCGAGGCACCTTCGGGGAGCGGGAGCCGGTGTGGGGCTGGGGAGGAGGCCTACAGCCGCTGGCCGCCGGGTGGCAGGGCGAAGGGCCCCACCAGCCAGCAGAGCGGGGGGCTGTGCTGCACGCCCCCCAGCGCCTGCTCCAGCCCCTGCCAGGCCTGGCCCACCGCCTCGCGGCTCTGGGCCAGGGGCCCTGCCGGCAGCTCGTGGGCCGAGCGGGCTGAGGAGACCAGGCCGTAGAGCTCGCAGAGGCTGTGCCGCGCCCGCCCGACCCGCTGCTGGAGCTCGTCCGGGAGGCCCTGGAGGCCGGCGGCCAGGGCGCTGTAGGCCACGTGGAGCTGCTGGAGGAGGCTGCGGGCCGAGGCCAGGGCCCCGGGGTCTGACGCCTGCGGGAGCGGGGAACAAGGTAAGCAGGGGCAGAGGGGGAGGAGCGGGGGCCTCAGCCTTTGGCTACATACCTCTTGGGGGGCGCCTTCCTCCCCTTGGCTGCTCGCACTCTGGGCCGGCGGGGACTGGCCTTCCGGAGCCTGCTCGGCCTTCTGAATCTGGAAAGAGAGCCCAGGAGAGAAGTTACGGCTTCTCAACAGGGTCCCTGCACAGACTCTCCCCTGGGGACGTTCTGGGTCTGGCCCTGGAGCCTCGTGTCTTGACTTTTCCGGGGCATGGCAGAAAAGCCGCAAAAAAAAAAAATTAAATCCTTTAAAAAAAAAAAAAATTAAAAAATCTCCGCGGTGCCTTGGCGTCCCCCTCTCTCGTGTCCCACATGCCTGCTCTGGAGGCACGTTCAGAGCCCGGGCGCCTCTCGCTTCCCCTGAAAGCCACCCCAGAGGCACCCACGTCCATGCCAGGAGTCCCCCCAGTTGTGACACCCACAGATGTCCCCACAGATTGGCAAGTGTCCCTGGGAACAGGATCACCCCTCTAGGGGACACCTTCTAGGTTAGGGGCTTCCACTGACCCCCAAGAGCCTTTGCATCACATTTGCCATCTCTGACCTGTTGAGGTCATGGGAGGCTGCACACACAGCGGCGGGGGGTGGACTCAGACCCTGAGGTCACCCTGGTTTGTGCCGTCTGACCCCTTGGGGACGTATTCCGGTGTCTAGTGCGAGCATAGGTTTACTTATTATATTTCCCCGTAATTAACCCTGGCTTTCCTCTGTGTGGCCCTGCTAACACTTGGCACTGGTTCTGGATAATTCTGTATGGTCACTATGGGCATCCTGGGTACTGCTGGGGGCTGAGCAGTGTCCCTGACCCCACCCGCTCAAGGCCAGGAGCTCCCTTTCCTGCAGTCGTGACAGCCACAGATGTCCCCAGACGTGGCCCAGTTCATTCCTGTCGAGACCCTGCCGGATGGGACTCGTGGTCTTCACACGTGGCCCACCAGAGACCGTGGGGCACGGACTGCCACACAGTTGTGCGCACGCCCCGGGGATCCCGATATGGGCCGCATCGCTGGGCTCTGGACTGCATGTGCATCTAGACATCTAAAACCCATGACCTTGGAGACCTGGGGGCCCTCAGAGCTGGGGGTCCCTCGCCGTCTGCGTCGGCTACAGGGGGCTGCCGCTGGCCCGGCTTCAGCTCAGAGAAGGGGCCGGCATGTGGGCCGTCAGCCGCGGAGAAGCCTCCTAGGGGCTCAGTAGATGCCTGGCGGGTCGCCGCAGGTGGATGGGGGAGCGGGGAGGGCAAGGCTCTTACCAGCCTGAAGGCGTCGTCCAGCTGGGCCAGCGCGGCCCGGGCCTGGAACTGTCCGTGCTGCAGGTGGCTCAGGGCGTGCTCAAAGGCCCGCTGGCGGAAGCTGGGGGCCAGGTCGCCCAGACGCACAAAGTAGCTGCCCTGGTCGGCCGTGAGCACCCTGGGCTCAGGCTCAGAGGCGGCAAGCCGGGCTGCAAGGGGAAACGGGGTTACTCAGTCCCAGAGGCCCCAGGACTCTCCGGGCTTGGGGCTCCCACTGGGAGGTGGCCCGGCCGTGCTGCTCGCACCTTGCTCCTCGGCATCCATGGGATGGAAGATGTCCCCCAGCTCCTTCAGCTCATCCCGGAGCGTCGCGAAGCTCATGGGTCCCTCGTAGCCGTGCACTGGGGCCACGTGTGCCGCCTCCTCACAGCCCAGGGTGGCCCCTGTTGCTTCAGCAGTGGCTTCCTGGGCAAGGTCCAGGCCCGTACAGAGCGTGTCCAGGGTGCTGGATACCCCAGGGGATGGAGCTTCCCCTCCTTTGTGGGGGACACTGCAATTGGTGGGTCCATCCCACACAGGGGTCTGGGTACCAGGTAACCAGTTCTGGATGGTGCCCAGGCCAGTCTGCACTGCCCCTCGGGCCAGGGTCTCTGCCCCGCTGAGCCCAGTGGACACGGTGTCCCTGGTGCCTGTGACAATATTCTTGGTGGTGTCCAGGCCGGTCTGGACGGTGCCCTTGGCCACGTTCATGGCCCCTGTCACGCCTGTACACACAGTGTCCTTGGTGCCCGTCAGGACGGTCTTGGTGGTGTCCATGCCGGTCTGGACGGTGCCCTTGGCCATGCCCACTGCCCCAGAGAGCCCACTGGACACAGTGTCCTTGGTGCCCATCAGGACGGTCTTTGAGGTGTCCAGGCCGGTCTCGACGGCCCCTTTGGCCACGTTCATGGCACCTGTCACGCCTGTACACACAGTGTCCTTGGTGCCCGTCAGGACGGTCTTGGTGGTGTCCAGGCCGGTCTGGACGGTGCCCTTGGCCATGCCCACTGCCCCAGAGAGCCCACTGGACACAGTGTCCTTGGTGCCCGTCAGGACGGTCTTTGAGGTGTCCAGGCCGGTCTGGACGGCCCCTTTGGCCACGTTCATGGCACCTGACCCCACACACACAGTGTCCCTTGGTGCCGGTGACAATTCTTAGTTGCCAGGTTATCTGGACGGTGCCCTTGGCTGCCCACTGCCCCAGAGAGCCCACTGGACACAGTGTCCTTGGTGCCCATCAGGACGGTCTTGGTGGTGCCAGCCGGGTCTGGGCGGTGCCCTTGGCCATGCCCACTGCCCCAGAGAGCCCACTGGACACAGTGTCCTTGGTGCCCATCAGGACGGTCTTGAGGTGTCCCAGGCCGTCTGGGCGGCCCCTTGTACGTTCATGGCACCTGTCACGCCTGTACACACAGTGTCCTTGGTGCCCGTCAGGACGGTCTTGGTGGTGTCCAGGCCGGTCTGGACGGTGCCCTTGGCCATGCCCAGTGCACCTGTGAGTCCAGTAGATAGAGTGTCTTTGGTGCCCGTCAGGACGGTCTTTGAGGTGTCCAGGCCGGTCTGGACGGCCCCTTTGGCCACGTTCATGGCACCTGTCACGCCTGTACACACAGTGTCCTTGGTGCCGGTGACAATATTCTTAGTTGTATCCAGGCCGGTCTGGACGGTGCCCTTGGCCATGCCCACTGCCCCAGAGAGCCCACTGGACACAGTGTCCTTGGTGCCCATCAGGACGGTCTTGGTGGTGTCCAGGCCGGTCTGGACGGTGCCCTTGGCCATGCCCACTGCCCCGGAGAGCCCACTGGACACAGTGTCCTTGGTGCCCGTCAGGACGGTCTTTGAGGTGTCCAGGCCGGTCTCGACGGCCCCTTTGGCCACGTTCATGGCCCCTGTCACGCCTGTACACACAGTGTCCTTGGTGCCCGTCAGGACGGTCTTGGTGGTGTCCAGGCCGGTCTGGACGGTGCCCTTGGCCATGCCCAGTGCACCTGTGAGTCCAGTAGATAGAGTGTCTTTGGTGCCAGTCAGGACGGCCTTTGAGGTGTCCATGCCGGTCTGGATGGCCCCTTTGGCCACGTTCATGGCACCTGTCACGCCTGTACACACAGTGTCCTTGGTGCCCGTCAGGACGGTCTTGGTGGTGTCCAGGCCGGTCTGGACGGTGCCCTTGGCCATGCCCACTGCCCCAGAGAGCCCACTGGACACAGTGTCCTTGGTGCCCGTCAGGACGGTCTTTGAGGTGTCCAGGCCGGTCTGGACGGCCCCTTTGGCCACGTTCATGGCACCTGTCACGCCTGTACACACAGTGTCCTTGGTGCCCGTCAGGACGGTCTTGGTGGTGTCCAGGCCGGTCTGGACGGTGCCCTTGGCCATGCCCAGTGCACCTGTGAGTCCAGTAGATAGAGTGTCTTTGGTGCCAGTCAGGACGGCCTTTGAGGTGTCCAGGCCGGTCTGGACGGCCCCTTTGGCCACGTTCATGGCCCCTGTCACGCCTGTACACACAGTGTCCTTGGTGCCGGTGACAATATTCTTGGTGGTGTCCAGGCCGGTCTGGACGGTGCCCTTGGCCATGCCCACTGCCCCTGTGACCCCACTAGCCACAGTCTCCTTGGCACCCGTGAGTGCAGACCGGGTCATGCCCAGGCCTCCCTGCACCACCCCCGTAGCCGTGTCCACCACGTTGGCCATCCCGGTGGAGACGGCGTCTTTGGTCTTAGTCATCTTGGAGGACACCAGGGCCTTTGTCCCAGAGGTCATCTGATAAGAAAGGACATGTGTGATCAAGAGGAGAGCTGAGGCACTCCACACCCCAGACTTCAGCCCGCCCAATCCCTCGCACGCCATGGGGAGAGGGACAGTCACCCAAGACTCTGCCCCTCACCTACCCCCGGACATACTTTGCTCTCATGCTGTCTGCCAGCCACAGCTTCCAGGGCCCGGGCTTCACGAGCTCTGTCATAGCGCCTGGCGGCTCCCCTGATTCAATAGATCCCCACTGTCAATGGCCGGTCCCCACACCTCCTGAAACTTTGCCAAAGTCCCTGGCCTTTGGCTCAGTGCAGGCATCGGACGACATAGTTTGTTCATCTTGCCTACTCTTCACTTCTGGCAGATTCTGAGCCTAGTTTCCCCATTACAGGGGGAAGACCAGATTGCTCATTAAATGAAGGTATTCAGGGTGCTTGGGTGTCTCAGTCAGGTGAGCATCCGACTTCAGCTCAGGTCATGATCTCTTAGTTCATGAGTTCGAGCCCCTGCATCGGGCTCCATGCTCACCGCTCAGAGCCTGGAGCTGCTTCGGATTCTGTCTCCCTCTGTCTCTGCTCCTCCCTTGCTCACACTTTGTGTGTGTGTCTTTCTCTCAAAAACAAATAAACATTTTAAAAAATGAATGAGTTCAAATAAGAGAGGAGAATCGACTTTGAGATAACTTCTGCAAAAGAACAGGGACAGGGATTGGGTCTGACTCCTGACACACTGTCAACGATTTTCATCAGGCTTGGCTTTCCAGGGGGCAGTTTCTCCAGCCCCACCAAACTAACCAAGGGTGGTGGTGGTCTGAGTCGCCACCGCAGGGTTTCGGCCACGAGCCTACGGTTCCCGGGCGCCGCTACCCCACCCCCACCCCGGGGACCCTGCGTGCTGTCTGCGGACATCTGGGACTCGGGGAGAGGGCGCCCCTGGCATCGAGTGAGCAGGGCCCAGGGACGCCGTGCGGTCCCCTCCACCTCCCCGCCTCCCCATGCCCCAGACGCCCCCCCAGCCAAGAAGGATCTGGCTGCAAATGGCCATAATATCGAGAAGGGGGAGCTCAGAAATGTTATTCTTACCCCTCGCCCACCTGCCGCCCCAGACACTTGGGCTCTGTGCCTGCAGAGACCTGAGTTCGAATCTCAGCTCTCGGCCCCTCCTCGGCCCCTGCTGTGTGACCTGAGTCAAGCCGCATCCCCCCTCTGATCTTATGTCTGAAACCCGGTGACTACTAATGGAGGACGGGGGTCAAGGTGCCTGAAGCACTTTGCGGGTAGTAGGTGCTCCGGCGGAGAGGAAGAGGGACTGGGAGTGGCCTGGGCTGCCCGGGTCTGCCAGAAGGGCCAGCGGCCTTCCTCACCCTTCCAGATCCTGCTGAGCTGAGGGCAGAGGGGAGTAGAGTCAGACTCCAGGGCGGGGGCTGAGGGGGGCGCCTGGGTGCCTCAGTCGGTTAAGTGGCCCACTTAGGCTCAGGTCATGATTTCAGGGTTCATGAGTTCGAGCTCCAAATCGGGCTCTGCACTGACGGTGTGGAGCCTGCTTGGGATTCTCTCTTTGTCCCTCTCTCTGCCCTTCCCCCGCTCTCGCTCTAGCTCTCTCTCAAAATAAATAAGTAAATTTTAAAGAAACAAAAAAGTCTCCAGGATAGGGGCTTGGGCTCCGTGCAGGAGTCCTAACCGGAGTGTGGCCCTCAGCCGTCACCCATCAGCCGCTCTGTTTGGCCCGGCTTTGGGGACAGGAGAGCCAGGGAGACCCCCGTTCAGCTAGGATGGAAGGCGCAGGAAGCACCCACTGTTCAGCCTCCGACTCCCCAGGTTCACCACCCGCCTTGCTGTGTGACCTTCAGCTAGTGGCTTGGCTTCTCTGTGCTTTGGCTGTTGCGCGGGCCACCGTCGCCCCCTTCCTCACGGGGCAGGTTAACGAAGAACCTGCACACAGAAGGCGCTTAGCCCTGAGCCTGACACGCGGTGAGTTGCCAGTGTTTCGGGCCAGGAAGGCGGTACCCAGTACTGCACCCGTTTCACAGCTGTGGAAACAGCTCAGAGGGGAGGCTGTGCCTGGGTCCCACAGCAGGACACACAGGGGTGTCTGCCCTCTCCTTGGCCCAGGACCCCCCTCCGAAGCCCGGGAGCACCACCAGAAGCAGGCGGAGGCCGTGGCCTCGGGTGCGCCAGCCCCTCTCACCTTATCTGGAGGCGGCAGCCATGTCTCCCCGCCGGCCGTCTGCTCCAGGCTGGTGGCTGCTGTGGGGACAGGAGCCGGTCAGGCCACCAGGAAGGGCGAGGGCCGTAGGCTGGCATCCACCGCCCCGGTGCCCGTTGCGCAATTGATGGGCACAGCCTGAAAGGTCAGGAATGTCCCAGTCGCCCTGCCAGGGACAGCAGGAGGTGACAGCAAGGGCCCCGGGGGCGCAGCCCCGCTGGGGGGCGGTTCAGGCTCCTGGCGCAGGACTTCTCTGGAGTTTTCTGTGGCTGGGTGCTGGGGGCTGGACCCTCACCCCCAGGGGGCCCCAGGAAGAGGACTCCGGCCCCGCCCCGCCCCGCCCCGCCCCAGCCGCAGCTGCCCGGCTGGCCTGGGTATGTGGGGCAGCAGTCAGCTGCCCGGGGCGCGGGGCCCAGAGCAAGTGCGCGTCCAGGCCCGCACTCCCCGTCGTCAGCCCTGCCGCGCAAATGGAGGACGGGGAGCCCCCCGCCCCCCTCCGCCCTGCCGAGGCTATGTGACCCCAGGAAGCCAGCGCCCCTTGCTGGGAACCAGGTTGGAAACCTTCAGTGACTCGGACCCGGGCAGCACCCAGTCCTCGTCCGCGGAGCATCAGAAATGGGGTGGGAGGCAGGGGAGGGGCCATCGCAGGGAGACCGGCCGTGTTCACACCCTCGCTGCTGCCGCTTATGCTGCTTTGGGCCACTCACCTGCCCTATTCATGCCTCAGTTTCCCCCCTGGTGCCACGTGGGCATGCCAGCCTGCAGTGCTTGCTGAGATGATCCTGGACACATATGAACCCCCCCGCCCACAAATGACCAGAAGTCCCTGCTCGGGTATTTATTCCTGGGTCCCCCCCAGAGCCCCCCCCCCAGAGCTGTCCACTCACCCTGAGCCGGGGGCTGCACAGATGCACCTGCAGGGTCCGCGACCGGCCGGGCCTCTTTGGCGGAACTGTGGGCACCGGCTATCAGGTTCCGGGCAGAACTGAAGCCAGGCAGGGACCCCAAGAAGCTTCCCAGGGTCTACATGGGGCAGGGGGGAAGCGTTAGCTGGGCCAGGGCCTGGGGGGCAGCACTGGGTTCCTGGATCCTCCTCAGGCCCTTGACCCTGGTCTTAGCCTCTCTGAGTCTCAGTTTCCTTGCCTGGGCAATGGGCAGAGTCAGCCCGGCCCCGTAGACAGAGGGAAAGGTCACACTCCGGGTCTCCAAAGGCCTTTTCCTTCTACGGCCCCCCATTTCACAGATGGGGAAACTGAGGCCCAGCGAGGGGACATGACTGGCTCAAGGTCACAAGGTGGGGAAGGAGCTGAGGGCTGCTCGCGCCCCCCACTCCCCCCACCCTTCAGCTTGGGACAGGAGGGGACAGTTGGTACCATGGCTCTCAGAGCCTTCCCACCCCACCCTTCCCAGGCCCTCCAGACCCCAGTCTGTGAAGGTCACCTTCCCAAGGTTCTGGGGTCCCAGGCCCTGGCAGGGATCTCCCCCCCATGTCTCCCCTCACCTTGCCCTTGGGTTTGGGAGGATCCCGGCCTCCTTCATCTTGAGCAGACATAGTGATACTCTGAGCAGCTGGAAGGGGGCAGAGAGGGTGTGTGACCAGGGGGCTCCCGGGCCTCCCGCCCCCCACCCCCCGCCCCGGCCACACCCCTCCGCCCCAGCCTGGCTCTGGCCCCAGTTGCTCACCTGGGGTGCCTGAGGGTCCGTCGGAGCCACAGGCGGAGCAGCTGGTGGCTGGCTCTGCTCTCGGCTTCCAGGCCTTATAGGGTCTGGGGCAGGCGCGGCCCGGCCGGCAGAGGCAGGCGGCCAGCAGGCGAGGGGGGGGCGGTCACGTGCAGCCCGCCCAGCCCAGCGTGGGCCCCGGGCCCAGCACCTTTCCCCTGCTCTCCTCTGCCCACGGCACGCACCCCTGCCAAGGCCGAGGGATTTGCGGACCATCCCACGCCCCCAAGGCACTGCCCCACATGCTGTCTCGGCTCCGGGTTCCATCCACGAAGTACGTTCAGAGCTCTGCTCTGCCGGGACTCCTTGGTCCGTTACCCTCCACGGGCCTCAGTTTCCCCTTCCAGACCCCTCACCGGGACCCACAAGGCCCTGCTTTCTCCCTGCCCTCCCCTCCTCCAGCTCTCCCCTCCCCCTTTGCTCACTCTGCTCCAGCCACACGGGACTCCTCACAGTTCCTCCAACACACCAGGCATCGTGCTGCCCCGGGACCTTTGCACATGCTGTTCTCAATACCTGGAGAGCCCTTTCCCGCAGCGCACACCTCCCTCCCTCCCTCCCTCCCTCCCCTCCCTCAGGGCTGTTTTGCTCCCAATTGGCCTTTAAGAAATGTTTGGCCTGATGGGCCAACTCAGGACAGTTCCGAGTGTGAAGTGTGGTCAAGCACGTGACCTGTTTACCCCAGTGCCTGGTTACCCCCCAGACATTAGCTTATCACTATCCAGGCAGAGAGAGAGGAGCAGCGAGGGGATGTGTCTCTCCAGGAGGGACTTCCCTTGGCAAATTAGGGCCAAATGCAGATGAACACAGGGTGCTGAAAGAGCAGGGGGATCCTAGGAGTGAGATGCAGGCTGGGGGGGCTTGGGACAACCCAGGGTGGCTTCCTGGAGGAGGCATCCTGTGCCAGGAAGTGGCAGAGACAGGATTCAAACCCAGACCCAGAGCCTGTGTACAGAGGGGGCTTCTGTGGGTAGGGGTGCGGGCTAGCAGAGGAGCGACCGCCGTCCCCGAGATGAGATTCCCCGCTGCCCGCGCGCCCGGGACAGGGGCGCCAGCGAGGGCGTGCGGGTGGAGGTGGGGGACACCCAGCGGGTGGTTGTGGCCACTGAGCTGGGAAGCGAGAGGGTTCCGCCAGGTCATCTCCTCGGGGCAGGCAGTGTGCCTGCCAAACAGTTGGGGAGCAAAACGGGGATGTCCCCCCGCTGTCATCCCGCCAGCCCTTCCCAAAGGTGGCGGGGGAGGGACACCCCGGGTGTGCCCCTCCCCTTCCCACGGGGCACAGCGACGGCCCCAGCAAAGACAATAAAAGTGATCCCAAACACCAGAGTCAGGCCCCGCCCCCCCTCTGCCCTCAGCCCTCCAGGCCTCTCACCTCCCTGGGGGAAATCCTTAGTCCTCCCCCCGCCGCGGGCCCCCATCGCCTCTCTGGCCTCCCCTCTTCCCTTTCTCCCCTTGACTCACTCTGCTCCAAAGACACCGGCCTCCTCACTGTCCCTCCAACACACTAGACTTGACGCTGCCCCAGGACCTTTGCGCAGGCAGTGCCTCCCACCTGGAACGCTCCTCAGTCTTTGCTTATATGTCACCTCCTCCGAGAGGTCTTCTTGGACCCTCTTCCGCTATTAAAAAAAATACACCCCTCTTCCTACCCTCACACACTCCCCATTCCTCACTCCTGTTACGTTTTTCATCACCTACTAAAACCAAAACATAATTTCCTTCTTTTTCTCGTGTACTGTCTGCCTCTCCCACCGTATTGTAAGGTCCCAGAGGGCAGGATTCGTACCCGGTTTGCTCCCTGCCAGGCACGCGTGCTCAGCAGGTGTTGCTGGATTCAGCGAAGCGGCAGCTACTCACTACTTTCACGCCCATTTCACGGAGGAGAAAACTGGCTCAGAGGAGGGAAAGAGCTTGGCCACCCAGTTACAGGCAAGGCTGATACTCAACCCCAGGGCCTTATCTACGGCTCCGCTCTGTTCCAAGACTTACCTCGACCCATTATCTTTCTCTCCCCACTCTGCTCTTGTCAGATGGATTCCCCCACTGCCCTGCCTCCGCCCAAGCCCTCCCCTCTGCCAAAACGCCCTTCCTGCGTGCCACCCTGCCCATTCACACCAAGCATGGCCCTCCAGGGGCCCCCAGCCTCGTTGGCGGAAGAGAAGGCAAGGTTGCCTGGGGCTGTAAGTCCAGGCAGAAGGGGCTTGGAGTCCCAAGAAGGTGAACTGTGGAGTGTCAGAGCTATCCTACTGGGGTGGAGGGAGGGAGAGCTTCCTGGAGGAGGCGGCATTGGAGCTGAGGCTAGAAGGTGAACATGTCCGGGAGATGGGTGGGCGGGCATTCCAGGTACAGGGTGGGCAAAGTCCCCAAGGCGGCGAAGTCCGCACGATTCAGGGGGAGGCGGCAATGACTGTGGAGGGTCCCGGGATGACCCCAGAAGTTCTCCAGTGCCAGGGCCAGGAGTTGGGAGGTTTGGTCTGAGGGTGACTGGGAGCCATAGAGGTTCCTGCACAGGAGCTGGGAAGTGAATCTGGCTGGTGGGAGTAGCCCAGGCTCCCAGAACCGCCCCTGGGCCAGGTCCTAGGGAGGCCAGGGGCCACCCTGACCTCACCACATCAGACCGCGCTTTCCTCACACCCCACGCAGCCACAGGGGAGTGTCGGGGGCAGCTGTGAACTCGGGCAAAGGACGGAGGGCTCCCAAGAGACTGGCCCATGGCCCTTCCCCTACCGCGGTCGGCCCGTCCTGGCCAGCACAGGTCACACACACCCGAGGCCCCCGCAACTCTGGAACCAACAGCCACCCCGGCCTGAACAGAGGCCACGGGCCTTTGGACAACACGAAGCACCTTTATTCTGGAGCGAGGACCCCGAAGGGCAAACCACGTGGATCTGATGCAGCTGCACCTCCTCAGGGACCTCTCACTCCAGGCTGTACAAGCAGGGGGGTGGAGGGAGGGCGCCGACTCTTCGAAACCCCAAACAGCCATTGGATAAACCGTGTTTCTGATCTGATCCGCAGATTTTTGATCTGCTTTTCTCGGGGTACAGGGATCGGGGCTACGGGCAGAGGAACCCAGCTTGGGGCCAGTGGGACCTGAATTGGGTTCCAGTCCCCATATGTCCAAGAGAAAGAGTGGGGAGCGTCTGAGATCAGTGAAGCTGGTCTGGGATTCTGAATTAGCCCCCCCCACCCCCCCACCCCGGGCAAGGCCACCGCGCTGTTAGTTCATACGCTTGGCCACTAGGGGGCAGCAGGGACGTCAGAGGGAGGGCGACCTTCCCCTTGCAGCCTGTCAATGCATATGCAGGGCCGCTAGGGGGCAGCAGGGACCTAGGGGGGCGGGGCGACCTTCCCCTTGCAGCCTGTCAGTGCATATGCAGGGCCGCTAGGGGGCAGCAGGGACCTCGGGGGGCGGGGCGGCCTCCCGCAGGCCGCCTGGGCCGCCGCATGGCCCCATCGGGTCAGAAGTCCAGCTCCGGCATCAGGGTGTGCTTTGGGCGGCTGGGGGGCGTGGGTTCCTCCTTGGAAATGTCGCCTGGGAGGGCTGGCCCGTCCCCGTGCTGGGCCTCCCAGGCTCTCTGCTGGGCCGGCCAGTCCAGGTGAGCCCAGCGGGGGTCGGGGCCCCCCACGACCTCGTCCACCAGAGTCTCCAGGTCGGGCGGGGGCGCGGGCCGCTCCACCAGGATGGGTGCGAAGGGCCCCACCAGCCAGGGCAGCGGCACCGCCTGCACCACCAGCTCCAGCAGCTCGTCTACACAGGCGTGGGCTCGGGCCACGCTGCCCCGGCCCTCGGCCAGGGCGGCCGCCGGCACATCCCCGAAGCGGCGGGCGTCGGCGAACGCGGACTGCAGGGCGTCCACGCTGCGCCGCACCTCGGCCACCTTCTCCTGCGCGCTGGGGGGCAGGCCCCGCACACTGGTCTCCAGCGCGTCCACTGTGCTCTGCAGCTCCTGCATCAGACTCCGGGACAGGACGAGCGTCTCCAGCTCTGCCTGCGGGGGGACGGGACGGGCCTCAGTGTCCCGGATGGGCGCCCACCAGAACCAGCGCCCTGCCTCAGTTTCCCCCACAGGGCGCCCCATAGACCGGTGCCACCTCCCTGCCAGCGTCGCCACGGACACTGCAGACAGCGGACGTCAGCACTTGGGTGGGGACCGCTGGAGCGCGCCCCCGCCCCCGCCCCCGCCCCTGGAGAGATCCAGCAGGACCCTCATGCCGCCGCGCACCCCCTCGCATACCCTCGCCGCCACTCTACCTGGCTCCGGCGCCGGCCGTTTTCTGGGGAGCGCTGGCTCCAATCCTCCCAAAGCTGGTGCACCTTCCCCGGGCGCGCGGGGGCAGTGGGCGTGGCCCCGCACTGCATGAGGTTGATCTGAGGGGACAGGGACCGGTGGTAGTTTGGGGGCTCGGGGCCTGGATCTGGTCTCGATAAGCACGTAGAGAACACCGTCTTCTCTGAACCCTCCCCACCCGCCGATCCAGCCTGCGCATCCTCCCCTCTGCTCCGGGCCGGCGCCGCGACCCCTGGCTCCCCTGACGCTCAGACTCCCTTCGCCATGCTGGTCGGCCGGCTAGGTACACGCCTCGCCCACCCCACACCCCTGCCTGGCTCATTCCAGGTTTTCAGGGTGGACGTCTCCCTCTCCAGGAAGTCTTCCCTTCTTGCCTCCTGGCTGGGAAGATTCCACGGCGCCTGATATGTTTTCCGTCCTGACCTTCTGCGTCATGAGCGTCCTGAGGGGCCACTGTACCTTCGGTGCCCAGGACGGGACAGGTGTTGGAGGACAAAGAGAAACTGTGGCCCGTCTGTCCCCTGGAATATTATTCAGCCTTAAAAAGGAAGGACATTCTGACCCCTGACCTTGAAGCCATTGTGCTCAGGGATAGAAACCGACTCGGGTGCTCAGCGGCGTCCTCTGGTGGCCGCTCTGGGGAGGGCAGCCTGGGGTCCCGGATGGAGCTGGGGGGACCAGGGGCAGTTTGGGGGGCTGGACCTGGGGGTGAGGAAGGGGAGCTGGGGGCGGAGCTGGCACCCTGGCTCATGTGCCCGTTGTGGGTGCAGAGAAGCGGGGAGCCGAGGGCTGCTCCTGACCCCCTAGAAGAACGCAGGGGAGGGTTGGGGGCTGTGAACTTGTCAAGCTCAGTCAAGCGGGAGCTCCCGTGGGGCGCCTGGGTGGCTCAGTAGGTTAAGCTCTGACTCGGGCTCAGGTCATGATCTGGTCTGTGAGTTCGAGCCCTGCATGGGGCTCTGTGCTGACCGTGCGGAGCCTGCTTGGGATTCTCTCCTGCTCTCTCCACCTCTACCCCTCCCCTGCTCATGCTCTCTCTCTCTCTCAAATTAAATTAAAAAAAAAAAAAGTGGGAGCTCCCGTGTTCCCTAGGGGCAGGGAGGGCCAGACAGTGAGGGAAGAGGCTGGAACCTAAGCTGGGGTGGATCAGGATTGGAGGCAGGCAAACAAGGGGAGGGGTTCCTGGTCTTCTTTCCGAAGTACTTTGCCTATAAATTCCAGCTCCTACTTCCTCTGCTCCCACGCAGCCCCTGCCGGTGTCCCCAGGCTGAACCTGGACCCCCGAGCCTCCCCAGCCCCGTGTCGCCTCTCTGGCCCAGCCTTGAGCACCCGGGCTGGAGGCGGCCGAGGCCCGCTCTGCCTCCCCCTTCGGAGCAGCCCTCGCTTACTGGCCCGCATGGCGCGGCGGCAGCGGACAGACGGATCTCACCAGCTCCAGTGTCTCCTGCAGCTGCGCCAGCGTGTCCTGGGCGTCGTGTTTCTTCTGCCTCAGTTTCCCCAGAGAGTGTTCATATGCCAGGTGGCGGAGCCGCGCTGACAGGGAGCCCAGGCGCACGAAGTAGCCCTGTTGCCTCCTCTGCTCCTCCACGGAGCCCACTTCCGGGCCCTCAGCCTCGGCTGCCAGGGCCGCTGGAGGGCGGGACCGGGGAGGGGTCAGCGTGGCCGCGCCTCCACGCCCGCGTGGACGAGCCCACGGGCTCCCAAATATAGTTTTCCTTTACTAACAGCAACCCGTTTAACCTTCCCCAAACCCTAAGACGTAGCACTATTATTAACCCCATTTACAGATGGGGAACACTGAGGCAAAGGGCGGTGAAGCCCCGCTGCGTGCAAGAGGCAGACCTGGGATTCCAGCCCTTCTATGAGATGGTCTGTTCAGAATATACTACAGGGGGCGCTGCGTGGCTCAGTTTGCAGAAGCAGCCGACTCTTGACTGGCTCAGGTCATGAGCTCACGGTTTGTGAGTTCGATTCCCACATCCAGCTCTGTGCTGATGGTGAGAACCCTGCTTGGGAGTCTCTTTCTCGGTCTCTCTGCCCCTCCCCTATCCTCCCTCCCTCCCTCTCTCTCAAAATAAACTAAAAAATCCTTAAAAGAGAGGGTATACTACAAGTGCTTGGCACACAGTAGGTGCTTCATAAATGCCCCAGAGCCTTTCTGCAGAGGAGGGCGTGCCTTGACATGTTCTTCTAGTCCCCGTAAGGAGGGGGTTGAGAAGTCAGATCATCTCCGGGGTCAAAAACAAGATGCCAAAAGTTGGAGAATGGTGTTTTTTTTGTTTTGCCTTTTTTTTTTTTTTTAATTTTTGAGACAGAGAGAGACAGAGCACGTGTGGGGGCGGGCCAGAGAAAGGGAGACACAGAATCTGAAACAGGCTCCAGGCCCTGAGCTGTCAGCACAGAGCCCAGTGCGGGGCTCAAACCCACAAACCGTGAGATCATGACCTGAGCTGAAGTCGGACGCTTAACTGACTGAGCCACCCAGGCGCTCCTGGTTTTGCTTTTTAAACATTTTATTGTGTTACGTAATCTCTGCCCCCGAGGTGTGACTCCAACTTGCAAACTCAAGATCAAGAGTCACATGCTCCCCTGACGGGCCCGCCAGGTGCCCTGTGAGAATGGTGGGTGTGAGGGAACCGTATAAGGGGGCAGGTGCCGTTCAGCCCAAGTGCTCAGGTTTTGAGGACCAGCCACAGATCAGGATTCGCAGGGTGAGATCCGATTGTAAAATGCACACGATGAATTAAAGGCATTGCCTAGGCCAGTAATCAAGAGGGCCACCAGTCTGAGACGTGGCCGTTGAGTCTATAAGCCCCGTGCAGCCTTAGGGTCTGCGTGGTCAGGGGGCGGTGGGAGTGCAGGGGCGCTCAGGCCTGGGCTCTAGCTCCTGTGTGTTTCCTGTTGAACTGCTGTGTGGCCCTGGGCAAGTCCGGGGCCTCTCTGATGGGGAACCTCGAGGGACAGGGGTGGGGGGAGTGGGCGGAAGGACTCAGGGGCAGGGCGGGTGGGCCGGCCTCACCGAGCTCGTCCTCAGTCATGGGCAGGAAGTGGTCCACCAGCTCCTCGGACTTGCCCAGCACGACGTCCACGGCGTGGCTCACCGAGCGCTTCAGGTCCACGCTCCAGCGGCGGCTCTGGCGGGCCAGGCCCACCACACCCGTCATGCTGCTGGCCACCGTGTCCTTGGCCGAGGTCACCACCTGATGGGAGGGGTCCCTTTCCAGGCATTGGCTCCCTTCCCTTCCCCCAGCTCCTTGGGGCTGGGTGTCCAGGGTCCCTGGCCCTTCCTGGCGCTGGGCCTCAACTTCCCCTCTATGACACGGAGGAAAGGGAAAGTTCTCCCTCACAGGGTCCTTGAAGGGGCTACCAGCACCCACCAAGGTTACTGGGCACATGGTAAGTGCTCAGTAAACTCGGGTGCTGATTATATGAATCTGGCTGGTGTTCTCAGAGTTGGGCCCAAACGGCACTCAGCCCCGGTCTGGCTGATGCAGGCGTCCGGGCAGGTCCCAGAGGACGACGCCTCGCTCCCTCCCACCCCCAGCCCCCTCTGGGTCCCCGCGGTACCATCTCTGGAGGTTGCTGGAGAAACGGCAGCTTCTCCTCCAGCTTGTCCAGGCCCCTGCAGGCGAGGCTGTTCACGGTGGCCACTGGGGGGAGGGAGGCGGGGAGTGAGGGAGAGAGACTTGGGGAGAGGCCTGGGCCACCCTGGGAGAGGCGGGGGGGGGGGACCCTGAGGGTGTGGGTGGGCCACCAGGCCGGGCCCCACCTCCACTGCCCTCACAGCCTCAGCTCTGCCACCCGGCTGCTGCCAGCACCAAGGTGACTCCTCGCCCGGGGCCGGCTCAGAGGCCCCTACGGGCAGGCTCAAGGTCACGCACACCAGCCGAGAAGGAGGAGGGGCGAGCCTTGAGCTGAGACCCTGAGGTGACCCCCTTCCTTGGTCAGATGGAGGCCAAGGGTCTGTGTCCCCGGCCCCCCGTCAGGTTGGACCCCTCTGCTCATCACAGGAGTCCAGGGAGAGGTGGGCGCAGGTAGGTCAGGCCACCAACCGCAGGAGGACATGGGGACACAGACAAGGGCGCCCCAGCAGTCAGCTAAGGGCGGAGGTCCGGGACACGGAACCTCAGGACGCGGGGACGCGGGGGACTCACGCTGGGGCTGCAGGTGACTGAGCAGCGGCTGGGCGCGGTCCAGGGCACAGGCGGTCAGGCCACACACGCAGTGCTCGGCCAGGCGGCAGGCGGAGCCCAGCAGCGGGTGCCTGTCCTTAGCGGCGCCGTAAGCCTCCGAGACCGCAGCGCACGTGGTCCTGACCAGGGGCAGAGCCACCACGCGCTGCACCACGTTCTGCGGGGAGAGGTGGCCTCAGAGGGGCCCCAGGGGGTGTGGGCAGCTGAGCCGGCCCTCCGTCTGCTGCCCTTCTCTGGGCCGGGGGCCAGGAGCGAAGGAGGGGGTCGGGGGACTGCACACTTAACTTGGGGCTTCAGCCTCCCCATCTGTAAAATGGGTTTCTAGAGCTGGGAGAGTCAAGGAGCCAGTGTGCGTGGAGGGCTTGGAACGGGGACCGGAGCAGAGCGTGTGCTGTGATCTCTGTCATTTGTGCATCTGCTGTTGAGAGTGCCCAGATGGTGGGCACAGAGACGGAGACAGGCAGGGACCCCGAGGTGGGGGAGGGGAGCGGGTGTGGCTGCAGACATGCTCCCCGCCCCGGGCGTCCCTGCGGCCGTCTGGGAAATGGGTAAGATGTGCCATCCACCCCCGCACACACACACACAAGGTCCAGCAAGGATAAGCATGGGAGGGAGTCCCCGGTCTGACACTGTCCCAGGAGGGACGGCCCCCCTCTCCCTGTGCCCCTGCTCCGTGGGCGGGGCAGCCCCTCACCTGCCTGTCCTGATCCCATAGGCTGGTTCTGGGGGGCTGAGCAGTCTCATCTTCTGACATGCCGGCTGCAGACATCCTGAGGGGCAGGGCCGGGTGAGAGGGGCTTCCACACACCCCCTGCCCGTGGCCAAGTGTGGTTCCCTCTTTGAGCATCAGTTTCCTCAAAACAGAGTTATGATCGTACCCGACCTCACAGCTCATGAGGGACATGGACAGTGCATGCATGGGGCTCCCCACACACTGGGTGCGCACGGAGGGCCTCTGGCAAGGTGGGGACATTGTAGGGGTTCAAAGCATGGGCTCTGGAAACAGAAAGACTTGGGTTCAAATCCTGCCATTACCTGCTGTGTGACTTTGGGCAAGTGCCTTCACCTCTCTGAGCTCTTTCCTCTTCTGCAAAGGAGAAGAGGTCCCTCTTGCCCCTGGGCACCCCCCAACACATCCCCACCATCACCCCCCAACAGAACTGCACAAGCAGCCCCCTGCAGGTCATAGCTTCGGAATAAACCTTCCCAATAAGCCTACAGTCTGACAGGGAAACTGAGGCACCCAGAGGTGAGGTCCATGCTCTTTCCACGACCACACATCTAAGCAGGCTCAGAGTGGGGAGTTCGACCCGGGACTCCCCGCTCGAAGTTCTTCCCTTCTCCCCACGCTGTGCCCTCAGGGCCCTGGTCGCAGCCCAAGTGGGTCCTGAACTTTAGCCAACTGGGCCAAGGGTCTCGGCCACCTGCTCCAGCCCTTCACCCCCCTCCCCTCTCACGCCGCTGGATCCTCTCCCGCCCGCCCGATCAGGAGCCCCTACCCTGCGGGGCTCTCCGGGACGCCCCCCACTCCGCACTCACCCGGGCGTGCGCAGCCACAGCCCCCGAGAGTCGCTGCCGACCCCAGACTCCCGCCCCAGGCTCCGCCCACCGCCCGCCCCGCCCGCCTTATAGCCTCTCTCGGGGGCGGGGCCTTGGGTACTGGCCAATGGGGAGAGGCCGTGCGGAGGCGTGCCCCGGGGGCGGGGCTCCAGCTCACCCACACCACCTCCCCGCCTCCTCGGCCTTCTCTGGGGTCCCAGCGCGGCGGTTGTCATAGTAACTTGGGGACGCTGGATGTCCCCGTATTGGACTTCTGTTGGCCAGGTTTGGCCACCTGTCACCCTGCCGTTGCCGCGAAGACAGTGGAGGATGATCACGGCCCCCACCTCCTCACCAAAGAGTGACCTTGAGCAAGTCTTCAGGGTGTTTTTATTTCGAAAAATCTGCCCTTGAACTCAGCCAGGATTCAGGCCGGCCCATTCCCTTGGATCTCCATTTTACAGATGAGCAAACTGAGGGATCCAATTCAAACCCCTCTCTGCCAGACTCCAGGCCCCTCTCTGGCTGCCATTATCAGGCCCGGAATGACCGCCAAGGACCATCCTTCCTGGGAGCTGAAAACACTGGGCATGCCCCCAAACACCCAGGGGTCCCCCAAATCCGACCCGGGCTCCAGCATGCCCAGCACTGTGTCAGCAGGCGGCTCAAAGCAGCCTGCCCTGGGCGGCTCTCCCTCTGGAGACCTGAAGCAATCTGGTTTAATTTAAACCTTCCCCAGGACACAAGCTGTGGCAGGAATCCACCAGTAAAATGACACTCCGGGCAACGGTCAGGGTTTTATTTGCAGTTAAGTCTTGAATTGGGGGGAGGGGAGAGGAGGAGCCACAAGCTCTCAGATCCCAGCTGCAATCCCTTACCCTCCTCCTTCCTTCTGGAGACCTAGGAAGTCGACTTAGGGGATGCTTGGGGCACAGTGACTTCCAGTTCGCCCAGTTCCTTTCCACAGTTATTTATTAACCCCTCAGCTCTGGCCCCAAACTGGGTGACGCTGGCTACAAGGCAACCCAGCCCCAGGTCCTGCATCCAGAGAGGCCCTCAAAGCGGGGGAGACAGAGCTAGACACAGACAACCCCAGTGCGGCCAGGGCTGAGCCAGAGGGAGGCCGAGCAGGCTGTGGCGCCTGGAGACCAAGAGATCTGGAAAACAGGGAAAGGAGTTCTCGGAAGAGGGTACAGGGAGCCCAGACAGCCCGAGGTGTCTGGGGAACCTGGGCCCAGGTGGGCCCATCCGCCAGCTCCGGAAAGCTGAAGGTGAGTTCTCTTGCCAAGTAGCGGGCAGTGTGCTCCCAGCCCTGTGTCCCCAGCCCGGCCCCAGGCTCAGTGGGACCCGGCCGCTGCCAGAAGCATCTGGCCCTTCAAGGCTTCAGGCCCAGCGCAGCGCGTTTCATTCTGAGAGAACATCTTGTGTCTGTTGGCCTCAAGCCACCCACAGAGGTCTTCCAGGTCCCGGTCACAGATCCAGGGGTTTCCAGAGATGTCGAAGCCATCCTTCATGTCCCGGGTGGGCCGCCCCAGGGAAGTCCAGAGCCCCTTGGGCACGCCGGTGAGCAGGTTGCTGGAGAGGTCCAGCATGTCCAGCTGCCGCAGCACCCGGAAGGCGCCGGCCTCCACGGTGGCCAGCTCGTTGTCATTCAGGAAGAGGTAGCGAAGGTCCGGCTGGGGCGCCAGGAGCGCCTCCCCCAGCACCTGCAGTCTGTTGCCTTCCAGATGCAGCCTTTCGAGCTGCAGGGGGCCTTTCAGGAGGTCTGGGGGCAAAGCCTTCAGCTGGTTACTGCTGAGGTCAAGGACGCACAGGGAGGTGACGTTGGCTAAGAGCCCCGGGGGCAGGGTCTGGAGGTGGTTTTCCGAGAGGTCCAGATGCCATAGGGCTTTCAGACCCCGCAGCCACGACGGCTCCAGGCCCTCCAGCCGGTTTTCCTTCAGCACCAGGGTGTGGAGAGCGGCCAAGGCCCCGAAGAGGCCGGGGGGCAGGCGGCTCAGGGCGTTGCGGGTCAGGTCCAGCACCTCCAGCTGCGGCGCCGGCACCAGAAACTTGGGCGGGAGGCTCTCCAGCCGGTTGGTGGAGAGGTGCAGTTCCTGGAGGCGAGTGAGGCCCCGGAGGGTGTCCTCGCGCAGTCGCGTGAGGTTGAAAAACTCCACCACCAGGTAGACCGTGTCGGCCGGGAAGCGGTGGGGGATTTGGGCAGGGGGGTGGCAGGAGACAGAGCTGCCATTGACGGAATGGGACACCAAGCAGGCGGCAGGTTTGGGGGTGACCTCGTGGGCTGAGGCCGCAGACAGCAGCAGCAGGAAGAGCGTTCTAGAAAGCCGAGAGCTCGGGCCTCTGGGGCTGCAGACAACGACAGAAGATACACCCAGCTTGGTGAGAACGTCCCTGGAATCAGCCGCCTAGTTCTGCATCCCCAGGGACCGGGCCACCTCATTGGTCCCCAGGACCAGTGCAGTCACGGCCTGCTCGTCTCCTGGCTGCCCCCCACCCCCCGCCCACAGCTGCCAGAGGCAGGTAGAATTCTAACTCTCTGAAAACTGCGTTTCCCAGTCTGACCCATAAAGGTCACCCCTCCCCATTGCCAGCCTAACCCCAACAGGTTGTTCATTATTTAGTCAAATTTGCTAATTCCTTCTGCTCTCGCTTGTTTTCTGGGTCATTTCTTATCTCCCCGGCTCCCTACTTTGAAGGCAGAGGCAGCGAACTCCTACGTGTCCTGCAAAGCCCCAGCTCCGATGCTCCCCTTTCCATGAAGCTTTCTCTGACTTTCCCAAGTTTTCCCCTCTGGGGGATCCTCCTCTTTCTGCCCAGTCCCGGCCGAACAAGGTTAGGCTTGCTTGAGGGCTACCCAGGGCTCCAAAGGGGACTCTGAACACGGAAGGTGCATCTGCTCTGTGCAGATCGGAGGGGGCATTTGGCCTTGGGGTGGGGTGGTTTATAGGCGGCACCCTAATCCGTCAAGGGAGGGGCTCCTGCTGCTCCGGTCCCTCCAGCGGGCCTCTGGTAGGGTGCTGCTCGGGAGGCATCGATGGGTCCCCAACTCTCTGTCTGGGCCGTAGAGCACCTGGGACGCTCTAGTGAGTGTGTGAGAGCGAGTCTGTCCGCAGTTAGAATCTGTTCCAGCCTGTGCGTCTACATCTCGCGCTGTGGCTTCTGTGCTGGATGGAACTTTCTAGTATCCAGGTCTGCCCCCCATGGGCAGGGGTGGACTCACCTGAGCTTTCGCGCTGGCCTCCAAGAAGACATGATGGCCTCTCTCATTTCCATCTGGGTTCGCTTAGCCTGGTGAGGGAGCCTTATACCTGCTGGACTCGGGGCAGGACCACCCACCACAGGGAAGTCCTCACGCATGTCTGGTTCCCGTTAGTGCCTGGACCCGATCCACGCAGGGGGAAGGGAGTGGTCAGGATTGCAAAATTGCTTCCTGGCACAGGGAGCCCCGCAGGGGAGCTGCCTGCCCCCTTCTCTGCCTTCTTCTACCTGGGTTTTCATCCCCCTGATTGCTGCTTTTGGGGGGTGGGTACCCCAGAGTCTTTGGGGCTGAATCCTCACTTTCCCCAATCCAGGAATCAAGGGTCAAGTTTGCAAGGCTCCATTCCGGGGGCGGGGATGGGCAGGGACAGCTCTTTAAGCAGGAGATACTCTGTGCAATACATTTGAGGAATCAGGAATTTCAACGGAGGGAACAAAGAGTACTTGCCTCGAATTCATGACATATTGTAGACTTTTTTTTTTAATGAAACAATTTCTGTGTTGTTGTTTTTTTCCTAGCAAGAGAGAGCATGCAGGCAGGAGTGAGGAGAGAAAGAGAGAGTCCCAAGTAGGCTCCACACTCATCACAGAGCCTGACGCAGGGGTCAATCCCACAACTGTGAGATCATGACCTGAGTTGAAATCAAGAGTCAGACGTTTACTGACTGAGCCCCCCCCAGACACCCCCAAGTGAAATAATTTATTTCTTTTTTTTTTTTTAATGTTTTTATTTATTTCTAGGAGAGAGAGAGACAGCGTGAGCAGGGGAGGGTCAGAGAGAGAGGGAGTCACAGACTGAAACAGGCTCCAGGCTCTGAGCTGGCAGTCAGCACAGAGCCCGACGCGGGGCTCGAACCCACGAACCGTGAGATCGTGACCCAAGCGAAAGTCGGACGCTTAACCGACTAAGCCACCCAGGCGCCCCCAATTTCTAAAAAATAGAATTAAAAAGTGAGTGATGTCAAAAGTCTCCACAGTCTTTGAACAATGGCTGGGGAGGGAATAAACTGCTCTAACTCCCAGCTCTATGGAAACTGCTTTGTTTGTGGTCTTAGGTGAGCAGCTTACCCTTTCTTGGCCTCAGTTTCCATATCTGTGAAGTGGAACTCAGTTTCCAAGGGCCCTTCTGTTCTTTCTATCTTCATCTGAAGCTAATGTGCTATTTGTTTTGGGTCTCCCTCATTCCCTAATAAATGCAACCGGAAGCTACAAATTTCCCTTTGAGAACTGCTTTGGCTGCATCTCATGGGCTCAGCTAGTCAGTGCTTTCATTCTTGTTGGGTTCAAAACATTCAGGCGTGATGTGTTAACTTTACATGCACGCAGGACTTCCATCATGCCTGGCCATGGCCCAATCCCTCCCCAGCCCAATCTCTGAAGAGTTTTGTCTCTGTCAAGCTGTGAGAATGAATATGAGTTCTGTCCTGTGGGCACAGAGGTTCAGAGAGGCGTGTGCAGGCTGACTGTGACAGGCGTAAAGAAAGATGAGTGAATATCGTCATGAATACACAGACACGGGTACAACACAGAGACACAGACAAAGCAGGACAGGATTGCAGACCCGTTGAGATGGACGCACCAAAACAGACATGCGCAAAAAAGGCAAAGGACCTGAAGAACAGTTTCCTGGGAAAGACATACCTTCGGCCAACAGGTACTTGAAAGGTGCTCAGCCTCACTCATCCGCAGGGAAATGCAAATCAAAACCGCAATGAGATACCACCTCTCACCTGTCAGAATGGCTATTATCAAAAAGACAGAAGGGGCGCCTGGGTGGCTCAGTCAGTTTAGTGTCTGACTTTGGCTCAGGTCATGATCTGTGGGTTCGAGCCCAGTGTCATGCTCTGTGCTGACAGCTGGGAGCGTGGAGGCTGCTTCAGATTCTGTGTCTCCCTCCCTCTGCTCCTCCTTTGCTTGTGCTCTCTCTCAACAATAAACACTAAAAAACATTTTTAAATACAAAACTAGAGGGGTGCCTGGGTGGCTCAGTCGGTTAAGCACCCAACTTCGGTTCAGGTCATGATCTCACGATTCGTGGGTTCCAGCCCCGCGTCGGGCTCTGTGCTGACAGCTCAGAGTCTGGAGCCTGTTTCAGATTCTGTATCTCCCTCTCTCTGTGACCCTCCCCTGCTCATGCTGTCTCTATCACTCTCTCTCAGAAATAAATAAAACATTAAAAAATTTTTAAATAGAAAACTAGAAACAGAGTAGGATGGTGGCTTTCAGGCGCTGGGGGTGCAGGAAATGGGGGGATGTTGGCCTAAGGGTACAGATACATCCAGGAGATGTAATGTACAGCCTGGTGACTATAGTGAACACTACTGTATTATGTACTTGAAAATGGCTAAGAGAGTAGATTTTCTTCTTCTTCTTTTTTTTTTTTTAATATTTTTATTTATTTCTAGGAGAGAGAGAGACAGCGTGAGCAGGGTCAGAGAGAGAGGGAGATACAGACTCTGAAACAGGCTCCAGGCTCTGAGCTGGCAGTCAGCACAGAGCCTGACGCGGGGCTCGAACCCATGAACCGCGAGATCATGACCTAAGTGAAAGTCGGACGCTTAACCGACTAAGCCACCCAGGCGCCCCTCTTCTTCTTTTTTTTTTTTTAATTTTATTTATTTTGAGAGAGTAGGGGAGGGGCAGAGAGAGGGAGAGAGAATCCCAAGTAGGCTCTGCGCTGTCAGTGCACAGCCAAGTCAGGGGCTCAGAACCCACGACCATGGGCTCATGACCTGAGCTGAAATCCAGAGTTGGACGCTTACCAGACTGAGCCACACCGGGCGTGAGTAGATCTTAGATGTTCCCATTGTATACACACAGACACACAGACACACACAAGTACGTGAAGTAATGGATGTGCTAACCTCACTGTGGTAATCATGGTGCGACATTGGCACATATCAAATCACTGAGTTGCGCATCTAAAACTCACACGCTGTACATCAAACCTCTCCCAGTAAAGCTGAAGAAATAGACACACGCTGCTCGCGGGGAGCCCGGGGATGTCATCCTGGTGTGTCGCGTTTATGTACTATGCTGACAGTCTCCTCCGGGGCCAACGGGGAGCCAGACCTGTGTTGCCCACTGCTCCGTTCCCAGAACCCAGCACACAGGAGCCGCTCATGGGAAGTGGGTGGGAAGGAAGGGGTGTGAACTGCAAAGGCCAAATGCTACGGGGATCTATCTCTTAAAGTGCAGTCAGAGCCCACCCCCCACTTAAAACCTTCGATGGTTCCCTGTCCCACTTACTATAAACTCCATCAGGCTGGGGGAGGAGGGTGGGGAGTTAATGTTTAATGGAGATGGGATTTTAGTCTGGAAAGATGCAAAGGTTCTGGAGACGGATGGTGGGGATGGGTGCCTAACAATGTGAACAGACTTCATGCCACCGAACTGTGCGCTTAAGACATTTTAATGTTTATTTTTGAGAGAGAGAGAGAGTATAAGCAGGGAATGGCCAGAGAGAGAGGGAGACAGACCCTGAAACAGGCTCCAGGCTCTGAGCTGGCAGCACGGAGCCCGGTGCGGGTCTCGAACGCACGTTCCTTCAAGCCGAAGTCGGACGCTTAACCGACTGAGCTCCCCAGGCGCCCCCTGAACTGTGAACTTTCAAATGCTTCCAATGGTGCATCTGAATTCATGTGGATGTATGTGGATGTTACCACAATAAAAAACTTTTTTACCCTCCTCAGCTCTGGGGCCCTGCCCGCCCGGAGCCCGGGCGTTCCTCTCGCTCCTCATCTGCACCTGCTCCTGCCCCGCCCCGCCCTGCCCCTCCCCTCCCCTCCCCTCCCCGTGCTGCTGTGGGCCACCGTGGCCGCCTCACCCCCTCCAAGTGTGTTCCCACGGCCCCACACTGCCCCCTCTGCCTGCACACCTGCTTTCTCACTCGTCACATCTCAGCTCTTGTCACCTCGACAGGCTCTCCTTGCCCACCCCCAGGGCGCGCCACACAGCCACCCCCTACCTGGCACATCATCTGTGGTTTTCCTCACTGCACACATCACTCCTTCAAATCCAGCCCATATTTGCCAGCGCAGGGCCGGTGTCCCCAACTAGGCTACGAACTTCATGCGGACAAGGACCTTTGTCCCCAGCGGCGCCTGGCACATAGCAGGTGCACAGTAAATATTTGCTCAAAAACTAATCAGAAACTGGGGGAGATGCCCCGTTTCCACACCCAGCTCCCCAGAATTCCGGTTGCCGCCAGGAGTGGCCCAGGGCCCCCCAACCCCGCCCAGGCAACAGGGTGGTACCGGGCGCGCCCCCAGGAGACAGAGCAGAGGCAGAGCCTTGGGGGGCCGGTGGTTGTAAACAGTTTTATTGACGGGGAGAGGGGTGGGGGAGGCAAACCCCAGAGAGGGTCCAGGACTCAACCGGCCACTCAGCTGGCATGCACGGTCAGCTGGAGGTCAAGGGGGAGGTCACGAGGGGACGGGTGGCATGGGACCCTCTGACCACCCTGGGGCCGTATTTACAGTGGGGCCCGCCCGCCTTCCCCGCCCCCTGACCACCAAGCCCTTTGGACAGCTGCCGCCAGTGTGACTTCCGGGCAGGCCCTCCCGGCCCCCCTGCCCGAAACCCCCGCTTGTCTCCCCTCAAACTCCTAACCGGCACATTGGAGGCCCCCCGGCCTTCTGGAAGCCCCGCGCCGGCTCAGCCAACGCCCAGGCCGCTGGGGCCACCGCCTCGCACACGGACACGTACACTGCACGCGCGGCCCTCCCTGACACACACACACACACACACACGCGCGCGCGCGCGCGCGCCGGCAGCAGCCCTCATGGGCACACACGCACACACACCTCCCTCCCCCTCCTGGCCCCTTGCACACGAACACGGCATGCACACGCGCAGACACACCCACACACGCCAGGAGCCTGGGTTGAGGAGGGGCCTGGGGGGTGGGGTGGGGGTGGGGAGCTCGGGTCCGCAGATGCGGCCCCACCCCATCCCGCCGCCTCCAAGCGCCCCGCCCTCCCGCCCTCCCCGGCTGCCACCCCAGGAACGGAGTTGTGCAATTGGATAGAAATCTGCAAAAGAAACGCCAATTGGAAAACAAACCCAAATCCACGCGCAGAAGGTCAACCTCAAATCCATAGCACATTCCTCCCGCCCCCCACCCCCAAAACCGCCTCAGTGTCCCGCGGCCCCCGGGCAGGGCGGGGCGGGGCGGGGGGGGGCCGAGCTCCTTGTGCTTCCGTGTGGCCGAGGGGCCCCCACGCGGGCGGGGCGGGGGTCGTGAGCACCCAACGGAGCTGGGGCCGGCTCTCTCGCTCCTGGCTCCCGCGGCTGGCATCGCCGAGGCGTCGGGCCGCGGCCTAGGGCACCGGGGGCGCAGTCCTGTCCGTGCCCCCGTAGGAGAGGAGGTGGGCCAAGTCCGTGCCCGGCCGCGCGTGGCGGCCGCGGGGGCGCTCGCCCGGCCTGCCCTCGCCGCTGTTGAACGTGTGCGTGCGGCGCAGGGCGGCGGCCGGCGGGCCGTGCGGGCCGGGCCTCCGCAGGCTGCCCGTGGGCGGCGGGCTCCAGGGCCGCGGGAGGCCGTCGGCGGCGGCCGCGGGGTCCGGGAGGCCGGTGGGCGCGGACACGACGCGCCGGCGGTCCGGGCTGGCGTGCGGCGTGAGCGGGAAGTCGCCGTGCGAGGCGCGGCCGGGCCGGCCGTAGAGACGCGCGTCGGGGCCCGGCTCCGCGGGCGCGGCGGGCGGCGGCTCGGGGGCGCGCGCGGGCGCCAGCAGCAGCAGGGACGAGGACGCGGAGGCCGAGAGCAGCGGGTGCGGGTGCTCCCAGGGGCGCGCGCCCAGGGCGTGCGCGTGCGCGTGCGCGTGCGGGGCGGGCAGGCGCTTCTGCGGCAGCGGCGTCTGCTCGGGCGTGGGCAGCAGCCCCGAGTCCAGGTCGTGGGGGCCGCCCTGCAGCAGCGTGGCCTTGGCCCAGCCGTTCTGCATCAGGGGGCCAGCAGGGCCTCGGGGCCCCGCGCGCCGCCGCCCATCCCCGCGCCGCGCGCCGCCGCCGCGGCCGGGGCCCCCGCCCCTGCGCTCGCCCAGGCGGCTCACGCTCAGCACACGGCCTCGCCGCCGCCGTGGGCCAGGATGGCCTCCTTGTCCCTGCGGCGCGCCAGCTCGCGCCGCTCGCGGAGGCCCACGTACCAGCCGACGCTGAAGCCCGACACCACGGCGCCCACCACGAAGGCCGCCACGGACGACGTCACCAGCAGGTTCACCGACACCAGCCCGGCGCGCTCCTCCGCCAGGCTGGCCCGCAGGAGCCCTGGCCGGGAGGGCGGGCCGCGTGAGAGGGGCCGCGGGGACGCTCGGGGCCCCCCGCCCCCGCCGGTCCTCGGGCAGAGCGTCCGTCCGTCTGTCCGGCTGCTACGTGGCGTCCCGCAGCGTCTCTCTGTCCGCTGGGGTCTGCGTGTCCTCTGCAAGTCTGTCTGCCCGCTTGGTCATGGAGCTGTCCCTGGGTCTCTCTCTCTCTGTCCCTCCCCCCTGCCTCCTGGAAGTGAGACCCCTGCCCCTTCAATGCCCTGAAGGAGGCCAGCAGCGTGCATCCGGGCCTGGGCACCGGCCGGTAGCCCGGGAACCCCGGTGGCCCCCAGGCCGTCACCCCCCTCCCCCCCCCCACTTACCTGTACAGTCCCCTAAGCCTGAGGTGCTGGCCCCGGACACGTCCTGCTCAAAGGTGCCTCTAAGGGAGGGGGTAGGAGAGGCAGTTCAACAGGAAGCGCTCTCAGAGCCTGAGCGTCAGGTGGGTCACACAGCCTCCCCCACCCCCTGTCCCCCAGTACCTGGTGCCGGGGCTGAGGAAGATGCAGGAGCCATCAGGGGCCCACCCGCAGTAGGGGTCCTGACTGCCAATACAATTCCTAGAGCAGACGGTGACCCATCACCCACGGTCCCTTATGAGGCACCTCTGAGTGTCAATTCCAGGAGTCCTTGGGACCCATCGGCACAGGAGGCTGCTTATCCCCGCGCCCCTCCCCCTCTGCCCTTGCAGATAAGGCTGGGACAGTTCACTTCCGCCCAAGTGGTGGGTGGGGTCCAGGCGTCCAGCCCCAGGGCCTGTGCCTTGGCTCTGCGCTGCGGCCTCATTACTGCCACGACAGCGGGCTCGGGAAAGGGTTCCACCGTGTTGAGGGCCCGCACTGAGACCCGGGGTGTGTCAGTCCTGTACATCTGCTCTTGCCACCGACTCTAAAGTCAGGGACACAGCTGCCTCCCTGGTCCCCAGCTTCTGTTCCTGGTGCTCTTAAAGATGTCAGTCAGATCTCATACATTCCTCTGCCCACAGCCCCCCAGGGCTCCCACCTCAGAAAGCCCAAATCCCACCTGCCCGTCCCCTCCCCTGCTTCCCTCCCTTCCCCTCGCTCACTCTGCTCCAGTCAATTTGGCCTCCTTGCTGTTCTTTCAATGTGCAAGGCGCGATCCTGCCCCAGGGCCTTTGCACGGGCTGTGTCCGCTGCCTGGCTCATTCTTCAATAAGCCAGGAGGCCACTGGGCCCTGGACTTGAATTTGACTTTCCCATGCTTCCCATGCTCATCTCCCCTTGCTTCCCCCTCACTTCCGCAGCCTGCCCCCAGGGGGCACTCACTTCATGCACCCTGAGTACTGCTGGCAGCGGGCCACGGGCACGCGGACCACACAGCGCGGGAAGGCTGCCAGCAGGCCACCTGAGGCCGTGTCCAGCTCCAGGCTCAACAGCCGCCGCCCTGCCTCGCCGCTGCTGGACCGTCCACACCTAGGGGCGAGCGGGTTGGTAAGGCTCCAGGGCGTGCCCCGCCTCCCTGCCCGCCAGTCCGGCCTCTGCCGACTTCACCTGTCGGGCCGGTAGGTCTCAAACTCCTCCAGGAAGACGCTGGGCCCAGTGGTGCCTGAGGTGCTGGCGTTGGGCCAGATGAGGAACTTGAGGACGGTGCCCACCTCGGAACCCAGGAAGACGACGGTGTGGTTGCCCCAGGGGCCGGCGCCCACGTCCACGGCCACTCGTGTCAGCTGGTGCCTGGGGCCAGGGCGCGAGGGGGTTAGGTGCCCTGGGCTCACGACGTGCCAGGCACGGTGGGTAACAGGTGCGGTAACAGGGATGCGCATCAAGGAGACACAGGCCTCCAGGCTGGGCTCAGCCTCCCCGCCCCCACCAGGGCCCCGGCCGTGCATGGGCACTGACCGCATTAGAGTCCGCACGATCCAGGGCCCGTGACCCAGGGAGGGCACCGCTTCGTCCATCAGGGGGTGGGTCTTGACGAAGTTGAGGATCTCGTCGGGGAAGGCGCTGGAGGCGTTGTACTGCATGCCGGGAGCCGCACAGCACCCGGGTCTAGGCGGGGAGGAGGTGGGGTCAGGGTGGACTTGGACATCCCCACCCGGGGGCTCCGATCTGCCCGGGGGACCTGCTGCCCTGCCCAAATGGCCTCAGTTTTCTGCATCTGTATAATGGGTATAGCTGAACTCAGCACCAGATGACCACCCGGGAGCCCCAGCCCTTGATCCTGGGGTCAGGACCGCACCCGGGGCACCTGTTTGAGCATCGAGGGGACTCTTACCGGGGCCGTGGCACCTGGTCCTCCGGCACAGGCGTCCAGATGGACTCAGGGGACTTCTGCTCACGGAAGCGGCCTTCAAACACAGCGGCCACCTGCGTCATGTCGAAGGCACAGACAGCCGAGCCGGGGATGCTGGGGGGGTTCGGGGGAGGGGAGAGGTGAGCCTGATGAAGGGCCGTGCCTTGGCCAAGCGTGCGGCAGAGTCTTTGTCCCTGTGAAGCTGTCGGATATCCAGTCCCCCGGGCCGGGGGTGCCGCCCACCCAGCCCAGTCACTCTGCTTCCTGAACAGGGCTCCTCTGTGGCCACCAGTGTCCAGCCGCCCCGCCCCCGCCCCATCACTTGCTTGGGCGTCCAGTCTCCCAGATGCCACTCTTGACTCCCTCCATACCGTTCCCCAGGGTGCTTTCCAAAAATGTAAATCTGACCTTGTCTCTCTTGAGCTCCTCACTCTTCCATGGCTCCCTAGTCCAGTCTTCTCCCAGTGGCTTCTCTGCCCTCTCCTCTCCCCCTAGCTCCCTCCTCTCCAGCCACAGGGGCTTCCTTTCTCTTGTTGAAACATACCAGACTCACTGCTGCCTCAGGGCCTTGGCACATGTTATTCCTCCAACTTGGAATGCTCTTGCCTCTCCCTCCACCTTATACTCAGCGATGCCTAGTTCCCATGTCCCCCCCTCCAGGAAGCCCTCCCTGACCTCCTCTTGTAAAGGTAGATGATGAGGACATCCCCCATCTGCCCACTTCTGACCCAAGGGCTACGGAGGGTATCTGGCTCTGTCCCACTCCAACCAGGCATTTCTTGGGAGTCCAGTCTCGCCCAGCCCGGGACCCAGGAAATACATGATGAACGTGGGAGCGTTCCGCGCACGTCCACCCAGAGCCCCAGTTTGCTCCCACCGGGGTCCTCTGACCTGTTGCCGGGGGTGGAGAAAACAGCAAGGACCACGGGCCGGCCCTCCAGGCTGACCACGCCCGTGACAGCCTGCAGCACGTTGAAGTAGAAGTGGGAGTCGCCAGGCACAGAGCAGTTGAGCCGCGCCTTCAGGAAGGACGTCCACTGCTTCTCCAGCACTCGAGGGGAGCCTCCCACGTCATTCTTGCACACCCGGGCCACGCGGGACACCACCACCTGGTGCAGCGGCACAGACGGGGGCCTGAGCCCTGCGTCCAGGAAGGCCTGCCCGCGGGCCGCGCTGGCCGTCACCCAGGCCGTGATGGAGGAGTGTGTCCCTAAGGGATCCCGGACAGTCGCCACTCTCCTCCGAGCAACACAGTCCCCAGCAGAAACGTGGCGACGTCAGTGATGATCACTGCACCTGTGACTGGCATAATCTTAATCTCTTCTGTTTACGGATCGCTCACTACGTACCAGGGACTTTATTCTCATCATCTTCTACATTCCTCACAAACTCTACAAAGGAGGGGACCGATAGCCCCTCAGACAGATGGGGAAACTGAGGACCAGAGAAAGAGAAGTGACCGGGCCAGGGTCACACTGGTAGTAAATGGAAGATTGTGCACCCAACTGTCTGGCTGCCTGGATGGACTGAGGGATGGGATGGATGGATGGACGGATGGACGGATGGATGGATGGATGGATGGATGGATGGATGGATGGATGGATTAGTGGATGGATGGATGGATGGATGGATGGATGGATGGATGGATGGATGGATTGGGATGGATGGATGGACGGATGGACGGATGGATGGATGGATGGATGGATGGATGGATGGATGGATGGATTAGTGGATGGATGGATGGATGGATGGATGGATGGATGGATGGATGGATGGATTAGTGGATGGATGGATGAATTTGAAGGAGATAATGGTGGATAATGAAAAAAAATAATGAAGGAGATGATGGGTGGATGGATGAATGCATGGATGGGTAGAGATGCATGAGTGGGCGGGCGGGTAAGTGGATGAATGGGTAGTTGCGTGGAGAAGGAGAAGATGGATGGGCACACGGGAAGATGGATGAGTGGATGCGTGGGGAGAAGACTGAATGGCGTGGACGTGTAGGGTAAGAGGAGGGTAGATAACTGGATATACTTAAGGGTGGGCAGGTAGAGGGGTAGATACATGGATGGTTAGGTATATGAATGAATGGACAGGTAGGTAGATAAATGGATGAGTAAGGAAATGAGCAGAAGACAGGGTAAGTGGGGAGGTGGGTGGACAGCGGGTAAAGGATGGATAAATGGTTGGGGGGTGGGGGGGTGGACAGGAAAATAGCAACAGCAACAGCACTGGAAGCCAGAAGTGTCACCTGCCTTCGAACCCATGACTCACCCCGGGCTGTGTGCACCAAAGCCACTCTGTAAATATCTTCCAGCCTCAGGCGGCTGGTCCTGACTCGAGTGGAGGGTCTCGAGGACCAGAGGTGGAGGGCGGACCCTCTTGCCCCAGGGGGAGGTTCACAGATCCACCTCTGCTCCCCACTTCCCATGACCAGAGCCTCTCAGCTCCATGCCCCACTGCATGGGGCTCTCAGTGGGAGGGTGGGGGGCAGGATAGGACCTTACCTTCTCCAGGTAGTTAAACTCCATCGCAATCTCCCGGAAGAAGAAGTAGATGTGGCTGCCCCACTCCACCGCGTGGACAAAGTAGGGCTCTGTAGGAGAGGAGGGGTCAGAACCCAGCCCCTGATGTGAGAAATGGTGTTTCTGAGGCTGCGAACACATCAGCTGGGGTGGCAGCTTTTACAGTTAAGGGAGGACGTTGGCTGATTACCCCGGCAAAATAAAACAGACTCAAAGAATTCTGGGGGGGTTGGGTGTCAGAATCCTGAAATCACTGTGTCTACCATCCGCAAACAGCAACGTCTACTATTTTTGTCACCTTCCTCCTTAATGTGTTGGAGAGCTAAGCTCCTGCTATACCCCTCTTGCAATTCTACTTCAGGCTTCTAAGCCACCCATTTCCAGCAAGTCCTACTTTAGATCCAATCGAAATCCTTCCTCTAGCTTTATCCTCAAAGAGGTCAGTAAGTTGCAAAGATGAAATAGGAGTCCCCTCCCTGTCTCTGCTGGGACTCTTATTCTGGTGGGGGGATTTGATGAATGCCTGCCTCACCTTTGAACCACTTGGAGTCGTGTTTCACTGTACGCAGAGTGGGACGGTCTCCCAGGCTGCGGTAGATGACAGCATCGATGGCTAGGAAGTCGGTAACGGTGGCTGTGAAGAGCATCCCTTCTGGATGGACGTGATTTGGGGAAAAGCAGGTGAGAAATTAGATCACAGAGGCCAGGGGTGGGGTGGGTCGATCCTTGATCTTCAAGACTGAGCCCAGAGACTAAGGGAGCTCCCGTCCCTAGGCTGAGCCCTGACCCCATCGAAGCCCGAGCCCAGGCTGATCTCCAGCCCCTCTGCTGAGCCCTGACTTTGACAGAGTCTACCTGCTTCACAGCTGTACAGATGGCCTCCCAGCCACACTCATAATAACCCAACTCCAAGAGTGGAAAATGCCACATGGTGCTCAGGGCTGGGGTCCCATCAGATGGTCAAGTTGGGGGCACACTCACCAGAGAAGAGGGCAACGTTGGCATGTTTCGGATCATATGGGCAACGGGCCATGCCGCTGATATTGTCCCCAAGGGGCTGCAGTGTGTCCATCTGCAAGGGGACAGGGCCTGAGTAACAGAGCTCCTGGCCACACCTGGCGCCCCCCGGGAATCCTGGCTTTACTCTGGGTGCTGTGTGATTTGCCCACTTAGCCTCTCTGGGGCTTAGTTAACTGATCTGTGAACGGGTCTAGGTCAATCCTAGTTAATCCTATAACTGTCTTGTAGCTTAAGTAGCTATGGCTTCCCTGATCTCCTTTGGAAGCCTCCTCTCTGGAGCTCCGGGTGAGGGGGCATATTCAGCAGGGCTTCCCGAAGGAGGTGATAGGGCCTGGGGAAAGGGTACGGCCAGGAGAGGGCAGCTGAGCAAGGACCAGGAGGTTGGACCTGGGGCAGGCAGGGCTTCGAAGGGCGGAGACTCACGCTGTAGTTGGCACACACGGGGTTGAAGGCATTGGAACCGCACACGAAAAGCGTGGATTCGTCGCGAAGTAGCAGCACCTTTACAAAATTCCGACACTCGCCCTGGGAAGGGGCGGGAAGAGAGAAGCCGTGGTGGGCGTGGCCACGGCTGTGGGCGCGCCCAGTCGGGGGCGGGGCCGGGATGTGGGCGTGCCCAGTGCGGGGGCGGGGGCAGGGCAGAGCCGATCTGGGACTGCGGGGGGCGTGGCGGGGCTGTGGGTGTGGCCAGGACTGAGGACCGTTAGGGGGCGTGGCCAGGCTCTGGGCGTAGCCATGGCAACACGAGGGTGGTGGCCTGGGATGGAGGCAGAGGAAGATTGCCTGAGGCTGGGCGGGATCCGGGAGCGGCTGGAGGCGGGGCCAGGGCCCACTTACCTCCTGCTTGCCCTTCATGCGACACACGTTGATGTCACTGGGGTTGGAGCGCCAGGTCAGTTTCTGAGGGCACAGGGAGTGGTGAGGGGAGCGGGGTCCCCGCAGCCCCAGGAACCCCCGCCGGGCCGCGCCCAATTCTTGCTCCCCAGCACCGTGTCAGATGCCCCTCCACCCCCGCAGAAGTCTCAAGGGCGGCCCCCGTCTCTCCCACCTGCGTCCCCTCCTCACCCGCTGGTACCGCAGCTCCATGGTGGTGGGGGGCTCCAGCTCCACCCGGTACAGGTTGTCCCTGGGGGGAGGCGGTATAGTTTGTGAGCAAGGGGGCCTCCAGCCCCTGCCCCCACTCTCCGTTCTCCCTGCGGCAGAAGCTGTGTCCAATAGGAACACGCAGGGGTGTGCCAGAGCCTCAGCCACCAGCAACTGCGACACTGAACATGCCCTCGCGTGCCTGCGCCTGGCACCACGCGCCTCCTCGTCCCCAAAAGTGACCCCCAGGTTCTAGCACTCCCCATATACCTTGACACTTGCCACCTCACGCTTACACACCGCTCGGCCTTGGGGGCTACACCCAACGTGATGAAATGTCCAAAGCCCTTCTATCAGGTGCCCGTTCAGCACCTCTCAGTCTCCCCTAGGCTCTTCCCCTCCCCCCATGCCACAGAAACTGCCCTGGTCAAGGTCACTGGCGACCTCGTGTGAAGTCCAGCAGTCACGTGGTCTCCATTCCTTGCCCCCCGCCCGCACGGTCTGACTGGCCTGACCCCCCTCCTCCTGGGAGCGCCTCGGGGACCCAGCTTCCCTCCCATCTCTCTGGCCCCCTCCATCTCCCACCCCTCCCCAGGTGTGCAGGCTGGGGCCTCCCCCGGTGCGCAAGGCAGCCTCAGCCACCCTTGACACCCGAACCCTGTCTCAGCCGGTCGCGCGCACAGCCGTGCCTCCAGCCCGGGCCCCCCTGAGCTCCAGACTTGGGGTCTGGCTGATCCTGGAGGTCTCCCCGAGACGCTCGCGGGCGTCTCACACTCAGCTCGGCCACGCTGCACCCGACTGTCCCCACACCTGTCCCGCCTCGTCCCTCACCGGGGCTAAGGCCCTTCTATCCTTCCAGGGACGAACGCCACAACTTAGGAGTCACCCTCTACACACATCAGCCAATACTATCTGCTCTGCCTTTAATGTCTGTCAAGAATTTACCCACTTCTCGGGGCGCCTGGGTGGCTTAGTCGGTTAAGCGTCCGACTTTCGCTTAGGTCATGATCTCGCGGTTTGTGGGTTCGAGCCCCGCGTCGGGCTCTGTGCTGACTGCCAGCTGAGAGCCTGGAGCCTGTTTCAGTCTGTCACTCCCTCTCTCTGACCCTCCCCTGCTCACACTGTCTCTCTCTCTCTCCTAGAAATAAATAAAACATAAAAAAAAAAAAAAGAATTTACCCACTTCTCACGCCCTCCGGAGCCACCACCCTAACCTACCCCGCGCCGCCTTGACTTGGTGCCCTTGCTCCCAGCCTCGGTTTGTCCTCCCCTCACTCACCACCAGAGGGCGCCCGTGGGCACCTGAGTCAGGCCCTGCTTCCCGCCCTCCAGGGCTCCCTTCTCACTGTTCCCTCAAGGCCCTTCCCTCCTCGCTCTCTCCCCGTTGCTCACTCCGCTCCAGCCAACTGGATCTCCTCAATGTTCATCCAACACACCAGGCCAGACCCTGCCCCAGGGCCTTTGCACAGACTGTGCTCACTGCCCAGATTTCTCCCTCTCCCTCGAGATATCCCCAAAGCTGGGGACCTCACTCAGGTCTCAACACAAATGCCACCTTCTGAGAGAAGCCCAGGGGCCCCATGTCAGCACCCCCTGTAGACAGCCAGCGAATTTTGACCAAAGAGCTGTCCCCACCTGCAAACCGGGCTGCAACCACAACCGTCCAGTCAGCACCCCCTAAAATCACACCCCAAGGACACAAATTTGTACTACAGTCAACAACATGCCCCATCATGCAACCTACCCCCCACCTGCTCCCACGCCTCACCCTGCACACTCTGCCCCAGCATCCTCATACCTGTCCCCGATGAACAGCGTCCTGTTGACCCGCAGGACCCGCTGGATGTTGAGGTCTTCAGTGCCCTCTGCTGGGGTCAGGCGTCCCGGGCCGCTGCCCACGAACACGGGGTAGTGGTTCAGGTCTGGGGGAGGGGTTGGGGGGCGTGACCCAGGGCCGGGCGAGCCCCTGCGGGAAGTGGGCAGCAGACCCAGCTGGGAAGCAAGACCCTCCCTGGGGACCCCCTCCCTCCTCTGGGACCCCCACTCACAGTCCCTGGGGGCCACGCTGAGCGGTGGCGGCTCCTCCGGGAAGAGGCCATTAGCTTCTCCCAGCAGCAGCAGCAGGAGCAGGGGGGCCGGGCGAGGAGGGGGCGCTCGCGGGGTCCGCATGGCGAGGTCGGGGCGACGAGAGAATGGCACCTGAGAGCCGAGGGCCTGGCGGTGAGCGGCGCGACCTGCAGTCCCGCGCTCCGCCGAGAGATGGCGCACACGAGCCGCAGCGGCTTGGGCCTTCAACTACCAAAAAAAATACCCCACCGGCCCAATAGTAAAAAATAACCCAAACCAGGGCAGTAACACTAATGCCCGCACTTATTCAAGTATCAGAAAAACCTTACGGCCACATCGTAGTGAAAGTTCAGGAAATGGTTTCTAACAAATTAATAATGACAGTCTTCAAATAACTTTTAAATGAAAGGATTTAAAATCATTGTAAAAAAACGAATAATCGTGATAATGATAGACACAACACTTCAAAACACGTATTTAAAGCATTGAATCTCAGTACATATATTCAAGAATTCTTAGAATTAGAACACAACATTCGCGGGGCGCCTGGGGGGCTCAGCCGGTTAAGCCTCCGACTTCAGCTCAGGTCATGATCTCGGGTTTGTGGGTCACAGCCCTGCATCAGGCTCTGTGCTGACAGCTAGCTCAGAGCCTGGAACCTGTTTCAGATTCTGTGTCTCTCTCTCTGACTCTCCCCTGCTTGCGCTCTGTCTCTGTCTCTCAAAAATAATAATAATAATAAAATTAAAATAAAACACAATTTCAAAATAAAAGCCCCCCCAAAAAAAAAAAAAAAACCACTCTCAAAGTCTCTTGGAATTTTACAAACCACTCTCTGGGAATTGCCAATACTTCCAAATTGCAGAATATTCCAGCTGGCCGGGGACCTCAGAGGCCCCGGTAAGTCTGACTTCCTTCCCAAGTCCAGCCTTTCTGGCCTCTCTGCTGGAATACCTCTGTGACAGGCACCTCACTCCCTCTCAAGGGAGCTTGACTCCCACTCCCGTTGAAGAGCATCTGAAGAACCTCCTTGAGTGTAGAGTGGAGACTTCCCTCCCGTAGTGATCAGTGGATGGAAGTGAACAGAACTCACCCTCTGGAACCGAGCCCTCCACGCCCCTACCCACAGGGGTGCAGTCCGGAGGTCCTGAGTAAGAAACCTGCAGCCTGCGGCAAGCCCCGTGCCTCAGTTTCCCCGTCTGAGCAGCAGGGACATCTCCACACCCTGTCCCGGCCTCAGAGCTCCAGGATTCTGAGCCCCCCCGAGGTGAAGGTGGTGTGGGAACTTTGGCCTCGGAGTCCCTGCCTCCGAGGATTTGGGGCCAAAAAAACAGGAAGGCCTTGCGTGGACCAGCACGGCTTCCTCTCCATGACCCTGGGCTTCCGGGATTTGTGACTCAGCCAGACGCCCGCACCCCACATGTTCGTGGGACATGGTTCTCCTTCAGAGTTTCCTTCCCTGGCTCCTCCCCTGCCCCGCAGCTTCCCGTGGCTCCCAGTGACCCCAGCCGAGGCCCCAGCAGTCAAAGCCCCCAGAACAGCCGCTGGCCTACACCGCCTGACGCGCCCTCCCGTTGTGGAACCCTCAGCCTCTCCCCCAACAACACCTATGCGGGTCACCTGGCCTCTCAGGGGCTCTGCCCTTTTTTAAAAACATTTTTCTTTTGACATTGTGTTAAATGTATATAACATCAATTTACCATCTGAAACCATTTAGAAAATTTTTTTAATGTTTTATTTACTTTTGAGAGAGAGACAGAGACAGAGCGTGAGTACGGGAGGGGAGAGAGAGAGGGAGACACGGAATCTGAAGCAGCTCCAGGCTCCTAGCTGTCAGCACACAGCCCGACGCGGGGCTCGAACTCGTGAACCACGAGATCATGACCCGAGTGTACGAAGTCTGACGCTTAACTGACTGAGCCCCCCAGGTGCCCCAACCATTTTTAAGTATACGCCTCAGTCAAGCACATTCACGCTGTCGTGCAAACACCCCCACCATCCATCTGTCTCTAGAACCTTCCATCTTCCCAGTCTGAGACTCTGTCCCCATGAAGCACTGACTCCCGCCCCCCGCCCCACCCCCGGCTCCCACCGTCTACTCTCTGTCTCTGTGGATGGGATGCCCCTGGGAACCCCCTGTGAGTGGGGTCACGCAGGATGTGTGCTCTGTGTCTGGCTTCTGTCACTGTGCACAGCGTCCTCTGGGTCCATCCACGTGGTGGCAGGTGGCGGGACGTCCTGACTTTTGAAGGTTAGATCACATCCCAGCGTGAGGATGGGCCGCATTTTATTTATCCGTCCACCTCCACCCCCTGGCTGTCCTTCCGGGCACATGGGCTGGCAACCACCTCTTTGAGACCCTGCTTTCCACTCCTGTGGGCGCACACCCAGGAGGGGCTGCTGGGTCACGGGGTCATCCTACATTTTTTTTTTAAATTTTTTAAAAATGTTTTATTTATTTCTAGGAGAGAGAGAGACAGCGCGAGCAGGGGAGGGTCAGAGAGAGAGGGAGTCACAGACTGAAACAGGCTCCAGGCTCTGAGCTGGCAGTCAGCACAGAGCCCGACGCGGGGTTCGAACCCACGAACCGCGAGATCATGACCTAAGCGAAAGTCGGACGCCTAACCGACTAAGCCACCCAGGCGCCCCTCAAATAAATAAATTTTTTAAAAAGGAAAGAAAGAAAGAAGCTTTCAAACAAAGCTTCTATTCACTGGCTCCTGAGCCAGGCTACAAAGGGTTCAAATCCCAGCTCTGCCATTTACACGCTGTGTGACCTCGAACAGGTTACCAACCCCCCCCCCCCGCCTCTGGGCCTCAGTTTCATCATCTGTAAAATGGGCACAGGCACAGCACTGATCTTATAGGCCTGTGGTTGTTACTAGCACAGCACCTAGCATACCATAGGTACTCAATAAATGCTAATTATTCTGATTCCTGCTCTTGCTGTTGGCATACTAAATACCAGAAGCAAGGCTGGGTGGTTTCCAGGAATTACTTCACAAAGCCCACAATGGCTGTAGCAGGAGGGTTGTAACATTCAGCCCATTCTGCAGATGCAAAAGGTGAGGGTCCAGTGCGGGGCTGAGCCCCCACCAGAGAGGCTGTGGCCCTGGGTCGAACCCAGGGCTCTCTGGCTTCAGGGCTCGGCTCCTAACTATTGAGCATACAATTGGTCACGAGATTAATAATCACCCAGCCCCGTCCCTCGACCCTCCACCCAGAGAGGCTAGCAGTAACTTAAGACCCAGTGCATAGATGGGCAGACTGAGGCCCCGGGTCGGGTGGGACCCCATGCCTAATTTCTTCTCCTGGTTTTCTTAACTTGGTGATGCAGCAACTCGAGGCTGGGCAGTTCGTCTCCTCCTTCCGTCCACCTGCTCCACCTGCTCCATACAATATTAATATGCCCCTTATACAGATGGGGAAACTGAGGTGCATTTGCCCAAATGGAAGCACGGAGCTGAGCTGAAACCTCCTGAGTCAACATTAGTTATTTTGATTACAATGCAAGACTGAAACCCACAGGCACGTTTTGGGAAGCTGGGCCGCGCCGGGGCCAGCCCCCTGCAGCTGGCTTCAGTTTACCCCCTGACATGGGGTTCCGGGAGGCCTCGGCACCTCCCCCAAACGCCGTCCTCCCCCCCCACCCCATCCCCCGCCAGCCCATCTGCTTCTCTCCATGAAACTCGAGGCGCCTCTGCCAGCAGCCACTCGGCGCCCGGCTGCCCCGCTGAAGCCCCAGCACCTGCCCCAGCACCTGGCCACCGGGAGCCGCCACCAGAGCCAGATGGAGGGACGGGCGGCGCATGGCCAGCACGTGCACCCCGTGGCGTGGCGCCCGCATGCGCCCGCGTGTTTCCCTGCCTGGGTTAGGGGTGTGCCTCTTGTCCGCAGCCCTGAGGACACACACCCGGGCCCCTGGGGAGCAGAAGGGACAGTCATAAAGCAATAGCGTCAGCCCCCATCCACGAGTCCTCACGCTGGGGCAGGGCCTTTCCTCGGGAACCCCGTCCATCGCTCCACCTCTGGGCGCACAATCCCATTGTACAGACGGGAAGATGGAGGCGGACGTAGCGATCCCACGAGCCTCGCTACTTCACCTCCTCCCCTGGTGCGGACGTCTTCCTGTCTTCCTGCGCCACGCCACCTTAGTTACTACAGCTTTGATATAGGTTCCAGTTTCCTTCTGGAAACTTCTCCCACCCGGTCCTTCTTCAGGCCACGGGGTCGGGGCTACACTCCCCCGTCCCCCACCCCCGGGCACTTCGGTATAAATTTTAGGGTCAACTGGTAAGTTCCAAACAACAGATAAAAACATAAAACCTGTCGGGGTTTTCGGTGCGGAACATGCAGATCGGGCTGATCTGCTGACTGACAGCCGGTGCTCCCCAGGCCCCCGCCGGAGCCTCGCCCTCATCCCTGCCCCCGCGGACGGCTCAGGCCCCGCCTGCGAATCCTCCCCCAGCGCCCCGCCCCCAGCCTCATTCCCTCACGGCTCTGCCTTCACGCTTGTGCGGAACTCGCACCCCTTCCCTTCCCGGTCCGCTCCTGGGGCGGCCCCCACCGCCCACCGCCGGGACCGGGGTCCCCTCCGCGCGGTCCTCGGGCTCCCGCCCTCGCCCCAGCCGTCCTCCCCGCAGCGGCCACCAGAGGGCGCCGGTGAGCACCGGAGTCAGGTCCCGCCCCCCACCCCCACCCCTGCCCACAGCCCAAAGCCCTCGAGGGCTCCCACCTCCTTTCACCCTAGTAGCCTCGACCCTTCCCATGCACCCCTGCTCCCCTCCCCACCTGGTATCACACTCCCAAAGGGCCCCATTTAGACCGTTTGCCACGCCGCATGTGGTCCTCACACCTGCAGCATCAGGTTCACAGGGAGCCCTTCGAAATACAGAAGGGAGGGGCGGGGGCGCCTGAGTGGCTCAGGTCAGGATCTCGCGGTGCCTGAGCTGCCCCCGTCCCCGCCCCCCGTCGGGCTCTGCGCTGACAGCTCCGAGCCTGGAGCTGCTTCGGATCCTGTGTCTCTCTCTCTCTCTGCCCCTCCCCCACTTGCGCTCTGTCTGTCTGTCTCTCTCGGTCTCAAAAAATTTTTTTAAATTATTTTCAGAGGGGCGCCTGGGTGGCTTAGTCGGTTAAGCGTCCGACTTTCGCTTAGGTCATGATCTCGCGGTTCGTGGGTTCGAGCCCCGCGTCGGGCTCTGTGCTGACTGCCAGCTCAGAGCCTGGAGCCTGTTTCAGTCTGTGACTCCCTCTCTCTCTGACCCTCCCCTGCTCACGCTGTCTCTCTCTCTCCTAGAAATAAATAAAAAAATAAATTATTTTCAGAGATGCAGAGTCCGGGGGCCCCACCCAGACCTGCCCCACCCCCCCGCATGTAGTCAGATCTCACCGGGATCAATGAGTTTGCACACCGACCTTCATGCATGGATACCTAGTGGCCCACCCCCCAGCCTGTCCAGAGCCCGTCGCCCCCCACCCCCCGACGGCGAGCCCTGTGACAGCAATCTCGGGTACCTGCTGGTCCACCGGGTGTCCCCGCAGCGGGAGGCACACCGCGGGTGCTCAATAATGGCTTGTTGTAAGTGAATGTACGAAGTGTCAGCGTCAGGATTTGAATCCGGATCTGCCCCTCCTCCCTGGCTCCACTTCTTGCCTGTCACCCCAACATACAAGCGTGCACGGGTCCTACCCACGACGTCCACGGCCCGACACCCATGACACAGAACAGCTTCTGTGTGCCCACACGTATCCGCAGATGCGCCCACAGCACACGCCTGCGCCCCAGCTCCGGCAGGCCGTCTGCAGGTGTGTGCGCACGCCCGTGTGCTGGAGTTCATACCCCCCTCCCGAAGCCGCTGCCTGCGACCCCCGTCGATGGCTCTCTGGCCATCAGTCTCCAAGGACCCCAACTAACTGCGGGCACCGAGCCGGCCCATCCCTGGGTCTACCTACCCTCCCTGCCTGCCCAGCCTCATCTTGGTGGGTTGGGGAAACTGAGGCCCAGACTGAGGGCTGGACAGACAACCCCTCCAGGTGAAGAGCCCCAGGCCAGCACCATGGTCTCCAGATTCGCACGGCCCTGGTTCAAATCCCGGCTCTGCCTCCTGTCAGCTGTGAGGCCCCGACGGTCAGGTCCGCCGTGTGGGCCTCAGTTTCCCCACCATTGAGCGGCAGGTGGCTACAAGCCAGCCCCACAATGTGGCCATAGAAAGGTGTAACCCCGACCGGCGCCATCCAGCAGAAAACCGTGGGCACACGCGTGTCGTTTTAAATTTCCTGGTGGCCACATTCGAAGAGGGAAATGCATTCTAATAGTGTGCTTTAGTTAACCCAATAGATCCAAAATACTGTTATTTCCACAGGTAATCAATGTAAAAATGATAAACGAGACATTTCAACACGCTGTTTTTCGCATTTCATCTTTGGAATCTGGCATGTGCCTTACGCCGGCCACACGTGACTCCACAGCCGCACGTGGCCAGCGGCCGGGGCAGCCCAGCTCCTGAGGAAGGGCTGAGCAGGGTGACTGGGGCACGGCGATTGTTCCTGTCATTGTCACTGTGGTCACACAAATATCACCACTGACTTCCAAGTGCGGTTGGAGGGTCTGGCCGCAGCTCCCCCAGAATAAGCCGGAAGTTAGGGAGGACTCCCACATCCTCCGTGCCTTAGCAGGGAAGTTCCCTTCCAGTCTACCTTAAATCCCTCTTGCTTACAGAGGTTTCTAGAAGCTAAAGGCCTGGAGGTTGGAGTCTTTTTTTTTTTTTTTTTTACAAATAGTTTATTGTCAAGTTGGTTTCTGTATAACACCCAGTGCTCATCCCCTGGAGGTTGGAGTCTTGATTCCCAAGCTGGGCATTCCTGCTTGGGCTTTTGAGAATTTGGCCTTGAAGGTCAATGCCACCCTCCTCTCGACCCCTCTCCCCACCAGCAGCTCTTTCTTGTGCTTCACGAGCTCAGTCCACACCCTGCTCAAGGGCCTGCAATGGCTCCCTAGTACCCCCACAGAAGAGGGCAACGATCTCTATACACTGACATTTCCGCACGCCTCCTACCCTGGGAATGACCGTAATCTTGCTCTCTTCTCCCACCAGGCATGCCCAGAGCTCACCCGGCCCACATCCAGATCTTTGCTGAGGCTGCATCTCCTCCGCCAGGGACGTCTTCAGCCTTCTCAAGGCCCGGCTACTCCCCAGGAACCCCTCCGTCACCCAGACATGATAACCTTGCTTTCGCTCCTGAAGCCCCTTCGTCAACTCCTGCTCACCATCCATATCAGATACATGCAGATGTCCCCTCCTCCAGGAAGCCTTCCTTGACTGCCTTGGCTGAGGCTGAGTTTTCCTGGGCTCCCCCAGCCACCCCACCTCCTTCAGCTCCACCCAACCTCTCCAACCTGGCAGCAACTCCCCAGTTCCGGCTCCCTGAACCCTACATTGGGAGCTATTCAGTCAACTCATTAGATAAGCAATTATTGAGTGCCAGCTGTATGCCAGGCACTGTTCCAGGCAAAGCCCTGTGCTTGTGGGGCCCCCACTCCGGTGGGGAGACAGGGGTACACGTGTCACCAAGTACCGGAACTCGGTACCAGGGCCAGGCTTGGAGCCCCTGTGTCTCGTCCGCCCCGCCGAGGATGGGGGCGGGGAGCCCGTTTCCAGTTCCATAGAAGGAGCTCCCGACAGCCTGAGCGGCCCAGGATTCCAGCTCCGGGGCCCGGTGTCCCCGGGGGGATCGGGTAGCCCAGCCCCGCAGCCGCCGCTGCGCCAGCCAGGTCTGGTTACCGGCTCCGCTTACAGCCGCGCCCTCCAGCTGCCTCGGCCGCCCCCGGTCTCGGCCCAGCCGGGCTCCGGGGCTGTCTAGGAACTTGGCCGAGGACCCAGAGGGAGTCCCTGGGGCCCTGGCCGTGGAGGGGCCGGGGAGAGAGGCCCCCTCAGCCCCCGACGCCTGCTGGACGCCGATTAACTCGTCCGTCCCCGGCCCGGCCCGGGTGCGCGCGCCCTTCGGCTTCCTCTCCAGATCCGGGGTCGAAGGGCCAGCGCCAGGGCGCACGGCAGGCGCCCCCGCAACACCAGCTGGGCGAGTGACCCGCGCACAGTCCCTCCTGTGCAAAATGCCGCCAGGATATGTCTACTGCAGACTCTCTGAGCGCCTACTGTGTGCACCGTCCCGGCGGACGCTCAGGCGACCGGGTCACGCGTGCGGGCGGCTTGGCGCAGAGCCGGGCGCTCAAGAAACACGCGGTTCACGCTGAGCGTCCCGGCGGAAGAGGACGGTACTCGGTACTCGGTACTCGAGGCCCTGAGCCCCGCCCCCGGCCACCCCAGCCGGGCAGGGATCCCCCCCCGGGGCCGTATGAGGCCCCCACGGGTGCCAAGCACTTCATGTTTCCTGCCCACCGCGCGCTAACGGGACGGAGACCCGCACCACCATCCCCATGTCACAGATGGGAAACACGGGCCCAGAGAAGTTAAGCCACTCGGCCAAGGTCACGCAGCACGCGGAAGGGAGGAGCCGGGCTCGAACCCGGGCCGCTGAGTGCCCGCCAGGGCCCTGTGGCCACAGGCTGCACAGCCTAGTGAACGTTCGGCGGATAAGCGGGCGGAGACCCAGAGAGAGAGGCCATCGGGTCCCCAGGCCGCTCGGGGAGCCAGGGAGGAGAACAGGTGTCAGAGGCAGGACCTCAGGGAAGGGACACGGACAGGCCCCCGGGGAGGGGGGGCTCCCGGGTAATTAATTTTAATCACTGTTTGGAAATTGGGCCGCCAGGAGGCAAATCGGAAGCAGCAACTTGTAATTAGGGACGGGGAAGGGGGGGCCGCTTTCTCCATGATGCTGCGACCATTCTGAGGAAATTAAAGTGTCATTTACACCCAGTGCGTAATTAGAGGGCCCGGGAGGGGGGCCGCATGAGGGGGCTGGGGGCTCCCAGGGAATCCAGAGCGGGGCTGGGGCTGGGCGGGCAGACGGACCCTGCCAGAGGAGCTGGGCCCTGCTCTGGGGCCCAGTTTCCGGGGACAGAGGGGAATGAGGCTCGGCTCTGGGGGGCTCTACTTCAGGCAGGACAAAGAGATACGGGTCTTCCCCATCCAAGAAGAGGGTGGGCCCGGTCCTCCTTTCTGGATTCTGGGAGCCCTCCTCTCCCCCACGTTGATCCCTCCGCCCCGAATTCCTCCAGGCACCCTGCCCCTCCCCAGACGCCCTGTCTGGAAGGCCTCGGGGATCCCCAAGGACAGGTCTGCGAGGGGACACCGGCCAAGAGGCGCTGCCAGGGAGGCAGGCAGGGCTGCGCTGAATGTTGCTGGGAACGAGGCCCCGGTGAACGAACTTGAAGAAGACAAAGGCGGGAGATAGGTCCCGGGGGATGGCCCTGGGGTCAGAGTGGACCACAAGTCCTGGTGAGTCAGGGCTCAGGAATGGCAGAGATGCTGGCCGAGGGACGCGGGCCTGGGGGATGGGGCGTGAGAACTGAGCATCAGTGGGGAAAAATGGTGGGAGCCAGAGGCCCCTGCCTGCTGGGTGACCTTGGGGAACTCGCCACCCCAGTTCTGTGCCTCATTTCTCCCCGGGCCTGGGGCTCGGACCTTCAAAGGGGAATAAGAGCAAACACGCAGGGGCACGTATGTCCTCCAAGCCCTGCGTTGCGGCGCTACTGGAAGTACCAGGGGGGTAGGCAGGGGGCGCTCTTCTTATCCTTTTACCGTTGAAGAAACTGAGGCCCAGAGTCGGTGAGTGACAGGCCCAAGGTTGCACAGCTAGGAAACGGCCAAGCTAGGACTTGAACCCAGGCCGATGGTCTACACACTACACTAACCGCGGTACTCCCCACCCCTCTGGGAAAGGGGCCCTCAGTTTCTCTCCACATCCCTCTGCAGGCAAGTCCGCCAACTTCTTCCCCCTCTCCTGCCTCAGCCCGGCCCGTCTGGGCCCCGCCCTCGCGCACCTGGGCACCTGGGCACCTGGGCACCTGGGGGGCGCAGGGGCCTCTGGTCTGGTCTCCCAGCCCCGGCCTTGCGGCTCCTACCTGTCCTCCCCACATCAGTCATAAGAGGGCGCCTGTGAGCACCCTGGTCAGGGGCTGCCCTCCCTCCTTGGCTCTCAGCCCTCCAGGGTTCCATCCTCACTGGGGGTAAAAGCCCAAGTCCTCCCCTGAGGCCTCCCGAGGCCTTGCACGACCTGCCCCCCTCCCCCTCCCTCCCCCTGCTCCAGCCACACGGCCTCCCTCCGACGCACCTGGCAGCGTTCTGCCCCTGGGCCTTTGCACAGGCTGTACCTCTTCCTGGAATGCCCTTCCTCCAGATCTCTGCAAGACTGGCTCCTCCTCATTTTCTGGGTCTCAGCTCTGATGTCACCTCTCCAGAGACACGCTTCTTTGACACCCTTGGCTAAAACAGCCCGGCCCTTCTCAGCTACGTCACCCAGTATTACTGTCTTCACGACACTTATTACACTCGCTGTACTTTATTTCCCTAGTTGGTATCCGTGTCCCCATCTGGCTGTGAGTTCAACAAAGGCAGGGCCCAGTCTGTCTTGGTCATTGCCGGGTACCCAGCACTTAGCACATAGCAGATACTGATTATCCGTCAACCCATCAAATGAAAGCAAAAACCACACAGCCCCAAATGAGATCAGGACCAGAGGCCACAAGATTCTGCTTTTCGAACTTATCACTTTTTCTGGAGTAAGAAAACCAACTGGACTATGCCTGGCGTTTAGCCTGTGTCTTCTTTAAATGGTCAGCCCTCAAGGCGAGAGGGCAGTATTTATGTTTTGCGAATGGGTAAACTGAGTCTCAAAGAGTGGGCACAAGTGAGTGAGTGAGTGAGTGAGCGAGCAAAGACATGGTTCACACCCGGGTAAGTCTGATCCAAGTGAACAATCTGTAAGGGCAATAGTTCAGTGAGGTTGTCTCAACTGCCCAGGGGCTCTGACCCCTTGGACTCCGGGAAAGGGAGAAGGTTCTAAAACAATCAGAAAATATGTGGCCACCTGTACGGCGAACTCCTACACATCCATCTAAGCCTTAGCTTCAGTGCCCCTCCTCCATTCATCTTCTCTGATCCACTGGGCAGAGACCAACTTTGCCCGGCCCCGGTGGCTCCCTCTGTGCCTGGGCTCTGGCTCCATGTAGCAGAAATGGCTGGTGTCTGTCTGTTTCCTCTTCTGGGGCCTGGAGGCCCCTTGAGGACCAACTAAGCGCAAGAGCTAAAGCCCTTTTCTCTGGGATCCCAGTGTCACCCGGCATGGAGCATGGCACACAGGAGCGTCTGATGAGTGACTGGTCTCCCTAACTCCCCTGGACCAGGGCTCCCCCGGGGCTCCTCGGGCTCCTGTGGCTGGGAAGGTCTCCCAGGGCCGAGGTGCATCCTGGGAAATGTAGTCCTCACTAGCCTCGGCCTCCCTCCCGGCAGGCCCTGGGCAGCCACCGGTGAAGGGTCATGGAGGGAGAGGTGGGGGGGGGGGGCCTGAATCCCTGCCCAAAGGAACGGAAGAGGGGGCTCTGGGCTCCCAAGTCACCTCTGTAGCACAATCTAATGGCTGTCACTTTACGTGGACATCCTCAAAGGCCAGGCGACGAACGGCTGTGATAATGAGCGAATACATGGCTCAGGTCCAGCCCTAGCAGGCCACACGCTGAACCCGGGCCCGGGCGGGGCGGACCTGCACTGTCGGCCACGGTGGGGGCGTCCAGGGCGGGGGCCGCTCCGCAGCCGGCTCCCGGGCAATTCAACCCCAGGATGTGGGGCAGGTGGCTGGGGCCCGCGTCTGGGGCTGCCTTGGGCCTCAGTTTCCCTACTTCTGCTAAACAAGGCCACGCTCACAGTCAACCCAAAACCACTGCTGGGTCTTGGAGGAATCAGACTGAGGACCCCCAGCCCCTTAAATGGCTGAGACTTTCAGGATTACAGTGTCTTAAACATTACAGTTCAAAAATACCCTCAGTACCTGGACACTTAAAAGACATCTGGAGGCTGATCTGGGCCCTGAGCAATACCTGAATGCTTTTTCCAGGATTCTGGAAAGACGGCTACCCGACCCCTCAGGACAGGCAACTCCGCCCCCACTCCTCGTAGCCACCCTTCCTTTTGGCCACCCAAGGTCTAAAACGTGGCCCATTCCCGCTCCTGCTCTAACACCTCCCATGGCTCCCAAGTGCCCTTGGGATAAAGCCCGCCCCTCAGTTGGGATTCTCAGCCCCTATCCGCCTCTCAGGCCTATTGCTCACGGTCTCCCACCCCTAAAATGGTCCAGACACTCAGGGCTCCCCCCAACACACCCTGCCGTGACCCTGCTTGCCATTCCCCTCGACCTCGAATCCCTGTCTCCTCTCTTCTGGCAACATCACTCCCATCCCTCAAGTCCAATGCCAGCACGCCCTCCTCCAGGCAGTCTTCCCTGATTCCACCCATCCTGACCCCGGCTCGAGGCCCCTCTGGACACCCAGCATCTCCCGACAAAGGGCCAGGCCCAGGACAGGGCCACACCCCAGGGTCAGCCAGGGACACTGCCTTCCCAGGAGACGGGAGCGACCGGCATATCGTGCAGCCTCCAGGGACCTGGCTCACCTGGCCTGCTGGCTGACGTCAGGGTCACCTTCCCAAGGACAGTCTGATTCTATCTTCCAAGTCCAGCCCCAGGTAACCCCAGCCACTCGCGTCGCGAGCCCTGGACGGTCACGGCGCTTGACGAACCGTCCCAGAGCCCGTCTCCAGCACCTTCTTGGCCCAGTGGACAAAGGCGAGCACAGACGCCTAGAATCGGGGTAGCCCTTCCCAGGTGAGCAAAGCCTCTGCTCAGAGACACCTTCTCTCCTCAAAGTAGAGGAGACGACAGGACCCTGACGACTCCTGGGTGCCCAGCTCTGGCAGAAGGTAGGCAGAGACTGGAGGGACAGTGGAGAGATGCAAATCCAGGGCATTCTTGCGTGTGGGCTGGCAGCTCAGAGAGGGCTAGACACCTGTCTGAGGTCACCCAGCTGCGTGCCTCCTCTTAGTCCCAGCCTGTTCCTCTACATGGATTTTTTTTTTTTTTTTTTTTTGGAGAGGGCCAGGGGCCTTTGGAAGCTCTGGCTCGAAATTTCCACACAGCCCAGAATGCACAGGGGCTGGGATCCAGTTTCAAATGATGTGATGCCTCCTTTCCCCCTTTGCCCTGGCTCGTAACCCCAGGACAGGAGAGGCCTGGCTTCCCTCTTTGCCTGTTCCGCCAATTTCTTGGGCCTCAGTTTCCCCATCTACTCTTGAGAACGGGCCAACTCAGGGCTGACACACTCCCTTTTAATGAGGCTTCTGCCAGGCTGCTACCACCCTGTCCCGTATTCTAGGGACCACAGTGACCTCCCAGCCAACTTCCCAGAGAGCGTCGAGACCCTCCCCGGTGGGCCCCAGCCACATCCCGCACTCATTCTAAATAGAGTTTTGAGCAATTGCCCAGACACACACCCAAATTCACCCCCGAAAGGAAACCAACAGCATCTAGTAGGATGTGGGAGAGGGGCTGGGTGGGGGAGCCCATGGGGGGGTGCCCCAGCGACACCCAGCTTTGATTTTGCAGAGAGAATGCAGGCCCTTCAAGGCGCTCAGGGAACCCAGAGAAATACCAAGAAATGCAGTTGTGTAAACGGGGGGCGGGGGTAGGGGTCCCTTCTGTGGTCCCTGCCATTAGCCACCCCCCACCTTTCTCCTTAAGCCCAAATCCAGACCCCCAAAACTTGAGGGCCCCTTCCCCTGACTGCAAGCCACAGCTCCCTTCTGGTCTGCGGGTCAGAGACCTCAGGGAGAGGTGCCCAAGACCTCAGCCAGAGAGAGCCCGAGAGCGGCTGAGGGTCTGTGAACGGCACTCCCCAGCTCCAGCGTCTACGCGTCCCAGGCAGGGGCAGGGATATGGGGGGGGGTCCTACGGCGGCGCCCCCTCTGGGAGGTGCCCTAAACTCGGAGGGCGCCTGCAGGCGGAGAGCAGGGGGGGCACGTGACCCCCACCCCGGGGACCAATCAGCGCCCGCAGGAGGGGGGCCACACTCGGCGCCCCCACCTCTCCCGGCGCGCTCCGAGAGAGACGCTTTCTTTGTCCCTTTGTCAAAGCTCTTGGGGGGCCCCGAACCCCGGGCCCCCACCGCAACTGGGGGGATCCGGACCGGCCGGCTCTCTCCCCCCACCGAGGCCCCTCCCCCGCGGCCGGCGCCCTGGACTCGTTCTGGGCCGGGCGTGAGGCTGGAATGGGCTCAGGGGCACCCAAGGTGCGGCGGCTGGACCGCGGAGTGGGGTGGAGGGGCCTCCCCGGGCCGGGACCACCGCACCGGTCCCGGGTCGGCCTGACTTAGCTCTCGGGGCTCCGCCCCCCAGTACCACCCCCCACCCCCGGCCGGCAGGCCCCTGCCGGCCCTGAACCCCCCACCTGGGCCCAAACCCAGCTCCCCAGCGGCGCAGCCGCGAGCCCGTTATTGTGCCTCCCCAGCCCCCCCCAAAGTCTCCACCCGCTGCGGTGCCGAAAGAACCCTCATTATAGCTCCACATACAGGCCCCCGGCAACAATCCAGGCCCCCCCAGCTGCGGTGCCATTAGACTCCCCATTACGGTGCTTCGTTCAGCGCCCCAGGCCCAAATCCAGCCCCTTCGCAGAGCTGCCACTGGACCCCCATGACGCCGTTGCATACAGCCGCCCCCAAAATCAGCCCCCTCCCGGGTGGCGTTGCTGACAGCCAGATCCTCCCGTGATAGCGCTCCACATCCCCCCCCTGCCGGCCCAATCCATCCCCCGCTCCGAGCGGCGGGGCCCTCGGACCCCCATCCTAGCGCCCGACCCGGCCACCGCGGCCGACGATCGAGCCCCCCTGCTGCGTGCCGACGGACACCCCGGGGCTGCGCCTCCCCCAGCCCCCTCTCGCAGACGCCCCGGGGCGCTTACAGGAGCCGCCGCGCCGCGAGTGCGCGGGAGGCGCGAGGAGCGGGAGGGCGCGGGCGGGGGGTGGTCCGTGCGCGCACCTGTCCCGGCCCGGCCGGCTCAGCCGGGCATCCCGTGCCGGGAGGGCTGGGGGCGCGCGCTCTCCCCGCCCCCGGCCCGCGGCGCCTCGCTGGGGAGGGCTCAGCGGCCCCGCGCGCTGGCGTCGGCTCCGGGGGGGTCGCTGCACGGCGGCCGGACCCGGGGCGCGCCGCGGCCGCATCTCCTCCGCCCGCCGCGGCCGCCGCTGCGACTCGCGGCTCCGCCACCTCCGCCCCCCCAACCTCGGACACCCCCCACCAGAGCGGGGCCGGAGGCGCGCAAAACCCGGCCCAGAGCTCCGCAGGCGCGGAACGGAGGGAGGAGCCTGGTGGGCGGCAGGAGGCGCTGGAGGCGGGCGTGGGGGTGGGGGAGCGCCCCGGAGAAGGCGCCCTGCTTTTGTCTGGGTAAGGGAGGCCTAACTGGCCCCCCTCGACTTCCTGCTCTCGGCCATTCTGGATCCAGCCCCAGTCAGACCCCAGGGGATGATGGAGATGATGCGGCATCACGAACCCCTTGGTCTGCGGGGGCCCCTTTCATCTATGAGGTCATTTATTCAGCCCACAAGCATTACGTTCGACACCCCTCAATGGACGTGTAAGGAAGTTGAGGCACACGAAGGCGCCTTGGCCAAGGTCACCCAGTCAGAAATCGGCAGACCCGGGAGTTGAACCCGGGCAAGCTGGCTGTCCTCTGTCCAGCGCCCTGGGGCCTGGTCCAGAAGCGGTTTTTCCCTTTTCCCTTTCAGGCCTCGCTCAGCCCATGGGGAGCACTGTTGCCCCCCTAGGGGGGTGGGTTGGGAGAGCTAGGTTAACCCCCTTGACCCTCCGTGACCTTAGGACAGCAAGAGACCCTCTCCGGGGCCTCAGTGCGGGTGGGACGTGGATGTGTCTGTGTCCCCCACTGGGCTGTCCTGGGCCCTCTGGCATCCCCACTATACAGCAGGTGCTCAATATATGTGTTATGCTATTATGTATTTATCTAGTGAGACTTCTTGCACACACACTGCATGCTGGGGCTCTTCTGAACAACTGGTACACAAATCATTTCATTCATTCCTCACGGAAGCCCCAGGAGGCCGCCCTAGACGGGACCCTGAGGCACAGAGAGGTCAAGGGGCTTGGCTGACGTCACAGAGGGATGGGAAGAAAGCCTTAGCTCTCTCACTGCTGGTTACTGAGTGCTTTTGGTGTGTACGCCTCATCCACTCTGCCCCGGCAGGGGCCCCCGGCAGTCTGGGGGTGGGTGGCTTGGACGGGGCGTGTGGCTTCCCATCGGCCACGCACGCAGCAGGGAAGTGGGGCGCAGACTTGGAACCCTGCTCCTCAGGGCACCCATCAGCCTCCCTGGCATCTGTGGAGAACAACCCAGTCCTTGCAGGCTCCAGGCATGAGCCAGGGGGCCGGCCCTGGGACCGCAGGCCTCCGCAGGCAGCCGGGCCTTCCTGCTCGTGGTTTTGCCCTGAGCCGCGTTCCGGCTGAGCCAGAGTCGCAGGCAAATCAGCCAGCACCTGCCCCCCGCCCGCCAAGGGAGGGGGCTGAGCCCAGCACCCCAGCTTGGCGCCCGGGCTCTGCACCCTCTTCCCACCTCCACACCGTGATTTATGCCCACTGCCTGGCATACCCTCCCTTGGCCGTGGCCTTGGCCTCGACTGCACTCCTTTGCAGTCTGTTCCTTCAACAATCATTTATAGGACACCTATTGTATGCCAGGCTCTGGACCGAGCAGTCAAAATGTAAAAACTCCCTTGGACCAAAAGGCGAGGGGCTTGCAAATGAGGATACCAACCATTGTTTGATCTCAAACTCATTCCGGTAAACTTACTCGGGTAAAAGGTCAGGGTTGAGCCACCTGCCTCCTCCGGGCCGCAGCAAGCCCCTGAGATGTCAATCTTTCGTGAACTTTGTGATTAGAACGTCAAACATGTTCTTCAAGCGACTGTTAAGCAACCCCCACCTCTAACCGCAAAATTCTCGCTTCTGCACTCCCGCTTCGCCCCTCTCCCTACATGAACCCTGAGCCATGGCTCGGCGGGGCGCTCTTCCGAGGACTCTCGGGGGGCTCGGGAGGGGCCGTCCGGCAGGACTGAAATAAACCTGGTTAACCAACTCCTTGGGCGTTCTGTGGGCTTTGTCCTCGGTGATTCTCCTTTGGAAATGGGAGTGTAACAGAAACGATGCGCCGACTCCCCTACCTTCAGGCTGGGGGTGGGGATGGGATAGAAGAACCCGGTGCTGCAGGTATCCAGGTAAAGATACAGGTTGAGGTAGATGCGGGCTGGGGGTGAGCGAGTGTCCAGGAGGGGACGGACGGACCACAGACAGATCCGGCAGAGCACGTGGGTAGAGGGTGAGGGGTGGGAAGGTTATACTGGGCAGAGGAGCCAGCTTGGGACAAAGGCCCTGAGGCAGGCCCCACCCCCGCAGGCCGCCCCAGCTGCCACCCAGGCTTCGGCGGACATGAATGGGTCTTTCATGCCCTGGACCCGGGCAAGGTCAGGCCAGGCTGCTCCCTTCCCCCCGGCCCTGGGCTCCTGGCTGTCTGAGCCCTGACCTGGAGGGGCGGCAGGAAGTTCACAGCCTGCCCTCCGGGGGAGCTAGGGAGGCCCAGGGAGCGGAAGGGCCTCGCCCGAGGTCACGGCACCAGCAACACCCTACTAGGTGTGTCACCCCGAGCAAAGCGTGCCCCCCTAGGCCTCAGTTTCTCCGCCCGAGCGGCCGGGGAGAGCCGCGCTGCGCTCCCGTCCTGCTCCGACCCCTGGCGCAATCCAGTGCGGGTTTTGCCGGCGCCCGCGGACACAGACACCTTCTTCCCGGCGCGGCCCGGCCGCATCCCGGGGTCCGAGGGGGCCGGGGGAGACCCGGAGGGGCCCAGCAGGCCTGGGGGCCCCGAGATGGGCTGAGGCTGGGTCTGGCCTGGTGCCTGGCGCCTGCGGGGAAGGGCAGCGCCGCCCGGCTGCCTGCGCGCCCCCTTTGAGCGCTCCCCGTCCCGCCGCCCCGCTGTGTGACGCCCGCCCGCTCCTGCCCCTCTCTGGGCCGCTCTGGAGCCGGGCCGGAGGGCAGCGCCTCCGAGACTTCTCCAGGGTCTCGCTTCCTCCCTGGCAACTCTCGGCCTCGGTTTCCCCAGCCGGGTGCAGGAGCTCTTTTAAACCCAGGTTAGGGGGTCGTCGCTGTCGGGTCGCGCCCGGGGCAGCGACTCGGGCCCGGGAATCCCCCTGGGGGCTCGGAAAGGGCAGCTCCGATTGGCTGAGGCTGTGTGTGACGTCAGGGCCTCCCCGACGCCCCCTCCCCCCCAGGCACGTGGGGGTGGCCGCGGCAGGGGAGGGGCCGGGGTCCGGGCGGATTCGGGGTGTCCCCCCAGCCTGCGGCGGCAGCTGGGCAGCGCAGACGCGATTCTCCTCGGACAGATTTTCCCCTCGTCCCAAATCCCCCTCCAGCCCCCCCGGAACGGCAGCTGCTCCGGCGGCAGATGCGCCGGCTAAATCCGCCCAGCTGGTCCCTCCGCAGAGCTAACCGCCTCGAACCCATTGTGGGTGGGTAGGGGCGTGTGTGTGTGCGCGCGTGTGTGTGTGTGTGTGCGCGCGCGCGCGCGCGCCCGTGGGTGGGGCAAGGCCCTGCCCCTGCCCTGCCCCATCCCATGCCCTTTGCCCTCTGCCCTCCACGCAGAGCGAGGTGGGCTGGGGCTCCTCTTGTGGACCCTTCCCCAACTTCAAGTACCTTCCTGCAACTCCTGAAGGATTTGGGAGATCTGGGGCCCAGAGAGGGTGTCGCCCTTTCCAGAGACTGCACAGCACCCCTGGGCCTGTCGGCCGAGAAGGCCCCCACACTGTGCGTTAACCACTATAATGGCACGATTCTGTAGTACAGGTACATAGCCAGGAAATGGAGCTGGAATTAAACCCCATGCTTTTAATGATTTTTGGGACCCAGGGACCCCTTAGCTTGGAAGGCTCGTGAAGGCAAACGACTTAGGATCACTCACTTGAACGAGTGGGGTCTTGGGAACCACCCCCTGCGCTGTTTTGCTCCCCCCCCCAAGCAGGGCACAGACCCTCCTTTGCTTCTTCAGCCCCATTGGGTGCCACTCTCATCTGGAGGTACCGAGGATCCAGGGGGTCTTCCTGGAGGAAGAAGAGGAAGCTATACTCTGAAACATTGGGGGGGGTGTCGCTGTCAAGGGTTTGAGGGTGTCTTGGAATGTGTAGATTTATACCCAGCCTGTCCTGCCCCTGGGCCTTTGCACTTGCTGTTCTCCCCACCTGGAATATTGTCCCCACAGATCTCCAATATGGCCTGCGCTCTGCCCTTCGAGTCTCTGTTCCGATGTCACCTGCACGTCTGTAGCTACACCATCCCTTCCTGCCCTCTTACCCCGCTTTGCCTTTCTTCGTCTTATTTTTCACAACCAAATACTGTACCTTGTCTCCCCCACGGCACTGCTGTGTTCCCTGCTGAGTCCCCAGTGCCTGGCATCCAGCAGGTGCTCCATAAATGCTTGTTATCCAGAAACCTCAGGGACACGGACACAAAGAGAGGGCTGGCGGGCAGAGGGCAGTCGGGAAGGACCACATGGTAGTTCTGTCTTGGTGTATGTCCAAGAGCCTGGGCCTTGACCCTGTCCTGTGCCCCCTTCATCCAACAGTGCCCTCCCAGACCCCACCTCCTTCTGCCCTAACCCCATCAGTCTGCATCAGCCACACCAACCTCCTCCCTGTTCCCCCAAGAGCCCTGCCTCAGGACCTTTGCACAGCCTATGCCTGCTGCCCAGTGGAGATATTCTTCCCCCAGGCCTCTCTCTGAACAGCTCCCCCCCCTACTCCCACGTGCTCCGGTCTCAGCTCAAATGTTCCCCCAGCATGTCCCCATCTAAACAGTCACACGGCCGGCTGGCTCAACTGGTAGACCATGCAACTCTTGGGCTGGGGGTTGTGAGTTCGAGCCCTGTGTTGGGTGTAGGGATTACTTAAAAAATAAATGAATAAAAAGAACACTGGAAATCCCACTGAAGGGGAAACCGTCAGAAATAAAACCAAATCATCACCTCCCTTCTGTCGTGGCGGCTTCGCTGTTTTTTTTTACTGATGGCATTTCTTTCTATCTCTTTCTTTCTCTTCCAGCCTCACCCCACACCCTGCCTGTTCGCCAGCCTTGGTCTGCACTGTGTCCCTGGGGTCTGGAACAGGGCCCGGCACACAGTAGGCACTCAACAAAGCGTGTTGCACAGATGAATGAGTGAATGAATGAATGAATGAATGAATGAATGAATCAATGAGTGGGAGCCCAAGAGCTCTCTGAACCTGTTCTTCCTGTATGGGGTGGGGGACTAGGGACCCAGGGTCATTTGATTCCTTCAGTAGGAAAGTGGGGCAACAAGAGATCTCCTCTCCCAGTGGGGGAGGGGTACCCAGTGAAACAATAGCTACAGGAACATTTATTAAGCACCTACGGTGTGCACAGTAGGCTCCAGGGACTTTGCATATTTTCAGCCGGGACAGGGATTTGAACCCAGGACACCTGGCCCCAGAGTTTGCCCAAGACCCCCTCGATCACCACAGAGGTTGTGTGCAAGGCCTGGGCACGCGCAGGAGGCCTTCGGCCAGGCAGTCAGTGGGGACTGGCTGAGGGCTGGCGCTCCACACACCCCCTCTCCAGCCCCCGGGACCTGGGGCCGTGGCTGGCTGTGCGCGGCAGGAGCTGAAAACCTGAACACACCCCTGGACGGGTTAGAGACGAGCAGCGGGAGTCACTGGCAGCCTCGCAGCGAAATGATAGCAATTACAACCACTTCCTCAGCCCGGAACCAGTGAGCCCCTCCCCCCAAGGGCCCAGGTGGGTCCCGAGTTCTCCCAGGTTGTTCCAGAACCCCCTCCTCCAAGGCCACATGTGCAAACGAGGCAAGGGACACCCAGATCCCCAGAAGTGGGAAGTGGGGAGGGAGCCAGGAACCTTTGAGCTCCCCAGGGTCTGTGCTTGGGTGTAGATAAGAAACTGAGGCACAGAGAGGGTGCACACCACCGTCCCTTGAGGGGACTGGGAAGAGTGTCACATATTCCTGCTCGGAATCCACCCCCACTGCCTCTGGGCTCTCTGCCCCAGCCTAGTGAGCGCACAGAGCACAGGGCCTTTGCACCTGCCGCTTCTTCTGCTTGGGGAGATCCTTGTGTGCTGGGCCAGTGGGGGAGAGGGCAGCTCTTCTCACCCCGTTTTCTTTCTGCTAAAATCATCTTGCTAATCCATTTCTGAGCCAGTAATGGAGTGGCGAGCTGCCCTTGGCCTGAAGCAAGCCAGCCAGGGGTGGGGCGGGTGTGCTTCTCTTCGGGACGTTCTGACACATGTTACGACCTGGACGAACCTTGAGGCTCTTATGCTGGGCGAAATAAGCCAGACACGGACGGCTACGTCCTGCCTGACCCCGCTCGCGGGAGGTGACAGAGAGCGGACAGTGGGAGCCAGGGGTGGGGCGGGGGAAGGGAGTCAGTGCTTCTCGGGAACCGTTTCTGTTGGGGAAAATGAGCAAGTTTCGGGGACAGATCGTGGTGACATTGTGCAACGATGTGCACGTACTCAGCACACTTAATCCCACGGCCCGGCACACTTACAAACAATTAGAACAGTAACTATTACATCATGCACAGTTTACCACAATCAACAGAAAAAAAAGAAAATCAAAACCATTAGGGAGAAAAATCCCAGACGGCGACAGCGGAGGGTGTGTGTGAATGACTTCAGCGAGTGCCAGCTCCGTCATTGCCACCAGGGCTCGCGACTCAAGTGACGCTGACGTCAGCGTGTGGCGGTGCCGTGGGTGGGTGTTGAGCTCACACTTCTTGCGCACTTGCGCCCCGCCCGCCCGGGACAGCCTCTGCCCTGGCCGCAAAACCTCCGCGGTCTCCTGGGAGGCAGAGCTAAGCCCGTGGCCTTGACCCTCGTCCGCCTGCTTATCCGGCTATGACTTTCCTGAGCGGTGCTAGGGGTCCCGTGATGACCAGGACAGAGCTGAGACCAGGCAGGGCACAGGGCTCAGCGCAGGCAGAAGATTATTATATTTATTATTTTTAAAAATTTTAAATGTTTTTATTTATTTTTGAGAGACAGAGCATAACTGGGGGAGGGGCAGAGAGAGGGGGAGACACAGAATCCCAAGCGGCTCCAGGCTCCGAGCTGTCAGCACAGAGCCCGACGCGGGGCTCAAACTCACAAACTGCTAGATGATGACTTGAGCCGAAGTCGGGCGCCCATCCAACTGAGCCACCCAGGCGCCCCAGGTTATTATATTTAACAAGCATTTATTAAGCACCTACAGGATGCCGGATACCCAGCTTGTTCTAGTCACTGGGAGCCCAGCAATGAACAGAGCAGGCAAATCTCTGGCTTCGTGCAGCTGACGTGCCAATGGGGTTGACAAATATGAAGCAATAGAAATGCGCGAAATCTCTTCTGGGCCAGATGTTGCTAAAGAGAAAAATTATGGGGCGCCCGGGTGGCTCAGTCGGTTAAGTGTCCGACTTCGGCTCGGGTCACGATCTCACAGTTCGTAGGTTCGAGCCCCGCGTCAGGCTCTGTGTTGAAGCCTGGAGCCTGCTTCAGAGTCTGTGTCTCCCTCTCTCTCTCTTTCCCTGCTCACACTGTCTCTCTCAGAAATTAAAAAAAAACACTTAAAAAGGATAAAAATTTAATAAAATAAAGAGAAAAATTAAGCAAGGAGAGAAGATGGGAAGGGCTGGTGGGGGGGATTTTAAACAGGTGGTCAGGGGAAGACTTATAAAGGACGTGACCTCTGAGCGGATACCTGAAGGAGGTGAGGGGAAAAGTCAAGTGGTGCTGGTATGGGGAGGGAGAGAGTTCCAGGTGTGTGGGGGGGAGGGTGAAACAGCCAGTGCAAAGGCCCTGAGGCAGGACCATGTCTGACCTATTAGAAGAGACACCTGGCTGGAGCAGCCAGAGCAGACGCCAGTGAGGGGGCAAGATGGGGGAGGGAATGCGAGGGGCGTAGGGGGAAGCCCGTGTAGGGCGCTGTGTGCCTTGCTCTCCCCTGCCTCAGGGCCTTTGCCCGAGCAGTTCCCTCCTCCTGCGGGCTACCTCCCTCTCCTCCCAGGCTCACCGGGATAACCTCTCCTTCCTTCCCAGCATTATTGGCTCAGCCTGAATCCTACCCGGTCCAGACTGGGAGCCCAGGGCAAGGATCTCGCTGTCTAGGTCAAGGCACTTGAGCTTGATGTCAGCACCGCCCGGCAGAGAACCCGGCACAAAGTAGGCGCTCCGTAAAGACGAGGTACTGGGTAAGGTCCAGGCAAGGGTCAGGGAAATCGCCTTGCCTCCGGGGTCCAACAGGGCAACGGACCAGTTCTCATCCCAGCCCCCTCTCCCCGCCTCGGGATGGCCGTGAGGCCAGGGGCTCCCCTTGTCCAGCCTCAGTTTCCCCTTCCAGAAGATTCCAACGGGCTGCGATGGGGGTGACGGTAGGAAGTGGCGCAAGTGCGGGTGGGGGAGGCCCCCTGTGCTCTCTCTCTGGCTCCTCACGGCTCCCCTCGCTCTCTTCCAGTCTCCGTCCCAGTCTCTCCGCGTCTCTCGATTTCTCCCCCTCCCCTTTCCCTAAGGCTTCCCCACCCTCTTGAGTGTGGATCCCGGGTGGCCGGGTGGCCGTGGGCTGAGACAGCTACCCGGGCCCCAACTTCCAGGTCCCCGAGGCCGAGGCCGGTGGGGATTTCCGGGGGTGAGGGCTGTGCAGGGGGGCGGGGGGGGGAAGAATATGTTCTACTTCGTTTACATAAAACCTTCACAATTAGCATAATGTGCAAAATGATTGCAAGAGTCAACTGGCAAAAGGGAAATAGTAAAGCTAACGACGAATGAGGCAGGCAGCCCCCCCATGGGCACGGCTCTCATAAGTCCTCCTCCTTTTACAAATGGAGAAACTGAGGCTCACGGAGGTGGGAGGTCTGACAGGGTCTCTGTCTCTCATGCCATCCAGGGACGGAAATGAGAAAAGAATGAATGACTCAGATAATTTCAGATGATTATAAGGGCCAGGGCACAAAAAAAAGAATGAGAAGCAGGGACTGTCTGGTGATGTCAGGGAGGGCCTCTCGGAGGAGGAAGCATTGGAGCTGAGACCTGAAGAAGTGAGAGCCAATTAGGGGGAAAACAGGGAAAGGGTGGGGATAACAGCATGTGCCAAGGTCCTGAGGTAGGACGGGGCCTGGGGTGTTGGAGGAACGATGAGATCTGAGCGGCTGGAGCCGGTGGGCCAGTGGGAGGGAAGGAGAGCAGGGAACGGCGGGGAGAAGACAGGGAGTCTGGAGAAAATTTCGGATTTTATTTCAAGGGCACTAGGGAGCCAGGAGAGAGTTTAGAGTGAGCAAGTGAGATGATCTAACTTTTTTTTTTCTTTTTAATGTTTTATTTATTTATTTCTAGGAGAGAGAGAGAGAGAGAGAGAGAGAGAGACAGCGTGAACAGGGGAGGGTCAGAGAGAGGAGTCACAGACCGAAACAGGCTCCAGGCTCTGAGCTGGTAGTCAGCACAGAGCCCGACGCGGGGCCCGAACCCACGAACCGCGAGATCATGACCTAAGCGAAAGTCGGACGCTTAACCGACTAAGCCACCCAGGCACCCCAAGGTGATCTAACTTTCAAAGAGGTCCTTCTGGCTGTCTTTTGGAGAAGATGTACCCACGGGATCCCAGGGGGACCGTGGATGAGATGACCCCTAATCCAGGAGAGCAAGTCGGGAGCCTGGATCAGGGCAAGAGGCCATGGAAACGGAGACATAGGTGGGTGTGAGACTCATCTTGGATGCAAAGACAAGGGACTTGGGGAGTGAGAAAGAAGAAAGAACCCAGGAGCACTCTGAGCCCCTTCCCCTGAGCCCTTTTCCTCGCCTGGCTCCTCACCCCCGATCCTCTGGGGCCTCAGCTCATATCACCAGCTCATATCACCTCCTCCAGGAAGCCCTCCAGAGTGCCCTGGCCAAGTCTGAGGTAGCTGCCTTGGTCCCGCTGACTTCCCAGTGCTCCGTGCAGCACAGAGGCCCCGCATACTCCCTGAGAGAAAGAAGGAAGATTCCAGGTTTCTGAGGTCCGAGGATTCTGACAGCCTGGGAGCCGCCCCCCACCGGATGTAGAATCTCATCTTCATCTCCCTGGGACCGGCCCAGGGATGTTTTCTCAGTTGCCCGCAGGGGAGGGAGGTTGAGCCCATTAGGGGAAACTGAGGCACCAGTAGCTGCTTCCCTCCACTCCTTTCCAGTCGGGGTCCCTGGGGTGGGGGGCTTCGGCCCAGCTACTGGCCTGGGAGCCCAGCCGGGAGCGTCTGCAGTGGGAGAGCGGGGAGCCGGGAGGGGCTCGGAAAGCGCCTCTATTCTTCCTCCTGCAGCTGTATTTATAGATTCGCTTTGATGTCCCAGCGCTTGGCTGACCTGGTTCTCCACCGCGGCGGGAAGAAGCCAGTCCTCAGAGCTGCTTCTTGGAGCTGGGCAGGGGGGCGGGGGGGGGGGAGGGAGTCACAGGCGCCTGGGCCCCTGGGCCCCAGGGCCCGGGACAGAGAAGGCCGCGAGCCAGCCTCGGTTTCCCTGTTTGCACAACGGGGCTGTCGATGCACCGTTCTCGGAAGGTTGAGAACGTGGCTCAATCCAGCCCAGAGCGAACACGTGTCCCTGGTTAATGAACTGGTTATTCGGGGAGCCCGTTCCCGGCTCAAGCTGGTCCTGGGAACATTTAAGGAGCTGGGTATTTATCAGGACTTTTCTTTGGAAAGAACGTTAGAACAGGATGAGGTTACATGCGAGCTGGTGAATGTCCTGCATGGAACAGAAGCTGAGCGGGGTTTTCTTCCCTGAGGCAGAAATCTGCCAGGGAGCGGGGACTTCCCGGGGCCTGGGCTCCAATCAGATGATGAAGAGCAAAGGCAAGCGGGGAGTGCGTTCCCATAGGACCACACTGCCCGAAAGAACTTTCTAGAATGACGGACGTGTTTGAAATCCCCGCTTTCTCGTGTGGCGGCCACCAGCCACAGGGCTCTCAGGCACTTGCACGGTGGCTGGTGTGAGCAAGCGGCTGCATTTGGAATTTGATTTTAGTTGGATTAAATTTCCATTGACGCGCTCGTGTGTGGCTCATACCGTGCTGGAAGGTGCAGTGGAAATACAATAATCTGTGATGGACATTTAAAGAAATGTTTTTAAACATTTATTTAATTTTGAAAAAGAGAGACAGAGCGTGAGCGGGGGAGGGGCAGAGAGAGAGGGAGACACAGAATCTGAAGCAGCTCCAGGCACTGAGCTGTCAGCACAGAGCCCGACGCGGGGCTCAAACCCACAAACCACGAGATCATGACCTGAGCTGAAGTCGGACGCTTAACCGACTGAGCCCCCCAGGCACCCCTGTGACTGCCGTTTCTGACAGCACCCCCGGGGGACATCACACCCTTCCTTCATCTCCAAGCTGTATACGTGTTTTCCTAGCAGGTAGAAATGACAATGGTACCATGATGGCAATAGTCACAGCCCCATTCGTGGAGAATTCCTCGTGTGGCACGTGTCACTAGCAGGCCCAAGAGGAGTGTTTTGTTGACCCCAATGGGTCCCAGCTTTAGAGCTTTGTGACTCAGGGCAAATGGCTTGGCGTCTCTGGGCCTCAGTTTCCACATCTGCGCAAAGGACTATTAAGTGTCCCCATGGTCTCATTTGATTTGGGGGACAATGAAATAAGCCAATCCGTACGAAAAAGACACAGGACGAGGGGCACCTGGGTGGCTCAGTAGGTTAAGAGACCGACTCTTGATTTTGCCTCAGGTCATGATCCCAGAGTCCTGAGATCGAGCCCTGCATCAGGCTCTGAGCCAACACTGCGGAGCCTGCTTGGGACTCTCTCTCTCTCTCTTTGCCCCTCCCCAGCTCATGCTCTCTCTCTCTTTCTCTTTCTCAAAATAAATAAATAAACTTTAAAAAAAGAAGACCCGGGGCACCTGGGTGGCTTAGTCGGTTAAGCGTCCGACTTTCGCTTAGGTCATGATCTCGCGGTTCGTGGGTTCGAGCCCCGCGTCGGGCTCTGTGCTGACTGCCAGCTCAGAGCCTGGAGCCTGTTTCAGTCTGTGACTCCTCTCTCTGACCCTCCCCTGCTCACGCTGTCTCTCTCTCTCTCTCTCTCTCTTAGAAATAAATTAAAAAAAAACATTAAAAAAAAGAAGACCCACAGTGAGCTCAAAATACCTGTTACTGCTGTTACTACTACTGGGTGGATTCTTTCACCCCTTGAATCCTAAAACCTTGCTGTTTTCACATCTGTGAAATGGGGTCAACAATACTTGAGGGGGCACCTGGACTGCTCAGTCGATGGAGCATGCGACCCTTGATCTCAGAGGCATGAGCTCGAGCCCACGGTGGGTGTAGACATTACTTGAAAATAAAATCTTAAAAACAACAGAAACAGGGGCGCCTGGGTGGCTTAGTCGGTTAAGCGTCCGACTTTCGCTTGGGTCATGATCTCGCGGTTCGTGGGTTCGAGCCCCGCGTCGGGCTCTGTGCTGACTGCCAGCTCAGAGCCTGGAGCCTGTTTCAGTCTGTGACTCCCCCTGCTCACGCTGTCTCTCTCTCTCTCTCTCTCTCTCTCTCTCTCTCTCCTGAAAATAAATAAAACATTAAAAAACAAAAAAACAGAAACGACCCAATACTTGAGAACTCGGAATCCTGCTATAAGAGAAGTTTATTCGTGGAAAGGCTCTAAACACGGTTCCAGGCACATGGCATGCACTAAGGATGTGGTTATTTCTTAAATAAAAAGCTGTTATTTCTTTTTTAATTTTTTTATTGTTAATGTTTATTTGTTTTTGAGAGAGCGTGAGCAGGGGAGGGGCAGAGAGAGAGGGAGACCCAGCATCCAAAGCAGCTCCAGGCTCTGAGCTGTCAGCACAGAGCCCGACGCGGGGCTCGAACCCACCAACCCCGAGATCGTGACCTGAGCCGAAGCCAGACGCTTAACCGACTGAGCCCCCAGGCGCCCCTCGCTGTTACTGCCTTTGGTGGTGGCTGTGACCAGAGGGGCGGACTAACTGGCCCAGTCCACGGAGCCAGAGCGAGGGGTGGGATGGGGCCTTTCGAGTGGAGGTCGGAAGCGGTGCCAGGGGTGCCTGCAGGGTCAAGAGGGACGGCGTCGGGCCTCTGAGGACCCGGCGCCCAGGCTCCAGGGTTAAGCCCCGCGGCAGCTGGACTTCCGTGCATCCACGCCGCCAGAGTCCCTGGGAAGCCAGGCATCAGGTGTTCCGGAACAGGCGCCTTCTCTTGACACGCCGCACGCACATGGAGGGACAGCTGGCGAAGGCGGGCGGGCCAGGGAGGAGGGGCCCCAGGGACGGGGCACCTTGGCCAGAAAAAGAGGTCACAGGCTGCCCCAGCGAAGCCCCCCCCTTCACAGACAGGGGCCTTGGGCCTCCTCTTTCCTGACAGTCCTCCGGGCCTCGATGCCTCCATCAACATTTGGCGAGGATTTATGGAGTTGCCTGCGCGTCCCCCGGGCCCTGCTGGGGCCCCTCTGTCACCGCTGTGAAACTGCGGCTCCGAAACAAAGCCTCACCGTCCAGGCCACACAGCAGAAAGAAGGGCAAAGCTGGGATGGGAGCTGGAGGCTCCTGCTCCGGCCTCAGGACCTTTGCACTTGCCGTTCTGGCTCCCTCCCCTGACCCCCAGCCAATTCGCCTTTAGCCCTGTTTAGGTGACACCTTCTGTGAGAAGGCTGCCCCCAGCCCAGCAGCTCCCTAACCCGCCCTGCTGCCTGTGTGCCTCCGTCACAGCCTTTTCACCCCCACCAACCCACCAAGCACCCCCCCAAGACTGTGAGCCCCCTCAGGTTGGGACTGTATCCCCCGCCCCCAGCACAGACTTGCAGCCCGCTCTGTACTTGTTGCATAAGAATAAGAGAGGAATGAATGAAGTCAGAATTTCCACCCATCCCCCATTTCACAGTGGGCTCCTTGACTCCTTGACGGGAGGCCCCGGAGGTCTACACTGGAAGGGGATACGCCTGCATGAGGTCCTTCTGGCGGCTACCGATGTAGCCGGGGACTGGGTGCAGAGACGGGTCTCTGCAGGTGCTTGCTGGGTACTAGGGGTGCGGGGCGCCCTGGGAGGGGGGACCTCAAAAGCTCTGCCTGTTCCAGTCACAAAACATGAAGGTGCTGAGGCAGAGGAAGGGCCGGGGAGGTCCCACCTGCGGGGGTCCCGTCTCTACCTGGACAGTCCAGGAAGGGCTGTCCCAGGCCACCCCCTTCCGGGGAGCTGGGAGGCAGGAGGGGGCTCAGGGAGGGGAGGGGCTCCGAAGGGAGGAGTCTCAGAGGAGGGAGGGGTTCAGGGAGAGGTTGGGAGTTCAGAGAGGAGGGGGTTCAGAGTGGGAGGGGGCTCAGGGAGGGGAGGGGCTCCGAAGAGGAGGGGACGGCGCGGCAGGGGTGGGGGGCTCAGGGAGGGGCGAAGGCTTAGCGAGGGGCGGGGCTCGGGAAGGTTGAGGACTGGAGGGCCTTTCCCAGGGGCCCCAGGACTCCCGGGTTAGGAGTGTATCCTGTCGCCGCGTTTCGTGTCCAGAAACCTGACCTCGTCCCCCAACCCCGCAACCCCCCCTCCCCCCCGGGTCTTCCAGGTCACCTCGACCCCTCCCCCACCGCCCCAGTCAGCTGTGTCCGTATTTATAGCGGAGAGGACCCATGTCGCTTTACTTCCGAAACGGATCGCGTCCCGTATTCCTGCCTTCAGACCCCCCCCCACCTGTTCCTGGCACGAGCCTCCGGGGGGGGGCCGCTCCGAGGGGGGGGCGCTCGGAGCGGGGCTGCGCCGCCTCCCTCCTCTCCCTGAGCGCACGCCCCTCTCCGAGGCCCCGCCCCTCGCGAGCCCCCCTCCCAAAGTCCCCCGCCCGTCCCCCCGCCCTCGCAGCCGGGTCTGACCTCCAGCCCCCGCCCCGCGCAGCCGCCGCGTTCCCAGGCCCCGAGGCGCCCGGCCCCGCCTGCCCCGGCTCTCCTCTGCCCTGCGCATTGTCCTGGGGCCGGGGGCGGGGGGCTGGGCGGGCAGGGGGCTGCGCGCGGGGGCTGGAGCGCGCCTCCTGCCCGCCGGTCTCTGGGCAACGCTGGCACCCCTGGGGGTTGCTGGCCCCGCGAGCCTGGACACAGAGGCGGCGCTGTCCCCCGGGAGCGGCCGGGGGCTTCTAGGTGACAGCGGGGGGAGGGGGCCGCCCCAGGTTGGAGAGGGGTTGGTGGGCAGGGGGGGCCATGGGGAAGCCTTCCCTGCGCGGCCGCGCGGTCCCCCGCTGGGCGCCCCTCCCCGCCTCCCCGCCGCGTTCTGCGACGAGCCCCGCCCGCCTTGGCGACGGGGAGCCGGGCCCAGGGGCGTTTGGGGCGTGGCGGGTCCGGGGATCACGTTCCGGGGCCCGGACCCGCCCACGCCGTCCCTGAACCCGTCTTGTCCCGCGCACCCTGTGCAGGGAGCCGACCTGTCCCCGGAGGCCACAGCTCCCTCGTGGGAAATGCCACCCGAGCACAGGCTGGTCCAAGCTCAGGTGGCTGCTTACCAGCTGTGCACCTGGCCAGGCCGCCTGCCTGCTCTGCGCGCCTCGGTTTCCTCATCCGTAAAATGGGGATGTGGCCGTGCGGACTTCCTGAGGCCCCTGAGACATGAAGGGCCCAGAGGCCACGAGGCTGGCAGCTGTCTTACCCGTTACCTCTCGTTTGGCTCTTCGCAGCCTCCGAGGCGCTGTGTGTATGGGGGCGTCATGTTCCCAGGGCCTCGGGGCCCCAGGCTTGGAGCCAGGGGTAGAGGTAGGCTTGTGTGGGACAGGCCCGGCTGCCTGCTGAGCGCCCCCCTCTCCGCTGCCTGGACTTTGTACGTCAATCACCCAGAGCCCCCGAGGTTGGGAGACCCCTCCCCCAACTCCGAGCCGGGCTGGCTAACACGCGGAAGGTGGGGAGCAGAGCCCCGACTCCCCCCCTCCTGGCCAAGAGTTGGCTGGGTGCAGGCGGCTGTGGGCTCGAGGTCAGTGAGGTGACGGCGGCATCGCGGAGCAGAGATGGGGCCTGGCTGTCCCCTGCACCTGTCCCGGCAGCCACCGCCACGGAGGTGGGTGCTCCGACCGGGGCCCTCCTTCCCAGAGTGTGTTTTCTTGGCAGGGGTCAGGAGGGCCCCGCTGGCGCAGATGCTGGAGGGAAGCGAGGAGGGAGGGGGCCAGCGAGTTTAGACAGACGACTGGCAGAATCCCTCGAGAAAGAGGGGACAAACGGGTGGTCACTGGAGAGGAATGTAGAATCAGCGAAAGGGGTTTGAAAAGACGAAAAGGGTCTTGAACGCTGTAAAACGCTCACCAAACGGATACTGCTAAATATGCTTTTATTAGATAATAATCACATCCATTACCCTAATGACGGTTATTACCAGCTCCCCACGCTTGGGGCCAATCCCAAATGGCTCCAAAGTCCGTCATTCCCGTCAGCCCACAAAGGAAGGGCGAAAAGTGACAGCGGGCGCCAAGGGCTCGAAGCCCGAGGTCTAGACCCAAGGCTGTCCACGTGGAGGCCTCCTTTCTGTTTTCACGCGTTCGTTTCCAAGCCCGGAGGCTGCAGATTCCAGGCTCTGGTGGATGATGAGAGCTGGAATTGGCTTCCAGAAGCTTGTCAAGTGGAGCAGCCCCAGATCAAATCAAGGCGGGAGGTGGGAGGCCCCCCAGCCTGGCTTCCCCCCGCGGCCAGTTTGCAGATTATGTATGGGAGGGGCTACATCCCATAGTTAGGTCTGAATGCTGGTACTTTCTTAAGTGCACATTTATTGAGTGCCTACTGTGTATCAGGCCTGTCTGGGACTCTGGGAACTCAGTGGCGGCTGCGCCAGATATTAATGTAAGAAGCTCCCAGATACACGGTTTTAAGGAATCAGCCTCACAAGGAGAGACTCACAAGGGAGTGAAGGAGCTCCCCTGAGGAAGAGACCCTTGGGCAGAGAACAGGAGGGGAGAGGGAAGGACGCCTGGCAAAGGTCCTGGGGCCACATGCCCTGAACGAGCCCCTTGTATCCTCTCGGAGCCTCACTTACCCCATCTGTGAAATGGGAATAGTGACAGCCCCTCAGGTTGTGTGTGCGCTTGGCGCATCTCCACCTGTGTCCCCGCTGCAGCTCATTCCAATAGTGTCTTCTTTTATTATTTTAAAAATTTTAAATGTTTGTTTATTTTTGAGAGAGACAGACAGAACATGGGTGGGGGCAGAAAGAGAGGGAGACACAGAATCTGAAACAGGCTCCAGGCTCTGAGCTGTCAGCACAGAGCCCAACGCGGGGCTCGAACCCACGAACCGTGAGATCATGACCTGAGCCCAACGGAGCCACCAGGCGCCCCTCCAACCTTGGCTTTGTTGGGCTTACTCTCTGCCTCCCCAGCTCCCCCAGACAGGCATTTGTGCTCAATACTTCCCAGATGCATAAATAATAAACATTATAGAATGCTGAGTATGGACGAGGCCCTGTGTTAAGCATTTTGAAATCTTTTTTAACTTTTTAAAAAATATTTTATTTATTTCTGAGAGAGAGAGAGACAGCATGAACAGGGGAGGATCAGAGAAATGGGGAGACACAGAATCAGAAACAGCTCTAGGCTCTGAGCTGTCAGCACAGAGACTGACGGGGGGCTCGAACCCAAGAACCATGAGATCATGACCTGAGCCGAAGTCAGACGTTTAACTGACTGAGCCACCCCGGCACCCCAGCATTTTGAAGTTCTTTTTAAGCTTATTTATTTTGAGAGAGAGAGAGAACACATGCATGAGCAAGCAGGAGGAGGGCCAGAGAGATTGGAGAGAGAGAGAATTCTAAGCAGGCTCCACGCTGTCTGCACAGAGCCCAACCTGGGGCTCGAACTCATGAACTGTGAGATCATAACCTGAACCGAAATCAAGAGTTGGACATTTAACCAACTGAGCCACCCAGGCACCCTGTAAGTATTTTTTAAGATTCTCTTTTTAAGCAATCTTTTTTTTTAAATTTATTTATTTATAGGAGAGAGAGAGAGAGAGACAGCGTGAGCAGGGGAGGGTCGGAGAGAGAGGGAGTCACAGACTGAAACAGGCTCCAGGCTCTGAGCTGGCAGTCAGCACAGAGCCCGACGCGGGGCTCGAACCCACGAACCGCGAGATCATGACCTGAGCGAAAGTCGGACGCTTAACCGACTAAGCCACCCAGCACCCCTCTTTTCAAGCAATCTTTACACCCAATGTGGGGCTTGAACTTACAATCCTGAGATCAAGAATTGCATGCTTGTGGGGCACCTGGGTGGCTCAGTCAGTTGAGCGTCCAACTTCAGCTCAGGTCATGATCTCACTGTCTGTGGGTTCGAGCCCCACATCGGGCTCTGTGCTGACAGCTCAGAGCTTGGAGCCTGTTTCAGATTCTGTGTCTCCCTCTCTCCCTCCCCCTCCCCTGCTCATGGTCTGTCTCTCTCTCTCTCAAAAATAAATAAACATTAAAAAAAAAAAAAAGAATTGCATGCTTGCTGACTGAGCCAGCCGGGTGCCCCACGTTTGGTAACAGTAACTTACTCCACTCTAGGCCTCCGTGGGGCCACAGAGGCACCCTGTGACCTCGCCACCCGCCTCTGTGTCTGCATCTGTGGGTCGTGGGCTTGTCTGGGTGTGTCCACGTGTCCGTGTGCATCTCCGTGCGCTCATGGCCTAACCGAGGGCATGAAGATCAGACATGCTGGGAGCTTTGCGCAGGCTGGGGATGGACACCCCGAGCCCACAGGTCAGGGGGCCCCCGTTCTTGGGGGGTGGCTGGAGAGAGGAGGCAGGCGGGCAGCAGGGCTCCATCCTGCGAGGCAAAGGTCCAGCCCCCTGGCCCTTTTTTTACCTCCTAGAGCAGGGCCCCCTCCCACCTGCCTGGCCCCAGCCCAGCTGAACTCGGGTCCCCCCGGGACGCAGGCAATCAATTAGAATTGGCAGCGCTGCCTAAGTAAAAGGCTTCCTTTAATGAGGAGGCCGGAAGAGCTCTGCAGGCCGCAGCCGCTGGGCCGAGCCAGGCTGGGCCGGGGCTCCAGGGTCCGCGCTGGGTGCAAGGGCACGGCAGGGGGCGGGACACAGTGGCTGCGCCCTCCCCGGGGCTCGCGGTCCACTGGGAGCGACAGGCATGTCACCAGGTAACCCGCACAGGGTGTTAAGGGCTGTGGTCGGAACACAGGGGCGCAATGGGGGGCATCGGACATCAGGGCAGGCTTCCCGGAGGAGGTGATATGTAAGCGGAGCTCTGAAGGGTGAATAGAAGCGAGACCTGAAGGAGGGAGGGGTTAGGGACCCCCCACGTTCTGGTCGTCCACAGCTGCATCACCATCCTTGCAGGAGGGGCCGAGTTCAATCCCCGGGACGTGGCTGACGGTTCTCAGGCTGCAGAGGGAGTTAAGCTGCCGATCAGCTGATGTTAGAATGAAGAGATTATTTTGGATTATCCGGCGAGCCCAAGGGAAACCCAGGGTTGGGGGAAGCCGTGGGGGAAGGCTTGCTGGCTGTGGAGACGAGCGAGGGCAGAGCTCAGGAACCGGGGCCTTTGGATCCCGGAAAAGCCTCGACATGGGTCATCCCGGAACCCACCCCGGGCTTTAGCCCCGCGAGACCCTACGCCAGAGCCCTGACCTCCAGAGCTTTAAACTAATAGGTGTGCGTTGCTTTAAGCCGTAACTTTGAGGCAAACCTTGGGTGGTGGGGGGTCCTGGGCTGTGCCTCCCTGTCCTCACGCGGCTGAGCCTCCGTGTGTGCGAACCGTCCTCTCCCTCCTCCGACAAAGATGCCCCTCCGGGGACAGAGGGACGGATTCCACCTGCAAAGAGCCTGTTTCCGGACACGGCGTCATTCTGAGGTTCGGGGTCCGGGAGGCAACAGACCCGTGTTTGACTTTTGTCTACTTCATCCTGTGAAATGTCGACGCCAGGAGGGCAGGAACTGCGCCCGTCTCGGCCCTGTGCCTGGCACACAGTAGGCACTCAGTAAGTGTGCTGAGGTGCGGGGGCTCCCCATGTGCCCCAGGAAGAGGGTGCGCCAAGAGAAGCAGAGCCCGGGAGGGCGGCGAGGAGAGACAGAGACAGAGGGAGACAGAGACAGAGAGAGGTAGTGTGTGGGAGGCTCCGAGCACAGCCGCCCCCCTGTCCCCTCTGGGGCACGGCTGGTCCTGTGGCTCTGGCCCCATCCTGGCCCCTCCCCATTCCCCTGGCTGGTACTTGAGACCTGAAGGGCCTTTAAATATATTCTTTTTTGGGGGGCGCCTGGGTGGCTTAGTCGGTTAAGCGTCCGACTTTCGCTTAGGTCATGATCTCACGGTTCGCGGGTTCGAGCCCCACATCGGGCTCTGTGCTGACTGCCAGCTCAGAGCCTGGAGCCTGTTTCAGTCTGTGACTCCCTCTCTCTCTGACCCTCCCCTGCTCACACTCTCTCTCTCTCTCTCTCTCTCTCTCTCCTAGAAATAAAAAAAAATAAAGAATATATATATATATTTTTTTAATGTTTTATTTATTTCTAGGAGAAACCCGCGAACCGTGAGATCATGACCTAAGCGAAAGTCGGACGCTTAACCGACTAAGCCACCCAGGCGCCCCAAAGACCCGAAGGACCTTTAATGTGGGGCCTCTCCACCACGGAGGTCCTGGGCTCAGCCCTGAGACCCCTGGGGTTCAAGGTCCTGTCCCCCAACTCAGGCAGAGCCAGAGACCCAGAGCTCATAGCTCCTGACTTGAGGTGTCCCTCCCTCCCAGGCCTAAACTGACGGGCCACATTTACGTTACCCACATGGTTTCCAGCCACCTCGGCACTTCCCCTGCCTTGTCTCCAACCCCTCACCCGGAGCCTGTGTGGGAGGGTTTCAGCCATTTTACAGTGAGGGGAAACTGAGGCCTAAAATTGGGGGGGCACAGTTCATTCACCAGAAAACAGGTGCCGAGTCCCTACATGGGCCAGAGCCTGTGCTGGGGGTTCTGGGCTCGCTATAGTGGCCAAGACTGTTTGGGGGTCCCCTCTCCGTGGAAATGATGGACTCGACACCAGCGGTTTACCACTTAGGATGATGAGGGTCACGATGGGGGGACCCCCAGGTGTTTGGGGGATGGAGGCAAGGCCCCTGGCCCAGTGTGGGGATCGGGGAAGGCCGCTTAGAGCAGGGGTCGTGGAAGTTGAGACCTGAAAGCTGAGTAAGAGTTGGGATCAGGGAGAGCATGGTCCAGGGAGGTACAGCATGTGCAAAAGGCCTGGGGTGAGAACCAGAGTAAAGATTCTTTATAAGAACTGAAGAAGGGGGGCGCCTGGGGGGCTCAGTCGGTTAAGCATCTGACTTCGGCTCAGGTCATGATCTCATGGTTCGTAGGTTGGAGCCCCGCGTCGGGCTCTGTGCTGACAGCTCAGAGCCTTGAGTCCACTTTGGATTCTGTGACTCCCTTTCTCTCTGCCCCTCCCCTGCTCACACTTTCTCTCTCTCTCTCTCAGAAATGAATAAAAACATTTTAAAAATTAAAAAAAAAGAACTGAAGAAGGAAATGTGGATGTGTTGGTAAGAATCCACCTACGTGGGGCGCCTGGGTGGCTCAGTCGGTTAAGCATCCGACTTCAGCTCAGGTCACAATCTTGCAGTCTGTGGGTTTAGGCCCCATGTCAGACTCTGTGCTGACAGCTCAGAGCCCAGGGCTGCTTCGGATTCTATGTCTCCCTCTCTCTCTGCCCCTCCCTCCCTCACGCTCTATCTAATTTTCTCTCATAAATAAACATTTGAAAATTAAATAAAGAGAGAGACTCCACCCATGCAGGGGTGAGTCTGGCTTATTATTTTGAAGTCTTTTGGGGAGCTTCATAGTTACCTGGTAAATCTCCTTCTATCCTTTGACTTTTAAGCTTATCTGCATCATTTTTAAAACATTTTATTATGGAAAATTGTAAACATGTATAAAAGTAGAGAAAATACTACAATGAACCCCCAGCTTCCCATAATCAATGTCAATATTTATCAACTCATAACTAATCCTGTTTTATGACTAATACCTCTTTTGGTATTATTTTGATGAAAATTCTAGATACCATATAATTTATCCGTAGATAAATCATAGATCAGTGTGTTTCTCTAAAAGATAAGGAGTCGTGGTGGATAAGCACTTAACAATACTTCCATGATATCATTGAATATCCCATCAGTCTTTAAATTTCCAATTATGTAAGAAATTTTATAATGTTTTTCTTACAGTTTAAAGCAGGACCCTGATCAGATCCACACACATCATTGGTTGATTTGTCTTTAAGTCTCTTTTATTCTATAGATTCCCATCCTTCCTTTTTTTCTCTGCAGTTTCCTTGTTGGTGATGTAGCATTTCTGTTCTAGGTGTGCGTCTTCAAAAAGACATAGAGATGGATTTTGTTTACGGTTGTTTCTATGCATCCAGTCTGAGAGTCTGTGTCTTTCAAGTGGTGATGTTAGTTCATTTACATTTATTGCATTTACAGACATAGTTGGATATATTTTCATCACCTTCTTTCACTGTGTTCTCCATTCAATGTGATTTTTTTCTGCTGGTCCCTTTTTACCTCCTCTTCAGCCGTCTGCTGAATTTTTTGGAGTTTATTTCCTTTTCTATTCCCTCTAGTGATTTGGAAATTATTCATTCTATTCCTGTCCTCTGGGCAGTCACCCTTGTATGTTCCCACATGCATACTGAGCGTATCATGGCAGAAAGGTAATCAATGTCTCTTTGCATCTGGCGACAAGGTCTTAGGATTCATGCACATCAGACATACACTGCTCCCCACCCCGCCTCCACTCTGCACACCACTCCCTTCTGGCACCCCCAGGGATGGAGAGGAGAGTGGCGTCAGGTGGGTCATCATTGCCTGCGGGAATAGCAGAAGAGATGAATACAGATTCCAGAGGTCCTCACTCTCTGCGCGACTTCAGGCATGTCCTGCATTGGGCCTCAGTTTCTCCATCTGTAGTAAAGCGTGATGAGTCTCTCTGCGCTCACATCTGGACGTTGAGTCCCCTGCTCTCTTCTTCGTTCCCACCACTCAGGCAAGAGACCGTGCAGGTAACCGGCGTGTGGGACTGAAATGAGGGGGCTTCAGGAGCCGAAGGAGAATGCTAATGTCATTATTTACTTCACTGAGCTAAATAATCTTGGGAATTGCTCATCGGGGCCTGATAATTCGATTGGATTTCATGCACAATTAGGCCTTCAGAGCTGAGGCATTTGTACAGGAGTTCGGGGAAGAAGCCAGTCTCCCTGCCAGAGAGTCTCAAGGTGAGGGGGTAGCAGTGAGGGCCCCCGGGCCCCGGAAAGGGTCAAACGTGCTGGCCGGAGGGAGGCCTGGGTGTCCCACAGTCAGCGGAGCCATAGCTGGACGTGGAGACCAACCAGGTTCAACTCGTCATGTCTCATTTATTAGGTGATTTATATTTGGAGAATTTTTTTTAAACGAAGTCCAGAGAATCATACCCCGTAAAGACCACTTCGGTTAGTGAATATAGTTAATGGTTTGTCATTTTTTGCCCGAGGTTTTTCTTTTCTTTTTCTTCTCATGTGAAAGGATTCAGAATGATCAATTTGAAATCCAAGTCAGATCCATCCCTCCTCTGCCTGCAGCCGTCCGGGAGCTCCCGCCTCCCTGGGGTAAAAGCCCAAGTCCTCCCTGAACCCCATCCCCTGCCCGTATCCCCTCTTCTCTCTCCCCCTCACTCTGCTCCAGCCACATGGTCCTGCCCCAGGGCCTTTGCACATGGTGCTTCCTCTGTCTGGAATGCCCTTCCCCCAAACTTTTCTTCTTAGCGAATGGTCACCTATCCCCCCTCTGATGCCTCCTCCAAGTCCCTCTTCTGCGCAGCCTTCACCCTCCCACCCAAACCACAGCCTCCTCTCCCGTTAGCCTTCCCCAAACAGCTCCCGCTTCCTTCCCCTCCAGCCTGACCACCAGGGCCAGGAAGTGGTCTGTGGAGGAAACTCCTGGCCTTAAGCACCCACCCAGGGACCCAAAATAACTTCTGAAAGAACACAGAACGGGACATCAGTCATGTATGATCCGAATGTCACTCTGAGTCTCTGAGGCAGACAAGGCTCTCCCCGTCTCGGCGAGGCTCTCTCCGGCACCTTCTCTGTGCGTGTCTCTGATCCCGAATGTGTCTCTGTGTCTGCGTCTCTCTCCTCTTTGTCTCTGTGCCTCCCATGGGGCACGTGCATCACTCCCTGCACCCCTCTGCCCTCCCCATGCCCTGGGGGCCCACTGGCCACAGGGTGAGGGGTGGAGTGTATGGCCTTCCTCCATCAGCCCCCCCTCCCCTCCCCACTTCCCATCTCTGCCTCTCCCCTCTCCCCTGCATTCTATTTCCGTCTCTGTTAACAGGGATCTCAGATCAGATGTGCTGGGCACCCTCCACCAGCGTTGCCCATCTCTGAGCTCCACACTCCCCTTCTCTCCTCAGGTGGGGCCCCCTCTATTTCGAGGTCCCTCCTCCCCCCCCCGCACTCCCCCCCACGCCTCCCCAGGTACTTAACTTAGAGCTGGGAGGCGGAATTGAAATGCATCCTGTGGCCTCACCTTCTCCTTTTCTGGGATAGTGGAGGTGGAGGGAACAGAGAGGGAAGGGCGCCTCCCCAAGGTCACACAGCAACTGGCCTGAAGCCCCCTGCAGCCCCGGTGCCCTGCTTGCTGCGTGACCCCCAGAAGTCCAGCTTCCTCATCGGTATGGGGACAGCCAGAGTGCCACCTCACCGGGCGACCGTTCAACAAGGCAGCACAGGGAAAGCAGCTAGAGCGTGAGAGACGGGGTCCTGGGGACACGGACATTCCCAGGAAGGGTGACCGGGGCTGCGCGGGCTTGGGTGCTGGCAGACGGGACAAGCCGGCCTGTTTCTATCCCAGAAAGGAGTGTGGACTGTGGTGGCCCTGGGCGTCGGGTTGCCTAGCAACGAGGGTGAAGCCGAAGGTCAAGACCACTGACCTCCCAGGGACTGGGTGGGGAGGCAGTTAAGAAAAGGGGGTCCACATTCAGGATTCTGCTGGGGGGTGGGGAGGGGATTAATGAAAGAATGTGTGTGTGTAAGTTCATTTGTTCTATCCATCAATATTAAGCGCCTACTGTGTGCTAGGTAGCAGAAACACCATTGATATTCCGGTCGGGGGAGAGGGAGGGTTAAGGAGATAAATGTATAAGGTCAAGTGCTGAGCTGTGCTGAGGACCAGTGAAGCAGGCTGGGGTCAGGGAAGGGATTTTAATTTAATAAGTGTTTTAATGGTTTATTTATTTTTGAGACAGGATGAGCGGGGGAGGGGCAGAGAGAGAGGGGTCAGAGGGTCTCCGCCTCCCCCTCCCTGCCTCTTCTCCCCCTCGCTCTCTCCCTGACTTCCTACCTGCTCAGCCTGACGGCCTGACGGAGAAGCCACCTGGCGGGGAGCTGAACACCACCCCCAGGCCCACGACCAGCCTCGCAGGCAGGCCTGCCCTGGTCACCCCTTCGGATACGCCGCCTGGGAGGCCCGAGGCAGGACCCCCGGCTAAGCCCTGTCTGGGTTCTGGACCCACAGAAACCGTAGGTAATTGATACGTGTTGCATGAAGCCTCTAGGTTCGGGGTCATTTCTTACGCAGCCAGAGATGACTGAGACAACAGGCAGGATCTCTTCCCGGGGACTGTTTCGGGAAGGGGAGGGACAGGCTGGGGAGCGGTTGTCTGGGGCTCAGAGAGGGGGCGTTTGGGCCTGGGTCGCAGGGTGGCGGCGGGGCTGGGGTGAGTCTGGGGACCGGATTGGCCGCGGCAGTGAGGGGACCCAGCTGTCAGGGTGAAGGCAGGACTGGAGCTGGTCGGGGGCCCCAGCCGAGACCCCGGAAGCCCCCCGACTCTGGAGCTGCGTCTGAATTTCACGGCTGCCTCCCCCTCTCCCCGCCCGCAGATCGGCCTGCCCGCCCCCACTCCCCCCTGCCCGTGATGGAGAACGGATTGTATTTTACAACTTCTTGTCCCCGAACCGAGTTCCGTGCGCACTGGGCTAAATTTAAAATCGGATGGCGGGAGGGCGATCGCGTTCGCTCTTACTCCCCGGGGGGCGGGGGTGGGGGGCGCTTTCTGGCTGAGGTGCACCAGGCTGAGTCGGGAAAACTCACACCGGATCCCAGTTACCTCTGCCCCGAAACCTGACGCTGACCCCCTCTGTCTGAGCCACCGCAGACACAGCCCTGGTCACCCTGTTCTAGAACTGCCTGCTTATATGTTTGTCACCTCCTTGAGGGTTGGCTTTTGCGGTCCCCTCTGCCTGGTACAACTTTCCTACACATCAGTCTCAGCTCCTGTGTCACCTCCTCCAGGAAGCCCTCCCTGACCACCCCGGCTCAGAAAGCTGCCCACTCACTTTCTATGCCATCATCTTACATTGTCTTATATTTATTTGTTTGTTTATTATTCTTTATTTATTTTGAGAGAGAGAGAGCCACCGGGGAGGGGGGTAGGCAGAGAGAGAGGAGAGAGAGAATCCCAGGCAGGCTCTGCAGTATAGGCACAGAACCCGATGCGGGGCTCCAAGTCGCGGACCGTGAGATCATGACCTGAGCCGAAACCAAGAGCTGGACGCTCAGCCGACTGAGCCCCCCAGGCGGCCCGCTCTGCTACATACTCTTTATCCACTTGCGTTCTCGTGGCTCATGACAGCAAGTCATTCAGGACAGTTCCGGGATCTGGATTAGCCTGTCTTTCCCCTTCACCTTCTCAGTTGCTCTCCCTAAATAACTCGCTCCCCGCTCAGCAAACATGCTCGAGTGGCTACTGCACTGGACCGTGTATCCAATGGTTCGCACCCCTGTGTGCATATTGAAATCGGGGAGACCTTATTTTTTTTCATATTTTTTACTTATTTCTAGGAGAGAGAGAGAGAGACAGCGTGAGCAGGGGAGGGTCAGAGAGAGAGGGAGTCACAGACTGAAACAGGCTCCAGGCTCTGAGCTGGCAGTCAGCACAGAGCCCGACGCGGGGCTCGAACCCACGAACCGCGAGATCATGACCTAAGCGAGAGTGGGACGCTTAACCGACTAAGCCACCCAGGCGCCCCAGAATCGGGGAGACTTTAGCTCTGACCGCCACCTTCTACCCTGCTCATCCCCCACAACGTGGGCGATTCTGAAGGGCCAGGTCTGGAGTTGGGGGGTGGGCACAAGGTTGGACCCATGGAAGGTTCCAGGCTTCCTCATTTCCCACAAGGCTGTGCTCCGTGCCGCCGCCAGGACTTTGCTGAAGCCGGGCTCCTGCCCGAAACACCCTCCCACTTCTGCCCCACCTATTTAAATCCTCCAAGACTTTCTCTCTTCATTAGAATCATTTATTTTTAATTTTAAAAAAGGAAACGAGAAAAGCGCAAAGACGCATATAGCAGACGCCTGCGCACCTCGCAGCCGGGACGCCGAGGAAGGGTTAACACCTGTCCCATTTGCTGCAGGTGCTTCTCAGCTCGTCAGGAGCAGACAAAACCTGGGAACCGAGGAGGGGTCTCCTCTGAGCCCACCTTCCCTTCACACACTTCCCGCCGCTCAGCTCCCGCCGGCGCCCTCGCAGCCACCAACAGTGAACACGATTATTTTGCGCATTAAAAATATGCACTAATGTACTGCTATAGTCTATACACTTATGCAACTTGCTTTTTTCCTCCTCATAATTTCATTTAAAAAATGTTTATTTTAAATAAAGAAAGAACACAAGTGGGGAGGGGCAGAGAGGGAGAGAGGGAGCCAGAATCCGAAGCAGCTCCAGGCTCCCAGCTGTCGACACAGAGCACGACGCGGGGCTCGAACCCACGAACCCATGAGATCACGACCTGAGTCAGAGTCGAACACTTAACTGACTGAGCCCCCCAGGGCCCCTCATAATTTCAGTTCTGACTGGCTGGGTTCAAACTGAAGCTCCTGTGCAGCTCTGTGACCATGGGAAAGTTACTCACCTTCTCTGTGTTTCAGTTTCTTCACCTACTGTGTAGTCATCTATGGCTGAATAACAAACAGTCCGGAACTTAACAGCTGAAGACGACCATGCCGGTGAGCCCGCTGGCTCAGCTGGAAGAGCGTGGGGCTCTTGATCTCGGGTTGTGGGTTCGAGCCCCGCATGGGGCGTAGAGATTACTTGAAAATAAAATTTTTAAGAAATAGAATAAAATAAGTAAAACGACAAACTCCCTGCAGCCTCGGGAGGTGGGGCACCTCCAGACAGTCCTCCCACGTGGCTGTTGGCCAGAAGGGCCTTCTCATCACCTGGTGGCTACTGTCCCCTCCCTGGCTGAGGGGTCCAAGAATGAGAGCGCCAGAGTGCCCTGTGGAGGCCCACACTATCACTTCTTTTTTTTTTTTTTAATATTTTATTTATTTCTAGGAGAGAGAGAGACAGCATGAGCAGGGGAGGGTCAGAGAGAGAGGGAGTCACAGACTGAAACAGGCTCCAGGCTCTTAGCTAGCAGTCAGCACAGAGCCCGACGCGGGGCTCGAACCCACAAACCGCGAGATCATGACCTAAGCGAAAGTCAGACGCTTAACCGACTAAGCCACCCACGCACCCCATGTCACTTCTGCCTTATTCTGCATGTTAAAGCCACCAGGTCCAGCGCGCCCTCGAGGGGAGGGCAATCAGGCTCCGCCTCCACAGAAATCGCAAACGAATTCATGGGCACATTTCAAGCCGCCACGTTTAGAAAATACAGACACTGATATTCCTTTTTATTTTTTTTAAGCTCATTAATTTATTTGGAGGGGGGAGGGGCAGAGAGAGAGGGAGAGAGAGAATCCCAAGCAGGCGCCGCACTGTCAGCGCAGAGGCTGACGCGGGGCTCCATCCCGGGAGATCATGACCTGGGGTGAAATCAAGGATCAGACGCTTAACCGACTGAGCCGCCCAGACGCCCCTACTCCCCCCTTTTCAGAAAAGCTTCCTAACAGATGTTCTATGTTATCACACTTAAAATGTGTAGCACCCGGCACATAGTAGGTGCTCAGTAAACGTCAGAGATTATTACTGTATAGATTCAATTAATTCATTTTTGACCGCTCTATACTATTCCATTGCGTGACTATGCCTTCAGTTATCTGTCCTCCCCTTGACGGACTTTTAGGTTAATGCTTGGTTTGCATTAATTAGGTTAATTAGGTTAATGCGCTGCATCCCTCTGCGTACTTGGCAAAGTATTTCCTTGAGGGCGAGGACTAAAGATGGCATCTCTGGGGCACTGGCTGTGTGCACTCGGTGAACACCAATTCTCCTCCAGCCACCGCCCCACACAACGGCTCACCAGTTGGTGCCTCAGGGCCTTTGCATGTGCTGCTGCTCTGCCTGGAACCCTCTTTCCACAAATACCCATGTGGCTCCCTACTCCTTCAGGTCTCTGATCATATGTCACCTCCACAGAGATGCCTTCTATGCACACTCTGTCCCTCTGGTAACTTGTTTCACGCTTGGTAAGAGAACTTACAACCTGCCATTATATTGTTACTTTATTAGATTGTGTGTTGTGTGTCTTCCCCACGGGACTATCGGCCCCATGGAGGCAGGAACTTTTGTCATTTTCTGCACTCCTGTATCCCCATCGCCCAGAGCAATGTTGGTACATAGTAGGTGTCTAATAATAGATACTGCTGAGCGGGCATGGGGCTTGGATGTAGCTCTCCGGGGTCCTGACACGATTCTTTCCCGCTGGTTCCATCCCGTGCTCCTCCCCTAAGCTCACATCAGGGTGTCAGCAGGACGCCACTCCTTCGGATGTTCCGGGGCAGAATCCATTTCCTGGCTCTTCCCAGCTTCCAGAAGCTTCCTGCCCTCCGTGGCCCATGACCTTCTCCACCCTCAAAGCCAGGAAGGGCCGCTCAAGGCTTCCTCGAAGGGCGTCAGCGCCTTTCTCTAGCTCTGTCGTCACTTCTCAGACGCTGGTGCTCCCGCCTCCCTGGTGACAACCTGGGGATGCCAGGGAGCCCCCCCAGATACTCCAGGTCACCCCTCCCCGAGACTTCATTTAACACCACCTGCAAAGTCCTGTTTTTGCCATGACGAGGTGACACGTGCACCCGTTCTGGGGCCCAGGACGGGGACGTCATTTTGGGGACGATCGCTATTCTGCCAGGCACAAGGAGATGCGGACACGGATGCATTCATTCATGCTGCACATATTTGGCACCTACTGTATACCCAGCTGTTCTAGGTGCTGGAGACACCGCAGGGAGTCCCTCGGGCGTGAACTCTAGTGAGAGAGCATCTGACGCTGGCTGTCAGGAAGGGCCTGCCTGACACAGTGATGTCTCCGGACCTGGTCCCAGAATCTTGCCGGATGTGCCCAGACGTGTCGCTCATCACCCAGACCATGAGTGGGGGGTGCTCAGCAGGGTACCAGAAAATCCAGTGGCAGAGGCTGCATGTAGGTGTCATTTCCGTCTTTCTCAAGTTGCGGTGGGTCCTGGGGGCTCTGGGACGTCTCTTCCACCGAGAACCTGTCACCCGCCGGAGGCCCCGCCGTTCTGAAGGCTGCGTGACCAGCGAGCTTCAGGTGACATCTCTCAGTTACCGCCCAGCCGCTGCGAGGAGGCTGTTTCTTTCACCTCAGTGACTCAGAGAAAATGTTTAAAAACCAATGCCTTGGGGCGCCTGGGGGGCTCAGTCGGTCGAGCGTCTGACTTCACCTCAGGTCATGATCTCACGGTTCGTGGGTTCGAGCCCCACGTCGGGCTCTGTGCTGACAGCTCGGAGCCTGGAGCTGCTTCAGATTCTGTGTCTCCCTCTCTCTCTGACCCTCCCCTGTTCACGCTGTCTCTCTCTCTCTCTCTCAGAAATAAATAAAACATTAAAACAAACAAAAAAACCCCAGTAAAAACAATTTAAAAAACCCCAATACCTGTACTGGTGTTCCAAATGTGAGCCGCGCTTCAAGGAAAATATTGATTAAACAATCATGCGACATAGAGAAATGCCAAGTGGAAGAGACCATTTGCACAGTTTCGGGAAATGTGACCTGTCCGTTTTACACGTGGGGAAGCAGACGCCCAGGAAAGGGGAAGGACTTTCTGTGACCACCACCCACTGGTGGGCTGAAGATCTTTCTCCAGGAGGGGAAGAGAGAAGGGGAGTAGAAGGTATTTCATCATCTCCACCCTCTCGCCGATCTATGAGCAGGAGCCCCCCTGCCCCACCCCCGAACTCCTCACCCTTAGCTAAGGAGATGATGCTCCATGATGATTTCTGGAAACAGCATCCCAGGCAGAGGGCACAGCTCATGCAAAGGCCCTGGGGCAGGTCCTGCCTGGCATGATGAACAGCGAGGAGACCCATGTGGCTGGAGCAGAGTGAGCACAGGGGAGAGAGGGAGGCGGGGAGGGGACGAAGCAAGTCGTGCAGAGCCTTGGGGACTCTGGAAAGGGCTTGTTCGCCCTACAAGGGTGGGAACTCTGGAGAGCCAGGGTCAGAGGAGGGTGTGGCCTGACTCAGGCGCACGGGCATCTTCTGGCGCCTCTGGGAGAATGCACTGAAAGGGCGGGCGATGGTGGAAGGGAGGCTGTCTCAGCTCTGTCTCTCACTCGCTGTGTGTCCCCAGGCAAGGGAAGTCTCTCTCTCTGGGCTCCGTTTTCTTATCTAGTAAAAAAGCACCTTGAGGAGCCTTCCTCCAGGCGCCAGGGCGGGAACTCTGAGGTTCAGAAAGCGCCTGTTGCCCCAGATTCAGGCCGCGCGCGGGGCTGCTGAGTGCTCGTTTTACGGTGTCCGGATTCTGCTCACACATCTTCCCAAGGTGGGAGGATGAGGTCAGCCGCACCCCCAGCCCTGGCCCCAGTGAAGTCACCAAGTCGGGGGGAGGGGTGTGAGGACAGCTGTAGAAATAGATTTCCCGCCTGTGCCCTGTGGCTCCGGGAGAGGCGAGGATACGCAAACCGATGGGGACATCACGCATCCCAGGCTGTCAGGCGCAATCCTCGCTGCCCAGGGGCTGCCTCCTGCAGGAAGCCCTCCCAGATTGCCTTACCCTTCGGGGTTCTGCAGGAAGCTGTTGGGGGTGGGGGGAGGGAGGATCTCAGGGAGAGTGAGGACCCCAGAGAGGCCGGCCAGACCCTGCCGCCTGGGGAGGGAAAGAGAGAGGACAGAAAGCAGAGCCAGAGGGTGAAGGAAAGCCCTGGGCCAGGCGGGAAGGCCGGCCGCGTGGGGCTGGATTGTGGCTCAGACTCTCTCTCACTTGCTTCGAGACCCCGGACAAGTCTTTTCTGGGTTCCATTTCCTCAGCCACAAAGTGGAGAAACAAGTCTCCTTAAGGTGCTTAACAAATATCAGTAAATACACGCCAGGGAGGGACCCAGCCGTGAGCGAGGCCGCTCAGGCCAGAGCGGGGAGGGGGACGTGTCATGGGGCCACTGGAACACTGAGCGATCATGGATTTGGGGAGCGGCGCCTGGGGCTCCGGGGACCCCGGAGGAGGCCCTGATTCAGCCTGGGGTGGGGGGCGGTGGTCAGGGAGGACCTGCTTCTAAGGTGACCGCTGGGGGCGCCTGGGGGGCTCAGTCCCTTAAGCATCTGGCTTCAGCTCAGGGTATGACCTCGCGGTTCGTGGGTTCGAGCTCCGCGTCGGGCTCTGTGCTGGCAGCTCGGAGCCTGGAGCTGCTTCGGATTGTGTGTCTCCCTCTCTCTCTGCCCCGTCCCTGCTCACGTTGTCTCTCTCTCTCAAAAATAAAGAAATAAACATTAAAAAAATGTTTCAAGGTGACCGCTGGGAGGAGCATAGTTCTCCAGGCAAAGCGGTAAGGAAGAGTGGCTCCCTTCTGTGTTGGGGGTAAGACTCAGGTCCTGATTTTCATGGTCCCTGTGGATCCTCTAACTCAAATTCCATCTCTTGCCAGCCCCCTGGGCCCCCCTCCCCCCCCGGCATCATGAGCTAATTGCTGTTTTCACACCTCTAAGCCTTTGCCTGTGCTCCATCTTACTGAAACACTCTCCTCCTTGCCAGTCTGGTTTCTCCTGGAAAACTCCTATTCAACTGTCAAAACCCCACGTCCCTCCTCCATATAGCTTCCTGGGACCCTCACAGATAAACTCTTACCCCCGTCTCCTCCCTGAGCTCTGGAACCTTCCTTGGCTGGCAGCATCTGTGTAGAGCTCTGTGTCCCCAAGGTCAGGAGGCCCAGCTCTGGAGGACGAGGCCACGCTGGGCCCCTGATCTCCCAGCACGAAGCTGGGCACTCCCAGGGACGGGGGGCTGTTCCTTCCTTCCTGAGAGCCCCGCCTCCCACACGCGTGCATCCCGCGAAGCGCAGTGAAGGAGACGTCCTTGCTGGACATCGTTCCGGAAGCTGGCAAGGCTGAGGGTTTCAGGCACAGCTTGATCAAAGAGCCTCAGAATTCACTCTCCACCTGGGGCTCAGCTCCGCCGGGCCGAGAGGACCCGCCTCTCGCTCCCCCAGCTTCAGGACGTCTTTCCCGTGGTCCCAGATCACGTCTCAGCGGCGGCCTCCCTTGGCTCACAGCAAGTCGTGTGTGTCGGAGCAGGCGCTCTCAGGGACCCCCCCCATCTCCGCGGCTCCTGCAGGGAGGCTGGGGTCAGAGCTGTCAGCAGGGGGTCTCAGGTGGCGACTGCCCCGCCCGCAACAAGGTGTTGGGTGCAAACCATTCATCTGGGAGCTTGTGCTGGTTTTATGCCCACTGAGCTCCGTGACACCCCACCATGAGCCCTGGGACACCCCGCCCTTCAAAGGGCGAGGCCCAGTCCCCCCCTCCTGCTGTGGCCTGGGCGGATTGACTCACTTCTTTTTTTTTTCTTTTTTTTTTAATGTTTTATTTATTTCTAGGAGAGAGAGAGAGAGAGAGACAGCGTGAGCAGGGGAGGGTCAGAGAGAGAGGGAGTCACAGACTGAAACAGGCTCCAGGCTCCGAGCTGGTAGTCAGCACAGAGCCCGACGCGGGGCTCGAACCCACGAACCGCGAGATCATGACCTAAGCGAAAGTCGGACACTTAACCGACTAAGCCACCCAGGCGCCCCGGAGTGACTCACTTCTGACAAAGGGATGTGGCAGCAGCGATGACGCGCACCAGGAGGCTGGTGGCTCCCGGCTTGCTCTCTGGCGCTCTCGTTCTCGGCGCCCTTCCTGGGGACAGCCGGCCGCCATGTTGGAGGGACACTCACGCAGACTGCGTGGCACAGGACTGAGGTCCCCAGCCAGGAGCCACGCACGAGAGCCCTCCGGGAAGGACAGCGCAGACAGGGCTGCACGCCCACCAGTGCCCAACACACCCTCACGGGGCCCAGGCCACACCCAGCCTCAGACACACGGCACAGCAGACAAGGTCAAGACAGTCAACAACCCAAGGGGCCTGGGCATCAATTGCCCAGATCGGGGGCTCGGGGAGGTCCCAGAGGGCCACCAAAGGGAACCTCTCAGGGAACAGCAGTGGGGATAGAACAGCATCCTTTCCCTGAGCCTGGAGAACAAGTTTTCTCTCCCACCCAGGTGCCTCCCACCTCCACCTCTCTGGCCTCCTTCGCCCAGGCCACTGTCCCTCGGCCCCAGGGGAATGCCAGGCCTGAGGAGGCTGGAGACCCCCCCACCCGGATGCCAAGTGCTCCGGCCACACCATCCTTCCTTCCATTGGATCCTTGCACACACCGTGGTCTGCCTCACCACAGGACCTTTGCATATGCTTTTCTGTCTGACCCCTCCTTCTGTTTCACCTCACCTCACGGAAGCCCACCTATCTGGTGAATCTCAGCTTTTATTTTTTTTTAATGTTTATTTACTTTGAGAGAGAAAGAGAGAGAATCCCAAGCAGGCCCCGCACTATCAGCGCAGAGCCTGACATAGGGTTCAACCTCACAAACCGTGAGATCATGACCTGAGCCGAAATCAAGAGTCAGACACTTAACCGACGGACCCACCCAGGCGCCCCGGTGAATCTCAAGTTTAAGGTCGCCTTCCCTGAACACCTGTCTCCTCCTCCCCCACCACGTGGCTCTCCTAGTGAAAAGCACTCACAATTCCTCGTTCTTCGCCCTTTCTCTCTTTTGGCCTGATTTTCGACTTGCAGGAAAGATGCAAAGAGAGCTGTCGCCTGGCCCCAGCTTCCGCTAATGTCAGCGGCTTTGCTAAGTGCCGTCTGTCCGTCCAGAGGAAGCACCCGCCCGGGCTCGCACACCGAGCTACAACTCCCGCCCGCCTTGCCATCGCTCCGTCTGCGCGCTAATACCCCGCTGCCTTTGCGAGCCGCACCGCTGTCTGTTTAAACGATCGTCTCCTTCCTGCAGCGCGCGGCCCCGGAGAGGCAGCGCCCGGAGGCGACGAATTCTGTGTGTTTTGTTCCCCGGTGGGTCCTCCGTGCCCAGACCGGCGCGTGGTATGAAGCACGTGGTCAGGACACCTTGGTCAGATGCACGAGGCACCCGGAGGTGCCCGGGCTGGGAGAGGCCACCGCCCCGGCTTATCGGCCGGGCTTCCCGTGGACACCGCTCACCTTGCACAGGGCATGGGACCCGTGCGTGCGGGCCGGCCCAGCCAGTCCCCCGACTGCCACAGTTCGGTGAGGGAGGGACATCTAGCCCAGCCTGCGTGGTGACACAGCCCTGTGGGGAAGCGGGTGAGCCGAGGGGACCTGCCTGGAGGGACAGGGCTGTGGGGTCCCCGGAGCCTGGGGTGGGGGGAGGAGGTGGGGAAGGCACAGCCCAATCTGGCTCAGCACCACCTGTGTCCCCAGCTCTGGCCTTGACCCCTCTTTGCCCCTGCCCTGTCCTCAACGCCAGCCGTCTCCCCAACAGCTGGTTCTGACATCTTACAGCCACCACACACCCTGGCTCGGCCAGCGGTCTTCTCTCCTCAGGACCCCAGCAGCTCCTCCTCCACCCTGTGGGGTGCGCTCGCCGCAGGGCATCACGGGACCCCCCCTCTCTTTCCCTACACCCCCTTCTCCCTGGCTACCAGCTCCAGCGTTGCCCACTGCTGTCCACCCCACGCAGGCTACCAGAGGAATTTCCCAAAACCCTAATCTCTCTCGGGCTCTAACACCCTCCATGGCTCCCCATTGCCCTCAGGGTGAAGTCTGGAATTTTATACCCAGCCTTTGATGCCCTGCGGGTCCCTGTGGTCTGATCAGGCCACACTGTCTCCTGACAGCCCCCAGGACTTCCCAACCTCTGTACACCTTTTCTGGAGCGCCTTTATGCCTCCTTCTCACAGCCTGGGAGCTCTGGACCCGAAGGAAAACCCGCCTCAGCTTACAGTAGCCGGCCCTCCTGCTGGGCACTCAGTGGGTTAAGCACTTTCCTGCACCCCCGCTGCCAATCTTTGCAACTGCCCCCAAAGGTGGATGTCGTGGGCCTGATTTACAGATGAGGAAACAGAGGCTCAGAGAGGTTTGCCCACGGGTCAGCAAGCCGAGAATGAAAGGGGCCTCCTTCCCGCCTCTTCTCATGACTGACTCCCGCTCTTCCTTAAAGTCTCAGCTCACTTATCACCTCTCCCTGGAAGCCTTCCTGGACCTCCAGTCAGTCCAGTCTGGGCTCCCACAGCTGCCTGTGTGTCGCCGGGCACAGCCCTGTCGCTGCTGCCTGGCCTCTTGCGGAGGGAATGACCGTGGGGGCGAGGGTCACGACCCGCAGCGGCAGCAGCAGGTGGGGCCGTCCCCTTCTTAACTGCACACACCCACGTCCACACCCGCGGCTGCGCTCAGCACACGCCCGCCTCCCACACGCAGGCGGCCGGGCTGCGTCTGCGCGGCTGACACTTGTAAATACTTCCTCGGCTCCGGCAGGCGGGGGGGGGGGGGGGGTTGGGGGCGGGGGGGGCTGGGGGCGGTGGAGGATGGGAACTGAAATTGTTTTGAGGACCTTCCCACCCCACCTCCCTCTGCCTTCCCGTTAGCGCCCTGTGACCCCGACGCGAGGCAGCAGCACCCCCCCTCGCCCCCGCCCGGGCTTAGTGCGCTCCGGAAAGATCCATGAGACACCGGGGGGGGGGTGCTGGGGGGGCACCAGCAAGGTTTGCCCCCTCCCCGTGCGCCTCTGGGCCCGCCCACCTTCCTCGTTCCTAAGTGGCCTCGGGAGGGGTCTTTCCGGTTGGGCGCACGGGCTGGGGGGGAGTTACCCCCGGGCTTGGGCGTTGGGGGGGTGCTCTGGCCCCCGAGTTCGGTATGAAGCGCCCGGGGCGGGGGAAGCCGCGAGGCAGGCGCGGAGGGGCTCAGGGAGCTGGCGGCAGCTCCGACTTCCCCCGCTCACCCCCACGCCCCGCCACGTGCCCCCCTTGCGCTGGTGGAAGACAGAGGCCCAGAGACCTGGCGCTCTGCCTCTGGGTCACACAGCCCAGCGGGGCGTGAGGCCTGGTCTTGGGGTGCACGTGACGCTGGAGGCGTCTAGGGTGACTTGGCCGTGGAGACCCTGGCCCTGCGCGCTGTTCTCTCGCGCCCCGGCCGCCTAGTCCGGGGAAAGGGAAGGCGCCGGGGCTCCGGCTGCGCGCAGAACACGCCCCCTGCCGGGCGCGGCCGGAACCCGCGCAGCGACGACCCAGGCTCCCGGGACGGAGCCCCCGTCCCCGCTGAGCCTGCACTCCGGCCGGGCTGAGCTCCGACACCCGCTGAGGGACCCCTGACCCCTCAGCCCCGACACCCGCTGAGGGACCCCTGACCCCCGCAGAGCCACGGCCCTGGATATAGCCCTGTATCCCGGGCTGAGCCCCCATTCCGAGCTGAGTCTCTGACCCCGGATACAGCCCCTGGTCTTTCACTGGGTGCAGAGCCCAGGCCCAGCTGGGGAGACCTCAAGGATGTTGGGGCCACCCGGAGGGTCTGTACACATTACAGACAGTCATACTGCTCCAGGTTCTGATCCTACGTCTGTCACCACCTGGGGCGGGTCCCTTGCTTCCGCCGAGCCTCAACGTCATCAATCTGTGAAATGGGACTTTCTATCCCAATGCAGGGTTGATTTAAAGTTTTGGCAAGTTAATCTATGTACAGTGATTAACTTTAGGCCAACAAGAGACTGGCACATAATAAGTACTCAATAAAAACTAGCTCTGAGGGGTCCCCGGGTGGCTCAGTCAGTTAAGTGTCTGACTTCGGCTCAGGTCATGATCTCACAGCTTGTGAGTTCGAGCCCCACATCTGGCTTTGTGCTGACAGCTCAGAGCCTGGAGCCTGCTTCCGATTCTGTGTGTCCCTCTCTCTCTGCCCCTCCCCCTGTTCATGATGTCTCTCTCAAATAAATAAATGTTTAAGAAAAAACAGGTTTGTAAAAAATCAAAACATACGTAATTCATACACCATAAAATTCACCCATTTAAAACCTCCAATTCAGTGGTTTTGGTACATTACATTATTCGTTTTCTAAAATTGTGGTAAATATATAAAGTTTATGATTACAACCATTTTTACGTGTGTAACTCAGGGGCACTAAGCACACTAACACTGTTGTTGCTACCCTCTCACTGCCCGTCTTCAGATGTCCCCCAACATCTCCGGCACACTCTGTGTGCATTAAACACTAACTCACCCTTCTCTTCTCCCCGGTCTCCTCGCCTCTGCTCCACTTTCCATCTCTACAGATTCGCCTATTGTAGGCCCCTCAAGAAAATGGAATAAAGAGGCCCTGAGTGGCTCAGTCAGCTGGGCATCCGGCTCTTGATGTCCCCTCGGGTCATGATCTCACAGTTCCTGAGTTCGAACCCCACACGGGGCTCCACGCTGACAACCTGGAGTCTGCTTGGGATTTCTCCTCCCTCCCCCTCTGCACCCCTCCGCACTCAAGCGTGTGCTTCTCTCTCAGAATAAAGAAACAAAAAAAAAAATTTTAAGCAGGGGCGCCTGGGTGGCTCAGGAGGTTAAGCCTCCCACTTCGCCACAGGTCATGATCTCAGGGTTCGTGGGCCCAAGCCCCGCGTCTGGTTCTGTGCTAACAGCTCAGAGCCCAGAGCCTGCTTTGGATTCTGTGTCTCCCTCTCCCTCTCTCTGCCCCTCCCCTGCTTGCACTTTGTGTCCCCCCCTCAAATATAAATGAACGTTTTTTTAAGTTAAAAAAAAAGAAAGCAGAGTCATACAATACTTGTCCAATGCCTGGCTCCTTAAACTTCCGTTTTCGAGGTTCATCTGTGTTGTGTGTGATTCAGAACTTCCTTCCTTTTATGGCTGAATAGTATTCCAGGGTATGTTTGGACCATGTTTTGTGTACCTCTTCATCCGCCAATGGAAATTTGGGTTGTTTCCACCTTTTGGCTATTGTGAATAGCACTGCTACGGACATTCATGCGATTATCAGTTTGAGCCCCTGCTTTCTGCTTCTTCGGGGAGACACGTAGGAGGGGATCTCCTGGATCAGATGGTCATTTCGCTCTGTGAGGACCCACCAGACTTTTCCACGTGTCTGCACCTTTTTTACACTCCCACCCACAACGTACGGATGGTCCAATTACTTTACATCCCTGTGGCCACGTTTCCCATGTCCTCACTGGCGGACTGTAGCCCTTCTTCTTACCTCCATGTCACGGATTTGGGAAACCCGTGCCCTGAAAGATCAACATGTCCGGACAGGTCATGAAAAAGCCGGGTTTGCACCCACCTGGGGCACACTCCACCCATGCCCACCCTGGACTCAGGGACAGTTTGCTGTCGTTTGATGAGACGCTAAAAACAGCTCGCTCTGCCTCTGTGGCCTCATTACCCACCCTGATCAAAGAAGGGATCTTCACAGTTTGGGGCCCAGGCTTGAAGAGGCGGAGCTCTAACAGTGGGTCTCACCTGGGGTGATTCTGCCCCCTAGAGGCCACTTGGTAATCACTGGTGGCATTTTAAATTGTCGGTATCTGGGGGCGGAGGGGGCTCCTGGCGACCAGTGGGTGGGGCCAGGGATTGTCCTCAGCCCCCACAGGGCCCAGGACACGCCCCCCCACCCCACCCAGCAGGACCTGAATGTCAATAGTGCGGTGGAGAAGCAACCCTGGACTGGGGGCGCTCAGGACCTGGCTGAGGGCAAGAGGGGGTGGGACCCCAGCACTCCTGGGTTTGAATCCCGGTCTAGCGACTCAGGCAAGCCGCTGCCCCCTCTGGGCCTCAGTTTTCCCTCTCCAAAATGGGATAAGGAGCCATTTCATTTATTTTTGCCTCATGAGCAAAACTCTGTGTCACAGCTCTGTGCGCCCCACGTGGACGCGGCAGGCACTTCACAGACATGTGTTGTCTGGCCTCCCCGGGCCCTCGCTGGAACTGGGACCCAGAGTCGTGATGCAGGGAGGAAACCGAGCACAGGGGGGGCTGGGAGCCGCTCCTGGGCCCAGTTCCCAGGACTCACAGCTGCATCCTTCTGGGGGGGCCCCCAGCTGGCCTGGCCACCTTACCCGCTGGCGGCCACGGGGCTCCTGTGGGCTTTGCCGGCTTATTCCTACGGAAATCGAGGCTGGACCTGGGGTTTCCAGGCTCCGTCCACCCAGCCACTGCCGCAAACCTCACCTGAGAATCTACCTGAGCCCAGGAAGACTTATCTTCAACCTTGGGTCAGATTCAGCCTGTCTGGGGCTGCAGGAATCTACACTTTTTTAAAGGGTCTCCCAGGTGATTCTGATATAAAGGGTTCCTCGGGGACGTACTTTAAGAACGTGCTTCGGCCCAAATTCCAATTACCCAGGTGGGTAAAGTGAGTCCCAGAGGGAGGTAGGGGCTTGCCCAGGGCCAGAGTTGGTTTGTTTTTCTTTTTGGCTCTCTCAGTCTTTCCTCCTCGCCCCCTCCCCACCGGGTCTCTCAGGGTTTTTGACTCAGGATCTCCTTCCTCTCCTTTCTTTGGCTGACTCGCCCCCGCCCCGCTCCGCATCCGGCCCATTTCAAGATTCCGGAGGAATCTCCCCGCAGCTGTTTGGCCCCGCCCCAGACCCCGCCCCTCTGGATGACTTGCTCCCATTGGCCTCTTCGTACGTCGCCCGCTCTTTCATTGGCTGAACCTACGCCCTCGGCCCGCCCTCACTGTCGGCCCCTGTCCGGGCCTTTCCGCGCGGGCGGGGGCAGAGCGGGGCGGGGCCGCGGGGCGGGGCGATGGGGGCGGGGCCGAGCGTCCCGCCCCGCCCCGCCCGTCCCTTCCCTCCTCAGTCCTCCCGCGCGAGTCCCGCGGCCGCCGCAACGGCCCCTCGGAAGCGGCCGTACGGAGCCTCGACGGTCGGACCGACGGACAGGCCCCGGAGAGTAGGTGAGCGAGCGATGCCGGGGCGCTCCCCACCTCGGGGGCCATCTGGACGCCCTGTCTCGCCCCCATGCCCCTGCCCCTGCTGCCTTTATCCCTGCCTCTATTTCTTCCTTTGCTGTATGGGGGCAGCGGGGGGTGGGGTGGGGGGGGCAGACTGGGTGACCTGCCCTCCCCACCTGCCAGCCCCTCCTCAGCGCTGTGCTCTGAGTCCGGCGTCCCCTCACCCCCATGGGGACTCTGATGGACTCTGCCCCTTTCCCAGTGCAGGGTGCCAGGCACTGGGGCCAGATTCCAGAATCGGAAGGGCATTCTGGTGGTGGACAGCCTGGCCAAAGGTGTGACGATGGGCATGAGTGTGGCTTCTGGCTGGTGCAGGCAGCTAGCTGGAAGAGTCGTGGCCGGGCCCACCCAGACTGGCCACCTGGGAGCTCCTCTGTGGCCTGAGGCTTTGGCCTCAGTTTTGTCATCTGTGAACTGGGACCGTAGCTGCCAAGGTGATTGGCAGGTGACCTGACCCAGATCTGCACGCATCACCGCCTCCTCTACCCTGGGGGGTTTCTCCTGGAGGACGGACAGTCCCAGCTGTAAACAGGCCTCCAAGGTTGCTTCCTGAGCATACCCACGCCCAGCTTGGGGAGCTGAATGCCTCGGCAGGGGGGCGGGGGGGGGCACAGCGGGGTGAGGGCAGTTCAGCCCAGTGGTTGTAGGGTCTAGACCTTGGGATCAGACAGATTCCTGCTCTGCCTCTCACCTTGGTGTCAGAAACAAGTGGTTGGGTTCTCCGAGCCTCAGTTTCCTGTCTGTGAAATGGGAAGGACCATAGTTCCCTGGGGGAGAGAGCTGCTTCCAGGATTAAGAGGCAGGAATGTGGGCCTTGGTGTCTCCTCCTGGCCCTCCCTCTCTGCCCCTCGCTCACTTGCTCTGCTCCAGCCATACCAACCCCCACGTTCCTCCAACACGCGCCAGACGTGGCCCGGCCCGGGGGCCTCTGCCCGGACTCTTCCTTCATCGCCTTGCCAGGTCTGTGGGCACCAACTTTAAAACATAACAAGTTGCCTAGATGGGCTGGGCCAAGGGACTGCCAGGCAAGGGCTGGGCGGCTGGGAGGGGCGGAGAGGGGCCGGCCCAGGGACACTGTACCTATGGAAACCGGAACAAAGCACCGGCCACACAAACACCTGGGCTGTGCTTTTCCCACTTGACAGGCCTGGTGGATGCTGCTGGTGGGTGAGTGCCCAGAACCCAGGGGTGGGGGGGAATGCTCGTGGGGGGCTTGAGCCCTGCTTGACGAAGGTGGGAGGTTCGAAAGCAACAGATGAGTCAGGCAGGTGCAGATCGGGGGGCCATGGTTTCTCCTCCTGCTGTGTGGCCTTGGGCAGGTCAGATGCCCCTCTTAACCGGTTTCCTCATCTGAGGCCTGGGGAGGAGAAGGGCCTTTCGGTTGCTCAGGGATCTGATGTGGTGGGTTTCAGAGGCTCTGGCGCCCCTGCCTGTCGCATGGGGCCAGGAGAGGGAGCCTGAGGACACAGCTCCCGCCGCTGTGGCCGCAATGTCCCCACCCAGAGGCAGATGCTGAATAATGACTGAGGATTGTTCCAGTGCAGCCCCAGGGGTTAGAGACTTAGAGGTGGGGGTCCTAGAGATGGCCAGGCCAGGTACAGGGGCACCTCCCCTGGGCCCCCCCCCCCGAGCTTTCCTGGGAGCCCCTCTGGCTCGGCGCCTGGGATCTTCTGAGGTCCCGTTCTCCAGCGCTCAGTTTCCACTTCTGTCCAATGGGTTGGTGGAAGTTGGGGAGCATTTACCCAGGAGAGCCCCCTTCTAGGGGGGCTCCTGCTGCACTACTATGGGACCTTGGGCTGTCTCTGTCTCTCTGTGGGCCTCAGTTTCCCTGGCTGGACAGTGAGGCCCTGGTATGAGCTCTTGGCCTTTATGCCTCTCTGGTATTGGGAGGTCATTTATTCATTCAACAGGTTCTGAGCACCTGCTGTGAGCCACAGGCTGGTGCAGGGTGCCGAGGACCCAGTACTGCCCAAGGCTGAGCCGGTGCCCTCCCTCACTTGGCTCTCAGATTGGACTCGGGAGACCCGGGTGTTCATCCAGAAATATCCTCATGTTTAATTGTAATCACATGAAGATGGAGAGACAGATGGATGGGATGTGGACGTTAATTTAGGTAGGGGGTGTAGGAAGGACTCCTGGGGACACGGTGACTTTTGAGCTGAGGCCTGGGTGACAAGAAAAAAACAGTTATGTGGAGACCTGGTGGGAAGGGCATTCCGGTCAGAGGACACAGCCCATGCAAAGGCCCTGGGGCAGGCCCAGGCCTGGAGTTTTGGAGGAATAGTGAGGAGGCCCAGGAGACTGGAACAGAGTGAGGGGAAGAGAGAGGAGGGGAAGGCAGAGAGGGGATGGAGGCGGGGGCGGGTCCCGCATGGTCCTGTGGGCAGTGAGGGGGTTTGGGCTTTCACCAGGCGGGAGGACTGGGTCCTGACCCAGGTGCTCGTGGGCGCCCCCCGGTGGCTGCTGCAGGGAGGCCGGATGGGAAGTTGTGAGAGCAGGATCCTGGGAGGCAGGGCGCTGGGCTCAGGCTGCAGAGACGGGAGGAGGGGCTGCGGCCACATTCCTGCCACAGGACCCTGAAGCCTCGTGCCCTTGCTGCTAAACATCTGCTGGGCCTGAGCCCCTTCCCCGGCCTGGCCTTTCCTGCAGAGGGGGCTGTGGTCTCCCAACACTCACGCTTGGTGCCCAAGCCCTGCCCGCCCTTGGGGACACCACCCGAGGGCTCTGAGAACCCAGTTTGAGAACCACGGGTGCCCCCGGACCCCTCAGACAAGCAGATTCCCTTCTTCCTTTTGCTGCATCTAAAAGACGCAGGAAGCGTGAGGTCCCTCGTGTTGGCAGCCGGGGTCGTGTGGCAGCGAGGCCCGTGGGGGCGTTTGCTGCTGAGGACAGAGGCCCGGGGCCCCTGAGCCCCCGCGGGGCCCCTGCAGCCGGGCTGGGGGAGGAAGGGGGAGCGGCCTGGCCCTGCTGAGCTGGCTCATCAATTATTGACACCCTTTGTGCGGGGCATGAAGAATTCATGCGGCTGGGGGGCGGGGGGTGCTGCCGTGGACCAGGCGGCGATGCCGGCTCGTCCGCTCGGTCCCGGCAGGGGTTTTACGGTCGGGTCCTTAAACACAGTCATTATGAAAAATGACAGACTGTGACCCTACAGTTAAATACACTGTATTTTAAACGAAGGAAGAGCATATTATTTGTCCATAAAAAGGAGCGAGGCGCCCACACCCGCCGCCCCGCGGACGGACCCCGAACACACGACACTCAGGGCGGGAACCCGACACGAGCGGCCACGCGGGGTGTGAGTCCACGTGCGTGACGCGTCCAGAACAGGCTCCTCCACGGGCGGGAAGGGGCTCGTGGGGGCGGGGGCTGGGGGAGCGGCCAGAGGTGACTGGTGATGGGGTTTCTTTTGGGGCGATAGAATGTTCTGGAATTAGTGATGAGGGTTTTACAACTCTATGAATATATAAAAAACAGCTGAGTTTTACACTTTAAGTTTATTTTGAGTGAGAGAGAGAGACAGGGGAGAGAGTGCTTGGGTGGCTTAGTTGGTTAGACCTCTGACTTTGACTCGGGTCCTGATCTCACAGGTGGTGGGATCGAGCCCCATGTTGGGCTCTGCGGTGACAGTGCAGAGCCTGCTTGGGGTTCTCGGTCTCTCCCTGCCCCTCCCCTGATTCTTTTCTTTTCTTTTTTTAATGCTTATTTATTTTTGAGACAAAGACACAGCATGAGCGGGGGAGGGGCAGAGAGAGGGGAAGACAGAGAACCCCAGGCAGACTCCACACTGTCATTGCAGAGCCCCATGTGAGGCTCCATCCCACGGACTGTGAGATCGCCACCTGAGCTGAAATCAAGAAGTGGTGGCTTAGAACCACCCAGGTGTCCCTCACTGTACACTTTAAATTAAAACATTTGTTTTTTGTTTTCGTTGTTTTAATTTTTAATGTTTATTTATTATTGAGAGACAGAGACAGAGTATGAACAGGGGAGGGGCAGAGAAGAGGGAGACATAGAATCCAAAGCAGGTTCCACGCTCTGAGCTGTCAGCACAGAGCCCGATGTGGGGCTCGAACTCACAAACCATGAGATCATGACCTGAGCCGAAGTCAGACTCTTAACCGACTGAGCCCCCCAGGCGCCCCTAAAAGGGCACATTTGGAGGCACCTGGCTGGCTCAGTCGGTAGAGCATGTGACTCTTGATCTTGAGGTCGTGAGTCTGAGCTCTACATTGGAGGTAGAGATTACTAAAAAAAAATAATAAACTTAAAAAAAATTAAACGAATGGCAAATTTTATGGGATGTGAATCGCATGTTGATAAAACTTATAAAAAATGAAAGTCCTAAATAGTAATAAATCATAACTTTCTAATTATTCTCCAATACTTTACTATAATCCGTACCTTTGAAGCCACGTCTGGCTGTCGTTTGTGTTTGGGGGAAAAGGGGAGCGTCTCTTCCCAGCTCCCACATTTGCTGACGTCAGGTTGGAAGCTTGCAACTGGCCAGGGTGGGAACATTTACACCATGGAAACGGGCCACTTCCACAAATCAAGGTGTGGTTTATTGTCCTGTTGGCTGTCTAGACCGGGGTTGGCAAACTTTCTCTACGAAGGGCCCAATAGTAAATATTTTCGGCTTTTTAGGCCATACAGTCGCTGTCCCATCTATTCGAGGCTGCCATGATGGCATGAAGACAGCCACGGAGAGTATGGAAACAAATGGCTGTGCTGTGTGCCAATAAAACTTTATTTACAAAAACAGGCAGGGGGCCATGGTTTGCCACCTCCTGCTCCAACTCAAGAAAGTGATGAAGAAAATATCAATAAGGAAAATTAAACTTAAGAAAGTGTCACATGTGCAGCTGTGTCCTTGTAAATAGCAACCCTCTAACCAAAAAACTGCGGTTGGATTCCGCCGGGAGGTTGCTCTCCTTGCGGATGGGCGCCGGAGTCTCATTCCCCGTTTCACGTTTGTCTGGCTTGTTCGCGTAAAGGCAGATGTCGGATGCCATCCGTGCCAGAACGGCACGCGTTTGCCAATCACATCCATAGTTTGGCGAAACCCGTCGCGCGGATTTTGTGAGAACGGACGGGAGTGTACTTTTTTCTGTGTTTGCAAATCACGGGGCGCACATCCTTCGTAGCGGGATAAGCAGGTGTGAACTGCATTTTTTTTTTTAATGTTTTTTTATTTATTTCTAGGAGAGAGAGAGACAGCGTGAGCAGAGGAGGGTCAGAGAGAGAGGGAGACACAGAATTGGAAACAGGCTCCAGGCTCTGAGCTGGCTGTCAGCATAGAGCCTGACGCGGGGCTTGAACCCACGAACTGTGAGATCATGACCTAAGCGAAAGTCAGATGCTTAACCGACTAAGCCACCCAGGCGCCCCATGAACTGCATTCTTTTCTGGAAAGCTGGCAGTTGAGAATTTTTCACGGGTTGAATGGGAGGTGACACAGGGGACCTGAGGGGCAGCGAGGACCCCGGAAAGTTGGGTTTCCTGCCCTGGGGCATCCCTGCCCCCCCCTCCCCAGATCCCCATCCTCCCCAGGCCCAGGGCGCAGAACCAGAAACGTGTGGGCTGAGGGGCCACCCTAGTGGGCCCGTGTCCTGGGAATGTGCGGGTGGGCTGCAGTGAGCTCAGGCTGGATGGGGGAGGGCCAGAAGCCCCCCCCCACTGCCTGGGGCCCCCCACCTAACAGGGTCTGCGCAGCTTTTCGGCATCATTTCCCACGAGCGTTATCTGTGCCTCGGTTTACGTTCAGTAATCGATTAGTCATCGGATAGTCGTGAGTTGAGGATCCACTGGCCTGCCTGGCCCGGTGCTTGGACCCCACCCGGACATTTCCTGCCTTGGCCTCAAGCCTGGCGAGGTCGCCTAAGCCAGGAGTCAATAGGCAGGTGTGACGAACGGTCACGAATAAACGGGGTGAGATGGGGGAGACCAGGAAGTGGATGGTTTGCGATGTCGGGGAGAGCCTCTGGGAGCAGGGGGTCCGCTCTGCTGAGCGCACCCCCTACCCCCCACCCCAGGGGCACCGCACATGCGGGGACAGTGAGATGGGTGAGGCCGGAGCTGGCTGAGCGACGGGGACACTGGTGGACGGGGTCGTGGTTGGAACGGGGGAGAGGCTGGCCGGGCTCCTGCGTTTGGGAACTGAGGGGATTAGAGAGAATGGGGTCCCTGGGGGGAATGGGGTGTGCCCTCGACCTGTCCGGGGAGGCTCTGCCCCCGGCCTCTGCCTCTCCAGGTAAAGGAGGCTAGGGCAGCCCATAGGTTCAAGGTCGGCGGCCGTGGCCAGCTTGTAGGGCATTTGGAGTGTCCAGACTGGGGACCAGGACAAAGTTTGGGGTCCAAAAGACAAAGCGGGCTTAGCAGAGGAGGACTGGGCTCTAGGGTTCTGGGGAAGAATGTGGGGGCAGGGCAAGGTCAAGAGAGCCAAGGACTCTGTACCTGGACACCCATTTCATAGATAGGAAAGCTGCGCCCAAGGGCAGGGGGCCTGTCTGGAGTCCCAGCGTGGAGGTGTCCGGGCTGCGGAAGGACCTGGACGGTGGCCTTCACTCTCCTCGCTGCTCCTCTAACACACCAGGCACAGTCCTGCCCCAGGGCCTTTGCACCAGCTGTTCCCGCTGCCTGGCTTACCTTTCCCCCAGACCTTGTCCTTCCAGGTCCCAGCTCCGGCAGCTCCACCTCGAGAGAGGCTTTCCTGACCACCCTGGCCAAGGTCACCTGCTGTCCCTGGCTGTCTCCATCCCCCTTGGCCCTTATCTCGCTCTGAAATTATCCTGTTTGTGTTCGCTGGTTTCTGGTGTGTCCTTCCAGCGAAGGAGATGCCTCTTAGGGGCCATTTTGGAAATTTGGAAGGCTTTCTTCTCGCGTGTGATGAAAACAGGATGTTCTGGGATTGGGGGGCAGGAACCAGAGGCACCGGGCATCCAGCCACGTGCCTGCGGCAGCCCCGGGCCCCCACAGCTGCCTAATGTTCTGCTTAAAACATAAACCACTGAGTGGGGTTTTGCACAGTTTTATTTTCTTTTTAACTTAAAAAATTTTTTTTAAGCTTATTTCTTTTGAGAGCGAGAGAGCGAGAGTGAGAGAACTTAAGTGGGGGAGGGACAGAGAGAGGAGAGAGACAGAATCCCAAGCAGGCTCCGCACCATCAGCACAGAGCCGGATGCGGGGCTCGAACAACCAAACTGTGAGATCAGGACCTGAGCTGAGATCAAGAGTTGGAGGCTTCATCGACTGTGCCACCCGGTGCCCCTAAAAATAATTTTTGTGAGAGAGAGAGGGCGAGAGCTCGAGCCGGGGAGAGAGGCAGAGGGAGAGGGAGGATCTTTAGCTCAGCAAAGAGCCGGATGTGGGGTTCGATCCCACCACCCTGGGGTCATGACCTGAGCTGAAATGAAGTCAGTCGCTCCACTGACTGAGCCACCCAGGCGCCCCTGCACAGTTTTAATACTGAGGGACTGGTCCCAAAATGCAGCCCTGGGGTAAACTGAAAGGTGGGTGCCTCTCTCTCTATATATATTTATTTACATCCACCTTAGTCAGCATACAGCACAATCATGGTTTCAGGAGTAGATCCCAGTGATTCATTCCCTCCAGGTAACCCCCAGGGCTCATCGCAAGTGTCCTCCTCAGTGCCCCTTGCCCAGTTAGCCCCCTACAGCCCCTCAAGTAACCCCCAGTTTGTTCTCTGTATTTAAGAGCCTCTTTTGTCTCCCTCCCTGTTTATTTTTATTTTTTTAATATTTTTATTTATTTCTAGGAGAGAGAGAAAGAGACAGCGTGAGCAGGGGCGGGTCAGAGAGAGAGGGAGTCACAGACTGAAACAGGCTCCAGGCTCTGAGCTGGCTGTCAGCACAGAGCCCGACGCGGGGCTCGAACCCACGAACCGCGAGATCTTGACCTAAGCGAAAGTCGGACGCTTAACCGACTAAGCCACCCAGGCGCCCCTCCCCCTCCCGGTTTTTGTCTTATTTTTGCTTCCCTTCCCTTATGTTCATCTGTTTTGTATCTTAAAGTCCTCATATGAGTGAAGTCCTATGATATTTGTCGTTCTCTGACTCACTCATTTTGCTTAGCGTGATACCCTCCAGTTCCATCCACGTTGTTGCAAATGCTTGTTCACTGCCGAGTAATATTCCATTGTATGTACACACCACCTCTCCTTCATCCATTCATCCATCGCTGGGCATCTGGGCTCTTCCCGTCCTGTGGCTCTTTGTCGATAGCGCTGCTGTGAACACTGGGGTGCGTGCGCCCCTTCGAACCAGCGCACCTGTATCCCCTGGATAAATACCTAGCAGTGTGGTTGCTGGGTCGTAGGGTAGTTGTATTTTTAATTTTTTCTCTCTCTTTTTAAAACATTTTTAATGTTTCATTTATTTCTGAGCGAGAGGAAGACAGCATGAGCAGGGGAGGGTCAGAGAGAGAGGGAGACATAGAATCTGAATTAGCTCCAGGCTCTGAGCTGTCAGCACAGAGCCCGACGTGGGGCTTGAACTCACGAACTGTGAGATCATGACCTGAGTCGGAAGTCGGATGCTCAACCTACTGAGCAAGGTAATAACATAGATGATTTCCTTTATTTTATTCATTGTTTCCTTTTACAAACCAAGAGTTGGATGCTTAACCGACGGAGCCCCCCAGGCACCCCTCGAAGAGGGAATTCTCCCTGATCAACCATGTATCAGTGGGCGCCCCCATGTGCCCAGCAAGGTGGGCGCGATTTACAAATCTCAGCTTGTGCATTCCTTCTGTTTCTGTTTGTACCGTCATATGGGCCAAATCCTGATTTTTAATCCTTATAAATTTATTTAACATTTAAAAAATGAGGGGCGCCTGGGGGGCTCCGTCGGTTAAGCATCCGACTTTGGCTCAGGTCATGATCTCACGGTTCGTGGGTTCGAGCCCCGCATCGGGCTCTGTGCTGACAGCCCAGAGCCTGGAGCTGCTTCCGATTCTGTGTCTCCCTCTCTCTCTGCCCCTCCCCCACTCAGTCTCCATCTCTCAAAATAAAATAAAGACATAAAACCAAACAAAAAAAAAACATTTAAAAAACGAGGCATAAAATGTATACAGGAAGGGGCACAGAGATGTAAAGTATATACACTTTATGTATATATTTAGTAAGTGTTCGGCTTAAGGAGACGTAACCCACCTATCATAAAATTCACTGAAGTGTTCACCTTCCAGAATATTCCGTCTCCCCAAAATGAAGCCTGTCCCCATCACCCCCACCCCCTCCCCCAGCCTCAGTCCCCATAGCCCCTTCCCCTCCGTGAAGGAGCCTGTGCTGGACGTGTCACGCACGTGGACTCACACCCGCGTGGCCTCCCGTGTCTGGTTCCCTCCCTGAGCGTCGTGTGTTCAGAGTCCTTCCGCGGGGCGGCGGGTGTGGGCGCCTCTCTGCTGCTCGAGGCGGAAGGATATGTGTGTGCGCGGCGATGCACCTGAGGGACGTGCGCGTGCGCGGTGGACGCACCTGAGGGACGTGCGCGTGCGCGGTGGACACTGTTTGGCCCTTCCCCCGCTGACCGACGCTTGGGTGGACTCTGGCCGTGTGACCGCGCTGCCGTGCACAGGCGCGTGCAAGCTTCTGCGGGGACGTGTGCTCTGGGGTCCTTTGGGCTAACGCCCGGGAGCGGAATTGCTGGGTCACGTGTGAGTCTGCGTGTCTGCGGAAACCCGGCTTTCCCGGCAGCTGTCCGCGCGCTACGGTGTCGCCACACCCTTGCTGACACTTGCTCTGTGTCCGTTGGTTTGACAGCAGCCATCCCAGCCCGGAGGTGGCTGCGGGGCGCGGAGTAGGTGAAGTCGTGGTTTTCCTAGTGGCCAGTGGTGTGGAGAAACTTTTCAGCCGCTCCTTGACCATTTATGGATCTTTGGAGAAAGACTAGAGGTGTGTGGTGTGTGTATGTGTGTGTATGTGTGTGTGGTTGTTGTTGTTTTAATGGAGATACAATTCACGTAGGATAAAGTGTACCCTTTCAAAGTGTACAGTTTGCTGGGTTTTAACATAACCACAGACTCCTGCAACAATGAATCTTGATGGCTTTTTACACTTGTCTGAACACTGTATACAAAACATGGGATGTTCCAGACCCCTTCAGTCTGCCTCAGACTATACCACCTTTATCACCATCTATTTAATATATTTATTGATTTTTAAAAGATTTTGTTGTTAAGTAATCTCTACACCCAGGGTGGGGCTCAAACTCATGACCCCAGGATCAAGAGTCCCTTGCTTTACCGACTGAGCCAGCGGGGTTGCCCCCAAATTATTTTGCTAATGTCGCGGTGGCCTGCCTCTAGAAGGCTGGAATCCCCCAGAAGGCAGGGACGGGTCTCTTTTGGTCTTTTCAGTGTCCCCAGGGCCTGAGACACGGTTGGTGCTGCATAAATGCTCACAGAGTGACTGAGTGAATGTTCCAGCCACGCCCTTGATGCTTTAGCAGAGGATTTTTCAGCATTGAGGAGAGCAAGGTGCTCTGGCACTTGGCGGGCGGGGACCAGGGACATTGACCGTCTGGTCCCCAAGCCCCTCTGCAGTTCCTGGGAAGGCGTCGCCCGCGAAAGGCCGCCGTGGCCCAGCCTGGCCGCCTCCTGGCTTACCCGCCCTCAGACCTGGGTGAGTGCACAGGAAGGAAGGAAGGCGGGGGTTTATTTTCGACCGTGGCCCGCTCCCCCGGGACAGCAGTCATCTCCCCGTCTGGCTGCTTGGATGGGGGTTCCTGGCAGAACAATGAGTTCGGGAGGCGGGGGGCCACGCAGCTGGGCTGGCCCAGGTGTCAGGTCTGGGACTGTCTGGGGACTGGAGGCCGGGAGGGAGGCCCCCTTTTCCTTCTGGGCTTCGGAGGGCAGACCTGCTGAGGGCCCAGCTCCCGTCCTGAACCAGCACATTCCGCCTCGGGATTTGGCAGACCGGCAAGCCAAGGCCCAGAGACGGATGGAACGCTCCCAAGGGTCACACAGTGACTGAGATAGGCCACAAGACCAGGGCTCCAGGGCATTTAGGGTCCAGGTACCTGGGCCCAGGGAATGGCCTTTTCCTGTCTGAGCCTCTGTTTGTTCATCTCTAAGCTGGGGAGACCAGACCCGGGACCTTGGGGTTCCTTCTCGTTTCTGTTTGTGGATATCCTTTCCCCCATGCGTTCAACAAACACTTACGAGGTGCCCACTGTGTACCAGACCCCGGGGTGAGTGCCGGAGGCAGGTGTGAACAGGAAGACCCAGTCCCTGCCCGCACCATCAGGCCAGGGAGATGAACAGTGAAACCAAAGTGTGCAAGCCAAAATGGTGCCCGCCAGGCACCTGGCCCAGCCTGGGACATCCAGGAAGCCTTCCAGGAGGAGGTGACAGTGGCACTGAGATTTGGATGAGCAGTTTACAGGATGAGTAATAGGGAGAGGAGGAGCCCCAGTAGAGGGAATAGGATAGAACATCCTAGAGAAACTGGTGGGAAGGCATCCGGGAGGCACAGGCACCCTTTGTGCCAAGCAGCTGGCCTCAAGTTGCTGCTTTTTTTCTAGAGAGCCTCACAGAGAAGTAGGTCTGTGTGTTCGGGGAGCTTGAACTGGCAGAATTCTAGGCCATGGCATCCGGCGTCTTGCCTAAGAGAAGCTCGTAGCCGGGGGGGTTGGGGGGGGTGCGGATTTCAGGATGGGCTCCAAACTATGGGCTCCCTAGGACAGAGCTGGTTCTATCTTCCCCATTTTACAGATGGGGAAACTGAGACATGGAGCGTTTTATTTTGTTGTTGTTGTTGCTTGGCTGAGTGGTCAGGCCCGGGAGCAGGCCCTAAACCCGGGGGCTGGATTTGTCACTGAAACAGCTCCCAGGCCCCCAAAACTCAGGGTGACTTGCAGGCACCAAGCAGGGAAGGTGGAGGGAGTTAGGCGCCCAGGAGGCAGGGGGTCGAGTGTGGTGCTGTGTGGCCTCGGGAAAGTGGCTCAGCCTCTCTGAGCCTGTGTAAGTTCTTCAGCAAACTGGCAGCCAGCCTAACACGTGGCGGATATGATGAAACGGTCACACGCTGCCGGCTCGGGGCCTGCCATGTGGTGCTGCGTCAGGCGCACCCCTGCTCTGGCCCAGGCCGCAGAGCCCCGGGCGCTGGTGACTGGTGTGGGGGCAGGGAAGGCAGCCCTGTAATCCCCGTGGCCACCCTGACCTCTGAGGGCAGGCGAGAGGGCAGCGCAGCAGGAGGGGACTTCTCTCGGGGTGTGAGCTCGCACAAAGGTGGCCTTTGTGGGGGCTCTCTGGGCCGAGTGGGCACCCGCGTGGCATTCCTGGTCCGCTTGGCCCGGGGCTGGGATGGGGGTGGCTTCCACCAGCGCCTGGGGCAGTGGGTGAGGGCGACGGTGGGTCTCAGACTCACCTCATTCATTTTTCTGGTGGCGCCGAGGACACCCAGGTGAGGACTCGGGCCCCTGCCCTCCCCCATGGGCTGCGGGTGGAGCCCAGGGCGGGGGCGGAGCAGTGATGGGGGGGACGCCAGGGGCACAGTGTGGCCCAGAGGACGCGCCTCACCATCAGTTCGGTTCTTCAGGGACGGCTTCCTGGGGGAGATAGTACCCAAGCTGAGCTGAGGGATGAAACTTCGAGAAGAGGCAGGGGGCTCAGGGGCCAGGGCTTTGGGGGGTGAATAGGAGTTTCCCGGCAACGACGCAGGGATCTGAATGAGGTGTGGGGCTTGGTGGGGACATGGCTCTCCAAATAAAAAGGGTGATGCGCAGATGTGCCGCTTGGGAAGGTTTCTGGCGCTCCAGGAAGGCGGTGGCTGGAGCGAGGCTCTGGAGCTCGGGGAACCCAGGAGGGTGATGTGGGTGGCCACTCCCCGTGGCCGCCGTCCCAGCCCAGGAAGGGTGCGAGCTGCCACCAGTCAGTGTTTGAAGATCAGGGGTGTCCTGGGAGCAGTGTTTCTAGAAACCTCACTCGTGACCCCTGGGCCCCAGAGCCCAGGATGCCACCCACGCCAGAGGCGGCCCTTGGGCTGGTGGGGGGGGGTTGTCTGCCACAAACGCTCGGCGGGGGGCGGGGGGGCGGAAGAGTCAGGCTCCAGGATTGTTAACACCTGCGTTCGTCCACCCTGAACAGCCCAGGGCCTGGGACCCCATCTCACTGCACGGCGGTGGCGGGGGTGGGGGGGGCCGGGGGGAACGCCCACCTGGATTCGGGGGCACCGAATCCCTCTGATAACCCACCGAGAGGCCCCCCTTAGCCCACAGCAAGGCTGCGGCGGGTCTGGGGGCTGGGGCCCCGCACGCAGTGGACTTCAGAACCTCCGGCCCAGGTGTCACCATTATGCAGCAACTCTTTTGAGTTAACCCCCTCCTTCCTTCATTAAAGAAACAATTCTTAGACCCCTTAGGTCCCTTGGGTCACTGTCTTTTCAGCGTGACAGCTGTCTTCTCCCAAGCCTGCCTTCCCGTGTCCTGCCCTGTATGTTCTGTGCTCCAGCCACTCAGCTCCCCTGCTCTCGGGGTGCCTGGCTGGCTCAGGTCACAGAGCACGCGACTCTGGTTTTTGGTTTTTTTTAGAGAGAGAGAGAGAGAATGAGAATCTTAAGCAGGCTCCACGTTCAGGACGGAGCCTCACGTGGGGCTCGATCCCACGACGCTGACATCATGAGCTGGTCGCTCAACCAACTGTGCCGCCCAGGTGCCCTGAGGATGCGACTCGAATTCAGAGGCTTGAGTTCAAACCTCACCTTGGGCACAGAACTTACTTAAAAGAAAAAATGGGTGCCTAGGTGGCTCAGTCGGTGAAGCGTCCACTTTCGGCTTGGGTCATGATCTCACGGCTTGTGAGTTCGAGCCCCAGCCTGCTTCTGATTCTGTGTCTCCCTCTCTCTCTTTGTCCCTCCCCTGCTCACACTCTTGTCTCTTTCTCCCTCAAAATAAATACAGATTTAAAAAAATAAAAAGAAAACAAAGCGTCCCTCTTGTAGGCCGTGAAGATCTGTCCGCCTGGGAAGTGCCCCTCTGCCCAACTTCTCACCTGCGTCCCTTCCGCCAGAAGGCCTGCCTGTGCCCCGGGCTACGGGATCATGTGGCGCCTGATCATACCTGCCATGCCCCGCCCTGCGCCCTGCCCTGGCACCCAGTCGTGTGTCTCCCAGCGGGTCTGTGGACTGGCCCGCTCTTGGCCAAAAGGGCTCCCTTGGGGCCATGCACCCACTTCACAGATTGGGATGACACGGTAGCAAATCACAGTGGCCCTCCAGGAAGGGCCCTGAAGTCCGGGGGGCCGTGGGCACTGACCACCCTTTGCCTCTCCTCCCGCAGGGCAGATGGACGCCTTCAGCACCAAGAGCCTGGCCCTGCAGGCGCAGAGGAAGCTGCTGAGCAAGGTGGCGTCCAAGGCCACGGTGGCCGTCTTCATCGACGACACGAGCAGCGAGGTGCTGGACGAGCTGTACCGCGCCACCAAGGAGTTCACCCGCAGCCGCAAGGAGGCCCAGAGGGTGGTCAAGAACCTGGTCAAGGTGGCCGTGAAGCTGGCTGTGCTGCTGCGCGGCGGCCAGCTGGGCAGCGAGGAGCTGGCCCTGCTGCAGCGCTTCCGCCAGGGGGCGCGCCGCCTCGCCATGACGGCCGTCAGCTTCCACCAGGTGGACTTCACCTTCGACCGGCGCGTGCTGGCCGCCGCCCTGCACGAGTGCCGGGACCTGCTGCACCAGGCCGTGGGCGCGCACCTGACCGCCAAGTCCCACGGCCGCATCAACCACGTCTTCGGCCACCTGGCCGACTGCGACTTCCTGGCCGCGCTCTACGGCCCCAGCGAGCCCTACCGCTCGCACCTGCGCCGGATCTGCGAGGGCCTCACCCGGATGCTGGACGAGGGCAGCATATGACCTCTGGCTCTGGGGCTCCTGGGGGGGTGCAGGGGGGGTTCTGGAACCTCTTTTCTCCTGCCCTGTTCTGGCCAAATCCCCGGGACAGGTGCCCATACCCCCGAGAGAACGTAGCCCGTCGGAGGCTGCGGTTTTCAGGACCCTTGTTGCCTTCCTTCCTGCAGCGCCTCGGCAGGAGCAGGGCTCAGCCCGGCGGGGCACGGCCTCCCCAGCACCCCGAGACTGCTGCCCACCCAGGCCCGCCTGACCTGGCCCGACCCCCAGCACCCCTACACTCACTTGATGCCTCTGAAGGCTGGCACTTGCCACCTGATGATGTTAACCATGTTGCCTGTTCCGACAGGGTCACGGTGAACCAGAAGGGAGGGAATGTTCCGGGCTGAGCTGCAGCTCCCCGAATTCTCTGGTTGAAGCTCTAGCGCCCCTCCCCCCCACCCGTTGATGCGACCTTGTGTGGAAACAGGGTCCTTGCAGATGGAATCGGCTAAGATGAGGTCACACTGGAGTGGGGTGGGCCCCTGATCCGGCATGACTGGCGTCCTTGTAAGAAGGGGACATTTGGACAGGGAAGAGGGCCATGTGCAGACGGGGCGGATGCTGATGGCCGTGTCTATGAGCCAGGCACCCCCAGGATCGCCAGCCGCCTCCAGAGCTGGGACAGCCGCCTGGACAGCCGCGGGAAGGAACCAGCCCAAGGGACACCTTGATTGACTTCCAGCCCCCGGGCCTAAGAGGGGGCAGATTTCTGCTCTCGCCCTGGGGAACGAGCGGGGGAGCCAGGGACAGCACTGGGCTGGGGGCCCTGGGCGGGGAAGCCTCCCTTTGGTTGGCACCGCTGCCCTGCCTCCCACGTGGGTGGGGACAGACGGAGCCCCCCGCTCGGGGCTCGAGGGGAAAGCCTTCGGAGATGCACGCCTGTTTAAAAATGATGATTTCGTTTGGGTTTGGTAGGAGACGAAGGGCTGTTTGTACAAGATCTTCAAAAGCAAAACTCTGCACTTTGGCTTTGGCGACGCCCCCAGAAGAGGCCCCGTCGGGCCCGGGTGGACACGTGGGCTGGGGGGCGGGTCTGTGATTCCTGCGAGTCAGGAGGGGACACGCGGTTAACAGGCCGCGTCAGGGCCGGGAGGGAGGCTCTGGGTGCCGCAGGGGACGGGGAAAATGACGTCCGGTGACGTGTTTGCAGAGTTGGGTCAGTGGGCAAAGCCTTGGCACAAGTGGCCTGCCGGCCTTTGTAGGCGAGAAGACGGGTTTGGTTGGCATTAGTTAAAAACAAGGACAGTGCATTGCACGTACCAATGTAGTTTTGGAGTTTTTCTCGAAAACTTGGCCTGACCCTGCACCGCCCGGGGTGAGGCCTCAGGGCGCTGACACCCCCTCCCCCCGTCTCCCACGGTCCCCGCCGCGCCGTCTCCCCTCCCTGACCTGCTGCGCCGGCCCACAAAGCCGTTCCGGCCCCAGATGCAGGGTGGCCTTTCTGTAGTTTGGTTTCCGCTTCCGTGAAAAAGCCGAGAGCCAGCTGTGCCCCAGCCCCCGAAGGCCAGCCCGCCCCCCACCTTCCGTCAAGAGACACAGTTCACGTTCAAGGCCAAAAGTGCGTCTGAGGACCCAAGAAGCCCCCGATGAAAGCCCGTGTCCTGCTGGGCCGTCCGGCCCATCTGCCTCTCTCCCTAAATTTGAGATTTAACTTTGAAAAACTCAAGAGCACCTCAGAGGCCCTGGAATAAAAGCACCCACCTTCTGCGGGCATTCTGGGCGACTGGCGATCACCCCGCCGGTGCTGACAGCTGCCTCCCGGCCTCCCGGGACTCGGGCCTTTCGCCTTTCAGATCGAGCTCGCGTGTAACGTCACCCGGCCGTGGGCCTGGCGGACAGGTTCCGTTCCCGCTCCCCGGGCGCCAGGCTGGCCCGTGTGCGGCCCCCGCTGGGTTCGTTCAGCCCATCATGACCACAGCCACCAGGGCCGGCGTGGCTTCCTTTCCCGGTTTGCATGGAAGCCACACACGCGCGCGTGTTTGCGTCCAGGTGTCCTGCCGTGTCCAGGGCGCTGCTTCCTTGACCCCCGGGGATTCAGACGTGGCCTGTGGTCCCGGGGTGACTGTGGGAGCACCCGTCCCTCCTGCCAGGGTCCGGCTGCGGCCGTGTTTCTGCACGTGGCCACCCACCTCCCGGGTCCTGTTGAGGTTCACTTGGTTTTTCAGTCCATCGAGCCTCAAAGCTGGGAGCGCCAGAGGCCCCCAGCCCTCGCTGGGGTCCCTGTGACACCCACAGGTCCCCGTGCTCACCAGACCTCCAAGCCCATCGTTCCTGGGCCAAGTGAGGCCCCAGACAACCCCCTTTGTGATCTGCTCTGCAAACAGCTGTTGTCCGTGCTCCTCACGCAGGCGCCTGCGGCGGGTGCGGACAGGGGGACGGTCCCACCCCAGCACCCGCCTCTTCTCTGGCAGGTGGGGTCCCTGCAGCGCCCAGGTCGGCACGAGGGAGGTGGGAGGGGAGGACGGCCTCGTTCACAAGGACTCCGACGCGCAGCCCGGCTGACCCAGGTCCAGAGCCTCGAGGTTTCTCCTGCCCTGGTCGGCTCCTGAGACGCCGTCAGAGCGGGCTGAGGGGCAACGTGGAGGCACACTCCCAGGCCCACCGCAGGGACAGCGGGCGGCTGGGGCACTTGGGGGCCTACTTATGTCCCCCTAGGCGTTAGTTGCTGGTGGCGTTGTAGGCTGCTGCCACCATCCACAGGACTAGCTGAGCCACCACCCTGGAGCGCTGACCCCCTCTGCCACGTGCGGCCAGGCCTGCGCAGGGGCTGGGGGGGCGGGGGCAGGGGGTCCAGGAGCAGGGTAATGGCCGAGCACCCTGTGCCTGGGTCCCCAGCCCGGAGCCCCCGGACAGGCAGGCCCCAGTCGCCAAGTCTGTGCGGTTGCTCTCCAATCGCCTTATTTATTTAAATATGAAAGAACATTCCATTTCCTCCCTGGAGTCTGGTAGAAGGTCCCTGGGAAACTGTAAGAAGGCGTCTGGGCAGGCAGCAGGGCAGCAGGAGCCTCTCCCGGGGAGCGACCTGGCCTGGTCCACGAAGACGCGCACTGGCCCCAGAATAGCCAGGAGTCCCCTGGGGTCCCTGTCGCGTGCCCCAGCGCCTCTTTCAGCAAGACAGACGGGCAGTGGGGCTCAGACCCACGCCCCATGTTCAGAGGACATCAACCGTCCGCCCCCCTGGGAGACGGGGAAGGTGCCAGCTCTCCCAGGGCGCAGTCCTCCGCGGGGATGGGGAGGAGCCACCCTCGGTGGGGCTCGCGGTCACAGCTCGCTGCGGGACGCCTTGGCCACGACCACCAGCTTGGACAGCTCGGCCTTGAACGCCCCCGGCCGGTGGGAGACTGCAAGAGAAGAAGCGCTTGGCTCAGACGCTCTGGCCTGGGCCGGGCGGGAGCGCAGTCCCCGAAGCAGACCTGACACGGAAAGGCCGCCGGCCCTGATGTGTCCTGCGTGAGGGACACGGGGGAGCAGAGGCCGCCGGCCCTGATGTGTCCTGCGTGAGGGACACGGGGGAGCAGAGGCCGCCGGCCCTGATGTGTCCTGCGTGAGGGACACGGGGGAGCAGAGGCCGCCGGCCCTGATGTGTCCTGCGTGAGGGACACGGGGGAGCAGAGGCCGCCGGCCCTGATGTGTCCTGCGTGAGGGACACGGGGGAGCAGAGGCCGCCGGCCCTGATGTGTCCTGCGTGAGGGACACGGGGGAGCAGAGGCCGCCGGCCCTGATGTGTCCTGCGTGAGGGACACGGGGGAGCAGAGGCCGCCGGCCCTGATGTGTCCTGCGTGAGGGACACGGGGGAGCAGAGGCCGCCGGCCCTGATGTGTCCTGCGTGAGGGACACGGGGGAGCAGAGGCCGCCGGCCCTGATGTGTCCTGCGTGAGGGACATGGGGGAGCAGAGGAGGCCACAGGGGAGTTCGGGCCGGGAAGAGCCGGGGTCATTTCTGCCACGGCGAGAACGGACGGCGGCCGGGCCGCATTACCTCCTGGCAGAGCCGCGTGAGGCCTGCCTTCCCGGCAGCACCCAGAGCCCGGCCTCCACCTGCTGTCCCCCAGGGGCTCAGCCCTGCCTCTGCGGGGCGCTCCGAGGCCAGGCTCTACCGGCAGCCCCATGTCCGCTGCCCTTGACCTCTACACTCCCACACCCTCGAGGACCAGCAGGTGGGGCAGGGCTCCTTCCAGACCCAAGGCCGGCATCCCCCAAGCCCCTGCTCATCGCACCCCCCTACCTGCAGCCCGGGCCCTGCAGCTTCCCGCCCCTCCTTCTGCCCAGCCTCCACCCCGCACAGCTGAACGCGGCTCAGGACCCCGGGGCTCCCCGACCTCGGAGCTAACCCCGCCTCCGCATCACAACCTCGATGCCTCGCTGACACCTTGCACTTGAAAAGCACAGGACCTCTTTCTGGTCACAGAGCCCCAGCCGGCCAGGCTGTGTGGGTGTCACAGGACCCCCTGCAGTGAAGCAGTCCCACCAAGTGTCCCCAAGGGCCACAGGGCCCCGGGCGGATGTTCACGCCCTCCGTTCTCTAGCAGGGATTGGCAGGGCGGGGCTGGCGCCATGAGCTCGGGTTGGTTTCTACATCTTAAGTAGCTTTAGCAAGACACCGAAAGGGAAATGGTATTTTATGATACGCAATTCACATTTCCATGTTCGTACGATGAAGTTTTATTAGAACACAGCCACGCCTACTCAGTGACCTGTGGCGCCTTTTCCCTCCCAGAGGCCGAAAATCACTCCTCGTGGCCCTTTCGGGGAACCTGCCACAGATGCTGGGCTGTGACCCGGGGCGCTGAGGGGCGGCCTCCCCTCCTCTGAGGGGGGCGCTGTCACCCCACCCCTACCTTCTCTATCTGGGTCCCTGGGGCCTATCTGCATCCTCTTTTTTTTAAAGGTGTTTTTAAATTTTATTTATTTGCGGGGGAGGAGCAGAGAGAGTCCCAAGCAGGCGCCTCCCTGTCCGCACAGAGCTCGAGGGGCTCAAGCCCACAAACCGCGAGAGATCGTGACCTGAGCCGAAACCAAGAGTCGGTCGCCTACCCGACCGAGCCCCCCAGGTGCCCCCACAACCCATCCTTTCATACCTGCTGTTTTGGTCACTTCAAATTCCTCGTTTTTCAGGGGGACGTCACTTTCTCTTTCAAACGCGGCTTTGGACTGAAAAAGAACCAGTGGAGAGTTCCCTAATCCGGAAGGGACAGGCTCCGGCCCGCTTCGCAGAGCAGAACAAGCTAAAGCCCCCTGCTTTCACCAAAGGGGCCCCTGATGCTTTTCTGGGCTCGAAAGAGAATCTAGAGGCGCCGCTGGTTAACCCACTTAGGAGATCGTCAGCCGACTTCACGTCACACCCCCACGGCCGATCCTCCAGGAAGGCACTGACCCCGCTCTTCCCTTCAGCGAACGCACGCGAAGGACGCAAACACCAGCAGCCTTTTGCCTGTGATTTTCAAACGTCAGACCTGTGTCTCGAGTCGGCTAAGCATGGGTTTTAAAGTAAGACTGGGCCCCGGAGAGCGATTCGCTTGCAGCGCCCCAGCTCCCCCGGCGCTGCAATCGGGCCCTTGAGGGTGGAGGGTGTTTCGTCCGTATGGTCGAAGTCCATCAGGAGCCAACTTTTAAGTAAAGGAGATTATTCTCCATGGCCCTGGTGGGCCTTCGGAGCAGGAGGCTACCCCGCAGAAGCCCCCACACTGCCAGCGCCCCCCACCGCCCCCCGCCGGCTGGCTGGGCCCCGTGGCAAAGCCACATCCGGGCAGCAAATGCCTGGAATGCCCGTCCCTCCTGGTTCTGCTTCGTGGAGCAATCACGTGGTTTTCCAGCTGTTCGTGACCCAAACACAGAAGCGGGGGCTGGGGGAGGGGCTCCGCGGTGTGGCCGGCGCCTGGGGGGGGCCGTGGGCACCGGGAGTGTGGCAGAAAGGGCTGCCGGGGCCACAGACCACAAGCGACAGGAGCCAAGGCATGTGGGGGCGCCCCCGCCTCTGGGCCACTCCTGCCCTTGCTGTCCCTGCTGGGGTCCCCAGGACGGAGTAGCCAGGACTTTGAGAGTGCCCCCCGGCCTCCTGTGGTAGGAGACGGAGGCCAGGTGTCCGCTCCTGCCCCGCCCCCGCGTCTCTCGGGGTCCCCGGGCCCAGTGGCGTCTCCCTGCCGCCTCTAGGCCCCGAGTCCGCATGGCGTCCCGAGTCCTTCCCCGTTACGGAGCTTGGAGGGGCTTGGCGTCTGTGCCCTCGCGTCCCGCCTCCCCACCCCTGCAGGCGCGGCCCGCACTCACGTAGGCCATGCCGTACTCGATCTCGGCGCCCCGCACCTCTGCCTTGAACTGCGTGAAGTACAGGTAGGACTTGCCCTGGGGCCTGCAAAGGAAGGGCACGCGAGGGCGTCAGCCTCTCCTCTTCGCCGGAACGTTCTTTCGGCTCATTTAGTGACAAGCCCGTTTCTCCCTCTGGGCCCGAGCTGCCGTAGGATCGGAACCCGTGTTCAGTCACCTAATGACAGAACCCCCAGAGGCACCCGGTGCTGTGCTGGGGACCAGGGACTGGCGTCGTCCCGGGCAGTGAGAAGTCCGGAGTTAACTAGGCAGGGGAGGGGGACCGCTGCCCTGGGCCGAGCGTGCGAACGGGGGGGTGGTGTGCCAGGAGAGCAGGTGGGGGGGGTCCAGGGGGCCTCCCGGATTCCCTGAGCCCTGGCGGCTGCCCTGGGCCTGATGCGTCAGCACCTGAAGCCGGGAGGCCAGCACGTTTAGGTGTTCACGTGGCGGCGGTGACCGGTAGACAGACGGAGGCCCCGGGGCCCCTTGCCCCCCGCGACACTTCTCTCTGGGTCAGGGGGCGCCAGGCGGGGTCTCCTCTCAGCCCTGAGTAGGACGCCGGGCTCCTGGCCCCTGGGGCCTGTGCCTGATGCCAACAGGGGCCAGTCTGCAGCGCAGGGGTGGGGGGGGAGGGGACAGTCCTGGACACTGCCTAGCGGCACCTGCTGTCTGTAGAGCACCCGGCAGGGCGCCGCGGGGTGGGGGCCACGAGCGGATGAAAACGCCCCTCGTCCTCTTACTGTTGTTGCTGCCACAGCGCCCCCCGACCCACAGCCCCCCCCCACCCACAGCCCCCCCGACCCACAGCGCCCCCGACCCACAGCCCCCGACCTGGCCACAGCCACCCACAGCCCCGACCCACAGCGCCCCCGACCCACAGCTCCCCCGACCCACAGCCCCCCCGACCCACAGCGCCCCGACCCACAGCGCCCCCCCACAGCGCCCCGGCCCCACGCCCCCCCGACCCAGCGACCACAGCGCCCCCGACCCACAGCCCCCCCGATCCACAGCGCCCCCGACCCACAGCGCCCCGACCACAGCCCCCGACCCACAGCGCCCCCGACCCCAGCCCCAGGCCGCGCCCCCGACCCACAGCGCCCCACCCACAGCCCCCCCGACCCACAGCGCCCCCGACCCACAGCGCCCCGAGCCAACCCCCGACCCACAGCCCCCGACCCACAGCGCCCCCCGTCCCAGCCCAGCTGGGGGAGTCGGTTCCAGGCCGCTGGGCCCAGGGAGCAGGGACAGATGTGACAAGGCCCTGGTGCCCTACCCCCCCCAGGGGGCCAAGCACCCCCCTCCTGTTCCCTCTTGGGCGGTGGCTCGCCTGTGAGGCACTCCAGGTGGAGAGGGGACGGGGCAAAGGGGACCGAGGGTGACGATGGGGGGAGCCCGGCCCCTCCCAGGGCTGCTTTGCTCCCGCGTCTCCCCACCCCCTCTTGGCGTCAGTATTCCTGCGCTTGCCTGGAGCGCCCTCCCCGCCCCACCTCCCCCCCTGCGCGGTGGCCGGGCCGCTCTCCCATCGGCACAATTGTGCGACGTCTGCCCCCAGCCTGTGTGCCCCCTGGGGTGAAGGAGCCCTGTCTTTGCGGCCGCCCGGGCCCGGGCTCACCTCCAGATGGTGCAGGTGAAGTGCTGGCTGTCCTCGCTGGTCCCCAGGCTCATCTGCCACTTCTGGGGATAGAGGGAAGGCACAGGTCAGCGCGGGGCCGGCGGCCTCACAGCTCAGGGCACACTCGGGGGTTCGGGGGCACCTCCGCTTCTGCAGAGTGAGCAAACCCTCCCTGGGCCTCCCTGCTGGGCTGGCTCAGGGCCGGGGAGACCGTAACGGTGGCCACGTGTCCTCACACGTTCGTCCGAACCCACAGAAGGCGGGGCACCGAGGGTGAACCCCGACGTTCGCTACGGGCTTGGACTCTCAAGGACGTGGCAGTGGGTACGGAGAGGCACAGGGGTCCCTTCTGAAGGCAGCATCACTGACAGGGGAGCCCGTGTGTGGGGGGCTGGGGGTGGGTATCAAAATCTGTGCCTTCTGCCCACTTGGGCTGTGAATCCAAAACTTCCCTAAAAAATAAAGCCTATCAAGAAAAATAAGAACTAGGGGCGCCTGGGTGGCTTAGTTGGTTAAGTGTCTGACTTTCGCTTAGGTCATGATCTCACAGTTCATGGGTTCGAGCCCCGTGTCGGGCTCTGTACTGACAGCTCGGAGCCTGGAGCCTGTTTCAGATTCTGTGTCTCCCTCTCTCTCTGCCTCTCCCCTGCTTCACGCTGCCTCTCTCTCTCAGAAATTTAAAAAAGAAAAAAGAAAAAAGAAAAATAAGAACTAAAATAAAAGGCGACAGTATATTCACGCTTGTTGAAGGAGCATAACATCCTCAGAGCAGAGGCAAGACCCTGACACTCGTGGCTACACGGGGGCTGTGGGTGGGGCCTGGGCAACGGAAGTCACCAGAAAGCTGTTTTACGTGTTTTTCTTTTTGAACGATGTGCATTTGTTAGCTTTTTAGAAACCCAATTAAAAAAACAAAAATTTTGGGGCGCCTGGGTGGCTCAGTTAGTTAACTGTCCGACTTCAGCTCAGGTCATGATCTCATAGTTCATGGGTTCGAGCCCCGTGTCGGGCTCTGTACTGACAGCTCGGAGCCTGGAGCCTGTTTCAGATTCTGTATCTCCCTCTCTCTCTGACCCTCCCCTGCTCACGCTGTGTGTGTGTGTCTCTCTCTCAGAAATAAACAAAACGTTAAAAATAAAATAAAAGATAAATATTAAAAAATTTTTTAATCAAAAATTTTAAGTGATTCCAAAATATGCTGCTACCAGTGTCTTCTGGTTTTCAGGCCTCTAAAAACCTGGAGGATGGAGACGGTCGACCAGGGCCGGTTCCGGGTTGCCCTGCGGCATCTGTATCTTTTGCTAGTAAATCGCGAGTTTACAGCCCCCTCTCTGGAGTAATAACACAGCACGAGCACTGATTCCTGATTTAACGTCAGGCTTCTTCATTAAGGAGAACAAGGCTGTGTTTAGGCTAGTTATGATGGGGGTAAATGGTCACCTAGGCGTGGCCTGTCTGCAGCGCAGGGGTGGGGACCATCCTTCTGGCGAGACGGCTGCCGCCATGCCTGTGGACACAGCAGTTTCCCCTCCCTGTTTAAAAGACCTGTCGGGGGGCCTGGGTGGCTCAGCTTTGTTGAATGTCTGACTCTTGATTTAGGCTCAGGTCAAGATCCCAGGGTTGGGGGATCGGGCCTCACAATGGGCTTCACACTGAGCATGGAGCCTGCTTAAGATGCTCCCTCTCTCTCCCCCACTTTGACCTTCCCCTGATCACACCCTCACTGTCTAAAATAAATTAAAAAATAAAAACAATGTGAAAAGCACCCGTCCACAGCTCCAAGGCCTCTGAGCAGCTGGAAATGGCTTTATGCTATGACAGGTTTGCCACAGCTCTGACAAGGTTCTTGAAAATGAGGCAACTATTTAAACGTTGTTTAAAAACGAAGGCAAACCAATTTAACGCCAAGAGCTTCTAAGCAGTAGGGTCCATATCGCTGTGAATGACGCTGTGGTTATATGACCTTGACCATGGGCCCGTGGCCGCAGGGCCCGTGGGTGGTTGGTGATGCTCGGGATTTGGCATCAGACACTCATGCGCGGGTGTCCTGGGGCAGTCAGAGCCCCCGGGGCCTCGACAGGGCAGCTCGGGGACCGGGCGTGGGAGTGGCTGGGTGTGGCAGAGGTCGCGAGAATGGTAGCTGCTGGTGGTTTTTATTACGGCGTAAGTTAACAGGTGGGGACACGTGCCTCTTTGGTGATAGTTCTGAGCTCTGACGTGTGGCTCCCGCTGCGTGTCCCCCACCCACCCAATCAGGATACAGAAGTTCTGTCTCCCCGACTCCCCAGGGCCCTTCCCTCCGCAGTTAACCCCTCCCCGCGAATTCCTGGTAACCCCGGCCTCATCTCTGTCCTCCGAGTTGGGCCTTTGCAAAACTGTCATCAGGTGGACTGGGCGTCTCGCTGTCCTGTGTGGTTTCCGCTGGGCACGCGCCCCGGACGCACGCCCAGGCCGCTGCCGGGGGCCACAGGTCACTCGTTCAAGGGCTTTTGAGAAACATTTACATACTGTACCTTCACTCTTTTCAAGCCAACAAGTCTGTGTTTTGCAGCATGTTCATAGGTGTGCATCCCATCACCACGATCTGGCTCCGGAACATTCTATCTCCCCAGAAAAGAACTCCATCTCCCTCAGCAGTCACCCCCACCCCCCATCGCCTCCTCAGTCTCTGGCACTCGGAACTCATTTCTGTGTCGGCGGATGTGCCTGTTCTGGACGGTTCACTTAAATGGAATCATACACTCTGGGGCCTCTCGTGTCTGGTCCCCTCCCCGAGCGTCGTGTGCTCGGGTCCGTCCAGGGGGCGGTGGGTGTGGACGCCTCCTTGCTCCTGTTCAAGGCTGAGCGATGTTCCCGTGCGGACGCAGTGTGTGTGTCCGGTCACCGCGGATGCACACGTGGGCTGGCCGCCGTGAGTCCTGCTGCGGTCCATGGTCACGGCATCACCAGCAGGCAGACACCGGGCGAAGGGCCGGGCTACAGGGCAGGTGTATACACTGAACTTCCCAAGAAACGGCCAGTCTGCGACCCCGCCGGCCACGGCCGAGCTCTCCAGTTGCTGGGCACTGAGCAGCTATGAGCGACCCTGGATGGCAGGTCACCCGACCGCACTGGCCTCCCAGGTGGCCCCTGCAGGAACAAACTCCTAGCAAAGGAGCAAGAGCTGGCTGCCCTCCCTCGGGGCCCTGCTGCCACGGGTCCTGCTGGGAGGCGACCGGGCTCTGCGGTGTCTGCCTGCTGCTGGCGACGCCTCTGCAGAAAGGCCACCATGGCCTCCCATTCCGGCTGCTCCGAGCGCCACGTCTGCTGTGCTTGCCGCGTGGTGCTAGCCAGAAGCTGCAAAGCATCTCGAACCTTCCCCGTACATCCGCCAAGGACCCGGCCGGCTGCTCACCGTGAGCTGGACGTCCAGCAGCCGCCGCCGAGCGCCCCGTCAGGCTCACACGGCGCCCCGCGCCCCGGCTGCCTGTGGTCTCGGTCACGGTCCCCCATGGCCACTGCTGGACGAGCCCGCGCCACCGCACACCTGCGTTTCTAGGCGGTTTCCTTCCGGACGTGCCTCTCCTTCCGAAACAGACGACCCTGCCCGCTGCTGCGATTCTAGCTTGTGACCCAACGGCTATTCCAAGACGAGGCTCCAAGCCCACAGTCGCCCCGACCGGTGCCTGTGAACTCGGCTCCCCCTCGCCCAGGGCTGACGCAGAGGGCCCACCTCTGTTCTGTCCGAGGCGGGGGGACGGGGCACACGTGCTCTTTTCCAAGTTGCTGGTATTTCCGGCGCAGAGCAGCGGTTAGGGGTCTGTGGCCTGGGGACCTCGGTCACTTCCCGGCTGGGGGAGTGGGGGCCTCCGCGGCCTCGCGTGTGAAACTGGGTCACGACAGAACAGTACAGGCTCCCGGGACCACGGAGAGGAAGGAGTGGGGTGTGCGCGCGGCACCCGGGAAGCGGTGTAGACGCTGCTGCAGGTTGCTGTGGAGTCCAGAAGGCTGCCCTGTGGAAAGGGCACACTGGGACTCGTGAGTGCTGGGGGGGTCAGCTGGACTGATGGGCTTTGGGTCCCTGTTAGGAGGAAGGTTCCGCCATTTGGCCACATGCCGTGATGGAGGGGACCGCCCGGAGCAGCAGCGAGCCCGGCGGTGTGGGAGGAAGGGGCGGACATGACTCACAGGACGCCTGTCGTCCTGGCGGTGGCGGGGAAGGGACGTGCAGAGGCCCCACTGCCACAGGTCATCAGCTGCTTGTGACACTTTGTTAAAACACAGTCACCGGGCATCATCTGTTTACAAGCAAGACGCGTCTAAGTGAACAGAAGTCACTCGGGCCGAGTGGTTTCCGACCGGAGGCAATTCTGTCCTCCAGGGAACGCTAGGCAATGTCCGGAGACGGTTCTGGGCGCCACGACCCGGGTGCCCCTGGCAGCGAGGGGGTGCGGCCTGGAGGCTGCTCAACGCTGTGGTGCCTGGGACGACTCCCTCAGCGAATGACCAGGCCCCGGATGTTAGTGGGGCCGAGGTCAGGGCGGGGAGACCCTTGCCCAGTTCTGTGTCTGTCCCAAGTGCGAGGGGAGCGTGGCTCCGAGCCGGCCTCTGCCGAGAGGGTCAGGCTCGTGAGAGGCTCCCAAGCGGCCCCATCTCCAAGACTCCGCGTTGTCATGAGACATAGTACCGCAGACTGTTCTGGAAGGCCGGCGGGATTTCCTACCGTGTGGCTGGTGGGGAGAAAAAGCACGATTAGGGAGACAAGGAGTCGTAGTTTACTGACTTTAATACGGATGATGAATCCTTCCCTTTCATTTTTCTTCTGTTCTGATGATCGATCCTGAGGACAAAGTCTGTCTGTGGCTCTTCCCGAACGCGAGCCGTGTGGCCTCCTGAGGAAACCAGTCCTTGTTCTCGGGGGTCTTCTCCGCACCGACGTGTCCGGCCGCCACCGGCTGTCCTGTGGGCTGGGGCTGCGGGCGCTATTTACCGCCACCGCTGGAACAAAGCTCCGCACACCCGCTCCCTTTCAGCCACCATCCGTTCCCTCCCAGTCCGAGGCCAGAGGTCCAGGTCAAGGTGTCGCCAGGCCGTCTCCCTTCGAAGGCTCTAGGGAAGGTTCCGTCCTGCCTCTTCTGGATTCTGCGGGCCCCAGGTGTCCCCAGGCTTATGGCCATGTCCCCACCTCTGCCTCTGTCTTCACTTGGCCTTCTCCTCTGAACGTCGTCTCTTCTATGAAGTCTCCCTGGAGCACCTCTTGTTGCTGGACTCGGGGCCCGCAGGGACAACCCAGCATGACCTCTCTGTCGCACGATCCTTAACTTGCATCTGCAAATGTTTTTCGCTTTCTTCTAAACAAGGTCGGGGCGCCTGGGGGGCTCGGTCGGTTGGGCGTCCAACTGCGGCTCAGGTCATGATCTCGCGGTTCGTGGGTTTGAGCCTCACGTCGAGCTCTGTGCTCACAGCTCGGGGCCTGGAGCTGCTTCAGATTCTGTGTCTCTCTCTCTGCCCCTCCCCTGCTCACTCCCTGTCTCTCTGTCTCTCAAAATACACAAACGTTAAAAAGAAATTAAAATAAATAAATAAATAAGGTTAAATTCACATGTTCCAGGAATTAGAAAGGAAACGTGTCTTTTTTTTTTGGGGGGGGGCATTCAACTCACTACCCCGCGTCCTAAAGGACCGTAAATTTAACAGTTTATCTGCACAGCATGCTCAGCGGCTCTCCATGCCCAACACAGAAGTGGGGTACGGTGGGCCCCCGCTCAGCGTCTCACAGGACGGGACAGAAACAAGACGTCAGCGGAGTGCACTTCCATCTGAGCCTTGGGCTCTTCCGACTCGTGTGGTGGCAGGACTCAGTTCCTGGGGCTGGCTCCCAGAGGCCACCTGCACCACCACCTCCCCCCACGGCCAGCAAGGGCGAGCCACATCCTTCTTGTGTTTCCAATCTTATTTCCTTTCCATCCAGACTTTTGTTCGCCCTGTGGACTGACAGGGGAAATCTGCCCTCGCTATTTAACTTGAGCATCATCTTTCATCAGTGAGGCGAGAACAGTCCCGCGGTGTGAGTGTGAGTCAACACGGGCGTGACCCCATCCTACCGCTCCCCAGAGAGCATCTACGACGTCGGACACCGTCACACAAAACCATGTGGAATTTTGAACAACTCACCTCGTTGGTCCCTCCTTGAGAAGCGTAGGTGAACGTACACGTATATTTGTCCTGGAGACAAACGGGAAAAAGCCTGTTAGGAAGTGCTCATGGTGAGCGTCCTTTGGAGCTCCAAAATCAAGAAGATCTGGCTTCGGGGGCCCATGGGGGGCTCAGTCGGCTGAGCATCCTACTTTAGCTTGGGTCATGATCTCACAGTTCATGGGTTCGAGCCATGGGCTTGCTGCTGTCAGGGCAGAGCTCGTGTGGGATCCTCTGTCTTCCTCTCTCTGCCCCTGCCCCCAACTCACACTCTCTCAAAGTAAATCAACATTAAAATATGTATATGTGTATATGTATATACATATATATATGACTGAAAAAAAGACATCTTGGGGCGCCTGGGTGGCTTAGTCAGTTAAGCGTCTGACTTTCGCTTAGGTCATGATCTCGCGGTTCGTGGGTTCGAGCCCCGCGTCGGGATCTGTGCTGACTGCCAGCTCAGAGCCTGGAGCCTGTTTCAGTCTGTGACTCCCTCTCTCTCTGACCCTCCCCTGCTCACGCTGTCTCTCTCTCTCCTAGAAATAAAAACATTTTAAAAATTAAAAAAAAAAAAAAGACATCTGGCTTTTGAACATCTGCGCTAACAGGAAGGAGACAGAGGCAGTTTCCTGGCAGACGAGCCGGAGGCCAGGCCCGCAGGGCCTCCCAGCGTCCACAGATCTAGACCTTCTCCTCCCTCCCCCCCACATCCCTGAGCTCCTGCCTCAGGACAAACAACCCACCCCGGGTGAAGAACCGGAAGGGGGAAGCCCCACACCCTCCAAGCACCCACCCACCCAGACACATGGACTTTGGAAGCAGGGACACCCGGAGGCCCATCTCTGCTCTGGGGCTTCAGACAAGTGAAAACTTTGCGGAGGCGGTTTTCCTCCTCTGATAAATGGTCCGAGCAAATAAAGCACTTGGCGCGATTCGTGGCTCTAAGGAAGCACTCAGTACATCGCAGCTATTGATAACCTGCAACAGGAACATGACGACCAGGGGAACAAGCTCGGGGCAGGGTCGGGGGGACCCAGGCTGCCCGACAGCTAAGGAGGACCCAGCCTCACGCCCCGATGGAAGAGGGGGAAGAGCTTGTGCGACGGAGAAGAAAGAGCAACCTCCATCCACTTCCTCCCTGGTCGGAGCTGCAGCAGGGCTGACGTTCTGCAGGGCCTGGAGGTGAAATACCCCTCGGCCTCCTCCCTCCACACCTCTGCCCTCCACTGGCCGGGGACTCGCCTGGCCTGGGAGTTAGGGCTGCTCGGGCACGCTGGGCATGTGAGACGACACAGGGACTGCGGCCAGTGACCCACCCTCTCAAAGTCGCCACACCTCCGAAGGCCCCGCTCGCGTTAAGCTCACCCCCGTCTCGGAGCGCCGACCCCAATCAGGCCCCGCCCCTGGCGGTCCTTGCCCCCTTCTCAGGACCCGCCCCCACCGGCGCCACCGTCCAAGCCCCGGGGCGGCAGTGACACGTACCCCCGGGCCCACGCTCTGGGAGAAAGAGTGCACGACGCCGCCGGGTCTCACGTCAAACGCCACCGTCGTGGGCTCTGACACGGCCTCCGCCGGCCTCAACGCCACAGCCGCCAGGAGCAACGCAGCCCACAAGCTCGCGCCTTCGCCGCTCCTCCTTTTGCTGGGCGCCGCCATCTTGGGATCGGATCCGCAGGGCAGGGTGGCGACGGGACGCGGCAAGGGACACGTGGGGCGACCGCCGGAGGCCACGTCGGCGTCGGCGCGGCCCCGTGACCAGGCGCGCTCCGCCCCCTTTCCGGATTTGGCCGCCATGTTGGGGCGGGGCTTGGACTTCCAGGGTCGGTCCCTGGGGGGAAGTGGTCCTAAACTCCCTTCCTGCCTCAGTTCATAGCCTCGTGACCTACCCGAGGGCTCTTCCAGTTCCTAAGTGTAGACGGAACGAGGGAAATGGACGATGACCACTGGGTAAATACCTCATAATTGTTGCAGCCAAGATCTCTAGGTGGATCTGAAATTTAATAAAGAGAAACCTCATTTAGAATGGAACGGGGAGGCCGGCAGGGAAAGCCCTGCACCCTAGGATTTCTGGTCAATTGCAGGCCAAGCAGGAAGTCCAGCGCCTTGCAAGTCCACAGTGTGTTAGCGCTACTGCACAGGCCCAGCAAGAGGAAGTTTTCCCCCTGCCCCGCAACAGCCCAGCCAATGAGAGACAGCCACAGCCCAGCCAATGAGACACAGTCACGGCTCAGCCAATGAGAGACGGCCACAGCCCAGCCAATGAGAGACAGTCACGGCTCAGCCAATGAGAAGCCATCACACCTAGCACCGCCAAGGTAGGGCCGTGGACTTTTTATTTAGAACAGCTTCTTCCAGAAAGTTACTCGGTGTTCTGTAAAATAATATTCCTCACCCTTGTTCTGCAGATTTCCCTGTGGTTTTGCTATAGGTTGCCTGTCCCACGTTGCAATTATCTGCCATTCCTGTTTTTACTGGTAAAGTAACTTTTATTTCTTAAGGTTAACAGATCTAAAAATTAGTTGGCGAAAGTATGAGAAACAGGTTATTTCTATGGTCTCAAAGTATTCCTCCTCCCAGATAGGTATTAGTTATAAAGGGGAAAATGGTGATTTTTACAACGAAGACACGATCTTTATTTAGCCCAGTGATCAAAGTTAACGTCGCCAATGAGGCAGCAACATTGAGCCGCTCACAGGATGCAGTGAGAAGGGAATTTTCAGTGGTTCTTCTCGACTTCCTGCCGCAAATGCATGACTTCAGTCTAATTATAAGCAAATATCAGACAGAATCCTAAGCTGAGGGACACTCCGCAAGATAACTGGGCAGTATTCCTAAAAACTACCATGAGAGACAAAGGCCTAGGAGCCATCGCAGGATGGGGAGACCAAGACGGCAAAACACAACATGGGCTACTGGATCGCCTCTTTATCTTCCTTCCGTCTGTTTTAACAAACACAGCACAGACTGGCTGCTCGTAAATAAACACACGCTTATCTCTAATGGTTCTGGAGGCTGGAAGTTCAAGATCAAGGCAATGGTAGCTTTGGCGTCTGGTGAGGCCCACCTCCCAGTTCACAGGCAGCCCGGTGCTCGAGATCTCATGGTCCTCACCAGGTGGAAGGGGCAGGGCACTCTCTGGGAACTCTCTTAGGAGGGCACTCATCTCATTCGTGGGGGCTCCGCCCTCATGACATAACGCCTCCTGGAGGCCCTGCCTCCTAACAGCATCACCTTGGCCATTAGCGTTCACCATGTGAAGTTTGGAGGGACCTGTTGGGTCCATGACAATCCTGGACCAGAGAAATGCCCTCTATACGTTAGATACTAGGATTGTGTTGAAGCTAATTTCCTGGCTTCACTGACCTGATGGAACCATGGTTACCTAAGATGTTCACATGAGAGGAAGCTGGGTTAGGGGCATCTAGGAACTCTGTGCTATTTCTGCAGCTTTTCCGTCAGCCTAAGGTTGTTTCAAAATGAACTGAAAAAGGGGCATCTGGGTGACTCAGTCGGTTAAGTGTCCCGACTTTGGCTCAGGTCATGATCTCACGGTTCGTGGGTTCGAGCCCCGCATCAGGCTCTGTGCTGACAGCTCAGCTCAGAGCCTGGAGCCTGTTTCCAAGTCTGTGCCTCCCTCTCTCTCTGCCACCCTCCCCTGCTCATGCTGTCTCTCTCTCTCTCAGAAATAAATAAGACATTAAACTTTAAAATAAATACATAAATAAACTAAAACGAAAACAGTCCCTACCTCATGGGGTTGTCAGGATACTCAACTGAGGACATGCAGGTGACATTTTTACAAGGACTCCAAATCCTAGCTCCCCCAATTCTTTTGGTCACAGATCGCTTAAGTTTTCGAGAAAACACCACAGCGGCGAGGCCCGGAGTGTCCAGAATTAGATTTGTTTCCCTAGTCCTTCCTGACTCGAAAGAACAGAATCTAGAAAGAAAATCTTACAGGTTACCCCTAAGGTGAGCTCTATTGCAAACTTTCAGGGCCTCAGACACAGGAGGTGAAGGCCAACCTCAGGGAGGTCTGGAGGATCTTTGAGCAGGCTGACAGCTCCGCAGATAACCCAGCCTCCAGCCCTCCAGCTACAGGCAGCCTGTCCTAACTCAGGATACCTATTTGCATGAAGAAATTTCTTTCTCCTTGCAGCTGTCTGCTCTGGACCTTTTAGAAATGGCTCCACATGGGGCGCCTGGGTGGCTTAGTCAGTTGCGCGTCCGACTTTCGGTTGAGTGTCCGACTTTCGCTTAGGTCATGATCTCGCGGTTCGTGGGTTCGAGCCCCGCGTCGGGCTCTGTGCTGACTGCCAGCTCAGAGCCTGGAGCCTGTTCCAGTCTGTGACTCCCTCTCTCTCTGACCCTCCCCTGCTCACGCTGTCTCTCTCTCTCTCTCTAGAAATAAATAAAACATTAAAAAAAAAAAAAAAAGGCTCCACAAACCAGATGATCATAGTCTACTCTTTCTGTGTTCTACACAGCACAATTCTGTTGATGCCTTTCCCATTACCTCCCCTGCCATGTGTGACATTCAGCCCATCGCTAGGAAGGATTCAATTAGCAGCCAAGTGCGGTTGCTAACAGGATACTTCAGTGGTGACCTGTTTGAGAGTCCTACTGAAGAGAGGCAGGTTTGCATGTGCATGTTTTTCCTTTTTGCCTAAAAAAAAAATCGAACTGGAGAGATGAAAAGAAAAAAAAAATTATTCCAGAGATCCTTTTTAATCATGACGTGAAATGTAGCAATCCTTAAGGAAGCCATTGGATGACACAAATATCTACGGCAGACATCTGTCTCTCTGTTCAGGACACCATAAACAGGGTGGACATCACAGGGATGCACAGAGGAGCTCCTTTCTGGACAGTCAACAGTTTTCTATTATGATCGGGGTGTTGGTGAAAGGAATCTGTACAGGCGACAAAAAAGAAAAGACACGTACACCGGCTCACCAGCGAGCACACGTAAAAGCTGATAAAATCCACTCCGGGTATACGGTCTGGTTAATTGCATTGCGGTCTTGTCAGTTTCCTGATTTTGACGATGGACTGCGGTTAGGGAAGATGTAAGCTGCAAGCTGCGTGAAGGGCACCTGGGACTCAACTATTTTTCTAACTTCCTGTGTATCCAGAGTTAAAAGTTTTTGTGCATTTTTGTTTCTTGTTTGTGTTGAAATACCATAAACCTGTCTGATAGACCAATGACGAACCGGAAAGTATCTGCAACCAACAGGACACGGGCTTTTCTGTCCATCGCCTATGGGTTCTTGCCAATTAGGGAAGAGAGGAGCTCTTCCAGCAGGAGAGCAAGCGGGCATGTGCGCGGGCAACCTCAGACGGGACCAGGGACCTTCTCACCGATGGGTCCCCCACCGGCGGTGAAGAAGTGTGGCCCATGTAGCAGCCTGGAAGAACCACATGCCTCTCCCTGCCACCTCTGCGACTGAGACTTTCTGCCAGCAGACACCTGTCCTCTTGTGGCTGGCCGTCACCACCCTTCCTTCCTGTTGGCACCCACCGACACTTCTGGGGCTCATTGTCAGGGCAGGAATGTGACTGAAGTTTGGCCAGTAGCTGCGGTCTCACGACAGTCTTGAGTACTGACCGCGGGAGGCAGGGGCAGAAAGTTCTGACGAAGAGTTCTTGCTCTGAGACCAATGCCAGTTTCCAGCTGCCAAGGCTCCTGGAGCACGCCCAGTGTCCTCTCCCACCAGTTTCTGTCATTTTGTGACTTGTGACCAGTCCCCTCCTTCACTTTAAGTGAAAGACTACTTATTCCCCAGACTGATTTTAAGACATTCACTGGCTGAGCTTCCTACCTGTAAAACACACGGGGAGATCGACAACATAGTTCAATTTGCAAATGGCTGACAAGGGACTGATTGCCTTCATATGTAAAGAGTGTCCACAAATCAATGAGGCCAATAGGTCAAAAGAAAGGTGGGCAAATGATCACTAGTAAACAAGTATCTTAAAACATGAAAATATTGCCACACAGAAAATTGCAGTGAGATGCCACATTTCTCCCCCAAGATTAGCAAAGATCAAAAAAAAAAAAAAAAAGAAATTGATAACAGGTAATACTGGTGAAGAAATGGAGAAACAGGCAATACTTCACGCTTATTGGAGAAGCTTACATTGAGGTGTTCTCTTTGGAAGGCAATTTGGCAATACTCCGTGAAACCAAAATCAAATATGCCTTTTGATTATCCTAGGAATTTACCCCTATAAACTCAAATATATGACCAAAGTATGTATAAGGCTGTTACGTATCACTTATACTGGGTGTTGGCCAATTACAGCCTGTGGGTTAAATCTGGCCAGCTGCCCGGGTTTGTAAATAAGGTTTTAGTGGCACGTAGCCAGACCCCCTCATTTACATATCACCTGTGGCCGCTTTTGAACTAGGAGAGCAGAGTGGTTGTATCCCCGGCAGTCTTGCCTGCAAAGCCTAACATATTTACTCTCTGGCATTTTGGGGGGGAGTCTGTTGACCCTTGATTTATACCGATTCAGACCAAAAGCCCGGAATAACCTGTTCTCCCTCGGTAGGTGCCTGGCAAAATAAATTAGGGCACATTCATAGGCAGGAATAGAAAACAGGTATTAAAAATAAGAGACTGGGATGTGATTACCTCTCTGGAGGGAAGGCATCTTTTCTCTGTATATCCTTTTGCACTGAAGTTTTATTATTTTTTAAGCCATTAAAAATAAAAGCGGAGCTTCCCAAAGTACGGAGGGGGGTGGAGGCGCCAGATCGTCCTGTTGCGGGGAACTCAAGGACCGGCGTGCCGCGCGGTCTCTGGGTTCCCCAGGTGTGGGCTGCGGGGACAGTCGTGAAGGGAACGGCCCGCTCTCCTTTCCTGACCCCCCAACTGCGGAGACAGCACAGGCACTAAAGTGAAGGCCGCCGGGCCACAGGGACGGCCAGAAGGATCCGCACCTTGGCTAACGCTGTGGCCCTGAGGAAGCCCGGGGGCTGGACGGGCCGGCCGCGACACCCCAGGCAGGGGTCCCTAGGCGACTTGCCGTGGCTGCACCGGGACCCTGGGGCTGTCCCCTGCGGGGGCCGGTCTGACGGGGGAGGGGGGGGGAGGGGGGCGGGGGGGTGCGTGGGGCCCGGCCCAGGCGGAGGCACAGCCCTCAGCGGCCCCGGGGCTGGGAAGGAACCTGAGGCAGGTGGGCGCGCTTCTGTCTGGAACTGTTTAATGAGTCTACTTCTTACACGCATAATTATAAAAGAATAAGAATTGACAAAAATATTTTCTTTCCATAATATGTAGAGGTGGTTCGTTTCTGGTGGGGTTTCTCGTTCGTGTGTGTGTGTGGTTTTTGTCGTTGTTTTTTGCTTGTTTTTCTTTCTGCCCGGCCCCCCAGCAGAAGTCCTGGCGGGAGGGGAAGGGTGAGGAGAACCCTGAGGCGGGGCGGCTCCATCCCGGGCTCTGAGCCCGGGGGTGTGCGCAGGCGGCTCCAGAGCCGGGTGGGGAGGAAGGGTGCGGGCCGGGTGCTGGCGGCGGCCCCCATCCCCGGATTAGGCACCCTCTGCTCGGTCTTTTAAATAATCGTCAAAAAACGCCCCCGAACAAAACGCAACATGAAGTGGGCGGGGCTGGAGGGAAGGCAGTCGCATGCTTCCGTGTGGCCGCGTGGCCGCTGGGCGTGTCCTGCGGCCAGGGAGGAGGGGAGGCTCGCGATGGAGGCCCGGCCCCTCCCAGTGTCTTCGGCCCCTGTCCCCCCCGCCCCCCCCCCCGTGTCCCGTGGAGTCGGGGCTCCGGGACAACCTGGAGAGGAGGGGGTGGCCTGAGGACGTGCCTCTTGGGCTTGGGCCTCATCTCGCCGCCCGGGCGAGCGACCGACCGAGAAGCAGCAGGCAGAACAGCCAGGAGCATTAAAACAATGATAAAAGGCGCGGGGTCAGCGAAGGCGGAGGCCCCCGGGGTGGGGCTGTCCAGCGGGGCCGAGGGAGGAGGAGCTGCGCGGAGGGGCCTTGGGGGGGCACTCGCCCCTCCCGCCCGCTCCCTGGGCGGCGGCGAAGCCACTTGTGCTCTGAAGGTGCAGGCCCCAGGCCTCAGGGGCTCAGAGGTATTCCTGTAGAAAGTGCAGCAGCGTGACTTCATAGTGCTCGCCGGACTCCGGGCAGCGGATGCTGTGTCTCTCGTTGGGGTAGATCTGGGGGGACAGAGAAGGCACGGATGGGGGGGCACGGAGGGACTCCGCCCCAGGTGCTCGCCATCCCCGGCATCCTGTGCTGCCCCCACTCTGGCCCTGGGCTCCTGGGGGATCGTGGAGAGGAAAGAGCAGGGCCCCTGGGCTGGCGGACCTGGGTTCCAGTCCCCCTCCTCCGCCCACGTGCTGCTGCGCCACTCTGGGCAGGTGACAAGCTCCCTGACTGCACAGGCACCGCGCCCCGCCCCAAAAAAACCCCCGGATGAAGCACTGGGGCCTCTGCAGGTCCTTTCAATGGCTTGCCAAGGGCAAGTCTCTCCCTCAAGCTAGGAACTGCTCCCCAGACCCGGGGAGCCGGGCGGGGGCTGCACCACATCCAGGGTCACCTGCTGCTGTCTGCTGGGGTCACTTCCACTTCACCAAAAGGCCCCGTTAGGACTGCACAAGCTGTGGCCCCCAAGGCAGGCGTCCACCCCAGGCTTTGTCTTACCACCCGAGGGGGATTATCCCCAGAAGGGGCAGTGACATGTTGGTGCCAAGGGCCACACCTGAGGAATCACCCGGGCCCTGAGAGCTGGTGGGGCAGACGTCCAGGCCTGTGGGGGGACGGCGACGGGCCTGATCATGAAACCAGGGCCCTGGCACCCTAACAGGTCCCAAACCGTGGGGGCTCATGGGACAGCCTTGAAAAGTGCTCCAGACTCTCCCAAAGTCCCCAACCCTGGTCTCAAGCTGGACAGGGCTGGCTGGTGTCAGGGCCAGGGAGCCCATTCCTCGCCCCTTCCTGCCAGCAAGACGGGTTTGTGAGCTATTCTGTCCTCTCTAGGCCCATGGCTACTGCCCCCGTTCTCTACTCCAGAACACACCTAAGTGCCCAGAGCTCTCCCCTCCTCCTCCCTTGCTATCTTTAATCCAACCCTGGATGAAGCCCAACTCTGATCATACCGTCCGCAGCTCAGAGCTCTGCAAGGACTGGCCAGCCTGGCATCGCGACCCGCCTCCTGGTCCTGCCGCCCCTACAGCCTCCCGGGCCTCGCTCCTTCCCCGCTGTGGGCACCAGCACTGCCTGTGACAGGCCCTTCACACCACCCCGAGTCCTGGCTGCCTGGTCACCCCCTCCTCCCTTCGGCTGTGAGGGCAGGGAGAAGGGGCCGTGCAGTTCCCCGCTGTGCCCTGGCCTGGCCTGCGACAAGCGTGATGTGCGAGGGCACCAGCCTCCTGGCACAACTGTGATACAAAAGGGGGGTGCGTTCCACCTCCCTCGTGTGCTGACCCGCTCCCGCCCTCAGCTCCTCCCCGGGAGCCCAGGGCGCAGGACTGCGAGCCCACCCTGTGTTTTTAACGCTCTCCCGTGAGAACCCATTTGGCCCCGGAGGCTCACCCGCACACAGGGGTGTCCTTCCCATTTCACAGACAAGCAGGAAAGGCCCGAGGTCAGTGGACCTACCACAAGCGGCCAGCCACCCGGCTGGGGATTTCACACTCAGATAGGACGTCTGAGGGGGCGCCTGCGTGGCTCAGTCGGTTAAGCGTCCGACTCTTGATTTCTTAGGTCATGATCTTAGTAGTGAGATCGAGCCCGGCATCAGGCTCCTTGCTGACGGTGAAGCCTGCTTGAGTTTCTCTCTCTCTCCCCGCCCCTTCCCTGCTTGTGTGGACATACTCATGCTCTCTCTCTCTCTCTCTCTCAAAAAAGACATTTGAGGTTGCTTCCTGGCTGGCCTCACCCTGATCTCAGGCAGCTGCCTCTGGCCTGTCTTCAAGGAGCACGTGCAGCTGGGGGGCCTCCCAAGATCAAGCTCTGCCTTGCTCCGGCCCTATCTGGAAAGGCGTGCCCAGCCACAGGTCCCCGTGGCCTGCCCCCTGCCCTGCGACCCTCAGTTTCCCCATCTGTTGAACTGGCAACACGGCACTCCCTGAGGACAGGGCGTGTGGTGGCATCTGGGAGGCAGAAGCACTGGCGGTGGCAGCCGTGCTACTATCTGTCCTCTCACCCCCCAAACTCCTCCTGAGCCTACCAGGCCTCCAGCTCACTCTGCTGGCCCCTTTCCTGCTGGGACAGCGGGCTACGGGCACGTCCCTCTGCCCACGGGACCCTGTCCACAGGGCAGCTAGAGGCACACGGGAGGCTGGCTGACACCTGTCCTCACCCTTGAATCAAAATCCAGCCGAGGCCCCGCCCCCACCGCGGAAGCCCCGCCCAAAGCCCCACCTTGGCCCCCAACTCTCTCCTGCCTGCTCCAGCCACCCTGGTCTCCTGTGCCCGCGCTGCTGTCACTGCCGGTGTCCTGTGCCTGGGGTCTGCCCGCGGCCCCCCACACCCAGGCCGAATCTCACCAGTACTCTAGCACCCTCAAATGTCCCCTCCTCGGCGAGCCCTCCTCCAGTCCCCGTCACACACAGATGCTTTCAGCACCTTGTACCGGTTCTGGGTTCCAGAGAAAGTGGCGTGTGAGCCATCATTTTCAGAACACCGACCTCCCTCCACCAGGCTGAGCTGGGGTGGGTCTCGCCTGTCTCCTGGGTGTACCCAGGCACCGCCTGTGATCGGTAGGGATTGCGGAAGGATGTGGGGGACATGGGGCCTGGAGAAGGCTGGAGGGGGCCAGTTGTGGGGGAGCAGGGCCACCCACCTGGAGCTGGTAAGGTTTTCCGGCTCGGATCAGCTGGGAGACGAGGAAGTTTGTGTGGAAAAAATGCACGTTCTCATCCAGGAAGCCGTGCAGGATCAGCAGGCGGTTGGGCCTGGAAGGCAAGGCTGCGTGAGCGTCTGAGGCGGGACCTTCTTCACGCGGGGTGCGGCCAGAGCGGCCAGAACGCAGGGGCGGTCTGCAGACTCCCCCTCCCTTCCAGGCAAGGGGGGGGGCGCTGTGTGTGTGGAATGCCTGAGCTATGGGGAAGCGTCTAGAGCCGCCATGGCACTGCTGGTTGATAGAATGTTCTAGACCTGCCCCACCGAATGCTGTCATCACCAGCGTCACCACATGAGCACTTAAAATGTGGCAAGAGTAGCCGAGGAACGGGAATTTTCTTTTATAAAAAATGGATTTAAAAAAATAATTTATTGGGGCGCCTGGGTGGCTCAGCCGGTTTAGCATCCAACTTCAGCTCAGGTCATGATCTCACGGTTCATGAGTTTGAGCCCCTCATCAGGTTCTGTGCTGACAGCTCAGAGCCTGGTGCCTGCTTTGGGTTCTGTGCCTCCCTCTCTCTGCTCCTCCCCTGCTCATGCTGTCTCTCTCTTTCTCTGTCCAAAATAAATAAAATTTTTTAAAAAATTTACCGAAGTGAAGTTCACATAACCTAAAAATACTTTGTTTTAAACTGAACAGTTCAGTGACATTTGGTGCATTCCCAGCGTTCTGTGACCACCTCCAGTTCCAGCAAAGCCCCCTGACTTTAGCAGCCCGACCCCAATCCCCCGACCCCAATCCCCCACAGCCACCAATCTGCCTTGACGCACTTATTCGTTCAGTGGCTATAAACTAATGTGAACTTAAATCCAGTGGCCTCACATGGCTTGTGGCTTCCGTACTGGACGGACCAGCCCAGAGCACTGGGGTTTCCGCATGGCTGTCCCCAGGTGTCCCCAGGGAGCCTGGGCCACACTCCAGACCACGGAAAGCAGCCTCACCAGCACCGGGGGCCCAGGCGGGGTCGGCATGCACCGGCCCTGAAGGCTTGGGCCCGGAGCGGCCGTTGGCCAGCCAGAGCCACACCAGAGGTGATGACACAGTCCCCTCCTTCAGAGACGGAGGCTGGTACCAGAGCGTGACAAGGGGTGTCTAAGACGCTCCCCCCCGACCAAGATGTTACAACCACGTGGACTCGTGTCCTGAACTCCCTCATGTCAAGTCCCACAGAACAGAGACTGGTCAGGTTCAAGACCGGCCGACGGCCTCACAGCGGGATACGTGCTTGGGGAGCGAGGGAGGCCAGTGTGTGCAAGGCACTGGGACCGTAGGGCCTTCTTCCCATCGTTCCAAGGGCAGGGCTGAGGCCTCCTCCCTCCAAGAGCCCCAGGGGGCCGGCCTGCCCCCATGAGGGGCAGTGAGAAGGGAGGCCCTCGGGGGGCGAGGGGCGCCAAGGTGGGAGGAACTGTGGACGCCCAGCGTCATGGAGGACCAGCCCGGAGCGGCCTCCCGGGCCGGGCACAGAAAGGGCAAGGCCAGGGAGGGGTGCTGGGAGAGAAGGGGGCTGGGCGGGCAGGGCCTTACTCATTGGGCAGCTTCTCCACGTGCAGAGCGACCGAACCCGCCTCGTAGCCAAGCTGGTTGTTCTCTGGGACGTCCATGTAGCGCTCAGTGTACCCTGTGTCGTAGGCCATCCACACCGTGACCGGGGCGCCTGCGATGGCCACCTGGGGGCCACAGCGGACAGGGCATGGTTGGAGAGGCAGAGGCGGCGGTGGGGGGAGAGAGAGAGACACACACACAGGTCAGGTCTCTGGAGTCCTCGCCTGCCTGCCGGCCGTCCCGGGGCCTCCCCCGAAGGACGTGAGGACCGGGCATGCATGGGGGGGTGGGGGGGCTGGCAGGGGAGGGGCCCTCGGACCGTGGGCCCGCCGTGGATCGTGGACAGAGCGCCGTCGAGGGAGGGCGGGTGAGCTGAACGAGTACGTTCAGGCCGCGATCGGCCCCTCCCTGGTCCCACCGCCTTCCTGCCTCCTCCTCCTCATCGCCGCCCCGCGGTGCCCTGACAGCGCCACCGGCCTGGGGGCCCCTCCCCCGACGCTCTTCACACCATGCCCCACCTCTGCCCATCCGAGGCTGGGGTCCCGGGCTCAGCCTCCCACAGAGAGCTGCTGGCGGGGTTTTGTGCAGCCGGATGCCATCCTGGGGTCAGCAGTGGCGGGCAATGAGGAGGGGGGCTCGGCCCCACGGGGCTGCTGCGGGGAGAAACAGCCACGTGGCAAGGCCCCTGCTGGGATGCCTCTCGGTGGGGGGGGGGGTTCCGAGGGGCACAGGTGGGTGCCGGCACACAGGAACACAGGAGGGGGGGCGGGCCGGGACCCACCTTGAACACCTGGGGTTTGTGGATCAGCCCCATAAGCGACAGGAAGCCTCCATACGACCAGCCGTGGATGGCGACCCGGCTCAGGTCCACGAAGCCGTACTTCTCGGCCACGAACTGCAATCCCTCGACCTGGTCCTCGATCTCCACCTGGCCCTGGGGGACGAGGCCGGGCACCTCTCAGAGGACTCCTTGCGCATGCGCACCTGGACGTCCCACCTCTGCCTCTTGCGCACCAGAGACAGGCCCAGCGCCAGCTCCGCCCCACCTCCCCCAGGCTGGCTCTGCGACCGTCACGTCCGTGCTCTGGGCCTCTGTCCCCTCATCCCTGTCAGCACAGTAGGGCCCGTTTTACAGCGGCCACAGAGGAAACGGGAGGCTGAGTGTCCTGCACTCAGAGGCTGCCACCGGCTAAGGGCTCAATGACTGTCACCTTCATCCCCTCCATCCCCATCACCGCCATCCTCACCACCATCACCACCATCACCATCAGCACCACTTCTACAGCCACCAGTCCCTGTCCAGCCCTTGGGACATCCTGCTGATGGCGGGAGTCGGGAGGGGGGGTGCCCCTGTACCGATGTGTCTATGTGTCTGGTTCATCTGGGCCTCAGGCACCAGCTGGGGTGCCGCTCAAATGGGAGCATCAAAGTGGACATCTGCCTTGGTTCCCACGGGTGCCCTCTTTATGGCGGGCACCCCAGCCAGGGCTCCCCCCAAGCCCCACGGCGCCCCTCACCACATAAAAAGGCCCAGAGAGACGGTGATGACATGTTACCATTTGGTTCTTCAGGGCCCCTTCGAACCGAAGCCCTCGCTGACACGAGCCCCTGCCGTCAATCACGACCACGGCATAGCCCAGGGACGCCAGCGTGTTGAGCCGCAAGTACTTGATTCCTTTGAAGGAGTTATTCACCAGCTGCACCTGTGAGGGGAAGGCGAGGTGGGACATGGCGTTCTGGACAAGTGGAGAGGGATCCAGGGCGCGACACCACGCAGGAGGGGCTGGATGGGCCGGAGGCCAGCGGGACGGGGCTGGGGGCCTCACAGCCTCATCGAGGCTGCTGTACTTCACTGTGGGTGGCCCTGGAAGGGTTCCAGCCACGGGAGAGCAGGTCAGACGGGCCCACTCTGCACCACGCCTGTGCTTAGGATGTGCGGCAGAAGGGAGAGCTGCGATCAGGCTCCCTTCTCAGCTGCCGGCCTTCCCTGGAATTACTCCCTGATCCCTTCAGCCACAGTCCGGCCCCTTTCTACCCTGCGGTTACCTCTAAGAACACAGGCAAAACCTGCTGGTGCCAGGCAGCTGCGTGCCCTGTGAGACTTGACTGAATCCAGTCCTCGTTCTGGCCCTACTGATGTTTGGAGCCTTATCAGCCTCTGTCATGGGGGGCCATGTCCAGTACTGCAGGTTGTTGACTGTCCCAGCCCCTCCCCCTGAGCCGTGATGACTACGAACGTCCCTAGACATCACCAAGTGTCCCCTGGGGGACAGAACACCCCCAGGTGAGAACTGCTGTCTTAGATGGACCCCAATTCCGACCCCACTGTCAGGGCCTGTCTTGTCCCCTTCTTTGAGAACTGGGCCTGGGGCCACCTCTGTCCCCAAGCTGGTGACCAGGGGGGAGAGTGGGTCACTGCTGGGCAGGTGGGCTGGAAGGACACATGGGGACTGGGGGGGGGGGGGCCTTCCCAGAGGCACAAGGGAGCATCGGCAGGGGACAGGGGAAGGGGGCTGTATGGGGAGCGGGTGTAGAGACCCAGGGACCCCATGTAGTCGGTGGGGACACGGCCTCCGTGCACCAGCCCTTCTTCCAGCCCGGCTGGTGCCCAAGTCCTGGCACGAAGAGGGGGTGGGAGTGGGGCTGGCACCCACCTGGGGGCCTCCGTACACAAAGAGAACAGTGGGGTGCTTCTGTCCGGGCTGCACGGAGTGCGGCTTGTAGACCATGCCGTACAGCTGCACGTCCGACCGCGTGTGGAAGTGGAAGATTTCCGGGGGCACGTAGTCCGGGGGGCAGCCTGCAGAGACACAGCGGCTATGGCTTCTGGGCCGGGGGTGCCCGCGAGGCTCGCTGGCTGCCGGGCCCTGGCTGCTGAGGGTGGACACGAGACACCTCGCCTCCTGTGGTTGAATCACAGCCTGAGGGCCGGAGGGGACTGTGGGCCTGAGTGTGTGCGGGGGAGGGAGGCGGGGGGTGGGATGCGGCCCCAGCAGCTCCCCGACACCCTGTGGGGGCGTCAGCACCACTCCTGAGGTCTGAGTAGCAACCAGTTTCATCGTCTGCTTTTCCGATTTTCTCCCTTGTTTTTGCCAAGCGACGTTGGCTTTTCCGATCACGACAGGGATGCGAAACCTTTAAGCTTATCCTGAAGTTTATTGAGGTAAACAGAGGAAGTCAACGTGATAAGAAAATGGGGAAACCGTAACGTAGGTTGGGGGGTTGGCAAACACTCTCGCGTAAAAGGTCAGATGATAAGTATTTTTGGTTCTGTGTCTTAACCACACAGCTTTGCTGCTGTGGCCCGAACGTGGCCAGAGATGGCGCCTAAGTGACCGGGAGCGGCCCGACCTGGCCCACAGGCACCAGCTTGCCACCTTCTCCTGAGATGCTCTATGGCGAGACCGGGGGTTTAGGGACGTGGAGCACCGGTCCACTGCCTGCAAGCCCGGGGACACCGGGCTTCCCACTGCTGCCCCCCGGCCCCGGCTGTGCTGGGTGCCTGGTGGGACGCATGCTTCCCTGGGTCTCCCCGTCGGCAAGCCTGGGGGCAGAGTTCCTCCTCTGTCTCGTCCTGTGGGGACGTGGGGAGAGTCACAGACTGAGCTGGTCCCGGAGCGTGACAGTATACCAAGATGCTTTCCAGGCCACAAATGCCAGGGACTCTTATTACCTAGAATGTTCTGGAAAGCTCGCAAACGGCAGCTCCGGGGTCAGGCAAGGGTGTCCATTTTAGCGAGTGCTTCCCGTGTGCCAGAGAGGCACAACACACTCCGCTTTCATCCCAGGGACACAGCTGAGGGCACCTGACCGCTTGAGGATCCCCGCAGCTGGCAGCGGGCCCTGGGACTACGTGAGCAGAGCCCGGGCCGCCCCGCAGGCTCCCAGGCAAACCAGAAGGTGCCTCCTGCCCCCCGAGGCCGTGCTCGTGCCCGCACCCCCGGCTCCTCCCACACACACAGACATCGGGACGTGCGCCCCTCACAGGTGCCCTCGAGACGGCTGCCCGGGGCCTCCCCGCGGGTGGCAGCAGGTCGTGAAAGGAATCCAAGCCCTGTGCTGTGTCGTCCTTAAGTGCAGCACAGGAATTAGACGCCGTCAAGGTGGCAGGGCCATAGGACACTTGGGGCCGCCGGTAATGCCCAATGAGGAGCTCTCAGGGCTCCAGGGCGGGGCCTGGCCCCCCTCGGCCTCGAAGCTGCTGGATCGGCCCCCTCTCATCAGTGTTATCTACGGGGGTACATTCCATTTCACAGGTGTGCAAGTGGAGGCTCCTGGTGAGGGGGTCGGGGCTACTCACTGGCTGCCTCCATCATGCTGGCCCAGAACCGGGGCTGCTTGTGCAGAGGGTCGTCGTCGGGGCCGCTCAGCTTATAGACGTGCACGCAGGGCGGCGTGCCCACACTGCTGTAGTGGCTGATGAACATGTCGAAGTTCTGCAGGGGGCACAGGGTGCTGAGCACTGTGCGACACCGGGGTCCCTCCCAGCGCCCGCAAACCCCCTTACTGCCTTTGCCCCACGTGCCCACGTTAAGCTTCAAACTCCTCTGCTCGCGTGATGTGGGCACTACCACCATCACCCCCATTTCACAGAGAAGCAAACTGAGGCCCCAAGGGATCGGTCCTCCGCCAGGGACAAACCCCCTCCCCCCACTCACATTGCTGGCTCTAGCCAGCAAATTGCTACCATGCGCTTTTGTCCTGGACCGGAAGTAGCCCCATGCACCATCACTGCCTGACCTTCTAAAACGTTCCCAGGGGCTAACGGGGGGGGGGTGCGAGAATGGCGGTGGCAGGCGTGGCGAGGGAGTGCCTACCTGGCTCATGGAGCAGCTGTGGGAGAAGCCGGGCGTGGTCAGGCGCACGATCTCGCCAGCGGACTCGTAGCTGACCGCATACAGGTGGTGCTCCAGGGGCGTGTCCTTTGTACCTTGGAAGTACACCAGCTTGGTCTCCTCGTTGACCCAGATCTGCGGGGGGCACAGGGGCTCCTCGTGAAGCAGCCCCGGGCCGGGCCCTCAACTTCCCAAGCCTCTGCTCCCACGGCGGCGGTTGGGGGGAGGGGGCAGGTGCCCCGCGGAGGGACCCAGGCCCTTCTCCCTGGCCCTGGGGGGAGGCCGCGGGGTCCCGTGGGCGGGAGATTGGTCCTCGGCCCAGCATCTGTAGGCCGGCAGCCGGAGAAGAGCTGTCTGGCAGAGAGGTGCCTCTTGGAGCTGGTGGGGCAGGAGTGGACGGCGATCTAGCTGAGCTCACCGCATGGACCCCTGGGGACTCGAACTCGGAACGCCAGCCCCAGACAGAGGGCACAGTTCTTGGGACGGAGGCTGGGAGAGGGGCTGGCCTTGTCCAAGGGCCTGCTAGCGCCGGCCCTGGTCCCCCAAGGGGTCAATCCCCCCCTTGGGAAGAAGTGGCAACCGGGCCCCACCCCCCATCCAACTCCAGGGTGATGTTTATAGGCCTCGCTCTGGGAAAAGCAGGAAAAAGCCCTGTTCTGGGGAACAGAAGCCCCGCGGCCATTCTGGGGCCAACCTGGCAACACGGAGGCAAAACACGTAAAAAAGACGCGTCCTCTGACGCAGCAATTACGTTCCTGGGAACCGTTCCTGAGAGCTTTGCCGTGTTCTTAATACTCAAAGACAACAACCTGAAGGTCCAAAAGGACAGATGGGTTTTGAGGTTACGGCACAGGTCCCTGCAGCCATGCAAAACCGTTATTTTCTGGGGCGCCTGGGTGGCTTAGTCGGTTAAGTGTCCGGCTTTTGCTTAGGTCATGATCTCGCAGTTCGTGGGTTCGAGCCCCGCGTCGGGCTCTGTGCTGACTGCCAGCTCGGAGCCTGGAGCCTGTTTCAGAGTCTGTGTCTCCCTCTCTCTCTGACCCTCCCCTGCTCATGCTGTCTCTCTCTCTCCCAGAAATAAATTTAAAACAAACAAACCGTACTTTCTGAAACAAAACCCAGCAAAAAGCACCCTACAGAGCCTAAAACAACGTCTCGTGGAGCCGTGTGCAAACAGAAAAGATCCATCGGGGCTCCCCCTGTAGTCGGCCACCTCCAAGGGGAAGAGGGCACGGGAGTGTGGGGTGAGGGGAAGGGAGGGCACGGGAGTGTGGAGGAAGGGGGCACGGGAGTGAGGGTGAGGGGAAGAGGGGAGTGGGGTGTGGGAGGGGGTGAGGGGAAGAGGGCACGGGAGTGTGGGGTGAGGGGAAGAGGGCACGGGAGTGTGGGGTGAGGGGAAGAGGGCACGGGAGTGAGGGGTGAGGGGAAGAGGGCACGGGAGTGTGGGGTGAGGGGTGAAGGCCTTCCCAGCTTAGGGCTCCTCAGAACGGTTCGGTCTGGACGACAAACTAAGGTATCTGTTGCATCCTTTCCAAACAAATGAAGGTTTTCTAGAAACAGAGGACTTCATTGGAAAACCCCCAGCCGTGGGCAGTCATTTGCTGGTTTTGTCACAAGGGTCCAGTGAGAAGATGCACATGATGGAGGCGCATGGGACCCTCTGAGGGCCCGAAAAAGCGCAGGCGGCACAGTGTGCGCAGAGCCTCCGGAGGGGACCCAAGAGGCCGTTCTTGCTCCGTGAAAGTTTAAAATGCAGCTGTTGTCAACTATACTTCAGTGAAAAATAAAATGAAACGGGGGGCGCCTGGGGGACTCAGTCGGTTGAGCGTCCGATTTCGGCTCAGGTCAGGATCTCACGGTTCGTGGGTTCGAGCCCCGCGTCGGGCTCTGTGCTGACAGCTCAGAGCCTGGAGCTGCTTCCGATTCTGTGTCTCCCTCTCTCTCTGCCCCGCTCCCACTCATGCTCTGTTTCTCTCTGTCCCAATAATAAACATTAAAAAAACCTTTCTATAAATACATAAAATTAAAACGCTGTCATGGCTTTTTCTTTTTTAATTTCTAGGTAAAAACCCAGATGAGCAAACACCGTAACCCCTCCCGCGGTAGAGGAAAGGGAGAATCTTGGCTGGTGGGTACATGAGACGCTGCGCTGGGGGCTTCGAGTTACTTTAAAGTGCCCCCGGGGGACATTCGGCGATGTCCAGGGACGTCTGTGGTTGCCATACCTGGGGCGGGTGGGCAGTGCTATAGGGGCACAGACCCTGCCAGCAAGATGAGCAGGCTCCAGAGCGCTCTGATGGCCCCATTTTACAGATGAGGAACGTGAGCATTACCCCCCACCCCACCCCCAGCTGCAGAGGACCAGGCGGCGCCTCTTCGCAAGAATCAACCAGAGCAGAGCAAACAAGGCCGCCTTCCACCTTCCGGTACCGACCTTCCGACCTCGCCTCACGAATAAGACAAGAGCGTGAGATCTGCCGGAATCAGGGCCTATGTCCTGCACGCTGTCCCTACTGGCTTCCTTGCCAGGATTCACGGGGCTGCCCTTCCGAGTCCGTGAAGGGGCGAGCGGCCACGTGTGGTCACGCTCTGACCAGCAGCCGTATCTACGGCACCTGGCCCTGCCCGCTCAGGTGTTCACTAGCCGCTACTGCCCACGGCACGGACCCCACCGAGGCGCACACGGGTGCCAACGTCCCCCGCGTCTGCCTTTGGTCCAGGGGGCATTCATGCTGGTGTGAGGCAGGGGTGCGGGAAGTCTGACTAGGAGCTCTCTCCACCGGGACGCCCGGCGGGCTCGGTCAGTTCCGCGTCCCGCTTCGACTCAGGTGAGGATCTCATGGTTCGTGGGTTCAAGCCCCATGTCGGGCTCTGTGCTGACAGCTTGGAGCCTGGAGCTGCTTCAGATTCTGTGTCTCCCCCTCTCTCTGCCCCTCCCCAACTTGTGTATGCTCACGTGCTCTCTCTCTCTCTCAAAAATGAAATAAAACAATAAAATAAACATTAAAAGAGCTCTCCGTCACATTTGGAATTTTGTAGAACTGGACCCAGGTGACGAAGACTGGGTCAGAGGCAAGTCCTGGCGTGTCCCCATGAGGGCCAGGGGCCGCAGGACAATGCCACCACGGGCCGAGTGCCCCACACACCGCTCCCCAGAAAGCTGTGGTTTCACGGAGCGGGAGAAGGCTAACGGGAGGCAACAGGTGCCCAGAGCCGGGGGAGGCAGCGCAGAGGAGGGGAGAGAGGAGCCACAGGCAAGGTCCGCAGGGCAGCTGAAGCGTGCGCACGCCCATGTCTGTGCATATGTGTGTGTACAAGCGCGCGTGCGGGGCGGGCGGGGAGGGTTGCAAAGAGATGCTGGTACCTTGGAGCCGTGCCTCGCCAAAACCTCCCACTCGCCGCTAGTCAGCGCGATCTCCTCCTTGATGGGGCATTTAAATTCATCTGTAAGCAAGGAGAGCAAGAGGTGAAGGGGGCCCCGGGGAGCCGGGAGGGGACCTAAGAGACTCCGAGGCCCAACGCCACTGGGGCGAACCCGTCCCGGAACCCAGTCGCCCCGGGCCCAGTGGGAGGCGGGGCTGAGCCTGAGCCCGGGAGGGGGCGGGGCCATGGGCGGGGCCGGGTCCCGTGCGGGCATCTCCTGGGAAAACTAGACTTCTGGGGTTTTTTATTGGAAGCACCCATTTTAGAGCCCTGCTCCGCCCAAACCGGCAGCTTCGTGACCTCTTAATACACGTTAGGTTTTGGAGAACAAGATCTTGGTTAGAACACTTTGAGTGAAGGCTCCACTGAGTTCCTATGATCGACTTTTGGGGGTTTTTTGGGTTTATTTTTTTTCTGGTAGATTTCACTTCTGAATTTCCATCTGGCAAATAACTACGGGATGCTAGCTGGCACATATTACAAATTTATTAAGACAGTTTAGTGACGGCTGTGCCCACCTGACACCAGCTCCTGGTGCAGAGATCTGGGCCCAGAGGTGGGTCCCAGCTGGATCTAGGTGGGAGGGGTGCTCCTCCCGCGGCCCCCACTCCTGGAGGCTGGCCATGCGGACTTCTCGCTCATTCAGACCCTTACCGGCGCCCGTTCTGTGTGGGGCCTGCAGCGAGCGGGTGCAGGGCCGCCGTAGATGACCCCCCCCCTCTAGGGGAGGACCCAGTGCACCCGCCGACGGCTGACCATGCACCGCCCTCCCGGCCACCGCGTCCCCTCGGGCTTCCGGGTCCAAGGCCGTGCTTCTCAGTGGAGAGGCCACCGACCACACCTGCTTGGCCCTCTCTCACAGGACCCCCGGCTGCGAAGGACACCTCACGCAGCCTGGACACGCCGCTCCTGTCTGTGACCCCACTGCAGGCTGGTGCTCCAGGCCCTTGACCTTCCCTCCTCTTCCCCAGGCACCCCGATGGCACCTTTAAAGAACTCACGCCTTCGTGGCCACCCAACTGCTGCCTGGCGGGCACGAGCCACGTGAGGGTAAGTGCGAGCTGCGCACCAGGCAGGCCGCGCGGGGTGGGTGGGAAACGTGGTGTGCCCACCGCCAGGCAGGAGGTCCCTGAGGGGTACCTGCCGTGGGCTCTGCCCAGCGACCTCCACAGGCAGGAGTGGGGCTCCTGAGGGCTCCCGAGCTTAGAGCAGTGGGGGGCGGCTGAGTCAGAGAAACAGAGGACAGACGACGCGAAAGCACCACAGCAGGGAGCTGCCGGAATCCCGCCTTCGGGACGGCCTAGCCAGCCTGTGCCTCCTGTGTTACACCCCTAGTGGCAGCAGCGACAGGTCCCCGAGACAGCAGTCGCTCCTCTGTTCCCGTCTCACTGGTGCCCCACCAGTTCGAGGCTCTCCTGTTCCTGACGCTGGGCGTGGCGCCCTGGACACCATACACTCTCAGGCCTCCATTCCCCTGGGGGCACTGCCTCTAAAGGGGGGGACACCAGGCGATGTCACGACCCCAGGGGCTCCTGCATTGAGTGGGTGGAGGTTAGGAATGCCGCTCAGCCCCCAATAGAGCCCAGGACGCCGCCCACTGAGAACCACCTGGCCCAGCGGACACAGTCTGAGGGGCTCCTGCTGGCTCTCACCCCACACGGGCTTCCCAGCCTTCAGAGCCCCGTCCCGCCGGAGGCTGAGATGCCATCTGCATGGGGACAGCCGCCCGCCCTCTGCGGGTATCTCCCGGCACGCAGACCTGCCTGCACAGCACACCCACTCCCCGGCACATCGACGTGAACGCAACCAAACCCCAACCGGACGTTTCTCTCCAAAGTCTGTGCCTCCCACACTCTATCTGTGTCGCGCTCCCAGGCTTTTCCTCCTCCTCTCTCATCCCTACATGCGATCCACCAGTAGATGGCGGACTCGGACGCCAAAGTGCATCTTTGCGTTCAAGGAACGGCTTGAAACTGATGTCAGATCAAAAGAAAAAGCCCAAGTCCTCCCCAAGACCCCGTGTGACCAGCCCTGCCCTCCCTGCCCCCTTCCTCTCCCCTGCTCACTCTTCTCCCATCCACACCGCCCTCCTCGCTGCTTGTCCAACAGGCCAGGCAGCTACTGCCCCAGGACCTCTGCACAGGCCGTGTCCTCCAGTGGGAATGATCTGTGCGGCGGCCTTGGCCACCTGTGCTGGTCTCTGTTCGTGACATGTGATCCCTGTGCTACAAGAAGGCCCCTCACTCTCTATGCTCTTGGGCTGCCATGCTCCTCACCCCCGAGGTGGGCTCTTCACCTGCTTCTGGGTGTTTGCCTGCCTCCTCCACTAGAGAGTTCCACGAGAGCCGGGATTTCCTTCCTCCTTTTAGCATCACAGCCCTGGCGCCCAGAGCAGGGGGTGGCCGCTTTTCCTATAAAGGGCCTGACAGCAAATAGCTTCAGCTCTGCAGGACGTGTGTCATGATGCCATCACCCTACTCAACTCTGTCATCGTGGCAGGACATTAGCCACAGACAGTCCATCAGTGAATGAACATGACCATGTGCCAATAAAACTTTATTTGCAAAAACGGGCAGTGGGCCAGATCTGATCTGTGGCTGTGGTGTGCCGACCCCTGGTGCGAGAAGGGCCTCGCGTGTGGTAGGTGCTAAATAAATGCTACTGGAGGCACGAACTGACAGCTGGCTGTGAAGACCCCTGCCAGGCTGTGAAAGCTGTTCGGGAAAGGCTGGCTTTTTATTCCTCCTGCCTCCCCCCTCCCCCCACACCCTTCACGGGACTGGTCCCAGCCACAGACGGTGTCAGGCAGCCTTTGCTCACCTTCCCCGGGGCTGAAGGGCTCACTCCAGTCGTAGCCACTGGGCTTTAAGATGGCAGTGACCTTGTACAAGTGGCAGAAGCCGGTCTTGCACTCGTTGGCTCGGATGAAGCAGAGCTCGCCCTCTCCCTCTGACTGGGGGAAGGGGTAGAAGATGTCGTGAACCTGTCCAGGCAGAGGAGAGAATGTGCATCAGAAGGCGGGGCGCCGACAGGCGGCCAGGCTGACATGGAAGGCAAACTCAGCCCTCCCGCCCCCAGCAGACTCCCCGCACCCCCGGCTCCGCCCAGCTGGGGAAGTGGGGGCCCAGGCGAGGTGTCCACCCGGCACCTCCCCACGCTTACGTTGATCCACACATCGGTGACCTCCTCGTACACCACGTATGGCTGGACGTCCCTGGGCACGGCTCTGGCCAAGGCCGCCCGCTCCTCCTCGCTCTCGGTGGCGGGGATGAACAGGGCGGGGGGGAGGAGGACGAGCTGGAGCCGCTGCTGGGGCCGGTCCAGGAACATAGCCCAGGCACTGGGACGGCGGGGAGAGAGAGGCCGGAGGCCTTAGGGCCCAGCATCGGAAGCCGGGTGAGACGCCTCCCTTTCCAAACGCGGGGCCTCAGGACCGCTCTTCCTCTGGCGACCTCGCCTATGCCTGACCACGCAACCCCGCGGCTCACGAGGGTCTCTTGGCGAGCACGTGCCCTCTGGAGAAGACCGGGGGCAGCAGGACTCTGTAGCCCAACCATTCTGGAAACCTCTCACGTCATTAGGGCCTAGAGCAGCATTTCAAGAAGGTTCGCACTTCCTGCCAAATCCTCGGCCCACATTCACTATCCTTTATTTCCTGTTTTGCTCTGAATAAAGAATGTTTTTTAGGGGGAAGTAAATTATTTATTCTGTCAAACACGAGTCCTTAAGGACTAGGGACAGAGGCAGGCAAACAGCTCCTTAAAAAACAAAAACAAAACCCATGGGGGAGGGGGACACCCACCCAGCTGTCGGTGGAGCGTGCGACTCTTGGTCTCGGGTCGTGAGTTCGAGCCCCGTGTTGTGTAGACATGGCTTAAAAAAATCCTGTTTGGGAAGCACTATGTCTTCACGTTCTGTACTCAAAACAACTATTTTGAAATGAAATGTTTCAAAACTAAAGGAAAAAAAGGTTTCTGTACTTTAAAAAAATTTTTTTAATCTATTTTTGAGAAAGACAAAGTGTGAGTGGGGGAGGGTCAGAGAGATGGGAGACACAGAATTGGAAGCAGGACCCAGGCTCTGAGCTGTCAGCACAGAGCCCCACCTGGGGCTCAAACCCACAAACCGCAAGACCATGACCTGAGCCGAAGTCGGTCGCTTAACCAACTGAGCCCCCCGGGGGGCCCCTGCACCTTTCCCAAATGTAAATGGACAACGTGCTTTGCACGGAGATGTCGGTACCCTAAGGAGACAAGCTGAATCTCGACGTAACCACAGCAGACAGTGAGGTCAGGGGGATGGGAGGTGCTAGCCAGAGCCCGCCGCCCGCAGCAGGCACAGCGCCTGGGTCCAGGCCGCCTCCGGGGGGCAGGGGCCGGCGAGTTAGTCCTCCAGCGCCCCGCGCCACACAGGTCCTTTTAAAAGCAGCTGTCAACCCCGCGACATGGCGGGAAAGCAGCCATGGAGAGTGCACACGCCATTGAGTGTGGCCCTGAGCCCATAAAACTTCCCCTACAGACGCTGAAGCGGGACTTTCGTATCATTTCTGTGTGTGATGAAACATTCTCGTTCTTTGGGTTTTTTGACCCCTGACCGTCTCACAAGCTTGAAAGCCACTCTTGGCTCCTAGGGGCCAATAAGGAGACGGGCATCGGGCCGCGGAGGCTCGTCCTCGACATGGCGGAGGAGGGGTCACCGGGCAAGTGACGAGGCAACACTCACTATTTGCCGTCCCGGGTCCAGCCGGCCCTGGCGACGTACTCCACCCTGGGGAAGAGCGTGCTGAAGGGCTGCACCAGCTCCTTCTCCTGGGCCGCCACAATCTAAAGGGAGAGCAGACTCGGGTCACGCTTGGGCCTGACCATGTGTCGCCTGGGAGGAGACGGCCGCTGCGGGGGGGTGGGGGGGGCGAGGGGGCAGGATACTGAGTCCCCAAAATCCTTAGGTCGGGGTCCCAACTCCTGGTGCCTCAGAAGTGGCCTTACTGGGAAATAGGGTGGCCGCCAGTGCCGCGCAGAGGACACCTTGTGATGAAATGCAGGGAGAAGGCAAGGCGGGGGGCCACGAACAGATCCCTCGAGGCCACACGAAGGGCCAGCCTGCCCGCAAGTTGCGACCAGCCGTTCATCCTCCAGAGCCGGGGGGGGGGGAGGGGGGCGCGGGATATGCTTCTGTTGTCTGAGCCCCTGGCACGTGGGACTCTGTCAGGACAGCGTGTTGGCTGGGGACTGAGGGCTCTGGTCGGGGCTGTCGCCACAGAGCCGGGCAGCCTTGGGCATCACAGCGCCCAGCTCCGGAGGACACCCTGACCTCGCGCCCGCTTCAGGACCCCACTGCTCCGCTGGGCCAAGAACCACTTTGCCGGCAGAAGCCTCAGCGAGGCCACCTGATGTCGGGCCGGTATAAGATATGCCAGAACGTTCTGGTACAGAGTGCAGAAAGGGTTTTGTTGGGGCCTAGTCCTTCCCAAACCCAACCCTAACCCCCAATCATGAAAGGAAACGTGTTCTATCTTGCGCCTTTTCCAAAGCCTCACGCGGAACGTCACTGCGGCACGAATCTGCCGGACCTTCTGCGGCCTGAGTGCTCGGACCTGTGACACGCAGCCGTTCTCCTTCCGACCCAGCATGACCTCTGCCCTTCTCGGTCATAGCCTCTCTTGCCCTCCGGGCTGTGGGGGCCTGAGCAAGTGCTCCCTGGGCGCTAAGGATGCTCGCTGTCACCACTGACCGCTCCGGTGAAGTTCTCCGTGAGGGCCTGCCCAACCCCCGGGGGGCGGGCAGAGCTCCAGTACCCCAGACGACTACCCAACGGAGCTCTCTGTTCCAGAGACTGTTCTGGAAGCCCCTGTGGGACCTTCTGCTCAAGGTCTTGCTCATCAGTACCACCTCCTCATGCTCAGGGCCACCAGGAGGCAGTGAGGCTGGGCCCACCACCCGGTTTTGAGCCCGAGGCAAAGAGTACTGGGGTGCTACAGAGGCAGGGCCATTTCGGGTTTGATGGGCCAAGGAGAGCACGTGCCCCTGGAAAGGGAACAAGCGGCCCACTGACATCACCCACCATCCCTTGTCCACACCCGCTATGCCAGCCCCGCCCCGCCTCACCCGGAAGCTCCTTCACGCTCACCTTGCCCTGGCTGTCGGTCTGAAACTCGGCCAGCTTGAGGGCGATCTTGGGGTTCTTGCTGCCTGCAGAAATGGAAGGGAGGTGAGGCCGGTGGGTGTCGCCCCAGAGGGCTGAGCGCAGCTGTTCGGGGCGGAGGTTGTGGGGCGAGGCCAGTTGGGGGCGGGGAGGGGCCAGGTATCCAAAGGTCTCTCCGTGGGTGCGTCAACTCTCTGGTCCAGGCACAAAGTCCCTTGGGCAGGCCTTTCTGACTCTGGCCCTGACCTTGTTCCATGACAAGCGTCTTCACCATTTAAGAACACAGGCCAGACGCCGTGCCGGGTGGGAAGGCAGGTCGTGGGGGACAAAAATGGAAAGAACGTGGCTCCCCGCCTGTGGAGAGCCCGGGAGTTGGTCGCAAAGACGGGACACATCTGTGCTAAGACCGTCACCAATGCAGACGGGTGGGCCCTGAGCGGTTGGGAGGCAGGCGGCTTGCTGGCTGGGATGACCCAGTGGCCCCTCCAGGGATGGGCATGGGTCCGGCTCCAGCTACTCCTACGATCAGTATCAGTCCCGCCCTGGCCTGCAGCACTCGCCCTCCACCAGGGCAGGCAGCATCCCCGAGCCTCAGTTTCCCACCCGTCCAGCGGGGTAGGAGGGGCCGACCTTTCCCGCCTATGCTGAGGACTGACGTGTCCTGGGAAGGCCCTGTCAGTGGACCACACAGTAGGCGCTTACCACCTGCTTCCCAGGGGACCAAAACCAGCCCGAGTCTGGCCCACACCACACTTCGTATCGCTCACTAGGGATTTTTAAATAATTCGAGGAGCATTTAAGAAGTGGCCATTTCTTGAAGAAACCTGCGTTTCTGGTCTCTTTAAGAAACAGGGCAAACTCGAGCTCGCATTCCCCCAAGGTGACAAATACCCTACATGCCCTTGGAGGGGGCCCGTACCCCCTCACGGCCCCCCCGCACCGTCCCCCCAGGGCCCCGAGGCAGGGAGCAGGCGCCCCAGGCCGTGGCGGCGGCCCTGCCGCCGTCCTCGGGCCCAGCCAGCCTCTCCGGGCCCTGTGTGGGGCACGCCTGCCCCGGGAGCCCTGGACCGCAGCGCGCCCTCACCTGTCCTGGGGTAGCGGTAGGAATCCGTCTTCCTTTCCTCCAGCGCAGGAGAGGGCACGTGAATGATCTCCACCTCAGACTCGTCAACTTCCTCGTACAAGATCCGCAGCGTCTTGCAGCCTTCAGGACCTGGAAGGGACAGGGGGGGCTGCTGGGAGCGCCACGCGTCGTGCTGTCACCTCACCCCTCTCTCGCACGCATGGGGACCCAGATCTATGACGGCAGGGCCCGGATAAGAGCCTGAGCCCCGGGGCTAGAAGCCAGGCTCTGCCGGAACCCCGTCACATCTCATCCCAGGGCCTCGGTGTTCCTATCTGCACAGTGGGAAGGAGAACTCAAATGGCATGAGAGGCGGCCCTAGGTGGTGTTGCAGGGCTGAACTGAAGTCCCCTGTTGGACGTCTCCAGCACCTCAGGATGGGGCTGGATGTGGAGAGGGTGTCAGAGGGATGATGAGGCTTAGAGAAAGTCATCAGAGTGGCCCCCCTATCTGACCAGTGTCCTCAAACAAGAGACAAGGCCACAAACACACAGAGGGATGACTGCCTGGGGACAAGGGGAGAAGACGGCCGCCGAGGAGGAAGCAGCCTGGGGACACCTGGTGGCAGACTTCCCGCCCCCGGGACCAGGATGGTAAACACCTGCTGTTGGGCCGCCGCATCTGTGGGGCTTGGCTCTGGCGGCCCAGACCCTGCCTCAGGCTTGTGTCCACCCACCGTGCAAGGGGCACTCCTGGCCTCCGACTCTGGCGGCCAGGAAGAATGCCCTTGGGTGGCCGTGGACGTGGCTGAAGAAAAGCCCCGATCCTCCATGTCCACGGGGCTGACGGCCTGGCATCAGGGGGCTATGCCCGCGGGGTTCTGAGCCGCACCAGCACGTCAGAGCAAGGGCCTCTGAGATCATCCAGACCAGCGGGTCCCAACCAGGGGCAATTCTGTGAGCCCAGGGGTCACCTGCGGCAGCCAGAGCCCAAGGGACACCTCAAGGAGAGGTCAGGGGTGCTGCTCTACACCTCACAGTGCTCTCAGGGCGGCCCCCAGCACAGAGGATGATCCTGCCTGGGGCCCAAGGTGCTGAGGGGGAGAGACCTGGTCCTCGGCTGACGAGCCCACCCTGCTGACCAGGACGCTTTCGGGTGCAGGGAGCCACAGGCTGAACGAGCGGACACTGGACCCTGGCTTCAGAGGCACAAGCCCTGGGGGTACACGCCACGCGGCAGCGCCCCGAGGGCCCTGGCCCGGGTGGAAGGAGAGGTCACGGAGCTCTCCCCTGTAACCTGCGACCCGGCCTGCGTCTCACACAGGACCAGGAGGCCTCAGGTATCCCTCTGATAGGGCTTAAACACATCACACTGGCTTCTCTGTATCACAGGATTTAGCATCTTGCTTCTATGATGCGAGGACCGTAAAGTCTTCCTCTTAAGTCGATTTTAAGGACAAGGCGAATCAAACAGAGGCAAGAGAGAACAGGAGACGGGGCTCTGAGCACAGACAGCCAGAGCCTGGCACCCGGAACAGCGCAGCGGAAGCTCACAGGGCCACGAAGGCCACAGAGAAATCAATTAGCAGCGCAAGAGGGCATGATGCTCCTGGCACATTCCAGAAACAAGTCCCCACCCGGAGAAGACGGATTTTGCCTGACCGAACACCGGAGGGGACAAGACACTTCAACGCTACGAAGACAGAGACACAGACATAAAAAGACCCACTGGTCTGGCTACTTCCTTTATAAACAGCCAATCCATCAAGATTTAAGCCGGAGGCGGCGTCAGCTCAGCTCTCCTACGGTGGGACTTTCTCTGCGGCAGGACTTAGGCTCCTCAGGCCTGCTTACGTTTGGGGCTGGATCCTCCCCTGGGGAGAGGCCCGTCCTGGTCGCTGTAGGGTGCGGAGGAGCACCCCTGCCTCCTGCCCACTAGATACCCATAGCCGCCCTGTCGTGACAACCACAACATCCCCAGATGTTACCCGGTGCCTCCCGGGAGCAGAATCGTTCCTGGTTAAGTATCACTGAGAAACTCCCAGATCAGAACGTGCATGTAAAAATGTTCACTGGAGCGCCATTTACCACAAAAGACAAAATCCAAACCCAAAACCAGACACAGCCCAAGCGTCCGTGGCATGGAGCTGGTTAAGCACACCGTGGTCCATCCTCACCCCGGCGACACTTGGTCATTAAAGTCCTCTGTGTCCCGACTGCAATGGACAGAGTTCGTATCCCTGCATTCAAATCTCAAATCCTCCCCAAGGGCGCTGGTATGGGGAGGTGGGGCCTCCGGGAGGGGACTGGGTCAGGGGGTGGGACCCCCAGGAATGAGACCCGTGTCCTCCTGACAGAGGCCCAGAGACAGCGCCCTGGCCTCCTGCCTGGGAGCACGCAGGGGGAGAACGGTGCTCAGGGGACCAGGAAGCGGGTTCTCAACAGACACCCAATCTGCCGGCTCCTTGGCCTTGGCCTTCAGCCTCCAGAACCCGGAGCGATAAATGTCTGTTGTTCACCAGCCACCCGGGTCTGAGGTGTCCTGCCAGCATGGCCTGAATGGCTTGGGACACGACTATCCCTAGAAAGGCTGCGGAGATTTGGTTTACGTGAAACGGGCCGGGGGCAGAAAGGCAGGCAGATGGTGGCCCCGTCAACAAGAGGAAGGAACGTGCGTGGAGGTGCTTTCAGAAACGCGAGGGCACCTACCCTCCCGGGAGGCAGCAGGGCACCACCAGTAGCCGGTGAAGCGGTCGAATTCTTCCTGGATGACGAAGGTGGCCACACCCGCGGACCTAGGGTCGTCGAGGACACTGGGTGAGCCTGGAGGGGAGAGAGCCGGGTGCCATGAGGAACCCAGTGCACAGACCCCAGGAGTCAGATGGCCGGGGCGGGGGAGGGTGTTCGAACGAGCAGAGGCAGAACAAGCGCCTGGTGGGGACATAGGCCACTGTGGCTGAGTCACACGGAGGCCACGGCAGGACCCCACAGGAAGGGAACTAGGGGGACTTGGGGGGCGCAGTCGGTTAAGCGTCCAACTTCGGCTCAGGTCTCGCAGTTTGTGAGTTCGAGCCCCATGTCGGGCTCTGTGCTGACAACTAGCTCAGAGCCTGGAGCTGCTTCAGATTCTGTGTCTCCCTCTCCCTGCCCCTCCCATGAGCATGCTCCGTCTCTCAATGATAAATAAACGTTAAAAAAAAATTTTTTTAAGTAAATACAAAAGGAGGGGAACCGGGATGGCAGGGTCTAAGAAAGCGCCTGGTGGTCCGGGGTAATGGAGTAGGAATGGGGCTCTTCTGGGAGCCGCTGCGGTGGCCAGGGCGGCCATCCACACGTGTGTCCACGCAGGACGGGAGCACACCCCTGGCGCGGCCTCACCTCTGTGGCAGAAGGTCAGCCGCCGCTCCTCGCCCGTCTCAAGGTTGGCCACCCACAGGTCGTTGTTGTTGATGAAGGAGAAGAAGGCAGGGTCGGCAGGGCAGATCTTGGGGTCCATGCGGGGCCCGGCGCACTGGGTCTTGATCTCCAGGGGCTTCATGGGGGACACCTGGGAACACAGAGGGCTGGCTCAGGGGGACAGAAAGCTGCCTGGCTGCCCACCCCGCCCCCAGCCAGGGGCCAGGGCTCACCATGAAGCCATTTTTGCCCCCGTCGCGACAGTGAAAGAGGCTGTTGCTGGCCTGGAATAGGAAGAGGCCACTCTCGCTGTGGAAGTCGTAGGAGGTGATGCCGAAGACCCCCAGGCGCTTCCGCTCCCGAAGGAGCTCCTCCTCTCGAGAGTAGACTCCGTGCTGGGGAGTGGCCTGGGGACGGGGATGCAGATGGGGCACCGTCAGCAGCCGGGAACCCGGCGCCCTGGGCGTTCCTGGGAGGGGTCTGCATCTCTGCCGGGGGCCCACACCAGAAGGGACTTTCTGCTGAGCACTTTCTGCAGGGGGCTCCCCAACCAGGCGGCCATGGCGCCCCTCCCCCACAGGAGATGGATTGACGGGCTCTGGCCTCACCTGAGGCTCCCTCCTCTCCTGGCCTATCTCTGGGCTCGCTTGTGCCCACATTTGCCCAGAGATCCTCTCCAAGGCAGACGGGGCTGCCCACGGTGCCCTCCCTGGTCCCCAACGCCCTCCCTCCCGCCCGGATCGCCGCCCATCCGCCCAGAGCTGCTGCTCCCTCCCACCCAGGCCCCCCGGGCCCCCCAAACACCCGGCCCTGGGGGGTCTAGGCGAGCAGACACCGCAGGCACCGCGCAGCGGCCCCGACGGGAGCTCTGAGCACACTGTGGAGGTGCAGGCGATGCTGCTGACAAGAAATGCCATGTTTGAAAACCAGAACCTTGAGTGCAGTGACCCCTGCCCGGTGGGGTCAGGGCAGAAGTGCGGGCGGCCGTGTGTGCGTGGAGAGGTGCACCACCGCGTGTTGCCACGGTGCCATCACAACCAAGGAGTCAACGTAAAGCACAACAACAGGCACCCTCGCCCCTCCCTCGCCAGCCCTCTTCTCCTGGGGAGCCGACCCGGGATGACGTTAATTATTAGCCGAGTCTCCGCTGCAGGGCCTCAGCCCAGGCTGCTTCTGAGACTTGAGTGAGGCGTCAAGAAGGAAGAGGCACTTCGGATAAGAGCTCTAGTCAGAGTGGTGCCCTGGGGCTGGGGCACAGGGGGGAGGTGGCCGGGCCGCTACCGGCCACAGGGCTGGGTCCTGCACCTGTCTTTCTGGCCCGCGGGCGGCGCCCAGGGCAGCGCGCGGCTCACCTGGAAGTGATCCAGCATCTGTTTCCAGGACAGGAGCAGCAGGGCCTCCTTCCGGACCTTCCTGGGGATCTCCGAGTAGAGGAGGGAGTTCTCGCGGCTGCCGTAAGGCATCCCTTGGGGAGAAGAGAGAAAATCCGGAGTGGGTGACCTCACCCAGGGCAGGGTGAGGGTTTGGGGCAAGGGCTGGTCTCGGCCGTGACTCTGGCTCCCCCGGGCTGGGCCGGCTGCTTCCGCTTCGCACTCCCCCTCCCGGTGTGCAGCCCTCCCCACAGACACTGCGGCCCCGGGTTCGAGCACATTAGCACCAGTAACGGGGGGGGCGGTGGGGGGGGATTCTTCCACGCCTGAGAGGCTGGGACAGACAGAGAAGAGAAGGTGTCAGTGCAACCCCACCCCCAACAGGTTAGGCTCGGGTCTCAGGATCCATTCCTGTTAAAGGCTTTAGCGGAGGCCAAGGATGAATCCAGGATCGGAGAGCAAGCGTCGGCAGGGAGCCGGGACACGCGCCCCGCCAGCCCCCCACCGCTCGATGCCAGGAGCGCCTCTGAGGCTATGGCGACATCCCTGGATGCTGCCCACTGACCCACTCTACCCCGCCTGCGAGGATGGAAGCTGCCCGGCAAGGATTCTGCATGGACGAAACGAGCAGGACGCAGATGCACACGTCACGTGGAATGGGGGCCATTCTGCCAGCGAGTTGACGGTTTTTCGCCTTCTTGCTTCTCGGCTGCGTCTTACTGTCAAAAGTGCTGTCGGGTTCTTAGCGGCAAATAAAGTGACAGCCTGTCTTCCAACTGGCAGTGTCTTCGACTCAGTGGACGATGGCGGGGCGGCCGCTGTTAACGGGTTAGTAATGGAGTGCAGGAGGGATCCTCTCAGTCCCGTGCTTCCCCGGGGAAGGACTCAACGTGGTGGCGTCGGCCTCTTTCCGGAACCTCCCCGCACCTGCTCTCGCCTCTATGAGGCCCCGAGCTCGGTGCCTGTGAGGCCAGAGCCTGCTGACGTCTGTTCTTGTCACAGTTGTCTTTACGGACAGAGCACTGTCGTGGCAATACACACGGGCTTTCCACTTGCGGTCACTGTGGCCCAGGAAGTTCAGTCAGTGAGAGGAGAACGTGTTTCAAGAAAGGTCTCAAGGACAAACCCGATTAAGCTCACGTTTAGGAAGCCAAGCGCGTGGCCACACCCACGATTTCATGGCCACAGGCCCTTAACATTGTGCCTCCGCCTCTCATCCCCAGCTGGAGGCACAGGCGTGATGGCGCCCCACCCCCGCCCCGACATCCTCCCTTCTCAAGTCCATGTGACAAGTGGGGAGGAGACTCTCGTGGCGCCTGATCCCATTTACTCTCACGGTGCCACGCCAGGGGGCGGGGAGGCGAGCGAGGGCTGACTGGTCCAGAGTTTCCTTCCAAGTGACGGAAATGTTCTGGAATTAGATAGCAGTGGTTGCACAACGCACTGAGTGCACTGAAAACCTGAGCCACCCACCTTTAGAAGAGTGAGTTTCAGGCTCTGTGGATTACGCGGCGTTGAAAGCAGCTGAGCAGCAGCCACGCGGAAGGCCAGCAGCCCCGAGGCATGAGCTCCAGCCGGGCCCTGTCCTCAGGGCTCTCCAAACAGGAAGTCACCAGTACAGCTCTGCAAACGACATCAGAGCCACCTCCTCTGCCCAGCGGATTAGGAAGTGACAGCACCGAGTGGCACAGAGCAGGGAATGCCCTGGCACCTGTGACGGTGACGTCACACGCTGGGCGCAGGAGCCCGGGGTCTGATTTCTGCTGTCCTTGCCCCCCGACCTCTGGGGACAGCACCCCAGCCCCCAATATCCACGGGGCGGCAGGCAGCCCAGCTCTGCACAAGCGCCGTGTCCGTGCCTGTGTCCCCAGGAACAGCGTGACGGGCACATGGCCCGCACTGGCCCGCCTCTCCTCTGGGTCACAAGGACACAAGAGGCGTCCCTCCCCCTTCCACGGGACTCCCCGAGGTGTCAGGGGCCCTGCGTCCTCCTCTGTCCTGCACGAGACACCCAGCTGCAGGGGGACAAGCCGAACAACCCCCATGGAGCCGGCGCACCCCCAAAGAGAGCTCCCTGGGGTCCCGGCGACGGCAAGCCCGGCGCTGCCTGGAGAGGCGGGGGGTCCCAGGGGAAGCACGCAGGGCATGGCCCTCAGAGGCCCCTTCTGTCCTGTCCACGCACATGGCTGGCGGCAGGACTCCCCGGTGCCAGCTCAGCATGATGACCTGTCACAAAAGCACTTGGGGCTCCAGAGAGGCTCGTCCCCAAGAACCTGGACGTGAAGTGAGCCCAAGCGCACCGCGAACGGACTGATGGTAGATCAGCTCAAAGGTGGGCAATGTCACCCCAAAAGAGGCAGGATGGCTTGGAGGCAACCTGGGAAGGTTCCAGGGTCCCTGTCATGCCCACAGCCCTTGTCTAGGGCTGTCCCCTACCTGCCGCGGTGGCAGGCATCCCACGGATGGCAGGGACCGCACGCACGGCCACAGACACCTGCTCCTCACTGAACCGGTCTAGTTCCCTCTCTCAGAGACCCCGAGAGCTCGTCCTTTGGTGCCGGTGGCTGGAACCCGAGGTGGGACCGCGGGGCGCACGGCAGGCACACAGTGAGGGCGAGCGCGTGGAGAGACATGGACACACGGAGTGTACGCGGGGCCTGGGCCCCACGCAGCCCCGGGCTCTCAGGGCCACGAGGCGAGGCCCAGGGGGGGTTCTGCGGCACACCCACGTCCTTCCCCTGGGCGCCCCAGGTGGTTCAGACCGGCTCAGAGGGTTCTGCCCCTTTCAGCAGCTCTGTGGTTGGCTGGACGATGGTCCCCAAGCACTCAGGTCCTAATCCTCACAACCTGTATGTCACCTTCTACAGCAAGAGAGACCCTGCGGATGGGGTTAAGTCAAGGATCCGGAGTTGGGGGGAGCCTGGGTCACCGAGGTGGGCCCGAAGTGAGTCACGCATCCTTATGAGGGAGATGGTGACGGATCTCAGCGCAGGTTAGAGGAGGTCATGTGCCCTGGTGGCCACACCGCAACTCGGAAAGTCAAGGAGCGGATCCTCCCCCACAGCCTCCACAGGGAGTGCAGCGCAGCCTTGCGGACGCCTGGATTTTGGCCGGAGAAACTGACTTCGGACTTCCGGTGTCCAGAACTGCGACGGAATCTATTTCGGTTCTTTTAAGCCACTGAGTCAGGATGACTGTGACCTCGGGAACCCCAGGAAACACACACATGTGCCCTGCCCGGGACGACAGCCTGGGTTTGAGTCGGTGACGGTGGAGAACTGTGCTGGGGGTCAAGGAACCACAGGGAAGAGAGAAGTAGCCACCACAGCCCACGTGTCCTGGTCACCCCTGACCCAGGGCCACACCCCCCGAGGTGACCAGCGTCCAGAGCAGGCCGTCCTTGTCCCTCCCAGGCCAGAGCTGGTGTCCCTTGTCCACAAGGGGCCATGTCGTGCAGATCCAGCTGGGAGGTGGGGAGGGCACAGCGGGGAGGGCCACAGCCCCCGCTGCAACCACGCTTGGGAGCGGCCACGGAATGGGGGTGGCTGAGGGTGCCCGCCTGCTGAGCCCTGTCCCTGGGCCCTCCTCGCCCAACCCCGTGCCCACCACACCACCACGTGCTTCCCACACACGTGCCCTCGAAGGTGGGGAGGGCCATCCAGTGCCCTCGGCAGGGGTCACCGCAGGCGGAGAACAGCCTTCACAGACCGGGGCTGCCACCCCTCATGCCAACACCCACCGAGGGCCCGGCCAGCAGTGTCCTGGGGGTGGGGGGAGGGGGCAGGAGGGGGCGGGGGCTGTGGGTCCTCAGAGGACGATCAGGCCTGGAATGTCGGAGCGGAAGGCCGAGGCGGCAAACCTGCCCCAGGTCACCAGTCGTGGGCCGTGCAGATTCCAAAGGACCCTGCCCAGCCTTGTTCCCAGGGGCCCCGCAAGCCCTTCAGGCAATGTTCCCTCGCTCGATGACACTCACTGCCCACCTCCCAGGAGCCAGGCCTGCGGGGGTCCCGACCGGTGCCTCACGCGGCTGCAGGCGACACACACACACCAGCGACTGCCAGTGATGTGGAGAGTGCGGCTCCTGGGCCCCCGGCGCACAAGGAAGTGACGAGCAGCTACGCGGGAGGAAGGCAGCAACACCGTGGCAAGCCGCCGACTGCGGCCTATCCCCGGGCATGCGTGGTATGCACTCGCGCCCTCGAAGATCTCTCTCACATGGGCGCGCACCCCTTGAGTCACTCATCACTTCAACTGCCAGGAGTTGCTCACCGGCCCCGCCCAGGTGGCTGGGAAGTGACCCAGGGGCGAGCCCTGCCACCCGGTTCTGGAGATGATCGCAGGGGCTCAGGGCCATGGCCAAGGCCTGGCCACGGCACGGCTGCCACACGTGGGGCAGGGCCGCCCTCTGCTCGGCCGCCTGCACACCTGCCCCCCGGCCCCGCCCCTCTGCGCCAGACCTTCACTGTACACAGACGTCCCGTGGCTGGCACGGCCTCACGGACAGCGTGCCCGGGGCCAGGCCCTTCTTCTGGACCCCGGGCTGAGGGTGCCGGAGGGCTTACCCAGGTAGTAGAGGCGGTGGGAGTGGGGGCCGGACTCGTCCGTCTTCTGCACAAACTGGAAGTCATGCGGAGCCTTGTTGACGATGAGGCCCGAGTTCTTGCGGCTGCCGTGGATGATGCTGCGCAGCCCCTCCCACGAGTGCTTCTGCACCCGGAAGTGGGACGCCGGGTCCGCCAGCTCGGCCGCGCCACCCCGCTCGGACGCGGCCGCCCCGGTGGCCATCCTCTCTGTCCCCTCAGAACTCAGCGACAGGCTGTGGGGGGAGAGGATGAGAAGGGGGAATGACACCCACATTTCACCTACAAGCTGCCCCTCTGTCAGTCACTCCTGACCCCCCCTGGCGGCCTCCCAACGGTCCCAGCCCCCCTAAATATGTCCCAAATCATTCTACGTCTTCCGGATGCCACGAGCGCGTCTAAGATCCAAGCTGCTGCCACCTGTGTGAATGATGGCGAGTCTCGCTAACACGCCCCACGTGGCCCCCGCAGATCTGACCCCATCGCTTCAACCTCTTCCTTGGTTTCCTGCAGCCTGGGAGGGGGGGGCGGGACCAAGTCCTCGTCACAGCCTTCAAGGCTCTCTGTCCTCTGACCCTGCCAGCCCTTCAAACCTCATCCCCTTTTATCAGTTGCCCAGACTGGTCTTCAAACAGGTCATTCCCACCCCAAGACCTTCACACATGCTATTTCTGCCACCTGAACTACTTTTCCCCCTCTCTCTGCTTATGCTGAGATCTAACCATATCTCAGTGCAAATATCTGGCGGGGCCTCAGAAACCTTCGATGATCATCTGTGCCAAAGCCACTCTCTCCGTTAGGCGGGTCAACGATGGACATCCCCTCGGCCCCTGCCCTCAGAGCGTTTGGCACGATGCTTGTCCGTTGACCGCCTGTCCCATTCACGGCAGTGTCCCCAGACCCTCAGGAGGCCCCTGGCTCCCAGGGCGCATTCCACAGAGGGCCGTGGGACGACTATCTTGCATTAAGTCCTCTGCGAGGCATGCTCACTCACACGCAAGGAACTGACCATAAAGAATTAATTGGCAACGCTCATCGCCTGTGCCATCCAGCCTGGGGTCCAGCAGAGGACACCCGTGCCTCATTGGAGAGGCCCAGAGACACAAGCAGCTACGCACAGGTGGTGGGAGAGCCCTGGCCGCACCTCAGGACAGCTCCCCCAGCCCAGCAGCTGTGGCCGAGGCCCCCTCCCTCCCTTCTCTCCCCCGGGCTGTTGAGCACATTTCTTGAGCGGACTGGACTAGCCAGGCAAATATTTGCTTTAGGGAAATCTAAACACAGCCACGGTGACCCGGTTCCAGAAGAGCCGGGCTCTCCGGCGAGGCTGCGAGGTGAGCAGGGCGCCTCCCTCTCCTCTGTAGGCACTGAATGGCCTAGGGTCTTGCCCGATGCCGGGACTCCTTGCATTGTGGGATTAGCGGCTTTGCTCCAGGATTAGTGGCTTTCTTTTGCGGGCGGAGCGCAGGGCTCACTGGTCTAAAGTGGGAGTTGCTACCACTAGACAGGGACAGGGACAGCCCAGGCCAAGGTCTTGCCCCTTGACAGCAAGACCGCCCCCCGCCCCCGGAGTGCCCATCAGGGGAGAAAGGACTCCTGTCTCCCGCTCTGAGAGGCAACAGGACACGCTTCTGAGTGTGGCTTCCGTGAGCCGATTCTCAGTTCCCTTTCCAGCCTGACCCTGTACCAGACAAGAGACGGAAAAGCCCCCCTGCTCCATCCTACCTGACCCAGCCGGGGCTCGGGGGGCAGGGCCGGCCGGCGGTTCCCCCTCCCAGGCTACAGACAGTGCCCTTGGCTCAGCGCTTCCTGTGATGGCTTTGAAGGCACGGATCGTGGGGCCATCAGAGCTTTCAGGACACTCGGGTCACATAAACCCAAGCCGCAGAAGATGGGAGACCCAGTGAGGGTCACGGGCGGCACGTCCCAGCCCACCGCGGGGCTGGGGTTTACCTCCACGGGGCGGCGCTGGGCGCAGGCAGTGTGAGGCAGGGGCTGGGGCCAGGCTGGGCGGCGCGCCCCGGAACCCACGTGGCCCCGCGCTGCTGGCAACGAGCCCAGAAAACCAGGCCAGGGGACTCCTCCGACCAGGCCAGCCCCCACCCCCACCCCCTGAAACCGCTGCCACAATCCAGGCCTAGCTCACTGCGGAGAAATGGAGCACGACCTCCAGGGCCCTCCAAGGGGACCCCGGAAGCCACGAGCCTGGCGGAAACATTCACAAAACTACGTGGCTAACTTCCACAGTAAGGAACAATAAAAATGATCTTGCCTCCGATCACCGCAGAGCGCCCAGGGAGCAAAAATGTGATCCAGGAGATGAGAAATGAAATGAAACATCGGGAGAAACTTCTAGGAATCTTCTAGAGGTGGCCAGGCGGTCTGAGCTCCCAGACAGGCCAAGGCTTGGTGCTATGACTTGGTCTCCACTCACCTCTCTCTTCCCCAGAAGTGCAGAGAGACTGCAGGGGAGGTGGGGGAAGAGGAGGAACAGGTGAGGGAGGCGCCCTGCTTCCCGTCCTCGGCCGGCCTGCACTAAGCCTCTCCAGTGGGGGGTTTACACAGCTGGGGAAACGAAAGTGGATTCCGAGCCACTTAGGCCAGGTCCACCTACGCTTTCCTTCTGCCAATCAGCAGGACACCTCGCACACCACGAGGCCACTGGCAGGCAGCTCGGGGGCTCCGGTGCCATGTCTGCCAAGGCCCGATGGGAGTTCCGTGGCCCATGGGCTCGTGCTCCGAGAGCCAGGACCACCGCCCCCTGGGGCATCGGCCAGAGACCCCAGCAGGGCCTGCAGTGAGGGCGGCGGGCAGAGGCGAGAAGGAACTGCAGCTTCTAGGTGCCGGCCGACCGCAGAGAGAGAAGGCGGGTGCCAGGGAGGTGAGGGGCGCGGGCCCGCCGTGCTCCGGGGAGGACATGCTGAGCAGGCCTCAGGACACTTGCTGGGGCCCCGCGGGGCGGGAGGGGGGCTCCCCGGAAACAGCGGGCCCTGCTCTGCCCCCCAAGGCCTGCCCCTGGCACCGTGCGGGCCTTCCACTATCACGACCAGCCTTGCACACACTTGGTCTGTGACCGCCGGAGACCTAAGCACGCGAGGAGGGGGCCCCAGTCTCTGTCACTAACAGACTTCCTAATGTATTTGCCACCAGACACTGGGAGCCTGTGTCCGGGGGACAGGTCACAGTGCCCGACATCGCCTCCGTCTCCCGGGAGCCCTTTAGTTCCCTTCCTGCTGCCTGAGTGCTCGCTGAGCTAAGAGCAAATAAGCCCATGGGGACCGGAAGCGATTCCGAGGCAGGGCCTCTCGCTGGGGGACTTCCTGTGGTCTCCATCTCGTGGGTGTGTGGCCCCAGACGTGGGATCCACCGAGTGCCCAGGGCCTCACATGGCTGGGAAGGAGGCTCAGGAAGGCCCACCGGCCTCCCCGATACCACCCCGGACTGCTGGACCCCAACCCCACCTTCTAACCACCAGGCCAATGGTTCTCAGCTGGGCTGGATCCCACCCCAGGGGACACCGGGCCATGTCTGGGGACATCTGTGGCTGTCACATAGGGGTTCTCCTAGCATCGAGGGGGTGGGGGCCTGGGGCGCGGCCCCACCCCCACGGCGCCCGGGACGCCCCCACAGAGAATGACTCGGCCCCATGTGAGCAGTCCCGAGGCTGAGAAGCCGGGCCCTCGCCTACACGGCCGGCCGCCTCCTGCTGAACAGCCCGAATAGAGGCCTGGGGCAACATGGAACGGCAGTGGGCGGCGGGGGTCTTCCCACACCTACAACATCATCGGAAATGTGGGAACCTCTACGACGCCCCCACGGACCAGGGCCCCCGAAGCCAACCCCTTACCTTTTCCAACCTTCTGTGTGGTCGTGGTCCAGCCGGAGCTTCTTAACCTTCCGCATTAACCACTCGGCTGACCTCAGGAGGGTGTGGGGGAGCCTGCGAGCAGAGAGACCCCCGGGCTGCGGCCCCCAGCCGTCTGGGCGTGCCCGCTCGCGGCCCTCGCCTGCCCCCGACTCCAGGTGGCCCTGCATCACTCTGGGGACACCCAATGCCAAGGGTGTTCCGATGAGGCCCCCCCCCCCCGGAAATTCGAGAGGGCGCCTGGCGCTTGCCAGGCACCAGCGTCTTTTCTGCCCTCCCAAGGCGAGCAGACCCTGAGAAGACGGCAGCTTTAAGTGACACCAAGGACGCCGTCCTCGGTGCTCACCGGAAACCGGAGGGTCCTGGGTCCCCCACTGTGGCCACGCTCTGGTGCCCTTCCCGACCTCCCCTTCTCACCCTCCCACCCCTGACCGTCATCTCCAGCCACGCTGGCCTTACTCTCCCCTACACACGCCGACTCCTTCCCCCCCAGAGCCTCTGCACTTGCGGGTCCCACGGTCCCGAGTGGCCTTCCCTGCTTTCTGTGGGACTCGCCTCTCACCTCTGCAGAGGTCTCCCCGGACACCCAATCCAGAGTCACTGCTCCGTCACCCCCGCACGGCTCCCTGTCCTTCCGTGCAGAGCTAAGTCTGGGGTGGTGGCCCCGGGAACGGCAGGCGAGGTCTGGGGACAGCCGTGCTTGTCACAGATGGGGGAGCTCCTGGCAGCGAGTGTGCTGAGGCGGAGAAGCTCCGCCTTCTTAATTTGGGGGCAAAGTGAGTAAGATCCTCAGGCCCACAGCAGACACTCGAATAAACCCCTGCCGGGTTACACGGTACAAACCAGGGCGAGCCAGCATCTGCGAGGGACCACCGCCTCCCTCGCTTCACGAATGTAAAGGGTGCGACGTCCTTGGGCCTCAGGAGCTCAAATGATTGTGGAATATAGACTCTGCGGGGCCAAGCGCTTCCCCTAACCCAGTGCGCCCTGGCCAGGGTCAGTTCTGCCCCCAGGAGCCATCCTTGGTCATCACGACTGGGAGGCGCTAATCAAACCACCACGCAGGGGACGCTCGCCTGCACCCCCGCTGCACGGAGGGGCGTGGCCCCGAACAGCTCTCGTCTTGGCAGAGGCTGAGAAGCCCTGCTCCGGGCGAGGGAGCCCCTTCCCTGGGATGTCACTGCAGGGTGGCAGGGTGACACCTGTCCTGGCCTAGGCCTGGCGCGTGAGGAGGCCTTTTCGGTAGCGGTAACGCCTTCCGGTCCTCCCTCGAACGCTGTCTGAGTCAAGGGGAGCCCCGGTTTGGTCAGCACCCAAACACCTTCCTGGTGAGCCAGGCCCCAGGTGGGTGGGCAGGTGGCCAGAGGCTTCAAGAAAAAGTAAGCGGGGCCCTTGGGTGGCTCAGCCGGTCGAGTGTCCCACTTCGGCTCAGGTCACCAGCTGGCGGCTCGAGGGTTCGAGTCCCGCCTCCGGCTTGCTGCTGTGGAGCCTGTCAGCACAGAGCCCGTTTTCAATCCTGGCCACCCCCACCCCCCACCCCATCCCGCTTCCTCTGCCGCACTTGCACTCTCCCAAAAATAAACACACATTTGAGAAAAAGAAAGCGGCGCCTGGCCACAGGACCTAGACCACAGGCGAGAGATGAGCCAAAATGTCACTTGTGCTGCCCTGGCCTCGCTCTTAGTCCTGTGGTGAAAAGCGGGGTCGCTGTGGTCAGAGACGCGGTTCAAACCCTGGCACTACAACGTTTAGTCTCTGTGACCTTAAGCAACCGTTCGACCTCTTGTTACATTGTGCTTCAATTTCCGCAGCCCCAAGATGGGACTGGGCGACCTGCGTCTAGGGCTGCTGTGACAACGAAGTAATCAATAAAATCCCAGATGCACCAGAACCCACTAGTGTCCACTAGACAAGTTAGGGACAGTCGCACCGGAGGGAGGATGGGACAGAAGCTCCTTCTAGAGCCAGGACTCCCACCGAAGGGTTCGCAGTGGAGAGGACGCAGCCCCGCCCCTCCGGCCCGCGAGGGCCGTGACCCCAGGGTTGTAGAAAACCACTTCCTGCAGATGTCTACACCCTGGAGCGCCCAAATGAGTCCCACCGGCCCACCCTCCAGCCGTCGCCGCCACCCCACCGCGAGCACAACTAACCTTCTAAAGGGTCCAGAAAGCCTCCATTCCGGCTGCGGGCGTGGGATACAGACCCTGAAGGAACAAACATCATTAATGCAGCAGGTTCGTGGAGAGCCTGGCCAACAACTCGCTCTCCTTCCACTCGCGAGTCCTGATCCCCCAGCCCGATTCTCTCTCCCTGGGCACATTCCAGAGCCACCTCCAGCCCTGCAGCGCCGCCTGCACGCCCTCAACTGCGCGCGGCGGAAAAGACCTCTCCCGTCCCGCCCGCTTGTCCCGGGAAGCAGCCAGGGACCACAGCACAGCGCACACCTCCGGGGCTTGAGTCCAAGCTCCTGGAAAGCACGTTGGTTCTTGCCACTGGGGCAAGTGACTTCCTCCCGGCGGGGGGTGGGGAGAGCGACAGCGGTGGGGGGAAACGGAACGGGGCACTTGTGACGGCTCAGCGGCGGCGCGGATGGGGAAGTGTCAAGACTGGTCTAAGGCCGGGTGGGAGGCTGGACAGGGCCGGAAGGGAGGCCGCGGGACGGGGCTGGAACCTGAGGGGGGTGGGGGCTGGGGGAGGCAGGAAGCAGGTCCGGGAGGCGGCCTCGGCTCTCCGCCTGGAGCGTGTGTTTGCATGGGGAGGGGACCGCCAGAGCCCGCAGGGAAGGAGCGCGTTGCGGGTGCGGCCACCCCCGGAAGGGACGGGAGCCAGGTGGCTTGGACAGCGACGGGACGAGAGGGGAGGCCGGGGCGAGGCCGAGAGGCGGCCCGGCCACCGGAGGAGCGGAGGGGGAAGAAGGGCCGAGGAGGGCCCGGGGAGGAGGGGAACCCGAGGCGGGGGATGTTGGAACCGGGAGCGCGGCCAAAGGCAGGGCCGGGGCGCGGGGAGGCGGGGGCGGAGGGCACCCGAGAGGCCGGCCAATAGCGGGGCCGGGGTCAGGGCTGAGGCGGGGCCGGTCAATGGCGGGTTCGGGGTCGCGGCCGAGGCGGGACGGGGCGCGCGGGCACTGCTCACCGGGCTCGGGGCCGGCGCGGGGAGGCGGCCGGGCTGGGAAGGGTGTCCCGGGGCCGGAGGCGCCTCACACTAGAGGCTCCATGCCCGGGACTGCGGCCCCGGAAGTGGCGGGCGCGGCGGACAGCGGCGGCGGCGGACACGGGGGAGCCGGTGGCTCAGGCCCCTTTGACCCGGAAGTTGAGCGGCCCAAGCGGCGACCTACGATTGGCCGCCGCCGGGACGGTACCAAGGTGGCTGCGGCCCTGGGGGGGACGCGCCCTCCCGATCCCGGGCGGCCAGAGGCTTGGAATTTCCCTCGGCAGCATCTTCCGGTGGGGAGAGTTGCAGGGGACATTGGAGAGAAGCACCCCTGTGTGAGTTGGTATCGCCCAGCCGGACCGACTGCACTTATACTAATGGCGCTTAGAGAAAGCGATGTTCGCCGGGGCGTTGGTGGTATAGTGGTTAGCATAGCTGCCTTCCAAGCAGTTGACCCGGGTTCGATTCCCGGCCAACGCAGATAAAGGCGTTACTTTTCTCTCTTACCGTAGCCCAGCTGAAACAGTGCCAGTAACAGTAATACCGCTGAGCTAGTACTTTTCTTACCGTGAAACGACTTTAAAAACGATGACATTTAGAAAACCGCTTTCCCCTGCCTCTCGATTAGGGCTTTCAATTCTACACTGAGAAAAACTCAGGCGTGTTTCCGCCCGGGATCGAACCGGGGACCTTTCGCGTGTGAGGCGAACGTGATAACCGCTACACTACGGAAACCTTTGAGGGGCGGGCCTTCTGGGACGCCTATATAGCGTCTGGTTTCGGGGATTCCCGCGCTTCCGAGCCCGCGCCCCTCCGCTCGCGGCCGCTAAGGGGGGAAGAGGCCCGGGGCGGGGGCGGGGGCGGGGGGTGTCTCTGGGAAGCGCGCTCCCGACGCACACGCGCGTCTCCGTCGCTCCGTCGTCCACGCTGAGCTAGCTTGTCCGCATTTTAGACCAGTCTTTCTCTTTTTCTTTCTTTCTTTTCTTTTTTTTTTTTTTTTTAAGAGATAATAGGACAGAAAGGTAATGGCAAGAAATTAGGGTCACATTGCTGTAAAATCTGCCTCCCCCCAGAAGACCAGGATGAGCGTGAAGAGAACGAGCCAGTGGCCTCAGGTGCAGAAATTGAGGGGGTGCCAAAACACGCAGTCACCAAGATGAGTGGTATTTTCATGCAACATACCAAAACACTATGAATGGCATTAGAATTCCATAGCGAACAGTGTATGAAAACTGTACATCGAGGCAGGTCTGGGCAGCGCTTTGCCAAGCCCCAGTGGAGTCTGAGGCCACAGCAAAAATGTGCATTTGTGAATGGCTCCCCCCTCCCCCCTCCGCCGTATCCGGGAGAAAATAAGGAAACTTTAAAGTAAATGTATCACAATTCAAAACCTTAAAAACTTCACCGTAATGTTACTCTCTGCGTTGAATGGAAACAAACGCATCAGTATTTTCAACATCTACTTCAGAGGGAAAATTAACCAACGAGAAGCACGGGAAACACCTGTTGACACATTTTTCTCGATGCCTCAGCGCCCGACACGGCTCGGCAGGGCACTGTCACAGCCATATGTCATGAAGACCTATATTCCTTTCCTACTGCCGCTGTGACAAAGTGCAACAGACGGTGGCTGGGGAAAAAAAAAAAAAAAAACAGAACAAATCCACGGGCGTATTATATACGGTCCTGGAAACAGGAGTGTGAACGCTGGTGTGGAGAAGCTAAAGCCCGGGTGCGGTCAGGGCTGGCCTCGGAGGCTCGGAGGGTGGGTCACCCTGCCCTTCCCAGCCCCTGGGGCCACCGCACCCCGGGCTCTGGTCCCTGCGTGTCCCCAGCCTCGGGTTCCATGGATGCCTCCCTCTGGCACGTGACGTGGGAAGCCCACCCAAATAGCGCAAAATGAGCTCCGCATCTTGAGATCCTTAACTTCCTTGCACGGGTCTCTCGCCACGTGGGAGAGCACGTGCCCAGGTCCTGGGGGTAAGATGTGGACTTCGGAGGGCGCATTATTCGTCCCTCACTATAGACACCATTCGGTGACATCCTTTTTGACAGCAGTATGGTATTTCATCCATTCATTCATTGAACAATGATTTACTGACCACCTACTATGTGAGGGAGGCAGGGCAGAAGTTGCAGGCGTCCTGGGGGTGGTGACAGTGGGCTAATTTGATGGGAACTTAGAACCTCCTCATGCCACCCTGGCCACAGCCTCCACCCCACCTCTCTGGACACCTCCTCCACATCCACTTCCGTCCCTTCTTGCCCAGGCTGGGCCCTCCAGCCTCCTCGCTCCCCACCTGCACCCCTCCCAGGCGGCCTCGTCCTATTTTAGGGTTCAGACTCCATAGGGGCGCATGGGTGGCCCAGTGGGTTAAGTCTCCGACTTCAGCTCAGGTCATGATCTCACAGTTTGTGGGTTTGAGCCCCATGTCGGGCTCTGTGCTGACAGCTCAGAGCCTGGAGTCTGTTTCAGATTCTGTGTGTGTGTGTCTCTCTCTCTGATCCTCCCCTGCTCATGCGGTCTCTCTCTCTCCCTCTCTCTCTTTCAGAAATAAATAAAACATTAAAAATTAAAAAAAAAAAAACCTCCATCTATGCCTGGTGTGTCCTAACTCCACCCGGGCCTCCCCTCATCTCTAGACTGGGGGTCTGGATGACCATCGATGCCCTCACGCAGAGTGGGGGGGGGGTCAGGGCCATCCCAAACTGTATCATGGCCTCAACTGAGCTCCCTACCTTCCTGGAATCTGCTTGCTGTGCACTGAAACTTTGTGCCCCGGCCCCCCAGTCCTTGTGTTGAAACCTTGGTGGGGGGTTGGGGGGCGGGGCCTCTGGGACGGGATCAGGTCAGGGGGTGCAGCCCCCATGACTGAGATGAGTGCCCAAATGGAGAGACAGCAGAGGGCTCCCTGCCCCCTGCCTGTGAGCACCTGGGGAGAGGAGAGTGTCAATGAACCAGGAAGAGGCCCTCCCCAGACATGGAGCCCGCAGGTACCTTGACCTTGGACTCCCAGCCTCCAGACCCGTGAGCAACTGATGTTAGACGTTTATAAGAAGTAGTCTGTGGGGACGCCTGGGTGGCTTAGTTGACCGACTTTCGCTTAGGTCATGATCTCGCGGTTTGTGGGTTCGAGCCCCGCGTTGGGCTCTGTGCTGACTGCCAGCTCAGACCCTGGAGCCTGTTTCAGTCTGTGACTCCCTCTCTCTCTGACCCTCCTCTGCTCACGCTGTCTCTCTCTCTCCTAGAAATAAATTTAAAAAAATTAAAAAAAAAAGAAAAGTAGTCTGTGGTACTTAGCGGTGGCAGCCTGGCCAGACTCAGCCATTGCTCCTTCCTCCCCCCCCCCCTCGGCGAGCTGAGAACAGCTCCTGTCTTCCAGATGCTCCCCCAGAACCCGAGGGCTGCTGCCCTGGGCTCCCCCACCCGCATCCAATCACCCAACAAATCCAAGTAGGGCAGCTTTCAAATACACCCCAGATCTGATCACTTCTTCCCCATTGGGTGGCCATCAACCTGGTCCCTCTCATCACCGTCCTGTACCGGCCCCCCTGTGGTGCCAAGGCTCCCGCCCTCCCCACCCCCCAGTCCCTCCTCCCTGAAGTGGCCACCAGAGGGTGCCTATAAGACTGACTCAAGGCCCCCTCTCCTCTATCCATAGCTCTCCGGGGCTCCCATCTCCCTGGAGCAGAAGCCCAAGCCTTTCCCACAGTGCACAAGGCCCTGCCTGACCTGTGACAGTCCCCTCCCTGCCATCACTTCTAACCTCTCTCACTCTCCCTTACTCGGCTCCGGCACTGGCCAAACAGGAGCTGCTCCTCCAACTGCCAGACAGGGCCCCGCCCCAGGACCTTTGCATGGGCTGTGCCCTCTGGTTTCTCCCAAGTATTTTCAGGACTCATTATCTCTCCTCCTGCAATTCTCGATTTCAATGTTCCCTCCTCAGAGGAGCCTTCCCTGAGCTCCCCCCCCCCCACCTTGGCATCCACAAATTCATTTTCCATCATTTCACCATGTTCTTTCAACGGCTTATCAGTCTCTGAAACAATCCCATTGGTGGATTTGTTTTCTCATCTCTCTTCCATCTCCTCCCCTGGAGTATGGCAGAGTTTGCTTGTTTGTTTGTTGGTTTGAATTCTGCTTCTTCCATAAACATTTCTTGAAATTATGAACCAATGAGAGTTGGCCAGAGGAGAAAAGGCCTGGGGGTGGGAATGGAGCAATACAGATGGGCTTCCTGGTGGAGAAGGAGTAGATCAGAAAACAGGTTATCTCCCTATGAGCCCCGTCAAGGCCCTGAGAGCTCATTCATTCGCCTGCCAAACAAAACGACAAAAACTCCCTTAAAATGATTTCTTGAGTCGTTCAAACGCACTTGGGGGGCGCCTGGGGGGCTTAGTCGGTTAAGCGTCCGACTTTCGCTTAGGTCATGATCTCGCGGTTCGTGGGTTCGAGCCCCGCGTCGGGCTCTGTGCTGCCTGCCAGCTCAGAGCCTGGAGCCTGTTTCAGTCTGTGACTCCCGCTCTCTCTGACCCTCCCCTGCTCACGCTGTCTCTCTCTCTCTCCTAGAAATAAATAAAACATTAAAAAAAAAAACTTAAAAAAAAAAACGCACTTGGGCAGCCCTCGTGCCGTGTGACACCAGAAAGCTGCTGCCTCCCTGGCCTGGGACGGCCAGCGAGGTCGTGGGGGGCGGGGGGGCGTCACCATCTCGGAGAGGCGCCTGGGCTGAGGACGATACTTCCGTCTTGCCAGCAGGTGGCAGCAGGAGCGCGACCGCCGGCCTCCCTGCAGGGTCCCCGCCTCCCAACACCGGCCCCTCCCCCCGCCCCCCGCCCACGTCACCCTCCCTCCCAGGCCCTCCAAGTCACACACTCCCCTCCCCCAACACACAGCCCAGCCCTTGCAGGCGTCCCCAAGCGGTTCACCTCTTGGGTGAATCCAGCAGGCAGGATTGCTGGCCGGTTCTACCAGGTGTCTAGCCATTCTCGGGGTTGGAGGGAGGAAGGGAAAGAAAAAAGAAGGGAAGCCCATCGGGATTCAGTATTTCGGGGCTGGCGGATTTTGTTGCAAAGGCTAGCTGCATCAGACCCCTTTGGGTGTCCCAGAATAGCACCCATGGAATAATGGAAATACGTGCTGGGGAGTGTACTAAGGAAATGTCACACCATTTATTTTCAAAATTATTTTAAAATGTTTTGTTATTCATATTAAGGAGAGAGAGAGAGAGGGACAGAGTGTGAGCAGGGGAGGGGCAGAGAGTGAGGGAGACTCAGAATCTGAAGCAGCTCCAGGCTCTGTCAGCACAGAGCCCCATGCGGGGCTCGAACCCACAGACCCTGAGATCATGACCTGAGCTGAAGTCCGACGCTTCAGCTTCAGACTGAGCCACCCAGGTGCCCCAATTTGCTTAATTTTTTAAAAGTGTTTCTTTATTTTTGAGAGAGAACAAACTAGGGACGGGCAGAGAAAGGGGGACGGAGGATCCGAAGTGGGCTCCCTGATGTGGGGCTTGAACCCACGAGCCACAAGATCATGATCTGAGCCGATGTCGGATGCTCAACCAACTTGCTCCAGAAATGTCACACATTATTTATTTTTTATTTTTTGTCTTTCCTGGGTTCATTTTCATTTTGAGTTGTTGGGGTTTTCTTTTACTTTTTTTTTTTTTTTTTTTAATTTACATTCAAGTTAGTTAGCATCTAGTGCAATAATGATTTCAGGAGTAGAATCCAGTGACTCATCCCCTATGTATAACACCTAGTGCTCATCCCAACAAGGGTCCTCCCCAATGCCCCTAGTCCAGTTAGCCCACCCCCCACCCACAACCCCTCCAGCAACACTCCGTTTTTTCTCTCAATAATTAAGAGTCTCTTGTGTTTTGTCTCCCTCCTTTTTTTTAAATCTTATTTTTGCTTCCTTTCCCTTATGTTCATCTGCTTTGTGTCTTAGAATTCTCATATGAGTGAAGTCGTAAGATATTTGTCTTTCTCGGACTGACTAATCTCACTTAGCATGATACCCTCCAGTTCCGTCCACGTAGTTGCAAATGGCAAGAATTCATGCTTTTTGATCGCCGAGCAATACTCCATTGCATACATATACCACATCTTTATCCACTTCTCAGTTGATGGACATTTGGGCTCTTTCCATACTTTGGCTCTTGTTGACAGTGTTGCTATAAACATCGGGGTGCATGTGTCCCTTTGAAACAGCACACCTCTATCCCTTGGATAAACACTTACAAATGCAAGTGCTGGGTCATAGGGTTATTCTATTTTTAATTTTTTGAGGAAACTCCATCTGTTTTCCAGAGTGGCTGCACCAATTTGCATTCCCAGGAAATGTCACACTTTAAACTCATTTAGTGTACCCAACTATCCCATGATATGGGCACTATCATCAGCAGCAGCCCCCCTTTAGTGGTGAGGAAGCTAAGGCACAGAGAGGTTAAGTAACTCACCGAAGGTCACACAGCATGTAGTAACGAGAGTTGAGATCTGAAGCCAAGTGTTCTGGCTCCAAAGTCCATGGCAGAAGACTAGGCTGCCTTCTACACAGATGAAGTTCAAGGTAATCAAGGTACCTAAAAAGAAAGGGAAAGAAAAGTCTGTTAAGGGGCGCCTGGAGGGCTCAGTCGGTTAAGCGTCCGACTTCAGCTCAGGTCATGATCTCACACTTCGTGGGTTCGAGCCCCATGCCAGGCTCTGTGCTGACAGCTATCTCAGAGCCTGGAGCCTGTTTCAGATTCTGTGTCTCCCTCTCTCTCTGACCCTCCCCTGCTCACGATCTCTCTCTCTCTCTCTCTCTCTCTCTCTCTCTCTCTCTCTCTCTCTCCCTCTCCATCCCCCACTCGCTCTCTCTGAAACAAATAAACTTTCAAAAAATAAATTAAAATAATAATAAATTAAAATAATAAACAAGTGAAAATAATAAATAAAATAAATAATAAATACAAATAACAAATAATAATAAATAAATAATAAGACACTTGTGATATAACTGATATTCTCTATGAGCTAGCACTTTTTCAGTGAAAAACTAGTTAAAAATAATAACAGTTACCTACTAGTTAACCAACAAAGATAAACAGGGATGGTTAAGGTGCCAGATCTTGAACTAGGTGTTTGAATCACTTCTTTGTCATAACTGACCCCATGGGGGTCGAGATTCTGTTTATGCCCATTTTACACATGGGGAAAGTGAGGCTCAGAGGTTTGAGTTACTGAGGGAGCTGTGTTCTGGAGGGAGGTTGATCTCATAAAGGACCTCGCGGCTTCACCCCCCACACCACCCCCCTGCAATGGTGCCCTCTCAGTGAGAGGAAGTTCTGGGGTCGACAGACACTTTACAATCAAATTATTTGTTTCTGTGGTGCCAGAATGACCATCTTTATTCTCATCTTTATTCTCAATAGCCTGGTGGCAATTTATTGATTCCACCCCCAGGGTGGTTTGCAGCAGCTGGAAATTTCCTCTCCACCTTACATCTGCCATTTTCCTCAACTTAAGAAATGATGCCTGGGGCGCCTGTGGGGCTCAGTCGTTAAGCATCTGACTTCGCCTCAGGCCATGATCTCACTCGTGGGTTCGAGCCCCAGTGTCGGGCTCTGTGCTGACAGCTCAGAGCCTGGAGCCTGCTTCAGATTCTGTGTCTCCCTTTCTCTCTGACCCTCCCCTGCTCATGCTGTCTCCCTCTCTTTCTCAGAAATAAATAAAACGTTAACATTTTTTTTAAAAAAATAAGAAATGATACCTTTTGCTGCTACCTGTCGCAATTCCCGCCCCCTCCCCCCGGGGACCCTTCCGCTCTGCGTCTCTGTGTCAGACACACCGTCACGACCATCACCATAGGTAACAGCCACTGAAGACCCCAGAGGCGCTGTTGGGCACAACAGCGCTGTGAGCTGTGATTATTGACCCCATTTCACAGGTGGTGAAACTGAGGCCCAAAGAGCTGAATCACATGCTTGGGAGTGGAAATTTGGACCCTGGCATTCTGACTCCAGAACTCACATTTCTAAATCTCTCCGCAGTTAACCCAGCAAATACAGAAATCGGTCAAGAAATGACGACAAAGTAGGCTTGTTATTTTTGCCTCGCAGCTTAGGGGCGGTGAGCAAAGAGATGGGAGCCCCGAGTGGTTGGCTGAGGCTGTGGAAGGGGGAGCCTGGGGTGCAGGGATGAGGCTTCCCTCCCTGCCTCCCTCCTCTCATTGCTCCCCTGACCTCCCTCCACCCCGAGGCCACTGCACTGTTCGGGGTACTGTCAGCTGGGAGAGACGGGAAGTCAGGGGCGGAGTGATGGGGAGATGCGTCCATCTCTCGGCTCCCCCAGCCCCTCGAAGCTGCTGGAATTTCCCCAGGACCCTGCTTCTCTCGCGGGTGTGGGCCGCCTGGTGAACTCGGCCTCGCCGTGTGGCTCTGGGCGCGTGGCTTTCCCTGCCTGAGCCTCAGCTTCCTCATCTGTGAAATGGGGATGATAATGGTTCTTTCTCCTGGAGGGTGATGTGGGGGGGTTTACATAAACTAAGGGCAAGCCGTGGGACGGGGCACATAGTAGGGGGTTCCTTACCCAGGTCCTCCGCTGCGTGATCTCCGTGTGCCCGTCTCCTCGCCCGGCTCATCGCCGGAGGGTCACGTAACAAACAGCACAGATGCTCCCACGGGCAAGCAGGGCCACTGGTGATATCAGGCAAGGCAGGCTCTGCCTTGACCTCGCTTCTCTCATCTGAAAAATGGGAGTCACAGCAGCGCCTGCCTCCTGGGCGCTAAATAAATAGGCGGTGAGGGGCGCTCAGGTGGCTCAGTAGTTAGGGTTAAGAGTCCGACTCAGCCTCAGGTCATGATCTGATGCTTCATGAGTTCAACCCCCGCCTCCAGGGGCCTGCTTCCGGTTCTGTCTCTCTCTCTGCCCCTCCCCCACTCATGCTTTCTCTTTCAAAAATAAATAAACATTAAATTTTTTTTCAAAAACTAAATGGGCAGCAACACTGGGAAGGGCTTCCCACATCAGGCGGCTGGCACGAAGCCAGCCAGGGGGGCTGAGGCCCTGCCCCTCCCTGTTGTTGACTAGCCTCCTCCCCAACTGTCCTTTGGTCTGTCCCCATTCGGGCAGGGACGCGCCTGGCCTCGTCCGCTCTCCCTTCTTGCCATTTCAGCTCTCCCCTGCATGGCCCACGTGTCTCAGCCGTCGTTCTGCCCACAGTATGGGCAGCCTGTGTTGTGCAGGAGACACATTAATTCTACGGATGATCTGACTCCCTTCTAGAAAGTTCTCTCCTTTGAGGAAGCGAGGTCGACATGCCTGAGAGCCCATTGCGCTCGCTCCACACCCACTCTGTAAGGTCCCACAGCCTGGCTGTCTCAAGCACAGGGCCTGGGGCCAGGTAGCCTCTGGATCTCAGCCTCCACACCTGAGTATCTGCTGTGTGACAGCAGATTAGCTACTGTCCCTCTCTGTGCTCCAGGTTCTCACTGTGAAGTCTGGTTGGAGTGCAGGGTTTAAGGAGTTAATTCTTATTAAGAGCAGGGTCGCTGAGCGTTAGTGTGACCCGCCCACGGGGCCCAGGTGCCTGGGAGCCTCAGCTCTTTCCTGCCTTCGCGCTGGAAACTGCCCGTCTGCTCCCTGGCCCGCGCGGAATTCTCCTCCCGTCCCCCCTTCAGAGCCAGCCAGCTCTGCCTGCAGGACCCTGACCGCCTGGAACCCCCACCCCCCCAGCCGGGCCGCGGTGAAGAGGGAGGGAAAGGAAGGCGGGGCCATCAGAAGGAGGGATGGCCCCCGCTGGGGTCTCCAGGACACTGGGGACGGGGTCCGTTTGAGCGGGGGACACAGGGTGACACCCGCTTTTCCTAGACGGCACTGCTGAGGCCCGCCCGGCCTTTCTGCTCTTTGCTGCCCTCTGCTGGCGGGGCGGAGGGAGGCCCCCGGCGCCCAGAGCGGGGCTGAGAGAAGGGGGAGGGGGTGCGGGGGGCGCGGGGGGAGGGGCGCGGGGGGAGGGACGGCTGGCTCAAAGCACGAAGCGAGTCCGCTGTCTCCGGGCTGAATGCGACCAAATGACAGCCGTCCTTAAGGACGGCGGACCCCGGGCATTGTCTCGGGAGCCAGCGGGCAGAGGGCTGGGGGGAAGGGGCGGTGCGCCCCTCGACAACGGAGCCCCCGCCCGCCCTCCCCCCCCCCCGCCGGGCTGGGGGAGCTGCGGCCCTGCCCCCCTCGCGGGCCCTGGCGCCAAAGAATTCAGCTCCACGAAAGCCAATTAGAGCCGGCAGGGGGCCCAGCGGGAGACTCGGAGGAGGAGGGGGAGGGGCCCCACGTGAGCGGGGGGGGGGGCATGGAGGGAGGCCTGGTGGGGGCGTCGCAGAAGGGGTGAAGTTCTGTCTTTCCCCCAGCCGCTCACACCACCTCCTGGCTAGGAAGACGGGGAAGCCATCGCGACCCTGGAGGGTGACAGGGCCCCTTGGACATAAAAGGCGCAGAGGGACAGCCTGGGAAGCAGCCCCCTTCACCCCCTGCCCTCGCCCCCCCCACAGGAGAATGCTGAACAGGTGGCCGGATTTCCTTGGTCACCAAGGGTCAGCTGGTCTGTCCCTTGGCCAGCCACTACTCGGGGCTCCACTCCTCCGAGCTGGGGAGGCTGGCGGTGGGACGGACCCTCTGGGGGGGGTGGGGGGAAGCAGGCCATGCCTCCAGGAAGCCTTCCAGGAATGCTGCATGGCCAGGTGCCCTCCCCTCCTTGTCCCCTCTCTGACTCCCCCAGGCCCCCTTGGAACTTCCTGCCCCTCCCTGAGCCCCACCTCTGAGACTTCCTTCCCTTGGGCTCTTTGTTCCCCTCTCAGACTCCCCCGCTCTCTCTGAGGCCCCTTTCCTAGTCTGAGCCCTTGTTCTCTCTAAGCCTCCATCTCAGCCCTCCTCCTTCTCTGGAGAACCCTTCGCTCTCGCTCTCCGTCCCTGGGACCTGGCTTCCAGGATGGGGGGCAGGGCTCCCATCCACACACCCCCCTTCTCAGCAGCGGAGCAAGGGGCTGTGAGGCTACAGTGTGGGTGACAGGGGCTGGGGGCCGTAGCTGGAGACTACTCTGGCTGTCGCCACGGGTGGGCACGCTGGGGATTCCGTGCGGGGAGGTGGGGTAACAGCTTGTGAATGAGCGTGTGTGAGCCCACTCACAGGGGCTGCCATCTGCACACACGCACACGCCCACACACGCGTGCGCACACACACGCATGCATATTTTTGCCCACGGTAAGGCCACTAAGGAGACCCAGAGACAGAGATTCAATGACAAGAGACAGACTTGGGGGAAAACTGGGAGCAGACACCTGTGTAACAAGCAGCAGCCCTGTGAGCATTTAGAGGCCTGGCATTCCTGGAGGCACGAACAGCGGGTGCAAAGGCCCTGCGGCAGAAACAAGCTGGCTGGTGGGTAAAGAACCCAGATAATGGGAGCAGCGAGTGGTGAGGGCCAATGACCAGCACAACCTGAGCCGTGAGGTCGTGCACAGGGCTGAAGGGTACCTGGCTTCCAGTTTAGCTGGCTGAATTTCGCTTCCAGGGACTTGAATGCTCCCTGCCTTATCTTCCCCACCTATAAAATGGGTATAAAAGAATATCTGCTTCCGGGGCACCTGGGACTTTCAGTTGGTGAAGCTTCCAACTCTTGATTTCGGCTCAGGTCATGATGTCATTGTTTGTGAGATCGAGCCCCGTGTCAGGCTCCATGCTTACAGCACAGAGACTACTTGGGATTCTCTCTCTCTCTCTCTCTCTCTCTTTCCCTCCCCCACTCATGCTCGCTCGCCCTCTCATAAGAAATAAGTAAACTTAAGAAAAAAATGAGTATCTGCTTCCAAAGGATGTCAGGAGGGACATGGGTCAATACAGACAAACTCCTGGGAGCAGATCAAGGACCTGGTCTAGTGAGCACTCACTGCTGGGCTGTCATCGTTAGGATTTTGGGCTCGATCACTGCAGTGAGGGCACTCCTGGAGAGGTTTTAGGTGAGGGAGGTCAGGACCAGATCTGCCATTTGAAAGACTTCCTCAGGGGCCGCCTGGGTGGTTCAGTCGGTAAAGCGTCCGACTTCGGCTCAGGTCATGATCTTGCAGTTCATGAGTTCAAGCCTCACGTCGGGCTCTGTGCTGACAGCTCAGAGCCTGGAGCCTGCTTGGGATTCGGTCTCCCTCTTCCTGCTCGTACTCTGTCTCTTTCTCTCATATATAAATAAGCACTAATTTTTTAAACGGAAGTATAGATTTGATTTAGAAATCGCAGGGAACCGCATCTCTAGCGAGCTGGGTGCTCATGGACACAGCACTCCATCTCTCTGAGCCCCGGTTTCCTTATCCATGACCTGGGAACGCCGCGCCTGCCACAGAGAACGGTGGTCCAGATGAAAGAAGATAAACCATTGGGGCGCCTGGGTGGCTTAGTCGGTGAAGCGTCCGACTTTCGCTTAGGTCGTGATCTCACGGTTCGTGGGTTCGAGCCCCGCCTCGGGCTCTGAGCTGACTGCCAGCTCAGAGCCTGGAGCCTGTTTCAGTCTGTGACTCCCTCTCTCTCTGACCCTCCCCTGTTCACGCTGTCTCGCTCTCTCTCTCTCCTAGAAATAAATAAAACATTAAAATAAATAAATAAATAAAAATAAAGAAGATAAACCACATAAAGCGCTTGCCACAAAACCTCGGCTGGTAGTGAAACTGGAAAGTTCGCAGGCGACGGCGTCGACACAGCCTTTCATCATTTAACATCCCAAAAAGAAGTTTTCGCTATCATTTTTCCCATCGATAATCAGAAGAAAATAGCAGCCGCTCATTATTCCACTCCCTGCTGGCAACTTTTTGGCGAATAGCCTTTTACATTAGAAAAGCAAAGAAAGGGGGCACCTGAGTGGCTCAGTCGGTGAAGCATCCCACTTCGGCTCAGGTCATGATCTCACGGTTCGTGGGTTCGAGCCCCGCGTCGGGCTCTGTGCTAACAGCTCAGAGCCTGGAGCCTGTTGCAGATTCTGTGTCTCCCTTTCTCTCTCCCCCTCCCCTGCTTGCGCTGTCTCTCTCTCTCAGAAATAAAGAACATTAAAAAAAAAAAAAAAGAAAGGAAAGAAAACTGGATTCTGGCACCACGTCTGGGCTATTGTGACAAATCAGTCTGTATAAAAACATGGAGGAGCCTTGGGGTGCCTAGGTGGTTCAGTCGGTTAAGCATCCGACTTTGGCTCAGGTCCTGATCTCACGGTTCTTGGGTTCGAGCCCCGCCTCGGGCTCTGAGCTGACAGTGAGGAGCCTGCTTGGGATTCTCTGTCTCTCCCTCTCTCTGCCCCTCCCCTGCTCAGGCTTGCATGCACTCTCTCCCTCTCAGAATAAATAAATAAACTCTATTTTTTTTTAAATTTTTTTAATGTTTTATTTATTTTTAGGAGAGAGAGAGAGAGACAGCGTGAGCAGGGGAGGGTCAGAGAGAGAGGGAGTCACAGGCTGAAACAGGCTCCAGGCTCTGAGCTGGCAGTCAGCATAGAGCCCGACGTGGGGCTTGAACCCACGAACCGCGAGATCATGACCTAAGCGAAAGTCGGATGCTTAACCGACTAAGCCACCCAGGCGCCCCATAAATAAATAAACTCTAATAAAAAATAAAACTTATTTACTTTTTCTGAAATTTTGATAAGATACCCATAAAATCTGTTTCTTGTCATAACCGTTAAGTGCGTTAGGCCACCATCCCCACCACCCGTCGCTAGATCCTTTTCATCTTGCCAGATGGAAACAGCGTGTCCAAGAAACCCTAGCTCTCTGTTCCCTCCCTCCCTCCAGCCAATAGACTGTATTTTAAAACACACACACCTGCAAAATTTCTCCCACGCCTGGTGCAGCTGTGGCCCAGAGGATGTCATTATAGTATCCTTCCAAAGCCACCAGAATGTTCCCTAATGGGAACTGGCTAAGTCAACAATGATACGTCTGAATTCGGGAATGTTGAAAAGTAAAAACTAATGTAGGATCTGTGAAATAGAAAGTTGGAGGTCCTCACTGAGTTCACTGAGTGGGTCTGGAAAAGTCTCCAAGATGGATCGCTAAGAATAAAATAAAATAAATAATACAAACAGGGCACAGAATGCCTAGAGGCATAGAGCATGCAAGCAGAACAGGTTTCCTTTTATGTAAGAAGACGGCAATACTGTATCTTGTGTTTGAAACTTAATAAGAGAGTAGGGGCGCCTGGGTGGCTTAGTCGGTTAAGCGTCCGACTTTCGCTTAGGTCATGATCTTGCGGTTTGCGGGTTCGAGCCCCGTGTCGGGCTCTGTGCTGACTGCCAGCTCAGAGCCTGGAGCCTGTTTCAGTCTGTGACTCCCTCTCTCTCTGACCCTCCCCTGCTCATGCGCTCTCTCTCTCTCTCTCTCCTAAGAAATAAATTTTTTAAAAAAAAATTTGAAACTTACTAAGAGAGTAGACCTTAAAAGTTCTCATCACAGGGGGAAACTCTGTAGCTGTGTGAGGGAAGTTTCCATCATGGGGGAAACTCTATGTGATCATGTAGCAAAATATAGGACCGTCTAAGCATTATTAGATTGTACTCCATATATTAACACAATGTTATAAATTAATAATGTCTCGGGGCGCCTGGGTGGCTTAGTCGGTTAAGCGTCCGACTTTCGCTTAGGTCAAGATCTCGCGGTTCGTGGGTTCGAGCCCCGCGTCGGGCTCTGTGCTGACTGCCAGCTCAGAGCCTGGAGCCTGTTTCAGTCTGTGACTCCCTCTTTCTCTGACCCTCCCCTGCTCACGCTGTCTCTCTCTCTCTCCTAGAAATAAATAAAACATTAAAAAATTTTAAAAAAAATTAATAATGTCTCAGTAAAACTGGGGGGGAAGTAACAGATTACCCAGACACCCACCCACACCTACAGAGCAAAAAAAAAAAAAAAAAAAAGGACATAAGGAGTAAGAGTATCTATTTATTTTAGGGGTACCTGGTGGGCTCAGTAGACAGACTCTTGATCTTAGAGTTAGGAGTTCAAGCTCCATGTTGGGCACAGAGCTTGTTTTAAAAAATTTTTTTAAGTTCATTTTTTTAATTTTGAGAGACAGAGAGAATGCCAAGCAGGCTTCCTGCTGCTAGTGCAGAGCCTGACATGGGACTCGATCCCACAAACCATGAGATCATGACCTGGGCCAAGATCAAGAGTCGGACACTTAGCCGACTGGGCCAACCAGGTTCCCCCGCCAACATTTTTTTTTTTAAATGTTTATTTATTTCTAGGAGACAGAGAGAGAGACAGCGTGAGCAGGGGAGAGTCAGAGAGAGAGGGAGTCACAGACTGAAACAGGGCTCCAGGCTCTGAGCTGGCAGTCAGCACAGAGCCCAACGCGGGGCCCGAACCCACGAACCACGAGATCATGACCCAAGCGAAAGTTGGATGCTTAACCGACTAAGCCACCCAGGCGCCCCAGCCGCCAACATTTTTTTTAAAAAGGGATCTATTTTTCTGAAAGTGAAAAAAGTTTACTTGTGGACTTGAGCAAATGTGGGACGAAGCTGCAAAATACTTTGCTTGTCCTTACATCTTTCTGTGTGTAGGCAAGTTATACATTTTATACAAAATTCCTTGTGATAAAAAAATAAATAAATAAAATTCCTTGTTATAGATTATATAACATATATGTATTCTATTTATGTAATCTATATGAATAAATAATACATAGTAATGTGCGTGTATCACATAATAGTAAAGTGTGTGATCACATAATACATGTAAAAAGTGTGCATTTGCATATGCATATGCAAATGTACGTGCATATCCAAATGTATATATGTGTATGCAAATGTATGTACATATGTATATTTGCCCCCAAAACACTAAAATCTCAGAGGACAAAAGAAGCCGTGTAGCACCTGGATGCACTGTGGGAGGCAGTTGGGTGACTAGGAACAGACTTTTCAACGTCAACTTTGGGTTTTAGGGTTTGGAATTTGGTTCCATATGCGTGGATTACTTATGCAAACAAAGATCTTTTTTTTTCTTTTAATTTTTAAACGTGTGGGTTTTTTTTTTTTTTGAGAGAGAGAGAGAGACAGAGCATGAGTGGGGAGGGGCAGAGAGAGAGGGAGACACAGAATCTGAAGCAGCTCCAGGCTCTGAGGTGTCAGCACAGAGCCCGACGGAGGGGGAGGGGGGGGCTCGAACTCATAAACAGCGAGATCATGACCTGAGCCAAAGTCAGACGCTCAACCGCTCAACCGACTGAGCCACCCAGGTGCCCCAGGTTCTATTTTTTTCAAGAGAGAGGTAGGCTTATTATATGCGCCGATTTGAAGCCCTGTGGGAGATCAGGTCGATGAAAAATCAGTGAAATGACAGTGAGGAGGGAAGGGCGGGGAGGAGGGAGAGACCCAGCCTGAATCCCATCGGAAAGTGTCCACCACACTGCTCATTGAGGCCTTTCTGTCTAGAAAGTTACTGGTGGGAACGGAGGGGCCTCTGGCTCCTTAAAAGGCGCTTTAAACAAGTAATCGAATACAGTGACCTGATGGCTAATCCCTTCTATGTACTTCTTCCAAATCTTTGCTAATGAGCATGCGGTGCTTCTGCAAACAGTTTCCGAGGCTTGTAGGGTCCCCTGCAAGTGTCCCTAGGAGGTAACATGAATCGTGGGCGGATGTGGGTTTCCACGTGGACATATATTTCCAATTCGCCGAACTGTGGTTCCCGCGGTAATTCTGTGTCAGACTTTGGGAAGAGCCTCGGCCGTTTTCCACACTGACCGCCCCTTTCACATTCCCACCAGCCCCGCCCCGCTTCTAATTTCTCCCCCTCCTCGCTGACACTTGCTATTGTCTGGCTTTCATGTTCTCGCTGTCCTGGCGGGCATGAGACGCTGTCTCCTCGTGGATCACACCTGTACTTCCCTCTGACCACAGCTGCCCAGCGTCATATCACTCATCGGCAGCCTGTGTATCTTCTTTGGAGATATGTCTATTCAAATCGTTCGCTTTTTAAATTCTTTCTTCTTTTAATTGCTCTTTTTCATGTTTTTATTATTTATTTTTTAAGTTCATTTGTTCTGAGGGGGGAGGGGCAGTGAGAGAGAGAGAGAGAGAGAGCGCATACGAGAGAGAATCCCAAGCAGATTTCCGCACTGTCAGCACAGAGCCTGATGCAGGGCTTGAACCCAAGAACTGTGAGCTCAGGACCTGAGCCAAGATCAAGAGTAGGTTGCTTAACCGACTGAGCCACCCAGACGCCCCTCTTTTTTTAAAGTTCCAAATCACTCTGCCTGGCAAGGAACCATTCTTTGCCCCACTACTTTACAGATGAGGAAACTGAGGCTCAGAGAGGGACAATGCCTTGCCCAGAGTCACAGAGCAAGAACAAGTCACAGCCAGGACCGGAAGCCAGGTTGACGTGACCCTGGTGACAGGGTGGGGGCTCCTGAGTGGGTGCCCCACACACAGAGGAGGGAGGGAGGGGCCTCTAATTCCAGGTGAGCCCAAAAGGCCTTGCAGAGGAATGAAGAGGGAAATGGAGAGCACATGGCTCTGAGGAGGCAGAGGCTGGTCTCAAGCCCAGGCCCCTCCCCAGAGGAGCCCCACCCCTACCCCCACCCCCACCCCCACCATCCACCCAGGGCACATGCAGAGAGGCACACAGCCACATGTTAACTCTCAGGCCATGCTGGCACGTGGGCATAGGTGCACACACACGTGCACACACACACAGGCACCCACGTGCACACGCAGACACACACACTCGCTTCTGATTCTTCCTAACTGAAGCCTCCGTGAGATTTCAGCTCAGCCAGTGGCCTCCCTGCCTCTTCCTGGCGAGGCCTTCAGAGTGTGTGTGTGTGTGTGTGTGTGTGTGTGTCGCTCGCGCGCGCGCATGCGTGCACATGAGAGAGAGAGAGAGAGAGAGAGAGATGGAGATGGGGGGGTAAAACCACAGCAGAGGACAGAGAAATCCAGGGACGGGGTGTGGAGGGACAGGAGACCCTCCCTCTGTTCCCACGCTGAGCTGGCCTCCGGCGGCAGTCCTCAAAATAGGCCCTTGAGATGAGGAATGTTTTGACTGAATTTTCCAGAAGGGAAGGTGGGGGCTTGGAGAGGCCCAGCCCAACGGTTAGTGATGGGACTGGCGTTCGGACCATTAACTCTGCTGGGTGGACTGCACTCCTTTTTGCTTTCCTTTTTTAAAAATTATTATTAAATTTTTAATGTTTATTTTTGAGAGCGAGAAAGCGAGCACTAGGAAGGAGGGGCACAGAGAGAGGGAGACCCAGAGTCTGAAGCAGCTCCACCCCTGTCAGCGCAGAGCCCAGCATGGGGCTCGAACCCAGGAACCAGATCTTGACCTGAGCTAAAGTCGGGCGCTTAACTGACAGCCATGCAGACGCCCCTTGGTTTTTTTTAAATGGTTTCACAAAGGATGTCGGCGGGGCTCAGTGAGTTAAGGGTCCAACGTTGGCTCAGGTCATGATCGCACGGTTCATGAGTTCGAGCCCCACACAGGGCTCTGTGCTGACCCCTCAGACCCCGCTTTGGAGTCTCTCTCTCCCTCTCTGCCCCGCCCCCTGTGCCCATCTCTCTCTCAAAAATAAATAAACATTAAAAAAATAAAATAAATGGTTTCACAGAAAGATCCCGATCTCCTGCTTCTCTGGGAAGGACATGGCAGACGAGGCCGACCCGCCCGGCCGCTGTGGCGTGTGCGATGGTCACGTCTGCTTCTGTGTTTTTGAGGCTGCGTCTGTGTGTTCCCGGGACAGGCTGTGCCCGACTGCGGTGTGAGCGTGCATGACTTCACAACCCACGGTCGTCCTGTGTGTGTGCACGTGGCTCTGTGGGCCCATGTGTTTGGGCGTGTGTCTCTGTGTGTATTTGTGACACGTGTCGGTGACCACATTGCGTGCACGTGGCTCTGTGTGTGCACGTGAGTGTGCGTGGGGACACGTACCTGGGCCCTGTCTGTGTAAATGTGTGTTTTACGTGGTCAGCTGCCTGTGACTGAGGGAGGGGCGTCCACAGGCAGCCCAGACACGCCGCTGGGACTCTGTGTGAGCCCACGTGCACACGCGTGTGGAACCAGTGTGTCCGGTGACCGTGTAAGTGTGTGCACGTGTGTGTGGACGCGACCGTGATGCGTGTCTCAGGGGTGCTGCACGGCTGTGCTGGTCCTGTGCAGAGAAAGCCCTTCGCGCTGGCCTCGGGCTCTCCTCCTCGAGTGACTGTGTCCGTGGCCTTCTGCCCGAGTATTTGTGGCCCTGGGGGTCACCTGTGTGATGCTGTGGGACGGGGTCTGGGACGCGGTGGGTGTCCCAATGCGGGGCAGCTGACGGTGCATGTGTGGCCCGGGGTGAGAATGTGGGGGTGGTGCCCTAGGAGGTGTGCAAGGGTGTGGCCACGGGGGGGGTGTCCAGCCTCCTCGCCCCTCCCGACCAGCCCAGTGCATTTTCCCAGGACACCCCAGGCCAGAAATGGGGACGCACCCCCTCCCTCCTCCTCCCTCCCCGCCCTCCTCACTCCCTCCCCGTCCCCCACCCTCTCTCCTTTCGCTTCCCCCCACCTCCGGCTCCCAGTGGGGAGAAGTGGCCACAGGCCGCCATCAGCTGCGATAGGCTTAAGTGGCCCATCTCCTGGGCTGCCTGGCGCCCTCTGGAGACACCATTAGGGTAATGAGCCCCGGCCCCTCCCAGCCCCAGCACACGGCAACCACAGGGGGGTCCCAGGCCCTCGGGCCGCCTGCCTTCACGGGGAGGGGGTGGGGAGCCGCAGGGAGAGCCCCAGAGAGGCACACAGGGTCAGGAGGGGCGGAGAGACGGGGTCGGGGGGAAAAGAGAGACACTGAGAGCCAGAGACGGAGAGCCAGAAGGAGACAGAGGAAAATGAGATGAGACAGAGAGACAGACCAAAGGTCAGGTGAGGAAGGGGAGGGAAATGAGACAGAAAGGAAGGCATGAGAAACCAAGAATAGACCGAATAGACCGAGAGCAGGACAGGCTGGGGGCCAGGCAGGACGGAGACACACGACAGAGAAGGGAGGTGGCAGCGGGAGGGGGAGATGAGAGAGAGACAATCACACACACGCAGACACGCGCACACGTGCACACACATGCACACACACGCACACAACTAACAGGTGGAAGGCACTGTCTTTTATAACCTAATCTCAGGAGTGACAATCGTCACCTCTGTGTGACCACATCTATTGGCCACACAGACCCAGCCTGACACGGAGAGGGAGAACCCCACTCCGGGTGTGAATCCCAGGAAATGGGGTGGGGGGGAGCGTTGGGGTCCCTGTGGGAGGCTGACTTGGATTTGAGCTCCCACCTCTGCATCTATAACATCGTAGAGACACTCATTTTCCCGGGCCACCGGGGGCTCCCCGTTTTGAGTCAGTTCTCCGGGGGTCTGCGCGGGCATACTTGCACTCTTTAGGGATCTTTGGGTTACAAGTGAAAGCAACTCAACTCAAACTGCCTTGAAAAAAATATATAAAAAATGTGGGGGGACTTGCTGGCTTGTGGAACTGGGAAGTCCAGGATTAAGCTGGCTTCAGACACGGCTGCATCCAGGGGTTCAAACACGGTCCTCTCTGTCTTTCAACTCTCCATGCAGTCACGGCTCCCCAGACACACGCCCGACTCTTCTAGCAACGTGGACACAAAGAAGCTTCTCTATGGGATCGAGGAGAAGGGTCCCGATGAAGTATCTGATTGGCTCAGGTTGGATTGTCCCTGAAATCAATCACTGCGGCCAACTGGATGGGAGACGCTGATTGGCCAGACCGGATCACATGTCCCGCCCTGCGGTCCTGAGAGGATGGAGCCTCTTAAATAACAGCCTCCCCCTCAAACCAGGTGCCGAGCAAAAAAGAACATTCCAGTCAAGCCTGACATGAGACTAATTACAAAACACACCCAGCTTTCATAGATGTTCAAAAAAAAAAAAATGCATGGCTTAGAATCAGTGAAATGGGATATTATTATCCCCATTTTATAGGTGAGAAAGCTAAGGCACAGAGAGGGTAAGTTCCTCTCCTCCAGACACACAGCCAGGAGACAGGTGTGCCAAGGTTCGAGCCCCTACAGTGCAGTCTGGACCCCCGGTGCCCAAGCACTATTCTGCACAGACTCGTGCCCAAAGCTCAGGCTAGTGTCTTCCTCAGAACACAGACACCTTTTCACAGCTTTTCTGTGGCTGCAGTGCTCAAAAAATGGTCAGTATTCCCAGAGCTGGTTCTAACATGACCAGGCGTGCTTCCCATGTCATTGAAGTGCTTTTCACTTGAAGAATCCTTAGGGGCTCCTACGTGGCCCAGTAGCCTGGCCATTTCTTGGCCATTTTTTTCTTCTGGAAGCTTCTCCGGGCTTGAGGCATTATACGATGGCATTTAAATGCACCCGGTTTAGAGCCACACTGAGGAGGATCAAATCTCCCCCTCTGCTGCTACAGAGCTGTGGGTTTTGGGAAAGTATACCTAACCTCTCTGTGCTCAGTTTCCTCGCCTGTCAAATGGAGCTGTTGTGAGGATCACACTTATTAAAATTGTATCAAATTTTATTTTTTAAAAATGTTTTATTTATTTCTGAGAGAGAGAGAGACAGTGTGAGCAGGGGAAGGTCAGAGAGAGAGGGAGACACAGAATCTGAAACAGGCTCCAGGCTCTGAGCTGTCAGCACAGAGCCCGACACGGGGCTCGAACCTACGAACCGTGAGATCATGACCTGAGCTGAAGTTGTGCACTTAACCAACTGAACCACCCAGGTACCCCCAAATCATATCGAATTTGAGAATGGTGCCAATACCCATTAACCTTAGAGGCAGTTTGCCTTGGCTAACATTCCAGTATCTTTTTTTTCTGGTGTGAGTTTCATGGCTGGCTAACATCGCCCTTCCCTCCTCCCCAAAGTTAACCACTGATGCCGTCCACCAAAGATGTCTAGAATTTTCCCAGGCAGAATTGCACTTCTCTGGTCCCCATGAAGTCACATGGGAGCCATGAGATTTGCTTTGATCAATTAAATGTGAGCTGAAGTGACCCGTGCCCTTCCCAGATGGAAACTCCTACACCCAGCATACAACTTGTCACATTGTCTCTTTCCATCAGCTACAGTGACCAGCAAATTTGAGGTGGTGGTGGCTGGACCAGCCGGTACGTGCAGAAGGAGTACACAAAAAACCCTCAGCCAAACCCCAATAGAGGGATGAATGCAAGCAAGAGATGCATCTCAAGGTTTTGAGCCACTGAAATTGGGGGGATGTTTGTTACTGCATATAACCTTAGCCTTCCCTAACTGATAAACCCAGTGCTTCCTGAGATCTCATTGTATCCACCCCAGACACAACCAGAGATTTTGCATGACTCTGCTCCAATACATAGATATAGCATAGCTGGTGGTATGACTACGTCCAGGACAATAGAAGTCATTTTTGTGACTGTGACCTTGGCAACATCAGTCACTGTGTGCTCTTCAGCCAGAAGTTCAGACTCCGGGTTGAGGGCTTGGAAAAAAGCATTGTCCGTGTCACAATCTCCCCTGATGTCTGTACGTATCTCCATCCTTTTTTTTTTTTTTTAATATTTTTATTTTATTTTTGAGACAGAGAGAGACAGAGTACAGCAGGACAAGGGCAGAGAGAGGGAGACACAGAATCTGAAACAGGCTCCAGGCTCTGAGCTGTCAGCACAGAGCCTGATGCGCGGCTCGAACTCGCAGACCATGAGATCATGACCTGAGTCAAAGTTGGACGCTTAACCGACTGAGCCACCCAGGTGCCCCTCTCCATTCTTTCTCATAGCTGGCTCTTTGGGGACCAGTGACATTTTAAAGCTCTGCCTCCCAACCATCTTGGTGATGACTCATTTTTTAAATTCCTAATCCAGTAGCGATCCTGCATACAAAGAAATTGTCTCCCTTTCCCTCCCACACCTTTCCCCTCCCCCCAGACACAGGCAGAAAAAGATCTTCATCTGCCATCACTGTGTGGGCCAGCCCTCTGTCCCTGCTGGACTCAGTTTACCTCGTAGTGGTTCAGATATGTGGTTTTTCCAGTATTATTGCTCTTTGCTTTGGTTGAGCTGGGAGCCTGATGTCACAGACATTATTTTCTTTAAGCAAGACTCCCTGCTCCATTCTGTGGAAACTGTCCATGCAGACCTCATCTCCCTTACCACCTCGGTTAAGATTCTCTGGGTTGGGGCGCCTGGGTGGCTCAGTCAGTTAAGCATGTGACTTTGGCTCAGGTCATGATCTCACGGTTTGCAGGTTTGAGCCCCGCATCAGGCTCTGTCCTGACAGTTCAGAGCCTGGAGCCTGCTTCCAATTCTGTGTCTCGCTCTCTCTCTGCCCTTCCCCACCTCACACTCTGTCTCTGTCTCTCTCAAAATAAATGAAACATTAAAAAAAAAAAAAAAAAAAAAAAGAACAGCCTCTGCATAGAACATTGCATGACTATTCTCCATTAACAGAATTTAATTGCCTCCTAAACTCAGCTTCAGGGGATTCTGGGAATTGTAGTTTCTAGGCTTCCAACCCCAGCAGTGAGGCAAGTAGAGGGAGAGAGGTCCCAGCCTGTCCACCTCCACCTAAGACCCCAGACACGTGGATGGGACCAGCTTAGACCTTCCGGCCCGTCTCAGCTGCCTTTTTTTTTTTTTAATATTTTTTATTTATTTCTAGGAGAGAGAGAGAGAGACAGCGTGAGCAGGGGAGGGTCAGAGAGAGAGGGAGCCACAGACTGAAACAGGCTCCAGGCTCTGAGCTGGCAGTCAGCACAGAGCCCGATGCGGGGCTCGAATCCACGAACTGTGAGATCATGACCCAAGCGAAAGTCGGACGTCTAACCGACTAAGCCACCCAGGCGCCCCTCAGCTGCCTTTTGAATGCAGCTGCATGAATGAGCCCGGGCAAGAATCATCACAGAATGATGGCAAATAATAAATTGTTGTTTAAGCCTTTACGTTTTGGAGATGATTTGTTACACAGCAATCGGTAACTGATACATTACTGGCTTGTCGAGAGAACGCCCTTGAATGGACTAACTAATTGCTCCTTTGAAACAACCAGACAATGGCTTCCTAGAGGAAGAAGATGCTTGAGCAGTTTCTCTCTGTCTCTGTCTCTCTCTCCCTCTGCCTCTGCCTCTGTCTCTCTCCCTCCCTGCCTCTTCCCTCTGCATCTCCACGTCTCTGCCTCTCTCCCCGCCCCCCTTTATGCTTGGGACCCTGGGGTTGGGGGTGAGCCCCGTTGAGCCAGGTGGTCAGAGAACCTGACACCCAGAGGATTAGCTGCTCTGCCCCTCGCTTCCCGCGCCCCAAGGGATTTGATGCCCCTGACTTTTTAACTCCACTTTGATTAAATTTCCTCCTCTTCACCTGTGAAGTCCCACGCACTCACCGTTCACTCTGTGCACGTTCCCAGTCCCTCCAGGTCCTCTGGGTCACCAGACGGCCACACCACTGCACCTGCCTGGGTCCGGGGATCTGAGCCTCCCAGGCCACACCTCCCCCCTCCCCCCCCCCCGCCCCAACATCCCCCCCTCCCCCAGCACCTGCATGGCCATTCTCCGCCTGGGAGACTTGGAATATCAACCATGATCTCACTGAAAATGCTACTTGAAGACAAAATCACAGGTGAGCTGCTTACATCCCCACCTTCCTCCTGCTTGTTTTGAGGAGACACAAACGTGTGAAATTCGTGTTTCTCACCCCCTGAGTTTTTTAACCTTTGATTTTTTAAATAATTACAGGCGCCACAGGAAGTGGCAAAAAGAAGCAAAAAGAGCACAGCCAACCCTGGCCCCCTGCCCCCGGCCTCCGCCCATCGTGGCATCTTGCATGACTCTGGCACATTCTCTGAACCAGGGACTCGACACTGCTACACGACTGTTAACCAGACTATGGGCTTTCACTTCCCAGCTTTCATTTTAAGCTCCCCTCGTGCGCACACACCTAAGTGCGTGTGGACACAATTCTGGGGCTGCACATCCGTGACCCACACGTGCAGCCCTGAAGCCGAGCCCGTGAGGCGCTCACGCGCAGTGTTGCGTGCACACACATGGACAGCAAGTTCAACTGCAGACACAGACGCCCACGGTCGCTCCCCCAGGCGCCCGGGTGCACGCAGCTAAGCACACACATGCATGTACAGGGCCCCTCAGACACGCGTGGGCTCATTGAACATCTGTATAGAAGTCACACGCATGTAGTGACATCCATGTGTCACACACACACGCCCACACACACACAACACAGTCTTGTGCATACAATGACCCACGCTGGAAAAATCCATACAGGGAATTATTATTAATAATCATCAGTGCCCCCCCCCGATGCTGGTCACCATGGTTTCAGGAGGCTGTTGTCTATATTTACCAGTTCCTCTGTCTCTCCCTGCCCCTCCCCTCCCCTCCTCATCTCTGTCTCTCTGTCTCTCAGTATTTGAAGAACCCATTTGCCTCCCTGGTATGAGTTTTTCTGCCTTTGAATTTAATAGGTATAGAAATCTATTCAAAGTTCTGGAAGGGAAGAGAAATAAAGCTGGACCGAGGCCAGTGAGTATAACCCTCACGGCCCCCTCTCTAGGCTCTGTCCTTATTTGGGTGTTGGAGGAAGGGATCCCGGCGGTGGCCGGGGGGGGGTGGGGACTTGGGGAGGCTCTCCCAGACCCCAAAGCAGGTGCTCAGGCCATTAGGCCCGCCTGTTCCTCACCCTGCCAGTCCCTCTGTGTGGTACGTCAGATATTCTGGGCTGTTCCCCAGCCTCTCAGCCACTTCCCACCTGACCTCTTGGTCTCAGCCCCCAGCACCCCCCCAACATCCATCCAAACATGAACACCTGCTCCAGACCCTGTAAACCTGACCCTCATCAAACCTCGCCACCACCCGGCCCGCCTCACAGGCCAGGATCTTGGGAGTCCCCATGACGCTCCCTCTGCTTTCAACCCCGTCCCACCTCTTCACATGTAGCTTGGTCTCAGCAGACATCAGAATCAGGGGACTTCCAGGGACATTTCCAGCCGGGATCTTTCTCCCCCGCTTTGCTCTACACAGGCCTGGTTGTACGCAGGATGGGCCGCGTCTCCTTGCATCCGTCCAGGGCCTTTGCACATGCTGTGCACACCCCCAGTAATACCCTCCTCACGGCTTCTCCTCAGTTGTGCCAATGCATTCTTCCACCTCAGCTCAGGCCTCGCCTCCTCCAGGAAGCCTGCCCCATTCACCTGTTACGTGTGCACTCACGCCGCCCTACACTTTTCTCCAGCTGCCTGTGTGACGCAGTTTCTCCAGCCACTTCCTTGCCTAGCGCCTGTCTCCCTTTCTAGATTATAAACCCCATGAGGACAGGGGTATTTGTCTACCTTGTTCATTGCTCATTTGGAACAATGTCTGGCACACAGCAGGTGCTTAATAAATACTTGCTGGATGAACAAATCAATGATGAGATTTCCAACCATCGGGCCATGACTGAGTCAGATGCGCCCAGACTTTGGGGGTGATTCAAACACAAAAAAGAGGGGATGGAGATGGTCTTACTCATTGTATTTTTAAAATCTTTTAATGTTTATTCTTTTGAAAGAGAGAGACAGAACACAAGCAGGGGAGGGGCAGAGAGAGAGGGAGACACAGAATCTAAAGCAGGCTCCAGGCTCTGAGCTGTCAGCACAGAGCCCGACGCGGGGCTCGAACCCACAAACCGTGAGAGATCACAATTGGAGCTGAAGCACTTAAATAACTGAGCCACCCAGGTGCTCCTGTCTTACTTTTAAAGGGGAGTTTTATGGGGCATCTGGTGGCTTAGTTAAGCGTTCTGACATCAGGTCAAGATCTCACGGTTTGGGAGTTCAAGCCCTGCATCAGGCTCTGTGCTGGCAGCTCAGAGCCTGGAGCTGCTTCGGATTCTGTGTCTCCCTCTCTCTCTGCCCCTTTCCCGCTCATGCTGTCTCCCTCTCTCTGTCAAAAATAAATAAATGTTAAAAACAATGTTTAAAAAAATACTTTAAAATGAGCACATTTAGGGGCGCCTGGGTGGCTTGGTCGGTTAAGCGTCCGACTTTCGCTTAGGTCATGATCTCGCGGTTCGTCGTGGGTTCGAGCCCCGCGTCGGGCTCTGTGCTGACTGCCAGCTCAGAGCCTGGAGCCTGTTTCAGTCTGTGACTCCCTCTCTCTCTGACCCTCCCCTGCTCATGCTGTCTCTCTCTCTCTCTCTCTCCTAGAAATAAATAAAACATTGAATTATTTTTTAAATGAGCACATTTACAGACAGGACAATTCTGCCTCCAAAAACTTGTACAAAGACTCCGTCCCAAAGAGCTCGTTCCAAAGTCGCTTCACCCCTACACCGTGAACCACCTAGATGTCGGGTGACAGGCGCTCCTCACTTCGGCTGCGGGAGAGGCCATGGGGAAACCTAGCAGGGAGAGAAAGTCCAGTCAGGAAAAGATGTTTTCCCTCCATGAAGGGAAAGGACCTGCCGATGGCTCCTCCCACGAATTCTCTCTCTCTCTCTCTCTCTCTCTCTCTCTCTCTCTGAATAATAAATATACAATAAAAAAAACAGACTAAAAAAATCTAGGTTGTCACTTGCGCTTATAGCTTGGGGGTTCCAAAGACTGCCACCTGGGGTTGGATAATTTGCCAGAGAGGCTCGCAAAGTTCAAGAAACACAGTTTACTCACAAAATTACTGGCTTTTTATAAAAGGATACACTCGGCAACGGTCGGATGGAGGAGGCTAACAGAGTGAGGTACAGGGAAGGGTCCAGAGCCTCTGTGCCCTCCCTCCAGGGTCCCCACGTGCTCACCAACCCACTTCTCCAAACCCCGATGCAGGCATGATAGATTGACTCATGGGTCACTTCACCTTTAACGCTCTTAGTATTTAGGAAGTTCCAAGGGTTTGAGGAGCTCGGTGCTGGGAACGGAGAGAAAGACCAAATACACCTCTCTCTACATCTAGGTCTATCTTATTAGAAATCACAATATCATGGGGCGTCAGGGTAGCTTAGTCGGTTCAGTGTCTGACTCTGGATGGCAGCTCCGGGCATGATCTCACGGTTTCATGAGTTCGAGCCCCATATCAGGCTCTGTGCTTGGGATTCTCCTCTCCCTGCCCCTCCCCTGCTCATGCTCTCTCTGTCTCTCTCAAAATAAATAAATACACACACACACACAGACACACACACATCACTCAATCTCCCCAAGGAAACCTCCTCCTGGCTTTCCCTCTCCATAGTTCTCTTTCTTCCTCATGACCCTGAAACTGTATTGTGCACCTGTCACTCCCGTTCCATGGCCAACGCTGTCCCCGGTCTTCAATCGCTCCTTGTCCTCCAAGCCTTTCTCCACACAAGACTCTGACACAAAAGGCAGCCAGTGCTCACACCTATTAGGATAAAACCAACCAACCAAACCAACAACAAAACAGGAAATGGCAAGAGAGGGTGTGGTTGTGGAGAAATTGGAGCCCTGTGTGCCCTGTTGGTATGTAATGTAAAATGGCCACCATGGAAAATAGCAGGAACAGATTGGCATTTCTCAGACGTTAAAAATGAAATTATCACATGATCTCACAATTCCAGTTCTGGGTAGGTAACACAGAGGAACTGAAAGTGGGGGCTTGGACACCTGTGTGGATGGTGGCCCTTTTTACCATTACCAAAGGTAGAGCCAACCAAAGCGCCAATCAAAGAAGAAACAGACCAGCAAAATGTGGTCTATCCACACAGTGGGACCGCATCCGGCTTTGAGAAGGAAGAAAATGCTGCCACCTGCCACCACGTGGATGGACCCGTAGGTCACTGTGCTCAGTGAGAGACGTCAGACACAAAAGGACAAATTCTGTGTGACCCCACTCACAGGAGGTCCCTAAAGGCGTCCTGTCCACAGAGACAGAGAGTAGATGGTGGGAGCCGGGGGTGGGGCAGGGGGTGGGGAGTCAGTGCTTCATGGGGATCAAGGTTCAGATCTGCAAGTTGAAAAAGTTCTGGAGATCTTTTCACAACAGTGTGAACATACTCAGTGTTATTGAAATATGCACTTAAGAAGATAGAGATGGCAAATTTTATGTTATGTTTTCACCACAATAAACAAAATGCATCCAACTCTCCCCTCCTCTGCATCTGTATCAGCTTCCAGAACAGTTGGAAAACTGACCCAATCAAAGGAGGGACGCGGACAGTGAAGTGAGACTTTAATCAACGTTCTTGCAAAATCAAGGTGTCTGACAGGCAGGCACACTCACACTCGGGGCAGTTACAGCAGACAATTTATCTCCTAGTCGGCAAGCCCCTCCCCTGATGCCTCATTGGCTGAAAACTACAGAGGTTACAGCCCTACCCGGAAGTTGCCTAGCCCCCGTAAGCAATAAAGTAGTCTGATTGGAACAAATGTACATTTCCCGAGCCTGACGCAGGCTTTCAGTCCCTCCTTTGTTCTTTGGCGCGTGCTCATTGCAAACTCTGTGAAAATAAAAACTCCGAGAAACGGAGAGGGAGGAGGGAAGAAACAGGAAGTGAACCAGCCCTCTAAAAGTGTTTGGGACTATAAATAAAAATATTTAAAAAAAAAAAAAAAGGGGCGCCTGGGTGGCTTAGTCGGTTAAGCGTCCGACTTTCGCTTAGGTCATGGTCTCGCGGTAGTGGGTTCGAGCCCCGCGTCGGGCTCTGTGCTGCCAGCTCAGAGCCTGGAACTTATTTCAGAGTCTGTGTCTCCCTCGCTCTCTGACCCTCCCCTCTTCACCCTATCTCTCTCTCTCTCTCTCTCTCTCCTAGAAATAAATAAAAATATTTAAAATAAATAAATAAAAGTGTTTGGGACTGCACTGGGGGAGAGTTCCTTATTATTTCCAATAGGTTGTACACCTATTAGCTAGACAGCACAGCTTTTATTTGGTATTTCTGAAAATGAATCATCTCCCTTACTTCTCTCAAAAACACCAGGTGTGCCCGACACCCAGGGCGCCCCCGTCTCTGCACCTTGCTTTCTCCTGCCCACCCCCAGCCACTTTGGCATTCCTGGGGCCCAGAGCACAAGCCCCCTCTACCTCCAGGAGTTAGCTCCCTGCCTGGGTCACCCTTCCCCCAAGCGGTCAGATCGCTGGCTCATTCTCATTCTTCATCAGCTCAGCCTACATGTCACTTTCTTCTTTAGAAAACCCTTCCTTGACCACTCCCGAACCTAAAGTAGCCCCTCTCCCCTAAGCCACTGTGATGGACATTAGAAATGACTTGCTTTTAATAAACAGAACATAGTCAAGGCAATGGGATGCTCGGATCCTTGCTTTCACAGGTTCAACGCAGCACGAAAAGCACAGCACCTAAAAGGCAGAAACAACCCAAGTGTCCAGGAATGGGTGAATAACCAAAGGTAGTATATGCTCATGACATGCTGAGTAGAATCAGCCACACACCACAGAACGAACACTGTTATGATTCCACTCATCTGAGGCATGAGTGGAAATGTTTGGATGATGAAAATGTTTGGAAACAGGGTGATGGCTGCACCACACTGTGAATGCATGTATGTATGTATGTACTTTTGAGAGAGAAAGAGCATGAGCAGGAAAGAGGGAAAGAGAGACGGGATTTTAAGCAGGCTCCATGCTCAGCACAGAGCCGGAAGCAAGGCTCCATCCCTCGACCCCGGGATCATGACCTAGGCTGAAATCAAGAGTCGGATGCCCAACCGATCGAGCCACCCAGGTGCCCCCCCCCGATTGTGAATGTACTTAAACGTACATGAAACTGCACACTTAGCGTCTTCATATATATTTGCCATTTTATCCATGTACACATGTAACCAACACGAACACACACGTACAAAGTAACGGGCTGATGTTTCCATGATTAAGTTACAAGAGAAGCTGACTTCTATCTTGCTAGAGGGCTATTGTCTCCTGGCCTTGGATGGTTTAATGAAGCAACTCACCGTGTTGGGGACGCCACGTGGCAAAGACCTGAAGCAGCCCCCTGCCAACGGCCTTCCAAAAAACCGAGTCCTGCTAACAACCCCGCGAGTCTGGAAGTGGATCCTTCTCCAGTCAGACCTTCGGGTCTCACATTGTACAGCCTGAACGGCTGTGAGGCAGAGCGCCCAGCTAAGCCATACCTGAATTTCTGAATCACAGAAGCCATGAGACAATCTTGTTTAGGCCACTCTATTTTGGGGTAATATATTAGGCAGCAACAGCTAACTTTATTACTGTTGTTATTATTATTAGAGTAAGTTTTATACGGTGACTATGTGAGCTTTCATAGACATTCCCGAGGGTGGAGTCCCTTTCTCCCAGCCAGGTGCTGGTCCTATTCTTAACCTCAGTTTCCTCATCTGTAAAACGGGGTCAATATAGGAGGGTAATGAGGATGAAATGCAGATAAAGTGCTTAACTGGGGCCCTGCACATGGGGGTGGTCAGGTACAGGGGCTCCTGTGATGAGGAGGATCGGGAACGGGGACTGTCTCATTTCCGTCTTGTCTAGGGTCACAGGCTCTGAGCTCCCGGGGGGTGGGTGGGGGTGGGGGTGGGGTGGTGGCGTTCAGTACTGTTTGTTAAATGCAAGCTCTGTGCATCTGTGTTCTGGCTGTGCACCCCGTCTGCTCGTGGGGGGAGGGGTCCCTGCCGAGGGTCCCTTGCGTGGTGGCTGCGTGTGCGCCCCCTGCCTCCCGGGATGTGAGCATCACGTGCATGTCCTGTCGTGGGGGTCGAGAGCGACTGCGGGGGTGGGGGGAGGGGGGCCTGGGGCCTGGGGAGAGCTGGGGGAGGGAGGCGGCGAGCCTCGCTCTGCCGAGCCCCCCCTCCCTCGCCTCCCGCGGAGTCTGGAGACCCTCCGCGCAGCCACTTCAGCGCGGCACTCTGCGGAGAGGACACGCGGCCGGCGTTGCCCCGGCAACACCGGGATGCCCGGCAACAAGTCCGCGCAGCGCGTCACGTGCCCGGCGCGGACCAATCCGGGGGCCCGCGCGGAAGCAGGTCAGCCCGGGCCAAAGTCCGCCTCCCTCCCGCCTCCCTCCCGCGCGGGCTGCTCGGAGCTAATTACCGTAATTGCGGAGGGAGAGCTCCGCTGCGCCGGTGCGCGGGGCCTGAGGCTGGGGCTGGGGGGCTGGGCGGGCCCCGAGGAGCTGAGCGCGGAGGCCGGGCGAGCGGGACCCTCTCCCTCGTGCGTTCTCGAAGCTGTCCCGGTAGCCACCGTCAGAGCGCTTATTAAGCGCCTACTGTGTACACCTGGTGTAGGGGGCGAGGGATGGCGGGCTTGCAGTGGGGGTGGGGAACCCGAGCCTTCTCCAGATGGGGCAAATCTGGATCAGATCAATGGGTTTGATTCTTCCTATTTGGGGTCTTAAACTCTTGCCTGTACTAAATCACACACACACACACACACACACACACACACACACACACACACACTGCACCTCTCTGAGTCTGTTTCCTTTGGTACAAAAATACGGAAAGGTTGCTTTTGAAGGGAGTGTATACAAAACTTAGCGCGGAGCAGACGGGGTTCCAATCCAGTCTCTGCCATTTACCACTGTGTGACTCGAGATGAATCCCTTAACCTCTCTGAGACTCTGATTTCTCATCAGTTAAAATAACAAATGGGAGGAGGCAGTATTTATTGGTGAGAGTTTGGAGTGTTTCTTGAGAGTATGTGTCTGAAGCTTATGGTGTGTACTCAGTAGACAGAAGCTAATCATCATCATGGTCTAGCTTAAATTTTTAAAAATGTTTTTTTATTTATTTCTGAGAGAGAGAGAAAGAGAGAGAGAGAGAGGGAGGGAGGGGCACAGAGAGGGAGACACAGACTCGGAAGCAGGCTCCAGGCTCTGAGCTGTCAGCACAGAGCCCGACACGGGGCTCGAACCCACAAACCGTGAGATCATGACCTGAGCCGAAGTCGGACGCTAAACCGACTGAGCCACCCAGGCTCCCCCCAGCTTTTTTTTTTTTTTTTTTAATTTTTTAATGTTTTTTATTTCATCATGGTCTAGCTTAATTATGAGCTGTGAGAACTTCCAAGTGTCCCTTAAAGGCTCCTTATTGTTGTTGTGTTTGTTGTTTTTTGTTTTTTGTTCCGGCCCCCACCCCCACCCCCGCGGTAGGTAAAATAAAGGGATTGGGAAGAGGCCTCATAGAGCTGGATTGGCTGCTATCGGAGTTTGTTCCCTCACAGGGTGTTTTTGTTTTAGGATTCTGTGTGTGCAAGGCCGCTGCAGGCGTTTGAGTTTTTGATTCCTGGACTGGCTGTTCCCTTCAGTCCCTTCTGGCTCCTTGCTCTGCTCATTCTTTCTTTCATGACCAAACATTAATTGAGCACCTAGTGTTCTCTGCGGTCTGAGCCCCCTGTAGGTCTGAGCCCTCATCCTCATTACGGAGAATGCAGGCTCCAAGGACCAACTCCCGCACTGACCACAGGAAGTGGCCTCGGATCTCAGTGGACAAGACGACGCAACGGGCCTGCTTTCGGTTTCTCCAGTACCGGTTCCTGCCTCTGGGCCTTTGCACTTGCTGTTCCCTTGGCTCTTTCTCACCTTTCCCCTCTCTCTGCACAAATGGCACAACCTTCAAGGGGTCTCCCCAACAGGCGCGCGTATTCTCTGGCTCAGCTCTGGATGTGGTCCCCTCCACCCCGGTGGCCGCCAGGAATTCTGTTCCCATCCCCTCCCCGGCCACTAGGAGGCACAGTCAGAGGGAGGCACAGTTGCGGGGGAGGGTTGTAGGGAAATTTTGTCAATACCAGTTTCTGAAACCTCTCAGAAAGCTGAGAAGGAAGGACGCTTTGTGCCTGCTCTTCTTTCCAGGCTCTTCCAGGGCTCAGGGCTGGAATGGAAACCCCTTGACTCTGCTGCCCGAGAGCCACGTTGCAGAGGCTGAGGGCTGGTCCCACTCAGGCCACAGACACCAGCCACACGCGGGACTGCAAGTGGGGTTCTGGTTCCCAGTGGCAGCTCTCCCCACTTCTTTGCTCTGTGAGATTGAGCAACTGTCTCAACCTCTCTGGGCCCGCTTCTGTCTCTGGAAGTGGGGAGCCGCACAGAGCTTGGGACGCCCATGTAAGAATGAGATGGTAGAGACAGCCCGCACCTAGTAGGCGCTCAATAAATGGTAACTGGAGCTATTACTTAAACAGAAAAGGGATTTATTGGAAGGACGTTGTGAAGGTCACAAAACCGACAGGAAAGCTGGAAAATCAAGTTTGGAAACTGGCAGATGTCAAGAGGAGCCCTTCCGGGGAACAGCAGGGGGGTGGAGGGAGAATTTCCCAGCCCGGCCAGCCTGCCCCTCTTAGCGTGACCATAATCCAGCAACCGGACCCGTCTGTGTTGTTTCCCCATCGTTTTTCAAACGGGGGCAAAACTCCACGTCCTGGCCTCCTGGAGGGACGTGAGGCTGAGACAGATAACAACCTGAGGAGGACTCTGGAAGATTCTGGAAGGCCTGAATCTGGTACTTACAGTGTCGTCTGCAAATAACTACGGGAGCCAGTTTTGTGCGGGCCACTGTGCCTGGTGTTGAGGCTGCAAGGGAATGAGAGAGCCAAAGAAATATGCACAGGAGAGAGAGGGGGGTTCTGGTCCTGGCCGGATCCCTGACATGCTTTGTGAGCTGGGCAAAGTTGCCTTCCCTCTCTGGGCTTTGTGAAAATGAGGGATGGGGGCACTGGAACAGGAAGACCTCCTTTCAGATGCCTCTTCCGCCACCCATGTGCTACGTGTCCTTGGTGGGAATCTCTCCACCTCTCTGAGCCTCAGTTTCCACATCTGCAGAATGGGATGCAGTTAATACGGTCCTGGGTGGGTATGAAGAGCAAATGAGATCGTTCATTCATTCTTTCATTCAATCACTAATAATTCTAGGCATTGGGAAGTACAATGAGCATTAAAATGGGCAAAATTCTTGCCCTTACGTGGTATATAAGACTCTTAGCATAGGGGCCCCTGGGTGGTTCAGTCCTTTAAGCATCTGACTCCTAATTTTAGCTCAAGCCCCGCGTCTGCCTCTGCGCTGACAGTGCAGCGCCTGGTTGGGATTCTCTCCCTCTCGTTCTCTGCCTGCCCCTCCTCTGCGTACACGTGTTGCAGACTCGCTCTCTCTCAAAAATAAATTTTAAAATATATAATAAGGGGCGCCTGGGTGGCTTAGTCGATTAAGCATCCGACTTAAGCTCAGGTCATGATCTCTCACGGTTAGTGGGTTCGAGCCCCACATCAGGCTCAGGGCTGACCACTCAGAGCCTGGAGCCTGTTTCAGATTCCGAGTCTCTCTCTCTCTCTGCCCCTCCCCCTTCATGCTGTGTTTCTCTCTGTCTCAATGATAATAAACATTAAAGAAAATTTAAAAATTTAAAAAAGAAAAGTATGGGCTTTGTTTAAAAAATAAACAAAAATAGATATTAAAAAAACTCTTCGCATGTAATTAATGACAAATGAAAGAGCACCCACATCATCATGATCGTTGTGCACAAAGGGCTTCAGCATGCCTTCCTTGGCACAAAATAGATGCTCAGGAAACACTAGTTTCTATTAGGTAATAATTCCAGGACACACGCTGCAAGCCTCCTTCCTTCGGCGGAGGCTGAAGTGTTAAAGTGTGACTCTCGTTCAGGGGGTTGGGGACCGAGACCTTCGTTTGGGATTTCCTGGCAGTGTCCGGCGGGGAGGGCGACTGTGTGTGGTCCTGTTTGTCTGTCCTGCTCATTCTGGGTAAATGCCTCCATTAATCTCCCCCTGCCAGGGCTTGCGGGTCAGGTTTCGGGGCCCCAGGCAGATGTTGTCCAGAGTAGCCCTGTTTCCTTAATCCTCGGGGCTCCAGAAATTGTCCTCACAAGGGAGAACCACACGCCTGCTGAGGCCACCATCTGTGCAGTCTCGATGTGTAAATGCTCACGAGGGTGGCAGGAAAGAGGTCTCTATAGTAACGGCTGAGGAAGGGGCTGTGTGTGCGTGTGTGTGTGTGTGTGTGTGTGTGTAAGGCAAAGGACAGGGAGGAAGAATCAGCCAGGCCCTTATTCTTAAACCTTTTTTTCCTACCGTGATGAGCTATTAATTAATACTCGCTGCTGGTTTATTGTCCCGGGAGATAATTAGCTACTGTTCCGAGCTGGAGTCTCACAGGCATGTTTTCTAAAGAGATTCATTCAGTTCTGCCCACCTGCACCTGCCTTCCTCCCAGGCCATGGGCAAACGCTGGCGATCCCAGGGACCCCGAGGGGGGAACGTAGAACAAAGAGGACTGTCTGTGAGGCGGAGATCCCCAGCGAGGTGGCAAGGCCAGGGCCCGAATTAGTGCGGACACAGCAAGTGATTTAAAAATGCCAGCTAGGATCATTCCGGAAGGCCGAATGGAGGCTCCTAAGGTGCCAGTGTTTGCAAGGGGAAGTCGCCACCTCCGTTGAAAAGCATCAGTCGGACCCAAAAGCAGGCGGAAAGGAGAAGGAGGAAGGACTCCTCCACCAACTCGTCCTGGGTCCAAGCGTGCCAAGTCCAGAAGCTTCTCCTGGCCTTTGCACATGCTGCTCTTCCCCGTCAGGAAGCCGCTTCCTGCAACTTTGCCCAGCTCGCTCCCTCCTCGGCCTTAACTCTCAATTTAGAGCGGAGCCTCCTCCAGGAAGCTCTCCTTGATTTACCCCCTCCTTCCTCAACCCAGACTGGTGCAGGTGACTGCACTGGGCTCCTGCGGTGCCCGGAATCTCCCCCAGTACAGCTTTGTTTACTCTGAGTTGTGATTGACCAGGACCGTCTGTCTCTCTCATCAGACTTTTCTGTTGAGGATTATGTCTTTTTCTCCTACATATACTAATAAATGAAAGATGACATGTTTTGGGGCGCCTGAGTGTCCGACTTTGGCTCGGGTCATGATCTCATGGTTCATGGGCTCGAGCCCCACAACAGGCTCTGAGCTACCAGCATGGAACCTGCTTGGGATTCCTGCTCTCTCCTCGCTTTCTGGCCCTCCCCTGCTTGCTCTTTCTCTCTCTCTCTCAATAAATAAACTTAAAGAAAACACGTTTTACAAGGTGTATATAGAATGCTACTTTATGCATAAAAAAAGGGAGAAGACGCAACACACTTATTAGGTGGCTAAAAAAGAAATCGCCAATGCCAAGTGCTTATGAAGACGTGGAGCTATTGGGACATCTCATCTCCTGCTCACAGAAACGCAAAGATATACGGCCCCTCTGAAACATACGTTTAGCACTTTCTTAGAGAGTCAAACGTACCCTTACTGTGAGACCCAGCCACCCCACTGCTGGGTATTTACCCCAGAGAAATGAAAACATCCCGTCCACACAAATGCCCGTATGTGAATGTTTACAGCCACTTTATTCATCATCTTACAAACCTAGAGATGTTCCTGAACCCAATGTCCCTGCGCTGGTGAATGGATAAACAAGCCGAAGCCCATTCACATAATGGAATGCTGCTCAGCGACACACGGGGGCTCATTCCTGATACGACAACATGGATGAATGTTCGATGCACAATGCTGAGTGAAAGAAGACAGACACAGAGATCTGCACACCGTGTAACTCCACGGAGATGCCGTTCTGGAAAAGACGGACTGTAGTGATGGAGATCAGATCCACGGTTCCCAGGGACTGGGGGGCTGGGGGGGGTGGGACAGCACAGGGGGCACGAGGGAACTTTCTGGAGTGGTGGAACTGTTCTGTATCTTGGCTATGGCGTAGGATACATGACTATGCATTTGCCAAGATTTATAGAACTGGACATCTGAAAATATGAAGGTTACCTTGCATCAATTATACTTCAATTTATTTAGGTGGCTTAAAATAAGGACTCTTAAAAGGTTTTAAAAAGATGTGTGTGGGGGCGCCTGGGTGGCTTAGTCGGTTAAGCGTCCGACTTTCGCTCAGGTCATGATCTCGCGGTTCGTGGGTTCGAGCCCCGCATCGGGCTCTGTGCTGACTGCCAGCTCAGAGCCTGGAGCCTGTTTCAGTCTGTGACTCCCTCTCTCTCTGACCCTCCCCTGCTCACGCTGTCTCTCTCTCTCTCCTAGAAATAAAATAAAAAACATTAAAAAAATGTGTGTGTGTGTGTGTGTGTGTGTGTGTGTGTGTGTGTGTGTGGGGGAGAATGATGCATGAGCTTCCTTATGGATGAAGGATCCCTGAAAAGGGACAGAGAAGAGAATGGACGACGGACAAAAGCCTTGATCTTGGAGGTGGTGGGCCAGGCAGGGCCCCCTCCCAGCTCCGGCCCCTTCTCTGGGCAGGCCCTTTCCCTGTCTGAGCCTCCTGCCATGTCTGTAAAACCAGGACCTATCGTACCTTCTCAAAGAAGGAAGAGAATTCGAGCCTCAAAGAATTGGCAAGAGAATTTCAGAATCCAAGTGGCAAGGCATCTCCTGGAGGCATGAAGGGGACCCCAAAACAAGACAATGATGGGGTGGGGAGTGGTCGGGAGCATGAGTTTTATTTTTATTTTATGTGTTTTTTAAATTTTTAATGTTTTTTTAAAAAATTTATTTCTGAGAGAGAGAGAAGGGGAGGGTCAGAAAGAGAGAGGGAGATACAGAATCTGAAGCAGGTTCCAGACTCTGAGCTGTCAGCACAGAGCCCGACGTGGGGCTCGAACCCACAAACCGTGAGTTCACGACCTGAGCCGAAGTCGCACACTTAACCGACTGAGCCACCCAGGCGCCCCAGGAGCATAAGTTTTAGAGCCAAGAAACAGGGCTGTGTTCAAATCCCAGCTCTGTGGGTTGCTTTCCACGTAGTCTTGGGCTAGTTAGTCTCTCTGAGCCTCAGTTTCCTCATCTGTAAAGTGGGGACAATTGTAGCTACCTTGGGTTGCCCCAAGGCCTTAGGCATACTTGGCATGCATTGGGTTTGACATGGAGCCTGGCACAAAGTAAAAGCTTAAGGAGAAACAGAAAGAAAAGAAGAAAGGTTTTCCTGTGTGATCTGTTCCTGGCCTGAATGTCCAGACCTCTCTCACCTCTCTCTGGTTATACCTCCTACCAGTCCCCTCCTCCCTTGTTTGAGCTTCAACACACCCGTCAGGGCTTGTTCCTCCTCAACCCTTGCACCCCCGCCCAGGACTTTCACAGTGGCTGTTCTTACAGCCCGATAGTTGTCCATTACATTTCCTTCTGGCAATTTCCTTCTCACTAGTCAGGGCTCACCTCAAGCGGCCCCACCCCAGAGAAACTTTTCCCAGCTGCCCAGGCTAATCTAATGTCCTTCTCACCAAGCAGTCACATGCTGCCATGAAGCCAGCAAATTACAGCCCTGGGCTCAAATAAACTGCTGCTATTTTTATAAATAAAGTTTTATTGGCACACAGTCACACCCATTCATTTATATATTCTCCAAGGCAGCCACAAGAGACTGACTGTCCTACAAAGCCAAAAATATTTAGTTTCTGGCCCTCAATGGAAATTCCTGCTTTATCTTCCTGATCTATTATCTTCATAGCAGTCATTGCTGTGTGAGGTTATCTTATTCCTTTACTCGTTCACTTGCTTATCATCTGTCTTCTGCACTAAACGGAAGACAAAAAAATCACATCAGCTTGGCTCCCTGCAGGATTGTCACACAGCACATAGCAGGCATTAAAAAAATATTTTTTGCAGCATGAATGAGTCCATAAAGCAGGCTTGGAGGTGCATACATCAGGCTCTGTCTTTCTTGAATTTTGGAGGAGTAAGAGACTTAAGAAAGCCTCTAAACAAGCTTCGTTGTAACTAAGGGAGGCCAGACACGGTGCATAGTGGACACCCGCATGGAGGACAGTGGCCAAGCCAGATCCCAGGACGGAGAGGTGAATCCTAGGGTCTAAGAATCATCCTGTTACTACTAAGCCCACCTCTGCACTAGTGAGCAGAAACACAGAACAACGAAACGCTATACACAAGCCTGACTTGGATCCCAGCTTGGGAAGAAATGCCCTAAACGACAGTCCCTGGAGGCTGGTGAGACTGGAATGTGGGCCAGGGATTAGACAGTAGGGTTGCAACAATTTTAACTTCTTGGTTGTGATCATTACGTTAGGGTTACATAGGAGACTGTCTTTGATCTTGGGGAGATGTACGCTGAAGTATTTAGGAATGAAGGAGCAGTTGTGTTTGCAATGTATAGGATTGGGACAGAGAAATAGACAAAGATAAAGCAAATGTGGCAAAAATATTAATAATGGGTGGGTGAATCTAGGTAAAGGTGACATGGAGGGGCGCCTGGGGGGCTCAGCTGGTGAAGCATCCGACTTCAGCTCAGGTCACAATCTCTAGGTTTGTACGTTCAAGTCCCGTGTTGGGCTCTATGCAGACAGTTCGGAGCCTGGAACCTGCTTCAGATTCTGTGTCCCTCTCTGCCCCTTCCCCAATTGAGTGCACTGTCTCTCAAAACTAAATAAATGAACTTTAAAAATTTTAAAAAGATAACATGGTAGTTCACTGCCTGATTCTTGCAACTTCCTGTGAGTTGGAAAAAAATTTTTTTTCAAAATAAAACAGTTAAAAGAAAAAGCAGAGAAACAAATGAACAAGAGAGCTGTCTCCAGGCTACATTCTCATTTATTGTCCCTTTAGTAGCATGCTCCCTGGTGCCCCTGGGGACTGTGAAGCCAGAACTGGCCTCTGGGAGGGAAACCAAACAGAGTCAGTATCACACACTTGACAGTGGACTTGAGTATCTACTACGTGTCAGAATTATAGTTTCTGCAACCACTTCCCATGGGTTTGCCTGAACTTTTCCTTGGTGCATCGATGGCATTAGCTCTTGGACTGGGCATCTTCGTTGACAAATGCTAGGTGCCTCATCTGACACTCCTGGCTCCCTAGGTGACATTCAGACAGCTCATTTGTGAATTCAAATTCCACAAAATCAGCAGCCCTTTAGGGGACTTTCATGCTGGGGACAGCACAAGCTAGGACACAAATCCCTCTATTGTTACGAGACTACACCTGATTATACTTATACTTTCACGTTGTCACTCTCCCTAAAGACAAAATTGGTTCCTGAGTTCATGTATGCATCCCCACCCCATGCCTGATACAACAAAAGTTGGCTGATTAAGTAAAGGGGTGGAATGTCTCAGAAAATAATAATAGCTACATTATTGGAAAGTTTACCATGTCTATACATTATTTCTAGTGCCATGCCAAAATGCATTGGACCCTGAGGCAAAAGGAAAAATTTGGTAATGTGGATCCTATCTTTATTTAAAAATTTGAGGGGCGCCTGGGTGGCTTAGTCGGTTAAGCGTCCAACTTTCGCTTGGGTCATGATCTCGCGGTTCATGGGTTCGAGCCCCGCGTCGGGCTCTGTGCTGACTGCCAGCTCGGAGCCTGAAGCCTGTTTCAGTCTGTGACTCCCTCTCACTCTGACCCTCCCCTGCTCACGCTGTCTCTCTCTCTCTCTCTCCTAGAAATAAATAAAACATTTTTTAAAAATTTGATAATTTATTCATTGTGGATTTTTTACATACATTAATTTTGATTCCTTAAAACATTGCATTGAATCATTATTTATCCTGATTACTGAGGTGGTTTTTTCTTTTTTTCTTTTTTTTTTTTTTTTTTGGTGCCTTCTTAAATTTTGCACCCAAGTCAGATGACTTCCTCATTCTAGTCCTGGCTCACATTAGTTATTTCTAACATCCATCCACACTACACCATTAACTCCTCATCACAATGCTCTGAGAAGGCATTGCCATTATCACCATTTCACCGGTAAGGAAACTTAAGCACAGAGAGGTTCAACTGTGCCCTAAGTCCCAGAGCCAGAAGGAGAAAAATCCGGATTTGAACCCAAGTTTGTGTTTTTGACTCATAGCTTGCTCACTAAAGTTAAACAATAAACTAAGTTAAGAGATGGGTTTTGAGCTGAGGAATCAAAAGATCTAGTCTTGAGACCCACTTCTGCCCTAGGTTCTTCTGAGCCCTCCATTCCCACAGACCTCAGTTTCCCTATTTGGAAACTGAACTTAAATATTCTGAACTTGCCCTGTTTTTTCCCCAACTCAGTTTACCAGTTTTCTCTCTTCTGATCCAGCAATAGCACAAACTGGAGATAGAGAGATGTAGGTACCAGCCAGGGCTTTGGGGCCAAGCTGGATGTGAGAGACCTAGGAAGGGGTTGGGCTGAGTGGGGAGATCTTGAGGACCATAGTGAGTGCCCCCTCCCAACTCCAGAAAACCCCAACCCAGATTTTTGGGCAGATGCCAGACTTTTATTCTGAAACCGAGACCACAGCCTATGAGGTAATCTTTGGAGCTGCATTCCAGACAGAGTCCCATTGGCCGGCTGGTGAAGCCCCTCCTCGGGTTCCCGGTGCCCCGCCTTCTCCAAAGCCCATAAAAGTGCACGTCCTCGCCTTGCCAGCCACTGGTCACCTGCATCTGCCCACAGGTTGGAAGCAGGTGAGGCATACAGAGGCTGCCTGGCGGGGTGGGGGTTGGGGGAGGAGGGTGGTCCGAGGGACCAGGGATCTGGGGATGGGGCTGGTTTGCAGATCAGCGCATGGATACCCTCCAAGTAAGTGACAAAGACGGCAAAGTTTGGCCGTCTGGAAAGCGGAGACCAACGGGACTGACTACCTGGGAGGTAAGTCTGGGGACAGCCACGAGGGGGAAGCAGGTATGAGTCCTGTTTGCCACCTCTCCGTGTCTCGCCCACTGTCATTCTGAAGCTCCCCGAAAAGAAAATCGGAAGGTAGAGAAAGTTGGGGGAGGGGAAGAGTCATAGGGGCAGAGAACAGAGGAGAGCGGAGTGAGCCAAGGGAAGAGCGGGAAGCAAGTCAAGTTTTCTTGAGCGCGGAGGCTGAGGATAGCTCACCGACCACCACGGAAGGAAATTGCTATTTATTTCAGCACCGAGACTCCGGACAGCGCCTCTCGGGGACCGAGAAGGGTACCGCTCTCTGCTTCAGCACCAGGACTGCGGACAGCTCCCAGAGGCTTTCCGGAGCCGGCTTTATTTCAGCCCCAGGAAACCGAGCAGCTTCCTGGTAACGGGGGAGCCCTTGCACCCTGATGGGGGAACAGAGGGTGGTCTGACGCTTCTGGAGAGCTGCCCCTCATTTAATGGACGTTTCGAAGAATTCTCTTCTAGGTCAGCGGGTGAAATGAAACCACACACATAAATCTGTAATTCCCTGTTAACAGGTGAGATGGCCAGTCGGTAGGACCGTGGGGGGACACGCGGCTGCCAAGATGACATTGCTGTGCTCTTTCCAGACTTCTGTGAGAAGCGTTGTGCCAAGCGTCTTGTATACATCATATCACGCCATCTTTCAACCCTAGGACATGGGTGTTATTGTGCCCAGGTGACACAGGAGGAAACTGAGACCTGGAGACTCGCAGGGATGTAACTAGCCCAAGGGTGAAGAAAGCTGCAAGTCCACCCCACATCCGCCCAACTCCAAATTCCATGTTTCTGACACGCCTGGGTGGGAGTCGGGCCCTTGGGAATCAGACCCTGCCTCTCTCCAGGAGGACCAGAGGAGGCAGTGGAGAAGCAGGAAGCCCAAATGTTATGGCTTGGCTCAAGTGAGGGGTAAGCGCTGTGTGTGGGGGGATCCCAATCGTGGGGCAGAGGGTGGCGAAGAAGACTGGAGCGGTTGTGGTCTAGTGCTGTGTGGAAGACTAGTGATTTTGTTGTTCTGATGTATTATGACAACAAGTCACAGCTTCCTCATAGCGTGGACTCCCGTCGGCCTCCGCCTGAGACGGACAAGCAAGTGTGGGGGACAGGGGATCAGAGAAGGATCACTTACATTCAGGGGAAGGACTGGCTAATTCCATGGGACAAGGATGAGGGAGGGAATACAACAGGGACATGCGCTCCAGGAGCATACAGCGATGTGCCATATATGGTATTGGCATGTCACTTGTACACCCCCACAGGCTGGGAATTACAAAACATCTGACTCAGAGCCCAAGGTCCTTGACCATCTTACTACACTTTCCTGGTGGAAATCAATGAAGGAGTGGCATTTGAAGTCCTCTCTAGCCCATAGTTTTTTGGAACCTTCTCCATAACATTTAGAGGAATGATTTTTTTTCTTCCACCCTGTCATCAGCTCCATGGACCAATTATAGGACAAGGTAAACCTGTGTCTGGTAGGTGAGTTGTGGCCTCCATGAGGCTCACCCCCAATTCTCTATGGGATCCTATTCAAGTCACAGACACCACCACCAAGCTCGTTCTAGCCTTAGGACCTTTGTCTTCGCGATTCTCTCAGCTTGGAAAGCTGTGCCCCTCACAGCACCCCACGGCTCACTCAGCCCTCTTATCCAAGCTTCATGTCGTCAAGGGAGATTTTCCTGGCTGCCTGCCCCCCCTACCCCATCAAGTCTACATTATACATTCTCATAGACCTGGGATATCTTCTCTCCAGAACTTCAATTATGTTTGTGTTATCTGTTTGCAGGACTGTCTGTCTCCCATTACACTGTGAGCTCCAATAAGGCAGAGATTGTATTTGTATTTTCACTGCTGTGTCCCCAGCACCCAGTTCAGGGCCTGGCACACAGCAGGTGCTCAATAAACACTTGATGGATCAATAAAGGCACCAGAGAATAAACCAATACATTAATCAATAAATGAATTGATGGCTTCAGCACACACACAAAGATCCCGCTTCTCTTTGGCCTCCCCCAGAGACATACCATAGGGTGATGGTTGCTGAAGGTGTTTATTGGGGAATATAATTAAATTTGTGGACACTCAAGGGCCAGCCAGCCAACTAATAGCCCCAGGAGAGAGCCAGGCTCGTTTAATTAGCAATTACGAAGCATCGATTCCTCATTAGTTCTGGCAACCCCTGTCTCCCTCTTCAGTCCCAGACAAATGAAATCTTTCTCCCAGGAGTACTGCCTCAGTGGGTCCATTAACAGGCAGAGAAATACGATTACAAGACACCTAAATGCCAAAGTCGCTTCATGAATGGTGTGGGAAGAAGGGGTTCAATGTCTGGGTGAAGGCTAATTGTGAGAGATTATCTGGTATATTTAGAATCACCCTCCGGGTACGAGAGAGCTTTTGGATAGGAAAAGACACCCGAATACTGTCTTCCCCGTTAGGGGCCCTGTTGAAAGAAGAGATTCTGCACTGGCAGTTCTGTGAATATCTTCCCTTGAGCATTTCACACTTACTCTAAGTTAATCATTCCAAACTGAACACCCAGTCCACCCAACCACCAGCATGCCCTTCCCTCCATGTCCCCATCCGTGTGGCAGCTTCCCTACAACCAGAGACCCTCCCCTCCTCATCCAGGAACCTCCCTCCCTATATTCTCCAAGGTAAGCCATTCTGGTTAAATCTACCCTCTCTTCCAGCCCCCCCACCTCTACTATCACCTGGTCATCTGTGGTCTCTTCCCTCCTCCCCCAAAACACACATGGGCAACTAATTCTCCACATACATTAGAGGTCTTCTAAAACACAGACCTGATCAAGTCCCACCTAGGCCTTCAATCCTTCAAAGACCCCCTTTGCCTGATAAAATTCAAATATCCTCACACAGCTCACATTATCTGGCACCTCCCTGCTGAGAGTAATTGCCTGTCATTTTCCTGCCAGCTACACCCAACAACAAGCCCACCCAGGACCACGTCCTACTTGGATTCTGCAACTTTAATGTGAGGATGATTCCCGAGAAGCTCATAGAGAATGCAGATTCCCAGGATGCTCCCAGTTTCAATAAGCAAAGTTGAGAGGGAGACCCTGAAATCTGCAGTTTGATCAGTTTCTCCACTGATTCTTAGGAAATTCTTCCTTTGATCAAAAAAGACCACTAACCTTTTATTTCTCCCAAAGATCTCTAGGGAGACATTTCAGTTAATCTCATCACCTTCATAAGCCGTCATGCCAGCTAAGTGCGAAGTATTCAGTTGAGATAAAATGCAGGTGTCTGAGCCCCTGTTGCTTTAACCAGACACAAAATCATTGAGGCCGTGTGCACCGATAACCATACACTGGCATACACAGAGCGACTGTGGGCATCTGAACTGAAGGTACAACTCACTGAGCCATCTTATTATGTTTGATTTGTGTCCACTTATCTTCATTTGGGAATCCATGAGACACGTGTAGTGTATGAGGAACGTGGTCCCAGAAAGTAGAAGTCAAGGGGCCTGAGAATGAGGCAAAAAAGGAGGGAAGGCCACTATACAAGAATGTAGTCTGATAGGGGCGCCTGGGTGGCTCAGTCGGTTGGGCGACCGACTTCTGCCCCTCTCTCTCTGTCCTTCCCCTCCTCAAACTCTGTCTTTTGAAAATAAATAAACATTTAAAAATTAAAATAAAAACCCTAGCTCTGATGTTATTATTACCAGGTGTGCAGCTGGGCACTTTAAAAAAAGCAGGTTTAGGGGAGCTTGGGTGGCTCAGTCAGTTGAGCGTCTGACTTCGGCTCCGGTCCTGATCTCACAGTTTGTGGGTTCAAGCCCCATGTAGGGCTCTGTGCTGACAGCTTAGAGCCTGGAGCCTGTTTCAGATTCTGTGTCTCCTTCTCTCTCTGAACCTACCATGCTCACGCTGTCTCTCTCTCTCTCCCAGAAATAAATAAAACATTGAAAATTTTTTTTAAAAAAACAATGTAGTCTGATAGACTCAAAATAGCAGTGCTTAAACAAAATGGAAATAAATTTCCCCCTTTAGCTCAGTAACTCCATGCTTAGGCTTACATAGAAGAGAAATAAACATGTATTTCCATAGAATGAATTTTACAGAAACAGACTCAACAGTTTTAGTCATAAAGCCAAAAACTAACTGGTAAGTGGATAAGCAAACTATAGTTATTCCACTATGGGCTACTTAGGGTGGGGGAAGAGAAACAACCAATGAGGGGTGCCTGGGTGGCTCAGTCAGTTATGCATCTAAATCTTGATTTGGGCTCGGCTCATGATCTCACAGCCATGGTCTCATGGTCATGAGACTGAGCCTCACATTGGGTTCAGCATGAATCACAGAGCCTGCTTGGGATTCTCTCTCTCTTTCTGTCCCTCCCCTGCTCATGCTCACGCTTGTCCTCTCTCTCTCTTAAAATAAATAAATAAACTTAAAAAAAAAAACAAATTGGGGAGCCTGGGTGGCTCAGTTGGTTGGGCATCTGATTTCGACTCAGGTCATGACCTCATGGTTCATGGGTTCGAGCCCCACGTCGGGCTCTGTGCTGACAGCTCAGAGCCTGGAGCTGCTTCTGATTCTGCGTCTCCCTCTCTCTCTGACCTTCTCCTGCCCACGCTGTCTCTGTCTCTCTCTCAAAAATGAATAAAACATTTAAAAATAAAAATAAAAAGAGAAACAAATTAATGATACACGCAGCAGCATAGAGGACTGGAACGTCATACTGAACAAAATAGTTTGAGCACATATGCATGATTCCATTTATAGGACACTGAACAATGGCAAACTTAATCGATGTTGAGAGAAATCGGAACATTGGGCTTCTTGCCTGGCTGGCTCAGAGGAGCATGCAATTCTTGACCTCAGGATTATGAGCTCGAGCCCCACATTGGGCGTAGAGATTACCCAGAAGGGGAAGAAGGAGGAGGAGAGGTAGAGGGAGGAGGAGGAGAGGGAGAAAGAGGAAGAAGGAGGAGGAGAAGTTGAAGTTGGAGGATTAGGTGCCTCCAGGAGGGTAGAAATCCATTGGAAATGGGTGCGTGGAGCTGTCCGGGGTTTTGAAAATGTTCTCTCTTGATTAGGGTGGTGACTATATCAGTGTATACAACTGCCAAAAATCATTGATCTATACACTTAATTAAGGTCTATACATTTAATATGTGAAGAAATCCAACTTATTTTTTAGTAAAAAAAAAACATTTAAAGCGTTTATTTTATGCCATATAACTGGGTGTATGCAGTTCAGGGATGGTTTAGTGTCCCGTGATGACAGGGGCCAGGCCCCTTCTATATCACAGCTCTACTACCCTTAGTGTGTCACGCTCACCCACATGGCCCAATATGATGCATCATTTATTGGAATATTGTTTATATTTTCTGAGGCCAGATGTGCTCAGCTTTAAATCGCGGTTCTAGTGCTGTGAGAGAGAAAGAGAGAACAGTTGTTGAGAACAGCCAGCGATCTACACATATCTCAAACAGTTGGAAATCCATCCAATGTTGTTCACATTTTCCAAACTAGTTTCCAACTGGGACATCCTGTAAGCCTGTATCTCCAGGCTCATGCTTCAAAAGAGAGTTGTAAGCTCCTGAAGATGGAAGGCCTATGATTGATTAACGTGGTAGAGCTGCCTGAAAAGAGACACTCATATCCTGACTGCTGCTTCAAGACCCTGGAGAGATAGACATGGACAGAACAAATAAAACTGTCAATTCAGCCTACAGCGGATGCAACACTGTTCTGAAAGCAAAAAGCACCTGTGAGAAAATGAGGAGTTTGAAATATGGAGTTATCCGCTTAAGCAACGTTGCAGGAATGAAATGCCTCAGAGACTCATGGGAAGCATATGGGACCCTGCCTTTGGAACACTATGTGGGTTGAAAATTAAAACCAGCCAACTTTTGGTGCATGACTGTTTCTTGGCATTACAATAAGTTTTGGAGAGCACCAGGCAAAGGAGGTGCAAACAAAATTCTAGTTCTGCGATGGGATTAGAGACCTCTCCATGGGTCTGTGGGGCAGGAAGGTGAAGGATGTTGTGCAGGGACACTGGGCAAGAGCTTCCTCTCCCAGATCAGCTTCCCTATCTTATGGTGACAATCATGGCTTATTTCTTCAGGCTGTTGTAAAAGTCAAGGTGATTGATTGTATTAATGCATGACACCATGTCTGTTACATATTAAGTGCTCAGTAAATTACAATGAGGACAATGACAACAATGACAGATAAATAGGTGGGTAGGTGGGAAGAAAAGTATAAAAGTGGATACATAGTGGATTGACAGATGGGTGGAAAAAGAAGAAGGAAGAGAGTAAGAGAGGGACCCATTTCTGAGCCCCAGGCCGGAAGCCCATGAGGTCCTCTTGAGTAGTTGATGGAATCCAACATGTGGACCACTTCCCTGTCAGCTGTCATGTTCAAGGGACAGTATGCACCTGCTCTGATTACCCCAGGGCTGGGAGCCAGGGAACTAGGGACAGCCTCATCGTCCAGGCGCCCGGAAAGTTATTCAAATTAGCCAATCCCAAGAAATCCTGGAAAGCTAGCTAACCCTAGTCAGGTTTCCATAGATAAGCTGCCATTACAGCTCCTGTCCCCTGTCCCCCAGTCCCCCAGGGGATGCCCTATCCTTCTCTTAGTTGGAACTCCAAGTGACAAATGTTCTGCCTGTCTTCTCTCCAAGTGTCACTGTGTTGCGACACGCCATCAAAAATATCTTATAAAACATAGGGCGCCTGAGTGTTCAGTTGGCTGAGCGTCCAACTTCGACTCAGGTCATGATCTCATGGTCCATGGGTTTGAACCCTGCATCGGGAGCTCGGAGCCTGGAGCCTGCTTCGGATTCAGTGTCCCCTTCTCTCTCTGCCCCTCCCCTGCTCGTGCTCTGTTTCTCTCAAAAATAAACATTAAAATTTCATAAAGCAAATGCAGACAACATAAAATTTGCATTTTAACCATATTAAAGTGTCAATTTAATGACATTCAGTATATTCAGAATGCTCTGCAATCGTTACCACTACCTACTTCCAGAACATTCCATCACCCTAAAAGGAACCCCATTCCATTAAGCAGTCACTTCCCATGCTCCTTCCACGCCCCAGCTCTGGACAACCACTAATCTGTATTCATTTGCTTACTCTGAATATTTCACATAAATACTAAAATATGCTGTGTGGGCTGTTAGGTTTGTCTTCTCTCACTGATATCAATGTTTCCGTAATGTTGGACTAATATGTTGCATAACGTTCCTAACATTCATCTACATTGTATCAAGAGTCAGAAAGTGCTTCTTTCCTTTTTTACCGCCAAATAATATTCCACTGTATGACCATACACATTTCCTTTCTCCAGACACTGTTTTAATAGCTTTAGATATAATATCTCCGATGAGGTAGCTACTATTATTACACTCTCTTTTATAGGAGAGGAGGCTAAGGCCAGGGAGGAGCAGGTTTCTGGTATTTGCCCAGTTGGGCAGAGTGGGTGTGCAGAGACAGGATTTGAACATGGGCAGCGTGCAGCCAGGGTCCGCATTTCGAGCCATTACCTTAGGCTCCTTTCATAGTCTGGTACTCAGAGACAGTGGCAATTGTGACGTGTCCCTCTGTCGTTTCCACAGGGGAGGATGTCGAGATGCAAAGAGAAGCCAACTGACGGTCACACAGTGAATCAGCAGCCGCCAAAATGGCGAAGGCAGAGCTCCGACACCGCGTTGTCCAGGCCCTTGCCTTTCCTGTTGGTCCCAAGGGCGGTTGGGGCCCACTGGGGAGATGGTTGATTACGTCCCATCCAGTACCTTAATGGGTCCTTCAAAAGAGAGTGGCTTCGGTTTCCATGACAACAGGCAGGCGGCATCACAGAGAGATGGCTGAGTTTCTTTCTCTGACCCACATCTGGCTCTGGAATCTGTCCGCTTCGATCCCTGCCCTTCTGGATCCCGGGAGCCCAGCCTGTGGCCAGTCCAGACCAGAGAGGGCATCCGGGGGGGGGGGGCGGGGGTCAGCGCTCACACCTGCTCGTATGCTCCACTCTCCTGCTCCCTGGCCTTGACCCAGCCTGGTGAGAGAGGGAAGAGCAGAGGCAGCACGTGCCAGGCACAGGAGCAAAGAGACGCAGGAGGGACAGGGCACAGAGAGGTGTCCCGGGGGCCACCATGCCACACCCAGGCACATGTTTAGCCAGCCAAGGAGGAGATGGAGAAAGCTCGCAGATAGAAACTGTTCACAGGGCTGGACAGGGCAAGGTGTTTTGTTTTGTTTTGTTTTTAATGTTTATTTATTTTTGAGAGAGAGACAGAGACAGAGCATGAGTGGAAGGGGGGTCAGAGAGAGAGGGAGACACAGAATCTGAAGCAGCTCCAGGCTCTGAGCTGTCAGCACAGAGCCCGACGTGGGGCTCGAACCCACGGACTGTGAGATCATGACCTGAGCCCAAAGTTGGATGTTCAACTGACTGAGCCACCCAAGTGCCCCAAGACTTTTTTTAACTGGCAGTGACCAGACAGGCCACAGAACATGCCCCTCAGGGAAGAGAAGAGAGGTTTTACAGACAGCAGGGGAGGAAAAAAATTATCCTTGTTTCAGCCCACCCGGTTTAGACTCGGAGTAAAACCTGTCGTGGGGAGAAGGAAAGCATGAGTGGCTTACGAATGCTCCTGACTCCTAGGGAGAGCAGCTGTGAAGGAAGCTACTGGAACAGCAAAACACACTGGAACCTGCATGGCAAAGCCCATAGGCTCATCGGTGTTAAATATCCCAGTGTTGATCATTGAACTCTGGTTCCATAAGAGAATGTCCTGGATCCTAGGAAATGCCCACCGAGGTATTTGAGAGTAAAAGTAGTTAGTGGGGCGCCCAGGGGGCTCAGCCTGTTGAGCATCCGAATCTTGGTTTCAGCTCAGGTCATGATCCCAGGGTCATGAGATCGAGTCCCGAGTTGGGCTCCGAGCTGAACATGGAGCTTGCTTGGGATTCTCTCTTTCTCTGCCCCTCTTCTCATTCATGCCTCTCTCTTTATCAAAAAAAAAAAAAAAAAAAAAAAAGAGTAAAAGTGGTCAGAACCCCAACCTACTGACTCAAATTGTTCAGAATCCATATATACATGATGCATCACATTTTAGTTTATCTCATATGAATTTATATGTTATACATTACGCATTATTTTATGTTTTATACAAGTATGTAATATTTATAACACCTTATTAAATTTTCTTATAAATTATGATATGGGGGCACCTAGGTGGCTTGGTCAGTTAAATGTCCGATTCTCAGTTTTGACTCAGGTCATGATCTCCCAGTTCGTGGGTTTGAGCCCCATACTGGGCTCCAGCTCTGAGCTGACAGCATGGAGACTGTTTGGGATTCTCCCTCTGCTCCTCACCTGCTCTCTGTCTCAAAATAAATACACTTTTAAAAATAAAATATAGTATAAAGATTATTTATCATATTTATGTACACATATTTTATTTTTTTTAAATGTTTTTATTTATTTCCAGGAGAGAGAGAGAGACAGCGTGAGCAGGGGAGGGTCAGAGAGAGAGGGAGTCACAGACTGAAACAGGCTCCAGGCTCTGAGCCGGCAGTCAGCACAGAGCCCGACGCTGGGCTCGAACCCACGAACCGCGAGATCATGACCTAAGCGAAAGTCGGACGCTTAACCGACTAAGCCACCAGAAGCTATATTACACATATTTTAAAAATAATATATGGGGCGCCTGGGTGGCTTAGTCGGTTAAGCGTCCGACTTTCGCTTAGGTCATGATCTCGCGGTTCGTGGGTTCGAGCCCCGCATCGGGCTCTGTGCTGACTGCCAGCTCAGAGCCTGGAGCCTGTTTCAGTCTGTGACTCCCTCTCTCTCTGACCCTCCCCTGCTCACGCTGTCTCTCTCTCTCTCCTGGAAATAAATAAAAACATTTAAAAAAAATTAAAAAAATAAAATAAAATAAAATAAAATATAAATATTATGTATCATATATTTTTTAATGTTTTTTGTTTATTTCTGAGAGAGAGAGAGAGCAAGCATGTGAGCAGGGGAGGGTCAGAGAGAGGGGGAGACACAGAATCTGAAAGAGGCTCCAGGCTCTGAGCTGTCAGCACGGAGCCTGACGTGGGGCTCCAGCCCACGAACTGTAAGATCATGACCTGAGCTGAAGTTGGACGCTCAACCGACTGAGCCCCCCAGGCGCCCCTGTGTCATATTTATATGCTCCTATATAAGAAGCATGTTATATAGACAATAAAATATATCATTAGACTATACAATAGGATATGTATACTAGTAGAGAGAGATAAAGCAAACATGATAAAATGCAAACGAATGAGGAATCTGGGATAAGCAAACATCCTTTGCCTCTTCTTACAACTTTTCTATAAGCTTGAAATTATACCACAACAAGAACTAACAAAGGATACAGGGGTGGTGTAACATTTGAAAATCAGGGGCGCCTGGGTGGCTTAGTCGGTTAAGCGTCCGACTTTCGCTTAGGTCATGATCTCACGGTTCGTGGGTTCGAGCCCCGTGTCGGGCTCTGTGCTGACTGCCAGCTCAGAGCCTGGAGCCCGTTTCAGTCTGTCACTCCCTCTCTCTCTGACCCTCCCCTGGTCACGCTGTCTCTCTCTCTCTCTCCTAGAAATGAATAAAACATTAAAAAAATCTTTTAAAAAAATGAAAATCAGTCCATGTCATTCACGATATAAGCAACCAAAAGAAAACCACACGATCATCTCAAAAAATGCAGAAAGAGCGTTTGACAAAATCCAACATCTATTCTTAATTTTTTTAAGGCTCCAGATAAGAGCAATAGAGGGGAGTTTTCTTTATTTTTTCTTAAGGAAATTTTTTTAACATTTGTATTTATTATTGAGAGACAGAGCATGAGCAGGGGAGGGGCAGAAAGAGGGGGAGACACAGAATCTGAAGAAGGCTCCAGGCTCTGAGCTGTCAGCACAGAGCCCGACGCGGGGCTCCAACTCACAAACCCCGAGATCACGACCTGAGCTCAAATCAGATGCTTAACCGACTGAGCCCCCCAGGCGCCCCGAGGGGAGTTTTCTTGACCCAACAAAGGACACCTATGAAACCCCGCAGTGAACGGCATACTTCACGGCACAAGACTAGGTGCTTCCCTACAAGACCAGGACCAGAACATTCCTGCCCCGTCACACCTGTGCGACAGTGTGCTGGAGGCTTTAACTAGAGCAGCGAGACAAAGAAACAAAAGCATTTACCTTGAAAGGAAGTTAGGGGAAAAAAACCTGTCTTTATGTGTGTATGATGTGATTGTGCCGTTTAAATGTGCATAGCTTATTATATACCAACTATACCTCCATAAAGCTGTATTTTTAAAAAATCACCAATACATGCAAACAGCTTGATGTTTCCTCAAAGAGTTAAACGCAGAATTAGCGTATAACCAGGCAATTGCACACCTAGATGTATCCCCAAGAGAACTGAGGGGCACCTGGATTAAGCATCTCACTCTTGATCTCAGCTCAGGTCTTGATCTCAGGGTTATGATTTCAAGCCCTGTGTTGGGCTCCATGCTGGGCATGAAGCCTACTTTCTTAAAAAAATTGAAAACAGACTCAAACAAATGCTTACACACCAATGTTCATTGCAGCATTAATCGTAACAGGCAAAAGGTGGAATCACCAGATGAATGGATAAACAAGATGTGGTCCATCCCTCTGCTGGGATATTATTCAGCCACAGGAATGCAGAAAGCAGGGACACACGATACAATGTAGGTAAACCTTGGAAACATGATGCTCAGAGAGAGAAGCCAGACACAAAATGCCGCCTGGGGCGTGATTCCATTTATGTGAATTGTCCAGAAGAGGCAGATCCAAAGAAGTTGGATGGAGACCTTCTCTGGCAATGGGGTGCCCGGGTGGCTTAGTCGGTTAAGCGTCTGACTTTCGCTTAGGTCATGATCTCGCAGTTCGTGGGTTCGAGCCCCGTGTCAGGCTCTGTGCTGACTGCCAGCTCAGAGCCTGGAGCCTGTTTCAGAGTCTGTGTCTCCCTCTCTCTCTGATCCTCCCCTGCTCACGCTGTCTCTCTCTCTCCTAGAAATAAATGAAAATATTACAAAAAGAGAAAGGTTTCCTTTGTCTCTCTCCTAGGAATAAATGAAAATATTAAAAAAAAAGAAAGGTTTCCTTTGGGGCTAATGAACATATTTTGGAACTAGACAGAGGCAGTGCTTGTACAGCACTTAGAATGTTCCAAGTGCCACTGGCTCATACATTTCAAGATGGTTATTTTCATGTTTCATTATACACTTGAACATGGTTAGTTTATTTCAATTTTTTAAAATTGCAAACACAAGGCTTCTCTCTTGCTTGCTGTCATCAGGAGGCATGCATGCCTGTCACTCGGTGACATTTCTGCTAGAGACTGAAGGAGGCTGGAGGGTCCCTGCAGAAGAGCCCTGTCTCTTTCTCCAATCTCCAGGTTTATGTGAGTGTGGGGGCGTCTTCACAGTCCGCACTCCTGCAATACATGAGAAAGACACTTCACACACAGCTAAGAAGGCAGTGTGGACGATGTCTAGCTACTACCTGGCAAGGTGTCTTGTCTTGAGGGAAAAATTAAGAGGGGCTTGTTGAACCGTCCTTTTGATTGACGTTAGGTTCAACTCTCTCATCCATAAAAAAAACTCTTATCATAAAAAGAACCATATACTTTGTTTGGGGGCTTTGAAAGCGAGGGGGGTGTTTCCCTCTCATCTCTGTTGGAGGGTCTCCCCCAAAACGCTGCCTGGTAGGCGTGGGGTCATTCAAGGAGGCACCGACTGGGTTCTGCCTGCCCTGTGGTCCCTCCTCTCGGTCCCTGCTCATGTGTGCGGTTTAGAAACAGGCACAAACTTGTGGATACCCCTCTCACGTTGAATCCCCTTCCCTTGAGAGGGGGATGTCTGATTCCCTCCCTTTGAAGTGGACCAGACTTTGTGACTGCCTTCCCGCCCCGGTGACAGCAGAGCGTGACTTCCAGGGCTGTGGGATCCCTCCTACACACAATCTCCAGATGTGGTGGCACTAGGGCTCCGGGCGTCAGCTTATGGATTTGGGGAGGACACAGGCACTGAACAGAAATCACTAAGCCTGGGTAGTTTGTTAGCCCCAAACAGACAACCAGAATGATGTGGGACCCGCTTCTTGTAACAGCTACCCCGGAAAATCCGGGTCTGTGAAAGAAGGATGTCCCTACTTCCTCCTTCCCTCCCCAGCCAGGGACGGTCTGTCCGTCTGTCCGTCTGTCCCCTGGGCTCCTGCGCCTCTAACCACACAGCAGGGCTTGACTGATTCCTCTGCCAGATTCCAGGCTCCTGAGAATGGCGTCTGGCTTCTCAGCGCTGTGCCCCCAGCCTCTAGCACCTGACCCTGCACACAGTAGGTACGCAGAACGTCAAGAACCCCGGCTGCAGGGGCGAATGGAGCAGCAACGCAGCTCTGTCTCGCCCTGAAGAAACGCGTCGACGCTGTGCCTTAGGAACTAAACCGAGGCAGGTTTCCCCCAGCTGAGCAGGCGGGCGTCCCTGGGAGGAGACACACATAGTAAACAAACTCTTTGGGGAACCGTGTGACTTACTTAGTAATTTCAGACCCGCAAACTCCAGCCTCGAGCTGCATTTAACACAGTCCCCCTTACACTGCTGCCTCCCCAACCGCCCCAGAGCACACAGGCTTCAAACAGTCATTGCGTTTAAATCTCAGTGATTCTGTAGGTGAGGAACCTGGGCAGGTCTGGGGGGGTGGGTGGAGGGAGGGGGGAGGGGAGACGGGGCTGGAGGGGGTCTGTTAACCCGTGGCGGCGGCAGCTAGTGGATGGCTGGTCTGGAAGGTCCAGGACGGCTTCACTCTCCGGGGGGGCAGCTGGGGGCGGGCGGTCAGAGGCTGAGCCCAGCTGGGACGGTGGACGGGGCTCGGGGGACGGGGGGGCTTGGCCAGGGGCCTGCCCGGCGGGATGATCTTCAGGCGGTGGGCAGCTCAGGAGAGCCAGGTGGAGGCCTGCCATGCTACGCCCTCGCCTCCGAAATCCCGGAGCTACTTTGACTTTACTCTATGGGTGAAGCAGACACGTGACCACACACATTAGAGGGGACTCTTGGGAGAAGCGTCAGAGAATGTGGGGGCCGTGCTTTAAAAGTGCTACAAATACCTATTAAATAAGCAAAGAAGGAGGAGGTGGAAGAGGAGGAGGGGGAGGAGGCAGAGGGAGAGGAAGGGGGAGGAGGGAGGGGGAAGAGGAGGGAGGGTGGGGGAAGAGAGGAGAGGAGGGGGAGGGGGAGGGGGAGGGGGAAGGAAGGGGAGAGAGGAGGGGAGGAGGGAGGGGAGGGGGAGGGGGAGGGGAGAGGAGGGAGGGGAAGGGTGGGGGAAGAGGGGTAGGAGGAGGGGGAGGGGAGGTGGAAGGAGACAGGACTCAGGAGGAACCAGCCCTGCCAACATTTTTTACAATTTTTTTAACGCTTATTTATGTTGAGAGACAGCGTGAGTGGGGGAGGGGCAGAGAGAGAGGCAGCGAGAGAACCCCAAGCAGGCTCGGCTGCCAGCACGGGGGCAGATGTGGGGCACGACCCCGCGAACCCACAAGCCACGGGGTCATGACCTGAGCTGAAAGCGCGAGTCAGACACTGAACCGACTGAGGCCCCGGGCGCCCCAGGTGCCGACACTTTGATCCCTGGCATCTAGCCGAGAGGGCACAGTTCTGTCTGGGACACGTTGTCGCAGCAGCCTGGCGTGGCGCGTCCTGGCTGCCAGGACAAAATCCCAGCCCGGGGAGCTCGTAAGCAGCACATCTGTGTTTCCTTCCGCTGAGGAGGCGGCGGCTCCCGGAAACCAGGGCGCCGCTCCCCTGGGTGACGGACCCCCTTCCAGGTTCACGGCCGGCGGGCGCCTCGCTGTGTCCGGACGCGGAGGAAGGGACGGGGCGCTCTCCGGAGCCCCTCTTCCGAGGGCGCTCGTCTCATTCGTGGGGGCCCCTCCCTCTGACCTCGCCCCTCCCGGAGGCCCCACCTGCCGACACCTCTGCCTTTTTCAGGCTAGGATTCGGGCACAGGGTGGGAGGCTTGTTACCCGTAGACTCTCTTACCAGCCTCCCCGACCTCCCGCCGAGTCCGGGCTTAAACTACACGGGTCCGGCCCCCTCCCCCCCCCATGCCCCAGATCCCAACACCCTGGTAGCCCGAGTAGTGACGGAACGAATGTGTCCTCCTAAGCTTTGCCTTTGCTATTTGACGTCTATTATATCCGTTTTTGCGATTTTTCTGAATGCTTAAAATGTGTTCTGTTAAAAAGATTTTAAGGCGCGCTGGGATGAAAGCCCCACCCCACCCCCGCTGAGGTTTGGGGCGCCCCTAGCGGTCGCCTGGCCCGGAGCGCGGCCCGCGCAGGTGGCTACCACGTGGGGCGCTAGGGCGGCCCCGCCCGCGCACCTGGCCGGCAGCCCCAGGTGCGGCAGCGACGCGCAGGTGGCGGGACAGCCGACTCCCGGGGCGGAGGGGCCGGGGAGCAGGCAGTCCCCCGGCGGGGGGCACAGTCACGGCCAGACAACGCCCCCCCCACCCCACCCCCGTCTTCTGGCGGCTGCCTCCCCGAAGCCCGAGGGCGGCAGGGAAAACTCAGAAAGGGAAGCGAAGAGGCGGCGGATCGCGCCGCCATCAGGGAATCCCAGCGTCGTTCTCAGGCAGGGCGGTGTTTCCTGGCGTGATTCCTTTATCCGTTCGACATCGTATATGGAGCGCCTGCTGTATGCCAGGCTCTGTTGTACAAACACACAGTAGTGAGCACCCACGGGCCCAAATCGCTGCTAGTCCCAGCTCGCACTGCGGGCGGCAGACTGAGAATAATGTCTTAAATACATAAGTTCTGTAGCAGATTAGGAGGCAAAGTGACGTGTGGCAGAGGGGGGAGGGGAATAGGGCAAAGTCGGGCGCCCTGGGGGGAAGGGTGGTTGATTTTATTTATTTTGAGGGAGAGAGAGACAACATGAGCAGGGGAGGGGCAGAGAGAGGGGGAGACACAGAATCTGAAGCAGCTCCAGGCTCTGAGCTGTCAGCACAGAGCCCGACGCGGGGCTCGAACTCACAAACTGTAAGATCATGACCTGAAGTTGGATGTTCAACCCACTGAGCCCCCCCAGGCGCCCCCATGGGTAGCTTATTTTCATCGTGAGCCCGTTTCCCGAGGGTAGGCACTTCCACCACAGATGGTTTCTAGCTTTGAGGAGAGGAGTCATCAAGCGGGAATTGGGAAGAGATGGGCAGCATCACCGGGTCGCAGAGGATTTCCACCCTGCGGAGGCGGCAGGCACGACTCACCGGAGAGCATGGCTAAAACCAGTAAGTAGTAAAGTAATGAGGCTGTGATGCGTTTTCAGAGTTTATCACCTCTGTTTTTTTTTTGTTTGTTTGTTTTGTTTTATTTTTGTTTTGGTTTCCATGATTTGTTAACTTTTAGGCACCTGGAATTTAGTTTTCTTTTTTTTTCTTTTTTTAAAAATATTTTTATTTATTTCTAGGAGAGAGAGACAGCGTGAGCAGGGGAGGGTCAGAGAGAGAGGGAGACACAGTCTCTGAAACAGGCTCCAGGCTCTGAGCTGTCAGTCAGCACAGAGCCCGACCCGGGGCTCGAACCCATGAACCGCGAGATCATGACCTAAGCGAAAGTCAGACGCTTAACCGACTAAGCCACCCAGGCGCCCCTGGAATTTAGTTTTCAATACTGGCTGGGTTTAACATCTAATTGTCAAAAATGCTGAAACTTTGACAATCAAGTCTTGGAAGGCCATACCTGGGGCAGCATTCCAGCTCAGCCTGGAGGGAAGACAGACGCACAGTTGGAAGCAGGGACCACAGAAGTCAAAGTCCCTGTGGGCGTGTCCTTACTCTGCCCTGGGGCAACGGAAGGGAGGGGGGCTCAGGGACTGGGTTCCCCCAGATCTCTCCACTGCTGCGCCCACATCCTGTTCTCAGTCTTCCTTCTGGAGGGCAGATGCATCCAGGGTCAGTTCAAGCCACTTTATGGATCCCCGCCGTTCTTCTGCTATCCTGCCCAGTTACCCCCAATCTCGTGTGAACTTCCTCCCCTGGTCCCCGGCTCTTCCCCTAAAGGGGACAAGTTAGGAAGATGCATCCCGGGGCGCCTGGGTGGCCCAGTCAGTTAAGGTTCCAACTTCGGCTCCGGTCATGAAATCACAGTCCGTGGGTTCAAGCCCCGCGTCGGGCTCTGTGCTGACAGCTCGGAGCCTGGAGCCTGCTTCAGATTCTGTGTCTCCCTCTCTCTCTGACCCTCCCTAACTCATGCTCTGTCCCTCTCTGTCTCAAAAATAAATAAACTATTAAAGAATTTTAAAAAATAAGATGATGCATCCCCACCATGGGTCAGAAAATCCAGAATTACAGTGACTTCAAGAAGATAGGATCTGCAGTGTGGGTGGACTTAAGCACACGACGCTCAGGGAGGGAACCAGACACGAAAGGTCACACGGTGCGTGCATCCATTTATGTGAAATGTCCAGAACAGGCAAATGATTGACAGGAAGCAGGCTAGGAAATCCCATCACCCGCCACCACGTGGACGTAACAGAGGATGCTGTGCGCAGTGACAGAAGCCAGACATAGGACACGTCCTGCGTGACCCCACTCACAGGGGGTCCCCAGAGGCGTCCCATCCACAGAGACAGAGAGTGGATGGTGGGAGCTGGGGGTGGGGCAGGGGGCGCCTACTTAAAAAAAAAAAAATGAAGGTGTTGTTTTCAACACTCAATGGCACTCAAGAATGAAAGAGATTCAGACCTGGGCACAGAACAGGAAATGCAAGAGAGATGTCCGTAGGTCAGGGCACCAGGGTGGCTCAGTAGGGAGAGCTTGGGAGCGCATATAACTCTTGATCTCAGGGTTGTGGGTTCGAACCCTACGTTGGATGTAAAGATGATGTCCAACCTTTTAAAAATTTTTTTATTTTTTCCTCTTTTTTAAAAAGCTTATTTATTGATTGATTGATTTTGAGAGAGAGAGAGAGAGAAGAGGGAAAACACGAGCAGGGGAGGGGCAGAGAGAGAGTCCCTAGCAGGCCTCACACTGTGAGCACAGAGACCCATGCAGGGCTCCATCTCATGAACCAAACCGAGAGATGATGACCTGAGCCAAGGCCAATAGTCAGACGCTTAACCAACTGAGGCAGTCAGGTGACCCCCGCCCCCTTTTTACTTTAAAGAAATATTTGTAGGTCACTCACAGTTTTGTTTCCGGCTAGGGGATATGGTGCAGATTTTTCAACTTTTCTCTCTCATTTGCTCGTCTGCTTTTCCTGACTTTTATTTATTTATTTTTTTACCCTGTAGAGAGTGTATAACATTTGTGCAACAGGAAAGACTGGAGAAACTGCATGCGGCCGAGGACATAAAAGATGCCACGGTTTGCTGGAACTTACGTTGCTGTGGCTAAGGGTCCAGGCTCTGCCTCAAGCCAGAGGCCTGGGATCAAACCCCCTCCCCCGACCCTGCCCCAGCAGCATTCATAGCTGCCTTTGTCTCTGGTCCTTGCGTTTGAAACCCCACCAAGCCCAGGTGAGGGGCTCTGTCCTCACCCCTCCTTCCTCGGGCAGCTTTTATTCCCTCCTGCTTTTGTGCATCAGTCCAGAAATTCCACCAACAGCCCTCAAGTCTCAGGAAACCATTTTGGAGCACGCTGTGCCCTGAACATCTGTGTCCCCCAAATCCACATGTCAAAGCCCAAACCCCAGTGGGATGGCTCGGGGAGGTGGTGCCTTCCGGAGGCGAGCACAGCACAGGCAGATGAAGTCACAGGGTGGGGCCTCCCTGGTGAGATTTTAGGGCCCTTGATAGGGACCCTAGGGACCCAGGGACCAGAGCTGGCTCTCCTCCATGCGGATGCCCAGGAAAAGGGCTCCGGGAGCCCAGCCACACTGACATCGTGATCTGCAACTTGTAGCCTCCCAAACTGTGGGAAATAAATGCTTATCGGTCTGCCCCTGTGATGGTTTATTTTATGTGCCAACTTGCCTGGGCTAAGAGGCGGCAGGTAAAACACTCACTACTCTGGGCGGGGGGGGGGGAGGGGGGCGGGATCCTGTGAGGGTGTCTGCAGAAGAGCCTAGCATTTATATCAGTAGATGGAATAGACACAATGCCCTCACTGGCGAGGGTGGGCCTCATCTAATCCGTTGAGGGTCTGGATAGACCAAAAAGGAGGTTGGGGCGCCTGGGGGGCTCAGCCGATGAAGCGATGGACTCTTGGTTTCGGCTCAGCTCATGATCTTGCTGTTCGTGGGTTTGAACCCTGCATCGGGCTCTGTGCTGACAGCACGAAACCTCCTTGGGATTCTCTCCTCCCTCTCCCCTGCTCCTGTGTTCTCTCTCTCTCTCAAAATAAATAAATAAACTTAAAAAAAGGGGGAGGTAGGGAGGGAGGATTTGCTGTCCCTGCGGGCGCTGGGATGCCCACATCACCTGTTCCTGGGAATCAGACCCCCTCCTGATCCTCAGCCCTTTGGGCCCGACTGAATCACACCACTAGCTTTCCTGCGTCTGCAGTTTGCAGGTGGCCATCAGAGGACTTCCTGGGCTCCGTAATTTCGTGAGCCAATTCTGTGTGTACCATTGGGTTCTCTTTCTTGGGAACCCGGACTAACCCGCCACCCTGCGTGTGGTGTTTGTTATAGCATCCCGAGCTGACTCTTTCCCGAAGATTCCTGGAGAACAGCAGTGGTGCCCAGGAGGGCATCCAGGGAGCACCACCAGGTCAAGGACGCAGGAAGGCTTGGGAGTCTCCGCGGATACCTGAAGGGGGCCCAAGAGGTAACCAAGTGAAGAGGGTGTGGAACAGTGTTCCAGGAAGAGGGAAGGGCAGGTGAAGTCAGGAGGTGTGAGAGAACCCTGTGTGTTTCTCCAGCACTCCTGAGCATGCCCACATCCTTCATCTCTCCTACCTTCTCAATAACCCTGGGGGGCAGGTGGCGGCAAAGTACAGGGGGGAGAGTGTTGGGGGTCAGGGTCTGCCTTCGGGCGTGCAGTTCGCGCTTCGTGGGCGTGGACTTATGTGTGCGGTCACCCGGGCCCCCAGGCTGAGAAGGGCCCCACATTTGGTTTGAGGCTCTGCTGTCACCACCGGGAGGGAAATTCTGAATCAATTTGAGACAAGGGAGGCCCCATTTGCATTTTGCACGGGGTCCTACAAATAACGTAGCCCCTTTCCCCGTGTTCAAATCCCGACCCCGCCATTTACGTGCTCCGTGTCCTTGGGCGAGTGACCGAAATTCTCGAAGCCCCCAACCCGAGAGGTTGTGCTCTGGAGGATACTCGAGAAGTCCTAGGTCCGAAGACCGAGGGCTTGGGCGGTCTAAATCAAGTGTAGATTTTGTATTCGGGGTGTCGAGTGTTGAAGGAAGCACCATTAAATGTTCAATAGTGTATTAATGAGGGAGTAAATAAATGTATGCGTGCGTGTGAATGACTGAGAAGAGAGCTGAGCGCTGGAGAAGCGCCCTTAGGGCCACACGCGTCGTCCCCTGGTGGCCTAGGAGCCGCCAGCCTTCCCGCCTCTCCCGAGCGCCCCCTGCCCGCCAGCGGCTCCGCCACGCCGAATCCTGATCATCACAGCCGGCCGTTTGGCTGGCGTAGCCCTCATTCTCGCTCCCGATTGGCTCCGAGTAGCTCGCGATGCCTCTCGGGGAATGTAGTCTCTCGGCCCACACCCCCGTTTCCTGCGGGCGGGGGCGCGGAGAGCGCCACAGGAAGTACGTAGTCAAACTTGCCCGGGTCCCCGAAGTCGTCGTGAGAGCATGGCATGATGGGAATTGTAGTCCATGCCCGGACGTTTCCGCCTCAACCTTCTGCGCTCAGAACCACAATCCCCACCATGCACCGTGCTCCCAGGTCGCCTCGGCCGGCCCGCGTCCTTCTAGGAGTCGTAGTCTTGACCCTCCACGTCCCTCTTCTGTCTTACGGAGGAGGCCGGCTCCCAGGACTACGTTTCCCGGCGCGCCCCCCTTAGCCCGCGGCGCCAGGACGCGGCAGCCATTTTGTTCCGCCGGAGAAGCCCCTAAGATGGCGGCGGGGGAGACGGTGAAGGTTGCCGCCCGCCCTTTCGGGCGTTAGCTCGCGCCCTCAGCGTCCCCCGGCGGCCGGCCCATGGCCTGGCGGAAGCCCGGACCATGGACCTCCGCACCGCCGTGTACAACGCCGCCCGCGACGGCAAGCTGCAGCTGCTTCAGAAGCTGCTCAGCGGCCGGAGCCGGGAGGAGCTGGACGAGCTGACGGGTGAGGTGGCCGGCGGGGGGACGCCGCTGCTCATCGCCGCCCGCTACGGCCACCTGGACGTGGTCGAGTACCTGGTGGACCGGTGCGGCGCGAGCGTGGAGGCGGGCGGCTCGGTGCACTTCGACGGCGAGACCATCGAGGGCGCGCCGCCGCTGTGGGCCGCGTCGGCCGCCGGCCACCTGGACGTGGTGCGCAGCCTGCTGCGGCGCGGGGCGTCGGTGAACCGCACCACGCGCACCAACTCGACGCCGCTGCGCGCCGCCTGCTTCGACGGGCACCTGGAGGTGGTGCGCTACCTGGTGGGCGAGCACCAGGCCGACCTGGAGGTGGCCAACCGGCACGGCCACACGTGCCTCATGATCTCCTGTTACAAGGGCCACCGCGAGATCGCCCGCTACCTGCTGGAGCAGGGCGCCCAGGTGAACCGGCGCAGCGCCAAGGGCAACACGGCGCTGCACGACTGCGCCGAGTCTGGCAGCCTGGAGATCCTGCAGCTGCTGCTCGGGTGCAACGCGCGCATGGAGCGCGACGGCTACGGCATGACCCCGCTGCTGGCGGCCAGCGTCACGGGCCACACCAACATCGTGGAGTACCTCATCCAGGAGCAGCCTGCCGGCGCCGAGGGCCCCTCCGCCGGCCCGGGGTGCGTGCGGCCCCAGGGCGCCGGCTGCTGCGGCGGTACCCCCGCAGAGGAGCCGCCCGGAGAGCCTTACGAGAGCTGCTGCCCCACGAGCCGGGAGGCCGCCGTGGAAGCCCTCGAGCTGCTGGGAGCCACGTACGTGGATAAGAAGCGGGATCTGCTCGGGGCCCTGAAGCACTGGAGGCGGGCCATGGAGCTGCGCCACCAGGGCGGCGCGTACCTGCCCAAACCCGAGCCCCCGCAGCTGGTCCTGGCCTATGACTATTCCAGGGAGGTGAACACCACCGAGGAGCTGGATGCGCTCATAACCGACCCCGATGAGATGCGCATGCAGGCCCTGTTGATCCGGGAGCGCATCCTGGGCCCGTCTCACCCGGACACCTCCTATTACATCCGCTACAGGGGCGCGGTGTACGCCGACTCGGGCAATTTCGAGCGCTGCATCCGCCTGTGGAAGTACGCCCTGGACATGCAGCAGAGCAACCTGGAGCCTCTGAGCCCCATGACGGCCAGCAGCTTCCTGTCCTTTGCCGAACTCTTCTCCTACGTGCTCCAGGACCGCGCGGCCAAGGGCAGCCTGGGCACGCAGATCGGCTTTGCAGACCTCATGGGGGTGCTCTGCAAGGGAGTGCGGGAGGTGGAGCGGGCCCTGCAGCTGCCCAAGGAGCCCGGGGATTCGGCCCAGTTCACCAAGGCCCTGGCCATCATTCTCCACCTGCTGTACCTGCTGGAGAAAGTGGAGTGCACGCCCGACCAGGAGCACCTGAAGCACCAGACCGTCTACCGGCTGCTGAAGTGCGCCCCCCGCGGCAAGAACGGCTTCACACCTTTGCACATGGCCGTGGACAAGGACACCACGAACGTCGGCCGCTACCCGGTGGGCAGGTTCCCCTCCCTCCAGGTGGTCAAGGTGCTGCTTGACTGCGGGGCCGACCCGGACAGCCGGGACTTTGACAACAACACCCCGCTGCACATAGCCGCCCAGAACAACTGCCCGGGGATCATGAACGCCCTGATCGAAGCGGGGGCCCACATGGACGCCACCAATGCCTTCAAGAAGACCGCCTACGAGCTGCTGGATGAGAAGCTGCTGGCCAAGAGCACCATTCAGCCCTTCAACTACGTAACCCTGCAGTGCCTTGCGGCCCGCGCCCTGGACAAAAACAAGATCCCCTACAAGGGCTTCATCCCCGAGGAGCTGGAGGCGTTCATTGAGCTTCACTGAGGCGGCCCTGAGAGCGGAGCAACCGGGAAGGGCGGAGCCCACACTGTCTCCCCCCAGACACCCTGAGCCCTTAGGCGGCGTGGATCGAGGGCTCTACGGCCTCCAGAGCCCCTGTCGCCTCTGCTCTGCCGAGAGGGGAGAGGAATTGGCAAGCTGTTGGTGCTCGAAGCCCCACTTTTCTCCGGGAGCCCGCGAGCCCGTCTTCAATGGGGGAGAAGATGCACGCGCGTCCGCGCGTCCCCGCTGCCTGGGTTCCGGAGGATTTTTTGCCTTCTTGCCTCGGGCCAGAGTGATCGAAGCTTTTTGCCTTCTTTTCCGAGAACCAGGAAGAAGCTGAGAATCGGGCCCACGCTTCGTCGTCCCCACGTGGCCGGCAAAGCCCAGCGTCAGGACGTGGAAAGTCGGAGAAGCGAGGCCACCCTCGGCTCTTCCGGCGCCTGCCGCTCGCCTCGCTTCCGCGGGTGTGGTGTTGCTGTGTCAGCGAGCGGGCAGGTTAGGCGCGGGGCGCGCGCCGCCAGAAGTTGTGCTGCCCTGTTTTTTCTTTTTTTAAAGAAGTTTTGGTCAGATGTCATGCGCTGAAGCCACGCGGGGAGAGTTTCCCGTGTCCGAGATGGCGAGGCTCTCAGGAGTGAGCTCGGTGGCAGGGAATTTGGTGCGAGTCCACGGTGTCGGTCCCAAAAGCCAGGCGACTCTCCGTTTTCTAGAACCTCCCTCGTTCGCCTTCTACTTGGGCCGCCCGACTTTCCACTCAAATTAGAAAGAGAAGCAATTTTCAAGCAACGGTCGGGCCAGAAGCGGAAGGAGCTGGCGGAGCCGTCACTCCCGGACCGGGCGAGAACCGGGGCGCGTTCGGGCCTCAGTGGACACTCCCCGGCCCCGCGCGCATGCGCAGTGTGGCTGTGCGCAGCCCCCCGCGGCTCTAAGCTTTTTTTTTTTTTTTTTTTTTTTTTTAAAGCTGCTTGAAAGCCTGATCGTAGGTGTTCCTGGGCCGGTGCCCCGCGCACTGACAGAACTGGAGGAGACGGCGGTGTCCACAGGTTCCCAGCCAGGGCGATACAAAATCTCGGTGTCCCATCGATCCGGGCGCACAGCGCGCGTGCGCGAGCCGCCGCGGTGTCGCCCCCGCCCGGGCGGCCCCGGGCCCGGGAGCAGGGGCGGCCCAGCCGGGGAAGGGGCCCTCCCCCTGACGCCCCTCCCGTAGCCTCCAGCCTCGTCTCGAAGCAGCTGCACGGAGGCCTCGAGAAGCCAGAGCGGGGCCCCTGGGCCTCGCCCGCGTTTGCAGTGTTAGGACGTTATTTATTGGCAAGGCCGGTTTCACCCTCCGTCGAGGCGGGAAGCACGGAATAAAGCAATGAGGCGTAGAAGTCGTGCGGCTCCGCGCCGGTGCCCCGGTCATTTCCGAGGCCGCAGTGGAGGGGGTGGGCGGGAAGATGGCTGGGGGAGGGTGGTGCTGAGCGCAAAGGTCGTGATGGGGGGGCGGGCGCAGAGCCCAGCCCCCAGGCCACCGCCTCGCCGGGGCAGTTTCTGCCTGTGTCCCCGGGCCTTGTGTGGGATTTCACCGGGAAGTGGCGGAAAAGGAGGGAAAGCCGCTGACTTCTCCCAAACCCCACCTCCGAAGAGGAGGCTTGGCCCTCCCGGAAGGCGAGGCAGGGCCCAGAAGGCCGTCCGGGAACTCGGTAGCTCTCTCCGGTTCCGGCCGAGGAGGAAAATCTGGTGCCTCCTCTTCCTGCCGGCTCCTCGTGTAGTTGCGGCTCTCGGCACGGTTGCACAGTGAGAGCACTGCTCCGTGGTCCTGCGCGCTGAGTAGTTCCCGCCGGCCCCTGGGCGCCGGGCACACGGCCCAGGCCCCCTCGGGTCCGGATTGGCCGGCCGGCCGGGGGCTGATTATTCCGTGTGGTCCCCTCACCCGACAGCGGGGAAGGGCAGGCTGCTGCTCCGTCTCCTGGTTTCACGGGGGTCCGACCACTAACGCCACCCCATCCGCTGTGGTGTGGACACGTGGTTGCCTGGAAGGAGTGGGTGTTGAATCAGCAGGTGCCGGAGAGTGGTCTCGGGACACAACACCCGTCAGAGCATTTATTGGGCCCTTGCTGTATGCCAGTCACCATTCCACGCGGTTCCATGTGCTGCCTCAGCGGCTGCTCACAGCAGCCCTATCAAGTAGGTGTTTTTTTTTTTTTTTTTTTTAACACTTATTTTTAAGAGAGAACGAGCAGGAGAGGGGCCTAGAGAGGGAGACCGAATCAGAAGCAGGCTCCAGGCTCCGAGCTATCAGCACAGAACCAGAGGCGGGGCTCGAACCCACCAACCTCGAGGTCATGACCTGAGCCGAAGTGGAAAGCTTAACCCGCTGAGCCCCCCAGGCACCCCGGAAGTAGGTGCCCTTATTCCTGTCTTGCAAGTGGGGGGAGCCCGCAACTGGGGTGTTAGCGGAGAGGAAAGCTGTTTTGGGCCAAACGCTTTTCTTTCTAAGCTCCCAGCTGAGAAGTGTGACTTCGCCCCCGCGGGCGGAGACCGTCTTAAAACAGATTTCCAGTGAGAGGTGATCCCACCTCCACATGGCTCCGGACAATCTGGGGCGTTGGGAGGAGGGGGGGTCCCCGGTGGCAGGCCGCAGAATGCAGGCCAGGGCCCCACTTCCTGGTCCGACCAGTCACAGGGGTCTTGGCGAGGGGTGAGGTTGCTCCTCAATGCCCGTGTCGGCTTGTGAGGGTTATTGGGGGCGCACGTCCCCAGAGCCTGAGTGAGGGTGGGTTGTGTAAGTGGGTAAAAGCGTGAAAGCTGCCTGAGGCTGCTCTACCGGCGGGAAGACTTCAGACCCTAGCAGGCGATGCGGGGGGGTGGGGGGGGTTGGGGGGCTCCCCAGGCTCCCCCGGCTGGGAGCCCAGGATTGAAGCTGAAGCCCAAGGTCGAGGTGTTGGAAAGCGTGGGCCTCCCCCGCCCCCACCAGTGGGAGCCGCTGCCTGCCTCGCAGAGCTGGGTACCCGCCTAGCTCAGACCTTCCGGAGCCCGGTGACTGTGTGGGGGTCACTGCCGTGTCCTCGGCGCCACGTGTTGAGGGAGCAGGTGGCGGGGTGGGTGAATCACGCAAGGGCGACTGCAGGCCCTCCCCAGATACTTGGGCTAAGCTCGCCTGGGGCCCCCACCCCCCCGGATTCCAGGGGTGTCATCCGAGCAGTGTTTACAGGGAGGGGAGCAGAGCGTCCCGGCCCCGGGTTAAAGATAGCCCTGCTCGGAATCGTCACAGGCTGGAAAGGGGACGTGACCGTCCCGGGGACCTCTGGCACTAACCACGTGTCCCTGGAGAAGAGGGTGTGGACTCCGGAGTTAGGTCGGTGGGGACTGGACAAAGATGGCGGCCCCGTGTTGCCACGGGTGTTAGGGAAGACCCAGCTCAAATCTGGACCCCGCCGCACTCCTGGGGGGAGGCGGGGGTCCCTCCCTGCCCCGCGCCTGTGCCCTCGGTGGGTTGTGGGAGTCTGAACATCGGTGTTGAGTGGGACATTGAGATCCTCCAGTGCAGCCCCCCCTGCCCTTAATGTCCTTGATTAAAAGCTCCTCAAGCAGTAATTTTGATCAGATGTCCCCTCCTCCACGAAGCCCTCTCGGATCATTGAAAGCATCTCAGCCATCCACCTCCCCCTGTGCGTTCCCTTCCCCACCCTCACCCTCATGTATAACTTTAACCCCCGAGATGACCTTTATTTGCCTCCTTATTCCTGTGTCCCCTTCCCTAGAGTGTCAGCCACACCAGCTCTGGTTGAGGAGGCCCATGTGGCCGGATGGAGTGAGGGAGGAAGTTGCGGGGGCCCCGGGGTAGCACAAGCAGGCGGCGGGCGGCTCCGACTCGGGCTGTCGGCAGCCGCTGCGGTTTCAAGCCAAGGAGAGATGATGCCGCCCGTGTAGCCTGGAGGCCCCTGGCTGGGCTGCAGGAAGAGGCTGGAGGGAGGCTGGGGGTGGGGGGCCCGGTGCCGCTTTCACGCTGCCGTGATGGACCCGGGCGGTCCCCACAGAGGTGTCCACCCCCGGGGTCGAGGGACTTACTGGGCCCTTCGCAGCAGGAGCATCCCAGGCCCTGGTCCAGGGTCCCAGCACAGGAAGCTGGACGTACAAGCGCAAAGTAAACCCAAAGTACGTGGAAACCGTGGAAATCAGTGAGCGGAAATGCACAAATGAGGCCGCTGGCCTGGCTCCGTGGGGGGAGCCGGCGACTCTAGTTCTCAAGGTCGCAAGGCCGAGCCTGAAGTCAGGTGTAGAGATTACTTACCTAAATAAAACTTAAAAAAAATTTTTAATGCACAAACAATAGAGAAAAATCAATGAAACAAAAGCAGGTTCTTTTTTCAGGCTTATTTTGAGAGAGAAAGTGGGGGAGGGGCCAAGAGAGGGAGAGAGCGAGAATCCCAAGCAGGTTCTGTGCTGTCAGAGCAAAACCCAACATGGGGCTGGAACCCAGGAACCCTGACATCATGGCCTGAGGCTGGAATTAAAGTAAAACCTTAATTAAGACACTTAATAAAAAATATTTTATTTAAAAGAAAGCTAAATAAAATGGAACGAAACGTGTGTGGTGGGGGTAGCTCTGAATCTGGCCCTGGAACCGCAGCCGCGTGACCTTGGAAATGTTACCGCCCTTCCTCAAGTCTCAGTTTTCTCGTCTGTAAAATGGGGTTAACAGGAACAGCTGCCTGCTGGCATTGCAGGAAGAAATAAGTCGGTTTGTCCCCAGCAACACTCTGGTGCATAGTAAATGCACAGAGAGCTGTGTCGTTACAGGGTGCATACTATATGCACACATTTCTCCATCTGATGCATGGATGAGCTTGGAAAATTTTAAATATTTATTTGAACGTGTCTTAGGGGACAAAGCATAGCGAGCCTTCCCCCAGTGTCCCCAACGTTTGCGTTTACAGATGTTAATACTGAAAATGACCCAAGTTCTAAAAATAAAGATGAGTTTGTTACAATTTTTTACTGAGATGAAATCCGCCATTTTGAAGTGTACAGCTTGGTGGCTTTTACGGTAGTCACAAGCTTGGGCAACCATCACCACGACCTAATTCCAGAAATTAAAGAGGGAGGGGGAGGGTAATTTTAAGGTCGTTTAAAGAAAAATACTAGGGGCGTCTGGGTGGCTCGGTCGGTTAAGAGTCCGACTTCAGCTCAGGTCATGATCTCATGGTTTGTGGGTTCAAACCCCGCGTGGGGCTCTGTGCTGACAGCTCAGAGCCTGGAGCTGCTTCGGATTCTGTGTCTCCCTCTCTGACCCTCCCCTACTCTGGCTCTCTCTCTCTCTCTCTCTCTCTCTCTCTCTCTCTCAGAAATGAATAAAAACATTTTTTAAAAATAAATAAAGAAAAAATACTAGATGACTCAAGAAATAGAAAAGACATTAAATAACGAAAAAGGCAGATGGCCAGCAGAGAACCCGAGGAAAGGAGACAGGTGAGCAAGGGGGATGGGCGGGTCGATGCCTGGGCTCATCATGTCCCATGTGACAAAAGGGCTCAGGGACCCAGCGACCCAGCAAGGGATGGGGGGGCACGTGGGGCCACCCGGCCTGCCAGCCCCCAGTGCCCAGGGCCCCGCAGAGGAGGGGCGTGGGGTTCGCAGGGTGGGGACAGGCACGGAGCCCCGGAAGGGGTCTGAGGGACCCTGGGGTACCATCAGGGAGGACAGGAGATTTGGCCAGGCTCCCTCTGAGAGGTCAGGAAGCTCCTTTTCTTGGGAAGAGTACAATTTTTTTTTTAGAACTTCCCTTGGAAATTGGAAACCCTGGGCACTTCCCAGGGCTATAAAAAGGCGGTATATCCACTGACCAAGTTAAAAATAAAAGGTCCCTGGGGCGCCTGGGTGGCTTAGTCGGTTAAGCGTCCGACTTTCGCTTGGGTCATGATCTCGCGGTTCGTGGGTTCGAGCCCCGCGTCGGGCTCTGTGCTGACTGCCAGCTCAGAGCCTGAGCCTGTTTCAGTCTGTGACTCCCTCTCTCTCTGACCCTCCCCTGCTCACGCTGTCTCTCTCTCTCCTAGAAATTAAAAAAAAAAAAAAAAAAAAAAGGTCCCTGCCCAGAGGCACTTGGGGTGGGGGGGAGGGGGCGCTGTGTGGGCCGGGCTGGGGCAGGGCTTGTTGCTGTGTGACTTAAAGCAGGTGTCTGCCCTCTCTGGGCTTTGGTCCCCAACAGCCTTAGGCTAAACAGCTTCCCGTTAATGAGGATGTTTATACAGCTGCTGCTGTTACTTACGGAGGCGATAAGCGAGGAAAGGGGCCTCGGACATGACCTGGAACTTGGCGCTCTCGGGGTGGAGGTGGGGGTGGGGTGTCTGTCCCTCCAGCCTCTCCGAGGAGGAATGCTCTCCTGGCCCCAGGCAGCAGGGAGTGTGGAATCACTGTCCCATGGCGACCCCTGGTGGCGCAGAGGGCTCAGGGCAGCGCCTTCCGGGGCCCCACACATAAACGCAGCATGCTGTTGCGGGGGGACAGGGAAGCGCGTACATGACTCGGGTTCTGTACTCAGGTCGGCCGCACTGGCTGCTCCCCGTCCTGCGGAGTCTGCAGGGACTGTACCCTCCGCCTGCGGTAGCCTTTCCTTCTCGGAATGCCACCTCCAGGAAGCCTCCCATGACCACCCCCAACCCCAGGGACCCCGCAGTGGCCTCTGCGTCCCCCATCACACCCAGGACCTCCCTGGCCGCAACCACCTAGTGGCCCGTCTGTCTTCCCCACAGAGCTGTGAGCCCCGTGGGGAACATGGAACAAAGAGATTATGTTAAAGGTAAAAAGCTTTGCACATTAATTCAAATTCATTAATTGAGCCTCTGCTGTGTGGCAGCTACTGGGGTCCAGCAGAGAAATCAACAGATAAAATTCGCATCCTCATGGGGAAGGCAGCTGATAAACAAGGTGCTCAATGGATAATAAGTGACGTTATTACTTATTCGTCTAAAAGTGCTAAGCAGGGAGCTATGTAGGAAGGGCATTCCAAGCAGCGGGAGCAGCCCATGTGAAGGTCCTGGGGCAGGGCCACACCCGCGTGTCGAGGCCCGCGTGGCCTCATACAGACTAGGCGAGGGGGAGCGAGCGAGGAGGAGAGGGCAGGGTGTGCAGAGCCTTGGGGCCCTGGGGAGGACTTCGGCTTTTCCCGAGGGAGGTGGGAGCCCGGCGCCGGTGGGAGCATTAGGGGGGCTCACGGGCGCCCTCTGGTGGGCATGCGCTGGAGATGCAGAAGACTTGCGGGATTCAAACTCCAAGTCGCTCAAGTTCTTTCTGCCCGGGCCCAGGGGCAGCCACGCATGCACTGTGTGACACTAGGCAATGCATTGCCCTCTCTGGGCCCAGAGAGCGGGAGAAATGTGTACAACCTCGGGAAGGTTGTACACCACCTCGGGAAGACATCCAAGCAGGGACACAGCTATTAACCTCCGAAAAGAAATCATGTTATTGGTTCATGTTTCACAATGTTGATATTTTATTAAACATTTTTTTAGCGTTTATTCATTTTTTGAGAGACAGAGAACGAGGAGGGGAGGGGCAAAGACAGAGGGAGACAGAATCCGAAGCAGCTCCAGGCTCCGAGCTGTCAGCCCAGAGCCCGATGTGGGGCTCGAACTCATGACCGTGAGATCATGACCTGAGCCGAAGTTGGAAGCTTCACTGACTGAGCGCCGCCCCACCCCCGCGCCCCCATGTCTCGCAGTTTTTAAAGGAGGGGAAATTTTCAAAAACTTTCCCCTTATTTTTCCTTAAGGCTGTTTGTCTTAGCGGGGAGAGGGGGTTTCCCCGGAAACACCCCAGACGCTGGGGCCGCTGGGGCGCACTGGCCTAGGGGCGGTGGCGGCCACCAGGGGGCGCCAAGGCGGCAGGACGCGTGGCTGAGTGCCCGCTGGGGAACCGTGGCCGTGGCGCGTGGCCGTAGCCCAAGCCCCGACCTCTTCTCGCCCCGGTACCTTTGTCCATGCTGTGCCCACCTCCAGGAAGTCTCTTCCCAACCCAATGCTCGTTCCAACTCAGGCCTCAGGTCTCAGCTTACTTCCTCCTTCCAGAAGCTTCTGTTAATCCCCCCAGGCTCCTCAACGGCCCGCTTTGGGCCTCCGGAGCCCCCTATACGTCTCCATCACGGGCCTCATCGCCCAACACCGTCTCTGTCTCCGGCAGTGGACCCCGATCCCTCGCAGAGCAGACTGGGGTCGTCCTGCGTCACGCTGGGGGCATGGTGACCACTGAGTCGCCACTTTGCCCAAAGGGCCTGCACCCGGAAGGAGCTCAATAAATGCGGGTTGGATAAACAGATGGAGGAATCCACATCCTTTCCACTCAGCGCCCGGTGAACTCCGTGGGGGTGGAGAGCGGCGCCCAGCGCAGGGCTGCACCCAGCAGGTGCTCCTTACAGTGTTTGTCAACGGACTCACTGAGCAATTACTGTGCGCCACTTCCTGTGCTGGCTTCTGAAAACACTACCTGGACCCAGACAGACCCACCCCGGCGGTCTCAGGGTATGCACGGCGTGGCGGAGAAACCAGGAATTAACAAGCAGAGACAGCAACAAAACTATTTCCCAGATTAAGAAGGGAAAATGTAGGCAATGAATCAACAGCGTGCACAATCTCTGCATGCGCGAGAATCCCGCAGAGAACACCCGGCTCCTTCTTCTGCCCCTAAAGTCTACTTGTGTGCTGTGTGACCCCGGGTAAATGACTTCACCTCTCTGGGCCTCGGTTTCTTCATCTGTAAGTTGGGGCAGTGATGGTCTCTAGCCCCTGGGCTACTGGGAAGACGAAATAAGCTCATGTGGCCTGTAAAACCCTCAGCCCAGGGGGTTCAGAATGATTGTCCTTTAAATATGCTGGGGCAGCACAGGGTCGTTCGAAGTATTGGAATTCCAGACCGGAAGTCACTAGGACCACATACCTATGGGAAAGATGAGGCCCAGAAAAGGGCTGACTTGTTCCACGCCTCACGATTTCTCAGGGATTAATAGGGGTTCACGCTCTTAATGTGGCCGCTTGTCCCTCCTCTGCACCCAGCATGGGTCCAGCCCCCCGCAGTAGCTGGCCTAGGCCAGGTCTGTTGCCACGCCTCTGGTCCCAGGCTCACTCAGGCCTGCATCCCCCTTCTAGTCTGTCCTTTCCAGAGAAGCCACCAGAGGACGCCTGTGAGAACTGGAGTCCGATTCCCCCTCCCCCTCCCCCGCCTGCTAAGGGGCCCCAGAATTTCCACCTCCCTGCGGGAAAAGCCCAAGCCCTTCCCCAGGCCCACAAAGTCATGCGTCCCCTCCCTTTCCTCCCCTCCACTCTCTCTCCCCGTTCCCCACTCTGCTGTAGCCACAAGGTCTTCTCCCAGTTCCTCCAACAACATGCCAGGCAGGGCTCTACCCCAGGGCCTTTGCATGAGCTGTTTCCCTCTTTTTTTATATATATATTTTTATTTATTTCTAGGAGAGAGAGAGAGAGAGAGAGACAGTGTGAGCAGGGGAGGGTCAGAGAGAGAGGGAGTGACAGACTCTGAAACAGGCTCCAGGCTCTGAGCTGGCAGTCAGCATAGAGCCCGACGCGGGGCTCAAACCCACGAACCGCGAGATCATGACCTAAGCGAAAGTCAGACGCTTAACCGACTAAGCCACCCAGGCGCCCCAGGTTTCCCTCTTTCCAGAAAATCACCCAGTCCTCAAGCTCCTCTCATCCCAGCCAGCTCGTCTTTCGACAGGTCTTGGCTGTAACACCAGCTCTTTAGCCTCCTGGCTGCTCAGTCCAAAGTCTTCCCTCCTGGGACACTCCCATTTCACTGTTCATTTCTTCTGATAGCTCTTCACTTTCAGAAATTATTGCTGCTTCATTTGATGATTCATTCATTGTTCCCTCCCCTCTGACTCCACTCCAGGGATGTACTGAGTGCCCCTACTGTATTCCCATGCCCAGGGCAATCCAGGCACACAGTAGGCACTCCATAAATGTTATTCAAATGAGCCTGTTCACTGCAGCTGTCCGGTGATTTGCGGCTAGCTCCCTCCTCGATGATCAGAAATAGTCTGCCCACAAACCCACCCCACCTTGCAGCACCCTGGAAGCTGATTTCAGGGGCTCCTCCCCAGGCTTGACGTCAGCGCTATGGAGGCCCGGGCAGAGCCCTGACAAAATCTAAGTCAGCGACTAGAATAGCAAGTGGTATCTGGCTGCCTGGGTGAGTCAGCCGGCCCGCCCTCCTGGGCCCCGAGAAACGGAGGAAAGAGTTCATGTTTGCAGGAGGCAGTTGGGTGGGAGGAGCCAGCAGCTTCTTGGCTCATCCAGGTCGAATTTGCCCTTTCTGTGTTCTGGCCCTTGGAAATTACAGTCTCCCACTCCCGACCTGTGTGACCTCGGGGACCAGAATTCACCTCTTTGAGCCTGTTTTTCTTTTCTGTAAAATTTGCCCAATGCTATAAGCTTCTTCCCCGAAGGGGTTCAATTTTGGGGATTCAAATAGGTTCAAGGCCGCCTGGCAGGCTCAGTAGTGCAGCATGTGACTCGACGTTGGGTTCATGACGTCGATCCCCACATTGGGCACAAAGCTTACTTTAAAAAAAATAGAAAAGATTAAAAAATAAAACAAAATACGTGGAGATATTTAAAGCCTCCCGGATCCGTACATGTGAGTGTCCAACAAATGTTCATTCTATTCCTTCTCAAAGGTGTGTGCTGAAAAAGATTCACCCTCTCCTCTCTGGGCCTGCAGTTAATGAGCACTTAACACTGGAGTGTCAGTGTATCGCAAAGGATCTGCTGACAACCCTGAAACACCGGCATCATGAACCCACTTCTCAGATGAGAGCTTGAGGCTGAGCAAGACAAAGGCTCTCGCCTAAGATCACATGGTGGGATCTGAGTCCAGAATGGGGTACTGGGGGGGAGGGGCATCAAGGCAGGACCCCTTCCAGGCAAAAAAAAAAAAAAGAGAGAGAGAGACGGCTCCAGCAATAAAGCAATAAATATCTCCCAGTATCTTTTCTCTCCACGTTCTCGGATATATAGGAATCAAAACGCGCTAAGTACACGGTGCAGCCTGTCCCGCAGACTACATTTCCCGACTTCCCTTGCGGCCGAAGGACCCACGTGACTACGCTCCGACCAATGAAATGAGAGAAACTGCGCAACTTCCGACCCATGCCCTGCCGGGGGCGAAGCGAGCCCCTCTCTTCCGGTTCCTTTTTTTGGGACCAGTGGCCAGTCTCCCAGAGTGGAATCGCCCTGGAGAAGCGTTCAATAAATATTTATTAAAGTTGAAACACAGTACCCACGTCCCCCAGCCCGCTGCCCACCGCCACCAGCACCCAGGTGAGAATCTGTAAATGCCACCTCCAATTCCGGGTCCCCCCTTGCGCCCCAGAAAGTCATCGGGGCCCATCTTGCACGATTTCCGGAGAGATGAAGGTCGCCCCAGCGATGTCCTGAAAGTTGCAGACGACGTCGCGCTCCTCCGCCCTCCCTGGGCACGGTGGGGGGCGGAGGGGGCGCCACCCCCAGGCCGGGGTCGTCGGTCACGGTCACTCGGCGCCGTGCGTCTTGTCCTCGGGCGCCTGGGTCCCCCTCTGGTTCCACATGTGGTTGTTGAGGCCCAGCTGCACCATCTGCGCGTGGTGGATGATGAGGGGCTGCAGCCCCGGGCTCTGCGGGGGCGCGGGGGGCTGCGGGAAGGCGGCTGCGGGGGCGCCGCCCGGCCACGGAGGCGCGGGGGGCGGCGGCGGCTGCTGGCCCAGCCAGGAGGGAAAGGGCGGGGGCGCTCCCAGAGGCCCCGGGGTCCCGAAGGGCATATGGCTCCCGAAGGCCACCCGGAGCGTCTCCATCTGCGCCTGCCAGGCCGAGTGGCTCTGGAAATAGGCCGAGTAGGCGGCGTTGAGCGCCGAGGCCCGCTGCCGCTCGCCCTCCAGCTGCTGGCGCTCCTCCTGCAGCGCACGCAGGTGCTGTTCCCTCCGCCAGTGCTCCCTGCGGGCCCGCAGCCTCTGCGGCTTGAAGGTGTTGGCCACCTTCCTGGCGAAGACCTGGGAGCGCTCGTCCAGCCACACCAGGCTGGTGAGCAGGCCGCGCGTGTGCGCGCTGAGAAGCTCCAGCGAGCTCTCCCGCGGCAGGAAGGGGATCACGCCGTCCTGGCGCTCGCGCCGCGTGAGGCTGTTCATCAGCGAGTGGCCGGCCTGGTGCAGGCCCAGCTGGCAGTCGAAGCTGGGGGTGAGCAGCAGCAGCGTGAAGGCCGAGTGGTCGATGGCGTCCTGCAGGCAGTGCAGGTGCCCGCGCCCCGGCACCTGGAAGTCCTCGCAGAAGGTGGCCCCGTCGGGGACGCCCAGGGCCTCCAGCCTCTCTCGGACGCGCAGGGCAATGTCCTCATCGGCCCCGGCGTGCAGGATCACAAAGTTATAGAATTTCTGCTCCGACTCCAGCTCAGGGGGAGGGGGACAGGGGCTCCAGGCGGCAGGGGAAGCCGAAGAAGGGATGGACGGGGATGGGCAGGGCGCCGACGTCCTTGGGGCCGAGGGGGGCGGTGGGCAGGGGAGTGGGCTCTGGGAAGCAGTGTCTTCTACAGGGCGGGAGAGTGGGGTCGGGTCCTTGTCAGGACAAGTGTTTCTGGAAGGCCCCGGGAGAGACGTGGGGGCTCCCAGCCTATCGCTGCACTCCACCGGGTGGTGGCTGCCCGTTTCCAGAGCTTTCGGGGGGTCCGGCTGGCCCACAGGGCTCACATCTGGGACCACCTCGGGAAGTCTAGGGGCCGGGCTGTCTGGTGGCATCTGGGGGCTGGCAGTCTCCCCGGATGAGGGGCCCTCCAGCGAGGGGCCTTCCGGTGAGGGGCCTTCCGTCTCCCCAGACGGAGGGCTGGCTATCTCCCCAGGCGAAGGGTTGACAGCCTCGTCCGATGGCGGCCAGCTCACCTCCTCAGGTTCCTGGCAGCCCATGGAGGCAGGTTCGGGCTCCGGGCCTGCCTGGGTCTCCTCACACAGCCTGCTGGGCACATGACCGGTGCGGGGCTGGCTGAGAAGGGGCACGGTGGGCGACTGGCTAATTTCCAGATTGCTGGCCAAGGAGGCGGGACTGCCGGTGGATCTCAGGGAACACCCTCTGCTCCAGCCCGAGAGGCTCTCGATGGGCTTCGGGAGGCTGCGGGTGCCCGAGGGGGATGCCGAGGATGGCGGGAGGCAGCCCTGATCGGAGAGAAGGGGCTGGAAGACCCCGGGGGCCCCGGCGATTCCCCAGCCACAGCGATCCCGGGCCTCGGCCTGGAGCTCCGGCAGCCGCTGGTCGTCCCTGGAGCTGAAGGTCTGGAGGGCTGCCTGGTAGGCCAAGTGCCGCATGGAGGCCGGGCACAGCTTCTCCTCGGCCAGCAGGTGGTAGACTCTGGCAACGGCCCAGGACAAGTCCGGGGGCTCCTCCGGGGCCTCGGCGCTGTCCGCGCCCGCCCACTGGTGGGCCACGAGCCGGGCCACCGCGTCCGCCTTCAGCGCCTCCAGGGAGATCCTGGCCTCCGTCTCCTGGCCCAGCTTCAGGAGCACCATGGCGTGTAGGAGGCCTGCCCCCCGGCAGCCCGGGTGCAGGCTCCTCAACTTGTGCTTAAGATACAGGAGCTTGTCCTGGCCTGCGGCACCTAGAATGTCGAAGGCGCTGGAGAGCGACGGGCCCGTGCGGGCCATGGGCGCGGGTGGGTGCGGCCGCCGGCAGCAGCACTGGGTGCTGGTGGCATGATCCACGGCACCTGCCTTCCCGCATGCTCGGTGCACCCCGCGTGCTCACCACACCGATCCCATGGGGGGCGCTGGGGCAGACCTGGGGGGCGAGAAAAACACCTTCACCTCCAGAAGGGAGCCGCTTTGGGAGGTGGCCCAGAACCTCCTCCCCACCTGCCTTCAATGCCAGCACGACCTATCAGGGTGACCTTGGGAAAGGTGTGTCCCCTCCCTCTACCCACCTCCACTCCCACCTGCATTTCCCTCCCTGCAAGTTGAGAGCGGCCAGCAGTTGCCTGGCCTCACCCAAGAGGGAGATGCTTTGATTCTCCCCATTTGCAAAGGACAGTGATGCATCCAGACGGGGCGCCCAGGGGCTCAGTTGGTTAAGTGTCCGACTTAGGCTCAGGTCATGATCTCGCGGTTCATGGGTTCCAGCCCCGCGTCAGACTCTGTGCTGACAGCTCGGAGCCTGGAGCTGCTTCGGATTCTGTGTCTCCCTCTCTCTCTGCCCCTCCCCTGCTCACACTGTCTGTCTCTCTCTCTCAAAATAAATAGACATGAAAAAAAAAAAAAGGAAGAAAAAGAAATGTGTCCAGAGACGTGGAGTTACTTGCCCAGAGGACACAGCCCATGGGTAGAGGCTGGGTGCCTGACCACAAAACCACACTGCCTGTTGGGGATAATAATAAGCTCACTTATGGGATCGTCTCAGAGAGTTGTGCTGCCATGGCACATGGAACGTTCTGGGCCCCGAGGACCAGAAGTCAGTGGGCACCCGATATGTGCTCGCCAGGGAGGGAATCCGGCTCCCAGGCAGCCCGCACTGACCGCCATCCTGGCACTGGTGCTCACAGCCCAGGGCGGGGCCTGCAGCCAGAAGCCGGGATCCAGCCCCGGGGCCGACAGGTCACAGCAGAATCGAGCGATGGGCCACACTGGTGACATAAAACACTGGCGTTCTTCTTGGTCCCTCTCTGGCACCCTGCTGGGGGTAAGCCATGTGGCAAGTGCCTCTGGAGAGGCCTGTTCGGTGAGGAACCCAAGGCCAGAGCCACGAGGGGACATCCTGGACACCCAGCAACTCCAGTCGCAGTTGAGCCTTCATAGGAGGGGGCCCCGGCCCACAGCTCGACCGTGGCCTCAGCAGAGATCCAGCCAGAGGCCCCCAACTCATCTCCTTGCAGATTCCTGACACCTGGCCTCTCTCTGTGTGAGATGATAACTGTTTGTTGTTTTAATTTATGTTTAAATATTTTATCCTAGTCTGTGGGTTGTCGTTTCACTTTTTATTTTATGTTATTTATGAGAGAGAGAGAGAGTGCAAGCAGGGGAGGGGGCAGAGGGAGAGAGAAAGAGAGAAAACCTCAAGCAGGCTTCACACTCAGCACAGAGCCCAAGGCAGGGTTCAATCCCACCACCCCGGGATCGTGACCTGAGCTGAAATCAAGAGTCGGACCCTCAACACACACTGAGCCACCCAGGCGCCCCAATGTCTGCGTTTTTTTTTTTTTTTTTAATGTATTTCTAGGAGAGAGAGCATGAGCAGGGGAGGGTCAGAGAGAGAGGGAGTCACAGACTGAAACAGGCTCCAGGCTCTGAGCTAGCAGTCAGCACAGAGCCCGACGCGGGGCCCGAACCCACGAACCGCGAGATCATGACCTAAGCGAAAGTCGGACGCTTAACCGACTAAGCCACCCAGGTGCCCCCGATGTCTGCGGTTTTTGCACCACGAGTTCTGGGGTACCTTCCGCAGCACTGGCTAATGATACAGGCCGTGCCGTTAGTAGGAGGCGCCGGCCATCACCGAGAGCCGGCTCCGTGCGTAACAGAGCAAGGCGGCCAAGCTGGTTCCTTCCTCGGCCCTTGGCCTGAGCCACCTATTCCCATCGTCATTCTCAGGCCCGGAGCCGCCTGCACGTCCGCGCTGTCCTTCCCAGCCTGCCTTCCCCACGCCACCTTGTCCCCGCCCCCACGGCATCACGGGTGAGCCTGCCTTGTGTGTTAGACTTTTCGCATTTGTCACGTGTTTCCTGACCCCCAGGGGCACCGAGGAGGGGCCTGGGTCTCCCTGGCACGGAGCAGGGACCTCACAAATACTTGTGGGGTGAATGAATGAATGAGGCCAGAACTCCTGTCGTCCCAATGTTGTGGATGAAACACAGGCACGTAAAAAGGCCTTTCCCAAGTGCACATGACAGACGCTTGCGGGAGGTGGGGTGGTGGCTCCGAGCCCCGGGACTTAGGTCGCCGAGAGCTCAAAGCAGGTCATATTCAGACCTAGAAAAAGTCCCACTTCAGATCTATCCCAGGAGACTGAGAACACTTTACATGCCCTTTGGCCTGGTCCAGCCTCGTGGCCACGATGACAGCCCTAAGGTACAGAAGCCCTCCACTGACAACAGTCCTGACCCCCCGCCCCGGACGCTTGGCCACGTCTAGGACGTCTGTGGGTGTCATGGTGGTCCAGGCGTTGAGCGGGTGGTCAGGGATGCTGCTCAGCCCTCCCGGGCCGCATGGTGCCTAGGACGCCCCCCCCCAAGAATGATCCAGCCCCAGGTGTTGCTGGGTGCTGACACTGAGTGGTCCTGGCACACAGGCCAACAGCTGACCCTGGAACGGCCCCCCTTCGCTGGTCAATCACAGACCTCACTGCACCAACGATTCACGAGTTTTAAGAAGTTTGCTTTGAGTCGATGCAGACTCTGGGGCTCCAGGGCCAAGGTCAAAGATTCCAGGAAGGTCAGACGCAGGCCAGAGAGCGCACGGGGGGAGCCAGCACTGGGGGCAGAGGCGCAGGGGGGGCCAGGGCAGAAGAGAAGGGGGCGGAGGGGGCGGAGGGGGCAGTGGGGGGGAAGAAAGTAAAGAGGAGAGTGGCTGTCTGGCTGTTTCAGAAACAGAAGCGGCCTGACCTGCTGAAATGCTGCCTGGGGGGGGGTTGAAACAGCACAGACTACTCCCCCGCCAAGTGCCGGCGACTGACATTCACAGCTCGGGGCCGGGGACAAATGCCACAGAGAAACAGCAGGCGAGAAGGAGGGTCTCGAACCCCATGAGTCGGGGGTGGGTGTTCGAAGTCTTAAACAACGTGATTCAAGAAAGCTTCACCGATGACAGAGATTTCAACAGGATATAAAAATGGAGACAGTGACCCACAGGGACATCTGAGGAAAGAGTGGTCCTGCCAGAGGGAGCTGCATATGCAAAGGCCCTGGGGCAGGACCAGCCCAGCTTGATGGAGGAGCAGGGAGGAGGCCCTCAGGGCTGAGGGAGGGAGGGGGAGAGGGGGAGAGTCAGAGAAGGGGAGGAGACAGGCGAGTCATGGGGAGGACTTGAACTTTCACACTGAGGGAGGCGGGACCTAAAAAGTTAGAACCACCTTACACCTGTCTAAATGTGGTGGCCGCAACTTAGGTGTGCTGCCGTGAGGAAAAGGGACTCCATGGGACCATGTTGGCTAATATTTCAAGAGAAGCCAGAAATGCAGTTTCAGGAAACTGCTAAGTTTTGTCAAGTTGGCAATCAAATATTTTTAAAAATTGTTTAATGTTTATTTTTGAGAGAGGGAGAGATAGAGACAGAGTGCAAGTAGGGGAGGGGCAGAGAGAGAGGGAGGCACAGAATCCAAAGCATCTCCAGGCTCCGAGCTGTCAGCACAGAGCCCACCGCAGGGCTCGAACCCACAAACCGAGATCATGACCTGAGCCGAAGTCGGGAGCTTAACCGACCGAGCCACCCAGATGCCCCCAATCTAGTGGCTCCTCTGAAGGCCACTGGTCTCAAACTTCCCAGGCACAGTCCTGCCTCAGGACCTTTACACTGGCTGCCCTCTCTGCCTGCAACACTTTTCCCGAGAATCCCCACAGCTCACTCCCTACCCTTCTGCAGATTGTAAAAATCAAGACTGGCCTGATGATGGGGGCATCTGGCTGGCTCAGGCGGTACAGTGTGCGACTGAGTTCAAGCCCCAAGTCAGGCAGAGATTAGTTTAAACAAACAAAGGCTTGCTCTCCTGACACTACGGAGAACTGCCCAGGCCAGGGGTCACTGGCTGTTTCAGTAAATCATGTTCTTGCCACACAGTCACGCCCACCGAGGTACACAGCGCGTGGCCACCTTCAAACTACGGCTGCGGAGTCGAGTGGCTGCGGCAGTGGCAGTGACCGCGTGGCCTGCCTGCGAGCTGAAAACACCCGCTCTCTGGCCCTTTACAGACACAGTTCGACCAGAACCGGGGATGTGACTTCCCCCTACTCCGCAGAGGGACAAACGTGACTAATGGCTGGCAGGACAGCTACGGGGCACCGATGTTTGCAACCTTTTTTAAAAAATAATTTTAGGGGCGCCTGGGTGGCTTAGTCGGTTAAGCGTCCGACTTTCGCTGAGGTCATGATCTCGCGGTTCGTGGGTTCGAGCCCCGCGTCGGGCTCTGTGCTGACTGCCTGCTCAGAGCCTGGAGCCTGTTTCAGTCTGTGACTCCCTCTCTCTCTGACCCTCCCCTGCTCACGCTGGCTCGCTCTCTCTCTCTCTCTCTCCTAGAAATAAAAATATTTTAAAAAAAATAATAATAATTTTAATGTTTATTTATTTTTGAGAGACAGAGCGTGAGCGGGGGAGGGGTAGAGAGAGGGAGACAGAATGGGAAGCAGCTCCAGGCTCCCAGGTGTCAGCACAGGGCAGACGGCGGGGCTCGAACCCACACCCCACACACCGCAATCATGACCTGAGCCCAAGTCTGACACTAAACTGACCGAACCACCGGGTGCCCCTTTCCTCTTCGTCTTTTAAAACATTTTTACCCACACGTGGCTCCTGCCCGTCGCCTCCTCTCCTCCCCCGCAGTCCTGGATGTCTCTTCACGCACTGGGCAAATCTCTCTGGAGCACCTCGTATGGACAAAGGGCTGCCCTTGCGGCCCCAGGGGGGCAGCGCTCGCAGTCTAGGTCGGGGAGACCAATGATAAGCTGCAGAGAATGGAAAAGTGCCGAAGAAAACGCACCCGGGGCGCGGCTGGGAGGAACAGGAGACTGAAGAGCAAGGGAGGCCGCTGGCGGGAAAGGACACGCTGGGGGAGACCTGAAGGAGGTAAGAGAGCGACTCAGGTGAAGATCTGGGGGCAGAGAGTTTCGGGCGAAAGCAGCAGCCAGTGCAAAGGCCCTGGTGCAGAGTTCGGCGTGTGGCAGCAGCAGGGCGGCGGCCGTGCGCCTGGAGCAGAGTGTGTGAGGGGGAGAGAAAAGAAAGGGGCCTTGAACTTGGGCTCCCTGAGCGGGGTGGGGGCTCCGGAGGCCTGTGGGCAGAGGGGAGGGGGACCTGGCTCAGGGGCTCAGAGGCGCCCTCCAGTGGCCGCTTCCGGAAGAATGACTGTGGGGAGGAGTGGGAGGAGCCTGGGACGGGGTGGCGCTGACCACTGGCCCCGCCCAGCAACGATGGGGGCTGGACCAGGTGGGGGGTCTCAAGGATGTGAGGGGGGGGGGTTGTGGACAATCTGGAGAAAGGGGGAGGAGCAGGGAAGGCAAGGAGGGTACCTGGGCTTTTGTCCTGAATGTTCTAGACAGAAAATAAGGGGCTGCTTGGTGGTCAGGAGGGAGAAATCAGGCATGTGAGGCGTGGCTCCTTGGACCAAGTCCCCCTCCCCCACCCCCGTCCCTTCCCTGACCTCACCTCCTTCCACTCCCCCTTGCTCCCTCGGATCCGGCCACACTGTTCCTTAAATACGCCTCCCTGATCCTGTGTCAGGGCCTTTGCATGAGCTGTTCCTCGGCCTAGGACACCCATCCCCAGGTACCCGCATGGCGGGCTCCCTTGTCGCCTTCAGATCTCAGCTCAAACGTCACTGCCTCGTCAAGGTCAACCTTGGCGCCCCTGCCTAAACCTGAAGCCCATCCCCCACACTCCCTGCTTGGTTCTTCGCCTTACCCGACACTACAGCTTTTACCTACTTTGTGGAACACGCATCACTGAGTGAGCACCGCAAGACAGGGACATGCAATTGTCTGGTTACACAGCTGTCTAAGGACTGGTACACAGTAGGTACTTAATACTGACTGGACGGAACAGCACCTGGCACACAGTAGGTGCTCAATAAATGCTTCCTGTTGACTCCTCTCCCCAGCAAGACAAAAAGTCTAATCTGCTCTCCCTGGGACTGACACACAGTAGAGGCGTGATTTGCTCCTTCGGGCTAATTAAGAAATGTTACAGGGCCCCTGGGTGGCACCTTGATTTCGGCTCAGGTCATGATCTCATGGTTCATGAGTTGGAGCCCCGCATCCAGCTCCATGCTGACCGTGCAGAGCCTGCTTGGAATTCTCTCTCTCTCCCTCTCTGCCCTTCTCCCACTCTCTCTCTCAAAATAAATAAATAAAAATTTTAAAAAATTTATAGGGGTGGCTGGGTGGCTCAGTCAGTTAAGTGTCCAACTCGGCTCAGGTCATGATCTCACAGTCTGTGAGTTCGAGCCCCGTGTCAGGCTCTGTGCTGACAGCTCGGAGCCTGGAGCTGCTTCCGATTCTGTGTGTGTGTGTGTGTGTCTCTCTCTGCCGCTCTCCTGCTTGCACTCTGTGTCTCTCTGTCCTTCGAAATGGAATGAACGTTAAAAAATGTTATTAAAAAAAAGAAATGTGACAAGACACGGAAGGCAAAATGTATCTAGAATGTTCTTGAAAAACATGCAGGAGACTGAAGGGGCATTTGTTCAACACGTGTTTCCTGATCACCTACTAGGGAGCAGATACTGAAAAGCCCATGACAGCCCTGGAAGTGAGGGCTGTGTTGGCTGCCTGTTCACACCCAGAGAGGTAGAGCGCCTTGCCCTGGGTCACACAGGTGGAAAGTAAAGGGACAGGGACTGAAACCAGAAGCCTGGCTCCAGGGTTCCTGCCCTTATGCCCTGAGGACCTACTATGTGCCGGCGTCTTGGAAGCCTGGAACTGAGGAACCCGCACGCCAGGCCAGTGGAGAAGCCGCTAGAAATCTATTCTCTGCACTGGGCAAACGTCACCTTGCTTGGCTGGCTTGTCTTGACTGAGGGCTCCGTGAGGGCACTGCTTTGCCCCTACTACGTGCCCAGCACACTGGCCAGCTGTCCTGGCACGCGGCAGCTTCGCCGGAAATGCCCGTTCAAGGAGGAACGCTCCCCCCCCACCGCCCCCCATTCCGAGGAGGAGCCGGGCGCAGGCAGGTTGAGGCCCCGTCCCACAAGCCCCAGCTCGGGTGGGTGTCCCGCGGTGGCCCCTTCCCGACCTCCTACTTCAGCCACAGGGACCCCCCCAGGTCAGCACGGTGCCCGCAGCCACTACCCGGCCCACCCGCAGGGGCTCCGAGGCGAGGACCCACCCGGCCACCCCGTACCCCGCGGGAAGGGGTGGGGGTGCCGGGGCCGGGCTGAGGATGCAGGGAACCCCCGTGGGAGGGGGTTCCGGGAGCCCCTGGGAAAAGTAGGTGGGGAAAGGGGGTGGTACTGGGCAGGAATTGGCGGGAGGGTGAGGGGAGAGAGGTACCAGATGTAGGGGAGAAATCCGGGTTGTCGGGAGGGCTGCTGGGTGTTGGGAGGAGTCCAGGCAGCCGCAGGGAGATCGCTGGGGAGGAACGGGGGTGTCGGGGACGGGTCCGGGAGGGTGGGGTGGACTTCGAGGTGTTGGGAAGGAATTCGGGGTGTTGGGAAAAGATCTGGGGTGTTGGGGAGCAATGGGGGGTAAGGCGGGATCGGGGGGGTCGGGGAAAGCCAGAGCCACCCGGGAAAGGAGGGGGACACCGAACAAGGGGCGCCCCGGCGCCATGAGCGGGGGGGGGCGCGGGTGCAGCCAGTCACGAACCCCGGGAGGAGCCGCAGGCATCGGGGGCGCCCGGCCACACCTGCCACCCCCGCCGACGCGAACCCCTTCGTCCCCTCGCCACCTACCCGGGGTCCCGCTCGGTCCTCTGCGCGGCGACAGGGCCCGCGGCTGGCGCAGCGCGGACGGCGCGCAGACGGCTCCACCCCTGGCCTCCGCCCGCCCCTTCCGCGTCCCTCAGGGCGCGGAGCAGGAAGGTGAGGTCACACTTTCCCGCGCCACAGGGAAAGTCCCCGAGACGCCCCGCAGCGCCGCCGTGCCCCCTCCTCCCCGCGGGCTCCCGCCTTCGGCCGGTTCGGGCACCTCCCGGCGCCGGCGCTGGGGGCCACGGCTTGGCCAGAGCCTCGCCTTCGGGGCGCCCACAGTCCGGGGAGAGAGCGACGACGGCTTAAAAAAATAGATCATGTCAATGGATCGTGGTTTCCCCTCCCCCAAACAGGGGGCTCGAGTAATATCGGCGGAGGGCTACCCAAAATTGGGCGGAAGGCGGGTTCTGGGCACCCTGGGGCGGAAGGGGGGGTGGGGATCCCCGGGTGGCTAGAAGAAAGGCAGCAAGATGGCATATTTCGAAACTGCAGACACAACATTTAAACATTCATAAGGAGGCCTAACCTTTTTTTTTTTTGGGGGGGGGTGTCCTGGACCCAGGACACATGTCCGTTGGGCAGAGTGAAGAGGTGGGACCATCATACTTGTAGCCTCCCCCTAAAAGGTTTCCATTTCTTTTAAAATCAGAAAGAAAAAACAACATTGAATATAGCTCATCCTGAATTAGATTTGTCTTTATATCACCACAGTTGTAAAATGTAATTTCTGACTATTTATTTTAACGGACGAAGGGCCGACGAACGTCCTACTGCGTCTGGCCAGGTTTCTTTGTCAGTTTGGAGACACTCAGAGCCCCTTCTCAAAATACCACTGTAGATACAGAGAACAAAAAGCAAGAGGTTTACAAGGAAGTGGCTATGTTGAAATCCATTTATTAAAATAGTTTTAAAAAGCAGCTTAGTGATTCATTGTAACTAAATGGATAAACAAACTGTGGGCCATCCACGCATGGGAATATTATGCAGCTTTAGAAGGAAGGAAATCTGACATCTGCTACAGCTTAGATGGACCGTGAGTACATTATGCCCCGTGGAATAAGCCAGACACAAATGGCAAAGTCTTGTCTGATTCCACTCATAGGAAGTCCCTAGAGGAGTCTAATTTATAGAAACAGGAAGTAGATGGTGGGAGCCAGCAGTGGGGGCAGAGGGTGGGAAGTCAGTGTTTCATGGGGACAGAGGTTCGATTTAGGAAGATGGAAAGTTCTGGAGACGGATGGTGGGGGCAGCTCCATGACACTGTGAGAGTGCTCGATGGTCCTGAGCCCTGCACCTAAGAGTGGCTAGAAGGTAAATTTCCTGTTAAGTATAGTTCACCACAACTTGAAAAATTGTTGGGGGTGCCTGGGTGGGTCAGTTGGTTAAGCGTCCGACTTCGGCTCAGGTCATGATCTCACGGTTTGTGGGTTTGAGCCCCGCATCGGGCTCTGGCCTGACAGCTCAGAGCCTGGAGCCTGCTTTGAATTCTGTGACTCCCTCTCTGTCTGTCCCTTCCCTGCTCGCAGGCTCTCTCTCTCTCTCTAAAATAAATAAACATTAAAAAAATTTTTTTCATTGTGTTTAGAGGTGCCTGGGTGGCTCAGTCTGTTGAGCCTCCGACTTTTGATTTTAGCTCACATCTTGATGCCAAGGTCATGGGGTCGACCCCCCAGTTGGGCTCCACGCTGAGGCTGGAGACTACTTAAGATTCTGTCTGTCTTGGGGTGCCTGGGTGGCTTAGTCGGTTAAGCGTCCGACTTTCGCTTAGGTCATGATCTTGCGGTTGTGGGTTCGAGCCCCGCATCGGGCTCTGTGCTGACTGCCAGCTCAGAGCCTGGAGCCTGTTTCAGTCTGTGACTCCCTCTCTCTCTGACCCTCCCCTGCTCACGCGGTCTCTCTCTCTCTCTCCTAGAAATAAATAAAAAATATTTTTAAAAAAGTTAAAAAAAAAAAAAAGATTCTGTCTCTCTCCCTCTGCTCCTCTCCCTTGTTCGCACTCTTGCTCTCTCTTTCTCTCTCAAATTAAAAAAAAATAAATTGTGTTTAATACTTGTAAGATAATCACTTGAAAACATTTTGAAATAGAGCTATACTAAAATAAACACGCTCAGGGCCCTACCTTTCTATTTACCACCACATTAACTGACAAGATCTAATAACCCGGGTGATTTTATAGTAGTGATGAGTGTCTGCCGAATTTCCAGTTGTTTGTGGCCATGAAATCTGATAGAAAAATCCCTGTGGTTTTCCGTTGGGGACAAAGTCACAGGTCCTGCTGATGGCTTCATTCACAATTGAGGAAATGGTAAATATCGGTTAGAGTCAGTGGAAACAAAGTTGTGAATTTTTTTCACCACGACTTAACGAATTCCATCATCAGGCTCTGAAGAGGTCTGTGGACTCCAGTCTGAAGTTCATGGAAAGTCATGGGAGGGGAATCAATGGAAGTTATACGGATGCTAAGTCCTCCGCACTTAGTGTGCCTTGCTTAGCGTGAGTCTCTGGTTGGGGAGGGATTTTATTGAGCACCTACTGTGTGCCAGGGATGTCTAGGCTCTGGGAATCCACTGGGGGCGCGGGAGAAAGAAGTGATCCCTACCTTTGGAACTTCTGCAGCTGGAGATGGACAGGTCATTAAGCCCATCTTCCCATCTTCCCATGCCTCTTGGGTCCCCCCACACTTTCCCCACCCAAACCAGCCATCATTACCTTATGTGGTGGTGGCTGTAAATACGATGTCGGGGATGACTGAGTGATGCGTTCAAATCCCTACTCTTACACTTAGTAGCTGTGAGGTGGAGCCTAGGATGAGCGCTCTGATTTGTGCCTCAGTTTCCCCCCTCCTTGTTACCTGGAGATGCTTCGGGAACTTAGTGGACAGCGTTTCTCTAAGGCAGCTGTGGAAAAAGGGGAACTTCTGAGACTTCTCCTCAGACGTGGAGAATATAGATTCTCGCTTTTACTAAATACTGAACGACTGTTCTCCAAATTAGGGCCCCTGGTTCAACTCCCACCGGAAAGGGAAAGGACTCATTTCCTCCATCACCACCGTATCTTACTTTCTCTTTCTTGATTTGTGTTGAAGGATAATTTATAGGCCCTAAAAAATGTGACTCTTACACGGACAGCTCAGAGGGCTTTTGCATGTGTCCACACTCCCAACAGCCCACACCCGGATCAAGACATGTATGTGTATGTCACTTCCAGCCCCTGGAATGCCCCAGGCGCCGCGGGGAGTGCTGCTCTGAGGTCTGTCGCCACAGTTGAATTTGTGCTCCAACACTTCACCGAAACGGACTCTGAGTGTGGATCCTTTCGTGTCTGGTTTCTTTTGCTCAACATGGTGACTGGGATCCTCACCTATGTGGCCGCTCTCCACCTTAAAAATAAAACAGCCGGTTATTTTATCAGCAAAATGAGCTTATTCAGAAGAGCGGAGGAATTGCAATTTGGGAGGCGCGAGACAGGGCAAATCGCAGTCAAGTGCGGAGAACAAAGGGGAGGACCACTGCTTTCTAGAAAAAAAGGAGGAAGCTGGGAAGAGCTGCTTGGAAGCAAAGTCCATTGCAGGCGAGGAAGAGCTCAGGAAGAGGATGGCTTCTCATTGGCTGAGTTATGGTGGCTTCTCATTGGCTGACTTGTGGTAGCTTCTCATTGGCTGAGTTACAGTGGTTTTTCATTGGCTGGGCTGTTTCTGGGCAGAAGAAAATCTTCTGCCCAAAGTTTAAGTGTGAGAGCTCCCCCTTTCTGGGGTTCCTGGCTCCATTCTAAATGAGGTTTTCTCTTTCTTTTCTTTTTTTATTTATTAAAAAAAGTGTTTCTTGATTTATTTTTAATATTGTAGTCAATCAATTAATTTAAAGCAACCTCCACACTCCACGTGGGGCTTGAACTCACCACCCCAAGATCAAAAGTCACCTTTCTTCACTAACTGAGCCAGTCAGGTGCTCCTTTATTAATTTTCACATCGTGCATGTCAGTAACTTATCCTTGTTCTTTGCTTCATAATAATTCACCTTTTTTTCAAGAAAGCAATAGTTCTCCCCTTTGTTCTCTGGACTTGACTGTGATTTGCCCTGTCTTGCTCATCCCAAATTGCAATCCCTCTGCTATTCTGAGTCTCTTCCAATTTACTGGTCTTTTCTCTGTTGGATGTAAACTTGGGTGGTTGCAGTTGGGGGCTATTAAGAATAATTCGGGGCGCCTGGGTGGCTTAGTCGGTTAAGTGTCCGACTTTCGCTTAGGTCATGATCTCGCGGTTCATGGGTTCGAGCCCCGTGTCGGGCTCTGTGCTGACTGCCAGCTGGAGCCTGGAGCCTGTTTCAGTCTGTGACTCCCTCTCTCTCTGACCCTCCCCTGCTCACGCTGTCTCTCTCTCTCCTAGAAATAAATAAAACATTAAAAAAATATATTTAAAAAAAAAAAGAATAATGAGAGGTCGTCTGGGTGGCTCACTTGGCTAAGCGACTGCCCCTTGATCTCAGCTCAGGTCATGATCTCACAGCTTATGAATTCAGGCCCCAAGTCAGGCTCTGCACTGACAGCACCGAGCCTACCTGGGAATCTCTCTCTCCCTATCTGCCCCGTCCCTGCTTGCACTCTGTCAAAATAAATATTAAGAAAAAAAAATTTTTTTTTAAGAGTAGGCGGAGAGGGAGACACAGAATTCGAAGCAGGCTCCGTGCTGTTAGCACAGAGGTGAGCCCGTGAGATCATGACCTAAGCTGAAGTCAGACACCCAACAGACTGAGCCACCCAGGTGCCCCAATAACTATTTTTTAAAAGAGAATACAGCAGCCATGAACATTTGGGGGCCTTAGTGCAGACACATGGTCACACTTGGGTATAAACTAAGGCACAGGAGTGCTAGAACACACGGAGATGCCCCAGATTGCTTTTCGTTTGCTTTTAGAAATGACCTTTTATGTTTATTATTTATTTTTATAGAGCACGAGCTGGGGAGGGGCAGAGACAAAGGAAGAGCAAGAGCAAGAGAGAGAGAAACCCAAGCAGGCTCCACACCACCAGTGCAGAGCCCGACGTGGGGTTCCAACTCACGAACAGTGAGACTGTGACCCCAGCCAAAGTCAAAACTCAGGTGCTCAACCAATGGAGCCACCCAGGCACCCCACAAATAACTTAAAAAAAATTTTTAGGGGCGCCTGGGTGGCTTAGTTGGTTAAGCGTCCGACTTTCGCTTAGGTCATGATCTCATGGTTTGTGGGTTCGAGCCCCGCGTCGGGCTCTGTGCTGACTGCCAGCTCAGAGCCTGGAGTCTGTTTCAGTCTGTGACCCCCTCTCTCTCTGACCCTCCCCTGCTCATGCTGTCTCTCTCTCTCTCTCTCCTGGAAATAAAAAAGAAACACATTAAAAAAAAATTTTTTTAGAGAGCATAAGCGAGTGCGGGGGGGGGGGTGCTGTGTGTGGAGGAGCAGAGGGAGCGAGAGAGAGAATCTTAAGCAGACTCCATGCTCAGCAAGGAGCCTGATGTGGGTTGATCCCATGACCTTGCATTCATGAGCCAAAATCAAAATTGGACGCTCCTCCGACTGAGTCACCCAGGCTTTTTTTTTTTTTTTAAATGTTTTATTTATGTCTAGGAGAGAGAGAGACAGCGTGAGCAGGGGAGGGTCAGAGAGAGAGGGAGTCAGAGACCGAAACAGGCTCCAGGCTCTGAGCTGGCAGGCAGCACAGAGCCCGACGCGGGGCTCTCGAACCCACAAACCGCGAGATCATGACCTAAGCGAAAGCCGGATGCCTAACCGACTAAGCCACCCAGGCGCCCCAACCCAGGCTTTAAGTAAAGTAAGTTTTAAGTTTAAGTAAGCCTTTGTCCATAGGCCAGAGCCCCCAGGAGAAGGTGACGTCCTGCTGTGGCTGATGGGAAAGTATACAGGGTCATATTAATTCTCTGGTAGGGCTACAGAGGGACCCCAAATCCCCCTCCTCACGCCTGTGTCTTGGTTGGGGACAGATACTGGACTGGCCCAGCCCATCGCTGCAGCACCGATCATTTGCTTCCCTGCCTCCCAAACCTGCATCCTTACCTTCTGCTGGAGATGTGCTGACACCCTTAGGCCTAGTCTCATAAGCGGGACTCGGTGATGTGCAGTTACTGCAGCGAAACACACCGCAGCTCTTAAGTACAGAGAAGTGCTTCTAAGCAGTAAGACAACAGGAAGGTGTCAGGCCCGGCATGGCACCCTTCCCTGTAAAGGGTCAGAGAGTGACTATTTCAGGTTTTGTGGGTCACAGGCGGTCTCTGTTGCATATTTTTGTTTGCTTTAAAAATGGAAACTACAGGGCACCTGGGTGGCTCAGTCAGTTAAGCATCCGACTTCAGCTCAGGTCACGGTCTCACGATTCATGGGTTCGAGCCCCACATAGGGCTCTGTGCTGACAGCTCAGAGCCTGGAGCCTGCTTCGGATTCTGTGTTTCCTCTCTCTGCCCTTTCCCTGCTCAGGCTTTGTCTCTCAAAAATAAAATAAACATTAAATTTTTTTTTTAAAAACGGAAACTATGCTGGGGTGCCTGGCTGGCTCAGTGGATGGAGCCTATGACTCTCAGGGTCATGGGTTCGAGCCCCATGTTGGGGGTAGAGCTTACTTAATTAAAGAAAAAGGTAAACTGTTCTTAGCTCACGGGCCAAGCCGACACACAAGCAAACACACGGCGCTTTTGGGGGGGAATGTGAAAATTTGCACTTTTAGTCTAAATCATTTTGTATGGTGATTTGAGTAGAGGAAATATTAAGTGTGAGAGACAGGGTTTCTGTTGTATCTAATTTTGAATGTTATTGCATGTTCTTTCTCTTATATTGCCCCCAAATGTTTAATCTTCCTTAAAAATTGAGATACAGTTGACAGAGAGCACAGTCCCTGTTAGGTATATAACATACTGATTTGGTATGTGTATATATTGCAAAATGAGCACAAGAAGTTAATGTCTGCCATTACTAGTTATTTTTCTAATGAGAAGTGTTCAGATCTCCTCTTAAAAAAAACAAACAGGTTTCAGTGGCGCCTGAGTGGCTCGGTCACTTAAGTGTCCAACAACGCATGGCATTGGGGCCGGGGAGGTAAAGGACCCTCCCACCCTGCTCTTCTCCTGTCCCAGGTGGTGGGCGAGAACTGTCAGCCCCACCGCAGACCTGGCCCTGTCCTGGTCACATCCGTGCAAGCAGAGCAGGGAAATGCGCCGAGGCGGCCACAGGGACACCCCGCGTCGCTCAGCTCCGGGGAACACACACGCGCGTGCGCACACAGCCTGTACTTAGCTGCAGGTAAAATTTATTAAGGCAACAGTGAAACTCCACGCACCCACGACTGGCCAGGCCGACCCCGGCCCCCGTCTGCTCTAGAATGGGTCTCAGCAGTTCTGCCTCCACCCCAGACCCCAGAAGGGCCACTTCGCAGGCCAGAAGTCCAAGTCCGTTAGCCAAAGGCGGATAGCCAGGGGCCTTGAACAGGACAGATGGGATCTAAGGAATCTACCCGTTGTTTCTAAGGAAAAAAAAAAAAATGGGGCGGGGTGAGTTGAGGACCTTCTAGAAAAAATTTGGTTCTGGAAATCTTCCCCTAATGACTGATGGAAGTAAGGCTCAGAACGTGTGTCCTCCAAGCTCGCGGAGGGGGCTCCCCGAGGTGGTAGCTGAGATGCGCTGGGAGGAAGGGATGTAACACACGTTCCAAGCGGGGCAAAGGGGAGAGGGGTGAGGGGGCGAGGGGTGCAGTGCTCGTGCTGACCCCTCAGGGAGAGACTAAGTCCCTTGAGGCCCCTTCCGGTGGTCCTATTTCTTCTCTTCTGGGGCGTTCTCCACAACTTCCGGGGCGTTCCCTACGACTTCCGGAGCTTTCTCCACGACACCGGGCGCAAAGGGTCCGACCAGCCACATGATGGGCGCGTTCTGGGCCACGTACTCCACCATGTGGTCAAGGGCCTCTCGGGCCTTGGCCACCCGCTCTCGGCTCTGCGTCAGGATGGCGCCGGACAGGTCCTGGAAGGAGTGGATGCCGGAGAAGGTGGCCTGGAGGTCCTCCACCTGGTGGCGAGCCTGCTGCACCTGGTCCTTCACGTGGGTCGGCAGCCCCTGGACGCTGGACCCCAGCGAGACACAGGTGTCCCGCAGCTGGTGTGCAACGTCACGGCACATGGCGAGTGTCTGGGACTCCACCTGCTGGGAAGGGATCAGGACGGTCAGGGCCATGTGCTTCGGGATCCAAAGCCGAGGGAAAGAGAAGGTTCTCCCGCCGACCTTCCGGAAAACCTTTCCCGAGGAGAGCCCGCCCAGCACGGTGGTTTGGGATGCCAACTCTTTTTGGGTTCTTAGCCATGTGACACGGACCCCAAAATGAAAAAGAGGCACAGTCACTTTGGAAGACGGTCTGGCGGATCCTGCAAATGTTAGTTTCCCAGGCGCCTGGGGGGCTTTGAACGTCAGACTTCAGCTCAGGTCATGATCTCACGGTCAGTGAGTTCGAGCCCCGCGGCGGGCTCTGTGCTGACAGCTCAGAGCCTGGAGCCTGCTTCGGATTCTGTGTGTCCCTCTCTCTCTACCCCTCCCCTGTTCATGCGCACACACGTGCGCTCTTTCTCTCAAAATAAACGTTAAAAAAAAATTTTTTTTAATGTTAAGAGTTTCCACATGACCAGCGATTCATTCCATTTCTAGGTATCTACCCCAGAGACGTGGAGACACTCCAGAAGTCCATCAACTTGTAATAACAAACACGACCCACACATGACCCACACAGGATGTCGCTCCGGCTCAAGTAGGAGAGAAGCGTCGACACCCGCTGCCCTGCACCGGGGACCCTAAACACACGACCCGCAGGGAGGGAACCAGACACCAGAGGCCACACGGGGTGTGAAACGTCCAGAACAGGCTCCTCCAGACAGGAAGGGGCTCGTGGGTGCTAGGGAGAAGGAGTGTGTGCTAGAAAGGGGAGAAGATCTCCCTCGGGGTTAGTAGGAAGGTTGTAAATGCATCCTGGTGAAGTCTGCACAGCCTTGTGAATAGGCTAAAATCCACTGGATCGCATGCAAATTGTATCTCAGTAGAACTTTAATAAATCAAGACGTTTTTCAAGGTTTTTTTTTTTAACAGGAGGTCTGGAAGAACTTTCCAGGCAGGGGCTGTAAGCAGTGGAGGAGACTAAATTGTAAACGTGTGAATCGGGACCTTAACACCCCACCCCCAGCACAGGGGGGTGAGAACAAGCTGGGAGGCAGGACTTTGCCCCCAACCCGCCATCAGAGGGCTCTGGACTTGAACCTGGCAGGGAGGTGCCAACCAGAGTCAACACCCGCATCCTCTGGTTGCCGTGGTCAGCGGTGGGGGGAAGGGAGAGGGAGGCGGATGTAGGTGGTTTGGGTCTGAATGCCAACAATTTTGTATCTGCAGACACAGAGGGTGAGATCTTCATAAATACCACTCTTGTAGGGCTCGCTGTGTGCCTCACGTAGTAACTCAGTGTTCTTTATAAACATCTATAACTCACGGACCAGAAAATATACCCTTTTAAGTGTATAGTTCCGTGGTTTTCAGTACATTCACGAGGTTGTGCACCCACTGCCTCGAACTCTAGAACATTCCAACACCCACCAAAGAAATCTCCGCATGAAGGAGTCAGTCTGGACCCCCTCCCCAAGCCTCTGACAACCTCGAACCCCCTTCCTGTCTGTGCATGAGCCTGTTTTGGACGTTTCACGCACGTGGACTCACACCCCGCGTGGCCTCCCGTGTCTGGTTTCCTGAGCGTCATGTGTTCAGGGTCCGGCCTCGGGATGGGGTGTGGGCACCTCGCTCCTGCTCGCGGCCGGGGGACATTCCCGTGCACGGTGGATACGTTGTGCTGATCCATTCATCCATCAGTGGACACCTGGACTGTCTCCACATGGCCCGAAGAACCCTGCAGAACCCTACGTCTCATTTACAGATGGGGACACTGAGGCCCAGAGAGGTTAAGCTGAGAAGCTATAGCGCTAGGCCAGCCTGAGACTGAGGGACGTTCAGGATGGGGCATGAGAATGAAGGAAGGCGATGGTTCAAGGAGAGCTGACATGAGCGAAGGTATGGGCAGTGCTGGTCAGAGCAGAGCAGGGAAGGCCAATGCCTGGGATGGTTGGGAGGGACGTGAGGTCACCAGTCACCAGGGAGCCAGGCAGGGGAGTATACAGGGCTCGCTGGCGCTGGGATAGGGGAGAAGGCACACAGGCATGGCTTAGAGTCCAGCAGGTTGAGAAGCTTCACTCTCAAGTGTCCTGCGGTTCAAAAGGGACAACCACACCTAAAGGAGGAAATCAAGGCGGGCTTCCTGGAACAGGTGCTGTTATGCCCAGAAGGCAGTTAATGGGAGAAAAGGCTGGGGAAGGCATTCTAGGCAGGTAGGCCCGTCCAACAGAAGGGTGAAGAAGGAAGTCAGGGCCCGAAGCGTCCCCCGCGCACCCCACGTTGGTACCTCTGGCTTGGCCGGGTTCTCCTCCGTGCCCTGGAGCTGCTTCTGGGTCCAGCTGAGCCACATCTGGTGCAGTTTCTCCTGACCCTCCACCAGCTTCTGATCAACTCCATGCTTGACAGTTTCCATCTGGAGCAAGAGAGCAAGGGAGGAGAGAGTGAGAGAGAGGCTGCCTCCAGCGCCTGAGCAAGGCCCGCGTCCCGGGAGAGGCCGGAGTCCAGAGAGAGGCCCTCGAGGTCCTCCTTTAACCCAGGATGGGATGGCCTGTGAAGGGGAGGAAAGCGGGAGGGATCCTCGCCACGCCTGTGGTCTCATCCCCGCCAGGTGCTGCTTGCAAAGGGAGGGAGCGCCCGCACATTCCCGGCACCTCCTCCCGTGTCGTCTGCTTCTCCTTGTAACCGGGCCCGGCCTCGAGCGTGGCTTCGGCCAAAGGAACAGAAGCAGAGCCTTAAAAACTGCTTCGATGGAATATCATTCGGCCTTAAAAAGGAAGGACATGCTGCCACCTGCCCCCACGTGGACGGGCCCGGAGGACGCTGTGCGCAGTGACAGAAGCCAGACACAGAGGACACGTCCTGCGTGACCCCCCTCACAGCGGGTCCCTAGAGGCGTCCCGTCCACAGACACAAAGGGTCGATAGTGGGAGCCGGGGGTGGGGAGTCGGTGTTTCATGGGGACAGTCTTGGTTTGGGGAGATGGAAAGTTCTGGAGACGGATGGTGGGGGCGGCTGCAAGACAGCGTGGGTGTGTTGATGCCACTGAGCTGTGCGCTTGGAAATGGTTAAAGAAGGTGCATTTTACCCCAATCAAAAGTTAAAGAAGAAAAAGAGGGAGGAGGGGTGCCCCGATGGCTCAGTCGGTTAAGTGTCCACTCTTGATTTCAGCTCAGCTCACGGCTCTGAGCTGACGGTGCAGAGCCTGCGTGGGATTCTCTCTCTGCCCCGCCCCCCACTCGCTCGCTCTCCAAAAAAGAAAAAAAAAATGAGGGAGGAGCTGGCGCTCAGTACAGGCAGCTAAGCAAAGAGAAGAAAACAATAGGAATTTAGCTGTGTAGAGAACAGACAGAAAAAACCCCAGGGGGGAGGGGCAGGACGTGACCGCAAAGTCGGGGGGGGGGGGTGGGGGCCTTTCTGGGGCGACGGAAATAAATGTTCCGCCTCTTGCTGCGGTGGCGGTGCTGCGCTTCTGTTTGTCAGACTCCTCAGGCCGCCTAAGCCGAGCACCTGGGTCGTTGCGGGGTCCGTACGCGGTTAGACGCCGCGCCGGCGAGGACGCGGAGGGAAGACGGCCAAGGGCGCGGCCTCCGGGGAACCTGGATCTCAGCCCCCATCTCCCGCCTGCGGCCTCCAGGTCCGCAGCCCCGGGGGCAGGGTGGGGGCAGCGCAGAGCGGGACCGGGGGCCTGGGGGGCGCCGCGGGGGCCTCACCAGGCTGAGCGCCTGTGCCAGCTGCGCCAGGGCCTCCTGCGCCCGCTGCCGCGTCCGCTGCAGTTTGCCCAGCGAGTGCGCGTAGGCCCGCTGGCGCAGCCGCTCCGACAGGGAGCCCAGGCGCACGAAGTAGCTCTGCTCCTGCCGCTGCTGCTGCACCGAGGCGATGGCGACGCCCTCCAGGGACGTGGCGAGGCGGGCTGCAGGGAGGAAGTCGGGAAAGGCACCGTGAAGCCCGCTCCCCAGCGGAGCGCCCGGCTCAGGCTTTGGCGAGCGGCCCTGGGGCTTGCACGTGCTGTTCACAGGCTGCGGGGCCTTGGAGCGGAGGAGCTCCCCACCCCCCGGCCTTGCTTTTCCCCATCTGCAAAATGGGTATGATGAGAAGCACACTTCGCAGGATTAGGAGGCGCTGGACTTCAGGAGGCTCTGCAAACCTCGGCCCTAGGGCGCCATCCGCCCGGCCTCGCGCCTTGTACCACGTGTGAACACCACCAGGCACGTTGGTTTATGTCTACGGCTGCTTTCAAACTGCAGTGGTGGACTTTGTGGCCTCCTGGCCCCAGAGACTGAAATATTCACCCTCTGGTCCTTTGCAGAAAAAAGCTGGCCAAGCCTGTATGAGGACCCAGCACGGATTATACCGCCAGCCTCTCACAGGTTCAGGGCGTGGCGTGCACGCCCATTAGATCTGAACAGCTCTGCAGCAGAGGGACAAGTGAAACGGCCATACGGCAAACGCACAGGATCGGAACATGTCACACAAGCCTGCGCATTCAAACCAGTTACCCCTGTGCCCTCCACGGCGGGCCCCGGGCTGATGAAAACGGCCACAGGGCACTTTCTCCGGGGAAGTTTTCCAGCTAACAGAGAAAGAAGGGATCCTCAGATTGCAAAAGGATATTGCAATCCCAATCGCCAACAGAGGTGCTACCCCACTGGGGAACCACAAGATTCCCTGTGCGTGAATGTTCTGGAACAGGGGAAGCAGGGAAGGGGAGTCTGCCCCACAGGGGACACTGCGTGGGGTGTGGGCACCTGTGCCTGCTGCAGTGCTTGGGGGAGGGGTGTGCCCCTGGCACTGAGTGGATGGGGTAAGGGATGCTGTTCGGCCCCCCCCTGCCCCCAACAGCGACCCGGACACCCCCACGGAGAACGACCTGGCCCAGAATGCCCACGGCACCTCCGCTGGGAGCCCCTGATCTGGTCTGTCTGCAGCTTTTTCCGGCAGTTGCAAATGTCTGGCTCCTTATTCACACAAACCAACCCTGGCCAAAGTCCGATGGCACGTGGTGTCTAATTGACATGCAGCCCCATAGGTCCTCCCCACAGCAGCCACCAGGGGGCGCTCCTGAGCACCCAAGTCGGTTCCTCTTCCTCTGCCCACACCCAGCCCTCCAGGGTTCCCACCTCCAAAGGGTAAAGTCCCAAGTCCCCCCCCCCATGCCCCCAAAGGCCCTGCAGACCTGCCCTGACCCCTCCCCTGCTCCCTCTCCCCCCCTCACTGTTTCTCAAACACACCCCAGGACTCTACCCCAGGACTTTGTTTTCTACACTTCTCTCTGCCCTGACAGCCACTCTGCTCCCTCCCTCCATTCACCCCCTCCAAAGGAAACATCTACCCCGTCCACCCCCACACCTTCTCTCCTTCCACCTTGATTTCCTTATACTTTATACTGTGAGCTCCAGGAAGGCGGAATTCTGTCCCCCCAGGGCTTGGAACAGTGTCACACAGCAGGGGCTCAAGGAACATCTGGGGGGGGCGGGGGGTGACGACAGAGGAGAGTGATTTTACCCATGGGTTTGAACGCCTGCCCAGCACCAGCCCCTGTTCCAGACAATGCACAGCAGTGAGACCAAGTCAGAAGCATCTGCTTCGTGGAACCGATGATGAGCACCAGGGCCAGAGCCCAGTGAGGAGGGGTGGGGGCAGGGTTCAGGACGCAGTATGGACGAGGGAGGCTGCGATTTTAGAGGCTTCACTGGGAAGGTGGCATATGAGCACAGAGCTGCAGGTGGAAGGGAACAAGCCTTCCTGATGTCTAGGGGAAGGACGTTTCTGGTAGAGAGGATAGCTGGTGCAAAGGTCCTGGGGTGGAAGCATGCTCAAGGATCAGCAAGGAGTCAGCACGGCTGGAGTGGAATGAATGAGGGGAGCGTGGATGGGCACAAAGGAGACTTTATGAAGAGGGCTTAGGTTTTCACCCCGAGGGAGGTGGGAGCCCCAAAAGGCTGTCAGCAGAGGTCAGAACCTGACTGGGGTGCTCTCAGGGGCCTCTGGTGGTGGCTTCAAAGAGAACAGATGTTGGGGGCCAGGGTGGAGGCCGCTGCACTGGTCCAGGGTGCGGCAGGGCTGGCACTGAGGGACAGCCTCTAGGTAGCTGCGAGGAAGGGGGAGCCCCCAGGGGGGGAGTCCAGGCCCGAGGGCTGCACTCACCCAGCTCAGCGTCCGTCATGGGCAGGTGGTTGTCCATCCATTCCTCGGACTTGCCCAGCATCGTGTCCACCCCGCTCAGCACCATCTGGCCCACCCGGGAGCCCATGACCGACTGGACGCCGCTGGCCACCACAGACTTGGTGGCGTCCACACCAGTCTGCACGGCGCCCCGGGTCACGCCGACTGCCTCCGTCACTCGGGTGGCCACTGTGTCCTTGGCGCTGGACACCGTGTTGGACACGGCTTCTCGGGCCCCCGACACCTTGGACGAGACAAGCTCCTTGGTGTCTGCCAGCACCTACAACACAGGCCGGCATCAGCACCTCTGTCCTCCCTCTCTCCATGCCTGGGTCCCCCCAGCCCCGCGCCCCAACCTCCAGGGGGGTCAAAGGCAGGAGTTCCAGCTCCTGGGTGAACCCAAAAACACTGACTCTGGCAGTGAAGGACCCGAGCTCTGGAGCCTGGGTTGAACCCTGGTTTGATATGTCCTAGCTGTGCGGCCTTCGGTAACTCACTCCACGTCTCTGTGCTTCCGTTTCTTCATCCACAGTGTTATGGGCCGCAGTGCGAACCCTAATCCCAACGACCTCAGAATGTGATACTTAAAGAGGTATTTAAGGGGGCGCCTGGGGGGCTCAGTCGGTTAAGCGTCCGACTTTGGCTCAGGTCATGATCTCACGGTTTGTGGGTTCGAGCCCTGTGTCGGGCTCTGTGCTAGCAGCTTGGAGCCTGGAACCTGCTTTGGATTCTATGTCTCCCTCTCTCTCTGACCCTCCGCTGCTCATGTATCCCAGGAGGAGAAGCAGCTCCGGCACACAGTGGGCGTTCATGTATCAGTGCGTGTTAATCTCCTGGAATCTAAGTCTTTAAGCAGATCTCTATGCACAGGGCTCTCTGGGAAGTTAACAACCCACCACTCCCATTCGTACTCTTCTAAGTTGGCATCCTGCCAAACAACTAGCCATGGGAGTTGGTTTTTGGTTTTTGGATGTCTGTCCTTGAGACAGAGGATGAGCAGGGGAGGGTCAGAGAGAGAGGGAGTCACAGAATCCGAAGCAGCTCCAGGCTCCGAGCTGTCATCACAGAGCCTGACGCGGGGCTCGAACCCACGAACCGTGAGATCATGACCTGAGCCCAAGTCCGACACTTAACTTAGTCACCCAGGTGCCCTGGAATTAGTGTCTTTTGGGTGGAGACAGGTGTCCACTGTGACAGTCACGTAGCTCATGGCAGTCCAAGTTCAAACTCCAGCTGTGATAACATCACGTCCCACAGAACCAGGGAACGATACCTCTTCCTGGGGTGTGTGTGTTAGGGGATGACCTCATAGGGCCTGGAGTCTGGACACCGCTGTGCCGCTAAGAGCTGGGAGGCGCTCTGTTGGATGACCTTGTAGAATGTCACCCTGAGCTCATCCTTTCTATAAACGGAAGGAATGTTGGCCTCCTGTGGCACCAGCGGGACGGAAGGAGAACACCACGGCGCAGCCCTAAGGAGGTGGCTCCCCATTCTTCTGTGAACTGGGCAATTTCCACCTTCAATGCCTCCCCCTCCTCCCCGCTACTGGCCTCTGCCCGTGACACGCGGGTTCAACTCCTCCCTAGCTGCACTGGGTTCCGAGTGCAGGGGTGGGGCCTCTTCAGCCCAACCTGGTGTAGAGCAGCCTCTGGCCGCCAGGCGGCGCTCCACGGCGAGGCGGCGCACAGCTTCCAGCGGAGGCAGGTGGCCTCAGGGCAGAGCGCAGCACAAAGGGAGCCGTGGCGGGCTTGCCCCCCTGCCCCTCCGGGGACCACGTGGTCCCAAGAGAAGCCCAGGAACAGGTGGGCCTGAGAGTGGCTGTCGGTCCCACACGGCCAAAGCGAAGACTAAGCAGCCACTCCGTGCCAGGCTATGTGAGGGGCACCCGACAGCAACAAGCAGTCTGCGCCCTTCCCCCACTTGGGGAGACGGAGCAGCGGGCAGAATGCCCTTCGGCCGGCGGGCAACGTACAAGCCAACACAACGTGGACGCACGATTCACAATCGCCAAAAGGTGGAAGCGGCCCACTGACGGATGAAAAAATAAACGTGGTGCCTCCACACGCTGGAATATCGTTCAGCCCAGGAAAGACGTCCCGCCACCTGCCACCACGTGGACGGGCGCCGGGGACACCGTGCGCAGAGCCAAAAGCCAGACACAGAAGGTCACGTCCTGCGTGACCCACTCCCAGGGGGTCCCCAGAGGAGTCCCGTCCGCAGAGACAGCGTAGATGGTGGGAGCCGGGGGCGGGGAGTCCGTGCTCCATGGGGACAGAGTCTCAGTCAGTCAGTTTGAAAAAGATGGAAAGTTCTGGAGATGGATTGGGGGGGGCGCTGCACGACAGCGTGAGCGTGCTTGACGCCGCTGTGCACTTAGAGATGAAGATGATAAATTTTATGTTGTAAAAAAGACTAACGTACACAAATATCCACGTAATAGCCAAGTGGGAACAACCTAAAACTCCAGAATAGATGGAGGAATAAACACAACGTGTCTACCACGCACGTGCACGTCCACAGATGAACCTGTCCACCGCGCATGCGCACGGCCACACATGTCCGTGTCCACCGCGCACGCGCACATCCCTCAGGTGCATTCACCGCGCACGCGCACGTCCCCCAGGTGCATCCACCGCGCACGCGCACGTCCCCCAGGTGCATCCACCGCGCACGCGCACGTCCCTCGGCCGCGAGCAGGCGCGGGGCGCCCCCACCCGCCGCCCCGCGGACGTACCCTGAACACTCAGGGAGGGAACCAGACACGGGAGGCCACGTGGGTGTGAGTCCACATGTGTGATGCATCCAGAACAGGCAGATGGGAGGGGGCTTGTGGGAGACGGGGGTGGGGGTGTTTGGCAGGAAGGAGAGGAACAGCTAAGGGATGTGAGGTTTCTCTCTGGGTGACGCAAGGTTCTAAAATGGGTGGCGCTGGTTCCGCGGGGCGAACACACTAGAACCCCTGAACTGGAGGCTTTAAAGGAGCTCATTGTGCGGCGCGTGACTCAGAGCTCAGGCAAGCGGTGCTCCTGCGCCAAGACGATGCTGGCTGCTGGCCACCTCCAGCGCTTTCCAATTAAATGAGTAATTGAGTGTCCCAGTCACGTCAGCCACGTTCCAAGGGCCCGGGAGCCACACGCGACTGGTGGTTTCCACATCGGCCGGTGTAGAGAACGAACAGGAACGTCAGACGGTTCTGGACAGAGCTGGGCTAGAGGGACCCTCTTTAAGAGAGAAGGGAAGGCCTCTGAAGAGGTGGGATTAGAACAAGACCTGAAAGGCTGATTCAAGAAGAAGGAAGCGCACATGCAAAGGTCCTGGGGTAGGGTTGCGACTGATGGGTCCACTGTCTTTGCTTCCCTGCCCCTACTCTCCGCTGGATGAAAGTTCCACAAGGGGAAGCACTCTTTCTAGCACGGTGTCCGGTGCCCACCACGGGCACTGACGTTACCGAACACGGAGTACAGAGGCTGGTGTTGCGTGGGGCGGCCTTGGCCCTTGCCCCAGGCAGGGTGAGAGGTGCGGGGGGGAGGGGGGCAGGCTTTGGATGGTGCTGGCTGCGGTTCAGAGCATTCCTCCAGGCTGCCCGGTGAGGGGAACAGAGCGAAGAGGGGGCGGGGAGGAAGTGGTCCCGGCATCTATACTAGCTGAGATGGGACCACAAACCGGGTGCCCCAGGGCCCCCGTGGGCGGAGGTCTGGTACCTTCTCCGTGTGCTGCTGCAGGATGGGCAGATTCTCCTCCAGCTTGTCCAGCCCCCTGTGGGCGTACTCGCTGGCTGATGTGACTGCAAGACACAGGGCGAGGCAGGAGTCGATGGTTAGGGCACAGGCTCGGCCTGGGGTGGGGGATGGGGAGGAGGCGGGGCCTGCCGGTGCTGGGCAGGGGCAGGGCTGGGCGGGGAAGACACCCCCCCCAAAACAGACAAGCGGTGTCGCTTACTCTGGGGCTCCAGCTTGGAGAGGATGGGCTGGGCCCCGCTGACGGCGGCCGCCGTGAGGGTCTTCACGCCCTTCTCAGCCGCGTCGCACACGGTCTTGACGTGGGGGTGGCTCTCCTTGGTGGAGGCGTAGGCGGCTGACACCATGTCGCAGGTGGAGCTGATGAGGGGCATGCTGGCCACGCGGTCCACGACGCTGGGCTGCAGGGGCGAACAGGTCAGGGGGCTGGGCCTGGCACTCGGGTGCCCCGAAGTTCCGTGTCCCTCCCGGCCGGGACACGGCCCAGCCCGCGCTCGCTTCGCGCCCGTGTGGTTGCACAAGCCAGGGCTTGGGGTTCCGCTCCGCGTCCCCTTTATCTTAGCCCCTCTCCCATCCATTTGAACCTGCACTTGACATCCTGCTCTGCGCCAGGCACAGGAGGTCTGCAGCTGGGGTCGGCGGACTACAGCCGTGGGGCACCCTGCACGACAGTCTTTTTTTTTTTATTCTTTATTTTTGAGAGAGAGACAGACAGCAAGTGGGGGAGGGGCAGAGAGAGAGGGAGACACAGAATCTGAAGCAGCTCCAGGCTCCAAGCTCTCAGCATAGCGTCGGACATGGGGCTTGAACCCACAAACCAGGAGATCATGACCTGAGCCGAAGCCGGACGCTCAACCGACTGAACCACCCAGGTGCCCCCATCTTAACAGTTTCCAAGCTCACAGCTCGGTGGCGTCAAGCACACTCACACTGTCATGCAGTTGTCCCCAGCCGTCCGTCCCTAGAACTTCTCCCCAGACTGAGACTCTGTCCCCACGAGGCAGGGACTCTGTCCCTGCCCCACCTGATTCCCAGCATCTGCTCTCTCTGTGGACGAGACTCCTCTAGGGACCCGTGAGTGGGGTCATGCTGGACGTGTCCTTCTGTGACTGCCTTCTGTCACTGGCAAAGTGTCCTCCAGGTCCGTCCACGTGAGGGCACGTGTCTGTGCTTCATTTCTTTATGTGGATGATAGTCCATTGCTGGCTGGTTTTGTAAATAAAGTTTTATTGACAGCCACGCCCCTGTCCATTTGCATATTGACTATGGCTGCTGTCACCCTGCAAGGGCAGAAGGAAGCTGTTGGGACAGAGGCTCAGTGCCGCCCCCACAACATGGGTGGAGGGTTGTTCCTGTTCAGTGGGAGCTGCAAAGATCACTCGTGTGAAGACGCTGGCGGAAGACCCATGGGCACTGCGTGGACTCGTGTGCGAACGCAGTCCCAGGACGTGGGGAGCGTTGTTCCATTTTACGGCATGGTTAACTGAGGCAAGGAGGGGTTGAGGAAGTCACCCAAGGTCACAAAAGCCGTTGGAGCGGCTGCCTCAGGGTATTGTCCGGACCTAGTCACCGATCTCCGGGGCAGCCCAGCTTTCAGGACCCCACCCAAGGGACAAGACACACACACCACAGGACACTCATCCATGAAGGCTCACCGCATCGTGATGGCCAGGTGGGTGGAAACAGCCCCCATGTCCATCATTTGGTGAGTGGATTAAAGAAAAAAAAAGTATTGGGGCGCCTGGGTGGCTTAGTCGGTTGGGCATCCGACTTTCACTTGGGTCATGATCTTGCGGTTCGTGGGTTCGAGCCCCGCGTCGGGCTCTGTGCTGACTGCCAGCTCAGAGCCTGGAGCCTGTTTCGGTCTGTGACTCCCTTTCTCTCTGACCCTCCCCTGCTCACGCTGTCTCGCTCTCTCTCTCTCCTAGAAATAAATTTAAAAAAACATTTAAAAAAATGTTTAAAGAAAAAAAAAGTATGGTATAAAGTTTGTTTTTAAAAGTTCAGTCTCAGGGCACCTGGCTGGCTCCTGGGGGCCATGTGACTCTCGATTTCGGGGTCGTGAATTCGAGCTCCATGTTGGGAGAAGAGTTTACTTAAAAAAAAAAAAATCAGGGGCGCCAGGGGGCTCAGTGGGTTGGTCGGCTGACTTCAGCTCAGGTCATGATTTCGCGAGTTTGTGGATTTTGTGGGTTCGAGCCCCGCTTCGGGCTCTGCGGGGAGCTGTGTTCTGTGTCTCCCTCTCTCCCTGCCCCTCCCCCGCTCACGCTCGGTCTCTCTGTCTCACAAAACTGAATTAATCGGAACTGTCCTGCGCTGTTGGTGGGGACATACGGCCGCTCTGGAGAACTTCGCGGAGGAGGGGGAGGGACGGCGAGAGCCCTCACAGCCCCGTCTGTGCACGCAGACAAAGGGCTGAAAACAGTCTCACAGAGAGATTTGTACACGGTACTCAGAGCGGCATTACTCAGTGAAGGGAGTGGGGGACGGGTAAACACGAGCCGGCGACCCGCCTCATCCCGAGTCGCCTCGTCCCGACGGCGTTAAAAAGGAAGGGGGGCGCCTGAGGGGCTCAGTGGGTTAAGCGTCCGACTCTTGGTTTCGGCTCAGATCAGCATCTGCGGTTTGTGAATTCGAGTCCCGTGACTCACTCTGTACTCACGGCGTGGAGCCTGCCCCCCGCTCCGCAAAACGAATTTTTTTTTTAAACAAAGGAAATCAAAAAGACAAATCGTGTAGGATTTCACTCACAGGGTACGGACCATAAAAGGTTCTACTTTTATGAAAGTGAATTTATGTTCCCAAGTCTATGAAATGTCCAGAGTAGGTAAACTCAGATTAGTGGGTGCCAGGGGCTGGGGGGGAGGGGGAGGCTGGGGAATCACTGCGGTTGGGGAAGGGGTTTCCATCTGGGGGGACGAAGAAGCTTCCGGAACTCGATGGTGGCGTATGTACGTATCGAATGTACTTAATGCCGCTGCACCGCATACACTTCAAAGCGGTATTTGTGCAGTTACGTGCTGTTTTACCTCAGGGGTTTTTTTTTTTTAATTTTTAAAAAACGTTTTATTTATTTCTGAGAGAGAGAGAGCGCGCGCACGCGAGCAGGGGAGGGTCAGAGAGAGAGGGAGACAAGAATCCGAAGCAGCTCCAGGCTCTGAGCTGTCAGCACAGAGCCCAACACGGGGCTCGAACCCACGGACCGTGGTCAGATCCTGACCTGAGCCGACACTGGACACTTAACCAACTTAAGAAAGGACTTTAAGAAAGGACTGAGGCACAGACGACCCGCTACAACGTGGACACTCCCCCGGAAACGTGGTGCCCACGAAGGGGTTTCGACCGTAGGGCTCCGTGCAGTCGGCGCGCCCACAACAGGCAAAGCCAGGCCGGTGGGCAGCGTCAGAGCGTGGCCCTGCTCCCCCCCGACCCCCGCATTTGGGGCCCCCGGTTCTGCCCCCACCCCTGCCCGTCAGACGCGGTTTGGGGGTCATGGGAGGGCCCGCACATCACCCGCACATCGATCTCTGTTGACCCCCTCGAGCCGCCAGCAGGTCCCGCCAGGTCCCACGGGGCCGGACCTCCCTCACCTGCGAGACCGGTTCTCCCGCAGTCACCGGGGCGTCAGCGCCTTCCGTCCCCTTGTGAGCCATTTCTCGGAAGCAGGCGCTGCGGCAGACAGGCCGGTTAGTCAGGAGGAAGTCCGGGCCACGCCCGCCCTGCGACCCCCTCCCCCCATTTCTTAGGGCCCTGCGTCTCATTCACCCGTGGCACCTGAGGACCTGGGCAGGCCCGGGGGCGGGGGGCCGAGTCTGCACGTCCCACAGGCGCTCAGGTGCTGTGCAGCGGCTGTTCCCGGGGCCACACCGTCAAGGCCAACTCCAAGGCTCCGCTTTGTCAGTACTTGGGGCAGGCAGCTGCGGTGCGACACCTCGGTGGACAGCAACCTGCCAGCGGCCGCCTGCTTTCAGGAGCCACCACCTTCCCTTTGCCCCAGAAACCCGCAGGGGCTGGCCGCACACCCGCACTGCCGTGTGGCCCCGCGGGACACTGGGAACAGCCCGGTTCCCCAGGAGCAGGGGCCCGGAGAGACCAAGGGCACAGCCTCGCGGAGCGGCCGCGGAGACCTGCGCGCAGCTGACCGGCCGGAGCCCCCTGGGACAGAAGGTGTGGACGGGGCGGTGGAGACCTTTGCCGGCACGGACCTCTGGCCGCAGGAAACTGCTAGCAGTGGCCACCTTGCAGGGAAGATCCGGCGGCTGGGGCAGGCCTCTGGCTTTGAGCCAGGTGGATAATATTACCAGTTCAAAAAAAAAAAAAAAAAAAGCTAAGCATTAGAAAAAGTAAAAAGGGGGCGCCTGGGTGGCTCAGTCGGTTGGGCGTCCGACTTTCGCTTAGGTCATGATCTCGCGGTTCGTGTTCAGCCCCGCGTCGGGCTCTGTGCTGACTGCCAGCTCTGGAGCCTGTTGTCTGTGACTGCCTCTCTCTCTGACCCTCCCCTGCTCACTCTCTCTCTCTCTCTCCTAGAAAAAAAAAAACACATTAAAAAAAAATTAAAAAAAAAAGAAAAAGTAAAAAGGGGGCACCTGGGTGGCTCAGTGGGTTGCGCACCCGACTTCGGCTCCGGTGGCGAGTTCAGAGTTCACGAGATCTGTCAGTGCAGAGCCTGCTTCGGATCCTCTGTGCCCCCTTCTCTCTACCCTTCCCCTACTTGGACTCTCTCAAAAGTAAATAAACATAAAAAAAAAAAAAACAACAACCCACAAACCAGATTAGCAAGACCAACCAAGTCAGGCTCAGGAGGGAAGGCAGGGCCAGAGAGCGCCCCGGGGAGTCTAATGCGCACATCTGCAGGGTACAGTGGGAGCCACAGGTGCGCTCCGTGTCCTGGCCAGGTGAGAGGAGGTGGGGAAACCCGCATCAGACTAGGTGGCAGGAGTCCTACCTGGGCCCGTGCAATACTCGGTTGAGCAAGGAGCCTCCTCCCCTCCGGCCCTCAGCCCTCTCCCCTGCAAAACGGAGCTAAAGGTAGAACCTGCCTTGGAGGCTGGTTCCTCTGCTATTTCTGGGACAAGCCTGTGGTGAGTCCCCGACCCTGATTCTGAGCATTTCCTTCTAGAGAAAGGGGGCCCAGCCACTGGCTGCAGCACCGCCCCATTCCCCAGGCAGAAGTCAGCAAACCGATGTCCTGAGAACACCAGTTCTGGAGTCCATGCTGGTTCTAATCTCCGCTTTGGAACTCACTAGTGGTGGGAGCCGGTGAAAGCGGCAGCCCCTCTCAGGGCCTTGCTTGGCCTATCTGTAAAATGGAGATAAGCATTCCCAGCTCAGAGTCCCTGGAGACTGGCAGAGTGACTGCACGTATGGCCCTTAGCTCAGTGCCTGGCACATAGTAGGTGGTCAATAAACAGAACCACCTCACACACCTGTGAAACCAGTCAGGGACGAGCTTCTGCTGGTTACTAAGGTCCCCAGCTGGGAAGCGGGGCGAGAAGGCGCACTGGCCCCTGGTGATCATCACGAGTTCAGCTACTCCCCGTCCTTCCCTGGTGCCTGAGCTCACCTGGGCACCTTGGAGGCCCATTCTCCCATTCCCTTTGCCCAGCGATCCCCCCTGGGGCGGGTTTAACCAAGGGCGGCCACTGCAGAGGTCAGTGACCCCCCGGGAAGTCCTTGGGGTCTGCTCCAAAGTTCCCAGACACCGAGGTCCCAGGCCCCGCCCTTGGACTCAACCCTGACAGAGGTCCCAAGGACTCAGATAAGGGGGAAGCCTTCCCGGAAGCCTAGAGCCATCCACTGGCCACACCCACCCAGTGGAGAGGGGGGCTGGGGCAGCGTGCCAGCTCCTCAGGGTCAGCTGGGCGACCAGAAACCAGGGTGAGGGAGGAGCTAAGCCCCCAGGCGGCAAAGCCATTTGCTAGGCAAAAAGACAGCCCCCTGGTTGGGGTGGGTGGTGGGGAGGAGGGGTAGGGGCGCCCAGAAGACCGGGGGAGGGCCGATTTCCTGTGCGGGGCAGGCTGCCGCTGCTCGCCTGCGAACTGCGTTTGCAAAGCAAGCATACTTTTTTTAAATTTAGAGAGGATGTGTTTTATAATGGGGACCTACCCCCCGCCCCCCGCCCGATACTGCCACTTCTAGGGGGCTCTGTCGCGCCTTCCCCAAAAAAGTCTCAGGAACTGAGAGGGGAAAGTTTGAAAGTGATTCTCTTCCAGAATTGGATATTTTGAGTGGGGGGTGGGGCGGTGAATGAGACAAGAAAGCTCAGCCCGGGCTGGAGACCCCTCCCCAGGCCGCAGAGACCAGCCGGGTCCCCAGGAAGGTCCTCCCCGCTCCTTTCTCCCCTGGGACGCCCCGGGACTCGGCGAACCTGGCCCCCCACCCCTCTATGGGGCCCCCCCCGGCTCTCACCGCGGTCAGCGGGACGTGTAGAGCGCGACGGACAGCTCGGAAACTGTCTTGGGCCACCCCCTGGGGAGGCTTTTATACTCCAGGGAGGCGGGCGCTCGGGAGTGACGGGCCAGAGGACCAATTGTGTTGGGAGGCTGCCACCGCCAGGCCACGCCCCCGCTTGGTCCGGGACTTTGGAGCCACAAGTGAGGCCCAGGAAGGGCCGGACTTTTGCGGGATCCGCGCGCGATCCGCCCTGCGTCTAGAGTCGGGCGACCCCTGTAAGGCGCCTGATCCAGCAAAGGGCGCCCCTCCCGACCTAGGGATCCTGTGAACTCGGGGCAGGGAGGTGCGGTTGGGATTCTGACCCCTTCCGCGGACCCGTCCCCTTCCGCGGACCCCTTTTCTCCAGGAGCCGTGAGAACCCAGAGATGTTACCTGATGGCCCCTGGCGTCAGGAACCGAGCCCCAACCCTGAGCGAGAAGGCGATGGAGCCAAGCTCGACCCAGCAACATGAGCAGCCTTCACCACATAGGTGAACCTACAGAATGCCTTCTGCCGGTTCTGACCTGCATGGCACCATTTAATCCCCCCCAACCTCGTCCAGTATCATCCCCATTTTACAGATGAGAAAACTGAGGCCCAGAGACGGTCGATCAAGGGTAGCGCAGGGGAATCAATTCCCAGATCTCTGATTCCTGGATCAACTCCTCCCTAAAGCAGCAGCCACTTGGATTTTTTTGCACACACCCCCCCCCAATCCTTTATGCTCTCGGTCTATAAGCCAGAGTCTCAAAACTCACATGGTCCCAAGGGCCAAAGGGAGGCAAATCCCTCCGCTAAAGTGTCGGCATCACGGCAAAGAGTTGCCCTAGGGGAGACCCACCCAGAGATTGCCACATCCATGCAGATTTTGGACTCAAGAAAGTGCTCTGTCTTTTACAAAAACCGTTGGGCCAAATAAAACCCAACTGGGGCTGTGTTCACCTCAGGAGCCGCGAGTTTGCTACTTCTGCTAAATTATGGGGGAGTGTCCCTCTGAAGGCTTGGGAAGAACAAGAAAGAAAATTGGTGTCCGCGACTGTGTTTTTCGACAGTGACTACACTAGCGCCATGCCGCAGAGCTTTCTGAGATGCCGGGAATGCTCTAGAATTCTGTGGCATTCAGTATGGCGCCCACTAGCACCATATGGCTTTTGCACATCAAGGAGCTGAATATTCACATCTCCCGAAGCGCACGCAGCCAGTCAGATTCTCCAGCGAGTCTGAGACACCAGAAGGATGAAAGCAATCAGCCGCAACAGTTACACGTTTCACATTGGCTGCTGGCCTTTTTTCCGACCCATTCATGCTCCCACCCATTTCGCTCAGCAGTTTTTCTCGAGCTGCCGAGCTGCCGTGCTGGGTGCTGGGGACAGTGAGGAAAACAGAGCCCAGCCTTGTGGCGCTTACCACCCAGTGGCAGAGACGGACAATCAATGAGAAATGAGTGAAATACCGCATGGCGGTGTTACTGAGAAGCCAAAGGATTGGAGATGGAGAATGTGGGGTGTGGTTTTTAACAAGCTGGTCAAAGGAGCCTCCCGTTTGGGATCTTGACGCGGAAGTGAGGGAGGAAAGGAGAGAACCTGCTAGAGATCTGGGAAAACAGCACGTTCAAAGGCCCTGAGGCAGACTGTGCTTGGTGAGCTGGCGCTCCATCCAGGAAGTCAATGTGGGGGAAGTGGAGTGAGAAAGAGGCAGAGCTAGAGGAGAAGAGTTCTGGAACATATAAAGCTCAGAGAGGTTAAATGAGTTGTCCGAGGTCACACAGCTTAAGAGTCAGTGGGAGAAATGTCTGGTAGCACACCTTTTGAACAAAAGGACAGTAGCCATGCTCGCCTTCTTCCCTAGCGTGGTGCTCAACCCCCACGTTCATTTCCTGCGGGTGCAATCCAGGGCGTTGGCCATTGCACATGTGCACCTGTGTGTGGGGGAGGGGACTGCACTACCAGCGCTTAGCACTCCCTTTTCGCCACCACTGCCCCCTCCTCCGGGAAGTCTTCCTGCCTACCTCAGCAGTCTCCCGCAGGCAAAGCCTGTCGGACAAAACAGAGGATGTCCACCTCAATTTGAATTTCTGCTCAACCAGGAATACATTTTGGGGGTGTAAGTATGTCCCGTGCACTCTTTGGGATAGACTTAACGTGCAAAAGTCATTCCTTGTTGCCTGGAAATTCCAATTGAGCTGGGCATCCTTTTTATTTTTCTGTTTTTGCTTTTGCTAACTCCAACAACTCTACCTCCAAACTCACTTCCCTTTCTCTGCCCCAGCCGTGTCCTACCTCTGTCACCTCCTAGCCCGGGTGGGCTCCTTGAGGGCGACACCTGTCCAGGGTTCCCAGCGTGGGAGGTGAGAAACATACTGTTTTCTGAGAGCTATTTTATTACATCGTTCAAAGGCCTGATTTTAATTTCCCCCATTTTCTGGATGAGCACGCCGAGGGTCAAAGAGGTGATGTAATGTGCTCTGGGCCAAACAGCCAGAAATGGGCAGTCTGAATTTCTTTGAGATCACAATGTAGCCTCCTCCTCCTCCCCGCCTCTCCTTCCTCTTCTGCCTTTCCTCCTCCTCCATTCCACACTTCCCAGTGGAAGGGCTCCGAAACCCCCCCAGTTCTTTTGCACGGAGCCCGGAGGAAAGAGAGACAGACCAGCTTGTGCCACAAGGTGGCGCTGCTGGTCCCAGATTGGTTTCTGCCTGGCCCAGGTGTCCCCTCCATCTACACTCTGACCCTTCTTCCCTCCTTCCATCCAACCGTCTATTTATCAAGCATCTCCTGTTATGTGTCAGCTAGGTCAGGCCTGGCCGTGAGGACCTAACTGCATATGCAGTCATTCAGCAAACAATTATTAAGCACCTGCTGTGTACCAGGCTCAGGCTAGGCAGCCCTGGGGATTCAGCCTCCATCTCTGCCACCTTCAAGGCATTTATAACCCAGTAGGAAGGCACTTGCATGAGACTCGCGGGGCTAGTTAAGGTCTCCACGGCGCTGGGGCGCTGGGGCGGCTCGGTTGGTTAAGCGTTTGGCTTTTGATTTCAGCTCAGGTCTTGATCTGAATCATGGGTTTGAGCCCCATGTCTGGCTTTGCACTGACAGTGCATATCCTATTTGGGATTCTCCTCTTTCTCTCTCTCTCTCTCTGTCTCTCTCTCTCTGGGAAGCCTCCAGGAGCAAGTAATGTCCACGCTGAGGCCTGAGAGAGAGGAGTCCGCGTCAGGCAGGTGAAGGCCCTCGAGAGGCATTCCAGGCAGGAGGAACAGAGAATGTGATGGTGCAGAGTGAGAGGCTGGAGGGTAGAATGTGGTGGGGGCAGGATGTCAGGGAAGAGAGACCGAGTCGGGGCCAGGCTGATAAGAGCCCTAGGGTGTTAGGGAGCCACAGAAGGGTCTGAAGCCTGGTCAGCAAGGGCCGGTGGGAGCATTGGAAAATGTCTTGGGCTGCCCCTGTGGATAAAGGAAATCAGGAAGGGGAAAATGAGCTCCCCTGCTTCAGGGAAGTCTTACAGAAAAGGTGGGAACGTCAGAGAAAGGTGGGAAGGGCTCTATGGGAGCACATTCCAGGCACCGTGATGAATTAGTCACTCAGGAGGTATTTATTAAACACCTCTTGTGTGCTTTGCTGAATAGTGGTGAAACAGAAAATGGCCCTCTGGACGAGGTGTGCTCCAGGCAACAGGAATGCCTGTGTAAAGGTCCTGGGGCAGCACTGGACCTGCAGTATTGGAAGAGTGAAGACACCCGTCCAAGTGGCCGGAGCAGAGTGATGGGGGGAGGGGACAAGGCCGGTAGGCTAGGGGGGAGCCTGGGCTTATGCCTGGGGGGGGAGGGGGAGGAGAGCCCTGAGGGCCGTGAGCAGAGGAGGGGAGCACCTGACTCAGGTGGGCGCATGCCTGGGGTCTTGAAAGATCAGGGAGCTTTTGGGCAACCACGGCTCCTGGGAGAGGCGCCTGGGAACCAGGGGCAGGGGTGGCTTGGACCCCTGCTGAGGAAGGGGCTTCATCAGGTGGAGACTTCCGGCCGTTATCGTGGAAACGGGGGACTGGGAGGAGGGAGGCCCTGTTGAGGTCTCTGGGGAAGGGGTGGAGTCTTCAAGAGGCAGAGAAAGGCAGGAGTGAGGCAGGGCAGGAGGGAGCTGATGGCCCATGACCAGGCCCGCAGGAGGGAGGGGAGATGCCACGGTTCAGAAGGTGAGGCTGAGTCGCACTCTGGCGAGGGACCCACCACGGAGGGGGAGGCTGCCCAGCCCGTCCCCAGGGCTGGGGCCAGTGCGGAATGAGTTTGGGAGGCCGATTGGGGAGCTTGATTTTGCCTCTTCGAAAGCCCGTGGGTTGCAGATTTATCGAATAAAATGACGGGCTTCCCAGTTAAATGTGAATTCCAGACACACAGTGAATAATAGTTTTTAGCACAAGTATGTCCCCAGTATTGCAAGGGATAGACGTATGCTAAGAAACGTTAGCTAAGCTGCGAGTCCTGTATTTCTTTCTGGGAGTTGTGTCCCCGCTGCCGCAGGCCCGCCTCCGTCTTCCCCAGCGACGCGGCTCCCGCTGGTGGCTGGATGGTCTGACCAGCGGTGGCCCGGTGGCCGGAAGGCCCAGCTTGTCTCCTGGTGCTGGCTCACCGCGGGAAACCGGGGGGCCTTTAACATGCAGGCCCTGGCCTGTCCCCGCCCCCCGGCCTCATGGCGCCAGCTGCCCGCTGTCCCCTGCACGGGGGAGGGGAGTGGCTCTGAGACCCACTGGCCCCTGGGCCAGCCCCTCCCGGGCCAGTCGGGTCCCACTGGGTACCACCAGCCCCAGGCCAGGGGGCCCGGCCGCGGGAAGGGCTCCGCATGGCCTCTTTGCCCCCCCAGCCCCCACCCCCACCGGCTCTGGTGGCCCGTCCAGCTCAGAGCCAGACATCTGAGGCCCCCTGGCCTTTCTGTGAAGTCCTGCAGGCAGAGCGGGCTGACTTCCTCGTCAGAATGTGCCGGAAGGACAGAGGCCTAGGGGCGGTTGACCAGGAACCAGATCCCTCAGGGCCACAGCCACCCCCCCCCGACTGCTCCCACACTGAGTGGCCTTGTCTGGGGTGGCCAGGGCGCGGCCCGCCAAGTGCCAGCTGCCGGGTTGTGCCAGTCACGTTGGCGGGAAAAGGACAGCCCGCTCCTGGTGCTCCCGGCCGCCCCTTTGTTCACAGCAAGAGGTGGGGGGCCGTTGTCCTGGCGACCAGCCCCTTCCCCCTCAAACAGTCCCTTGAGGTGAGGATTGGAGGCACCTCAGATCTGGGGGCTCTGGCCGGGGAGGGTCCCCCGTCACCTCCCCCCGCTGGCCCTCCCTGCCGGCTCAGAGCTCATGTGTCCTGGACCACGCGGAGGCCAGGTCACCCCGTGGGACTGGAATGCCGGAGGTGGCTGCAGGGGGGTGGACATTCCCCGCGGGCAGCTGCTGGGGCCGCCTGTCCTGTGTCCCCTGAGTTGGAGGCTGCAGCTGGTGGAGCGGCTTTGGTTCCTGGGGGGGGGAGGGTGTTATTTCTGGGCTGGGGGCGAAGGAACGCAAGGGGCGCCTCCCCCGGGGCAGGAAGTGGGGTGGCCCCAGCTGCGTGCTCCCGTTGGCCCACCTGTCCCCGTGGCCACCGCACAGGAAGTGTTCCCAACGCCCGCCCCTGTGGTCTCTCAAATCTGGGGCCCGGAGGGGAGGCAGCCAGTGGGGGGTGGGGGGCAGGGGCCCCATCGCGATTGTGCATCAGGATCTTCTAGAAGCCCCCAGCTGCGGCGTGTGGGAGTGAGCGCTTGCTTCGGCCGGTGCGCTTACAAGCACGGGCTGTTTAAGCCACATCCTTGGGAAAGGGGGTCGAATGATGACTCTGAGTTTTACAGGTGGGGATACTGAGGCTCAGAGACGGAAGTGACTTGCTCAAGGTCACACAGCATGTAAGTAGCAGAGCTGGAAATCTCACTAGCGTTGACTATATCAGATACACTAACTCCTCACGGACTTCCGACCCCATAACTCGGACAGGGATGGGGGGTGGGAGTTACCCCCCGGGGTGATGCTGCCTGCATAGCCCTCAGGGCTTCTGCCTCCACTTGGGGTGTCTGGAGACATTTGTGGTTGTTCTGACTAGGGGCGCTCCTGGCATGGGGGGGGCAGGGAGGCTGCCCAGACCCCACCGTCCCCGGGGAAGCCCTCACAGAGAGGGAGCCAGCCCCACGGGTCAAGTGGTGCCGAGGTGAGTGATAATAATGAATACTTGGGGTGCCTGGGTGGCTCAGTCGGTTAAGCGTCCGACTTTCGCTTAGGTCATGATCTCGCGGTTCGTGGGTTCGAGCCCAGCGTCGGGCTCTGTGCTGACTGCCAGCTCAGAGCCTGGAGCCTGTTTCAGTCTGTGACTCCCTCTCTCTCTGACCCTCCCCTGCTCACGCTGTCTCTCTCTCTCTCCTAGAAATAAATAAAACATTAAAAAAAAAATTTAAAAAAAAATAATGAATACTTAATAGCAGTCATGGCTATTGTCAGTAGTCACATTAAGTATAATAATTATTTACAGATTGTACAGATGAGAAAACTGATGTCTGTGGCTCAGACTCCCAGCCCTTCTCGGGGCCCATTATTCCTGGCCGCTTCCGTCATGCCCTGTAAGCTTTACCAGGCGGGGAGATGTAGATGGGGACTCACACCCCTGGGTCCCCATTTCAGCCTGGCCAGCTGGTCACCTGCCCCAGCTCGGCTGCTCTCAGAGGGGTCCCTTCCTCCTTACCTGCAGCCGTAAAAGTAAGAGTCCCTGTGGATTGCGGGGCCCGGAGCAGCGGTTAGGGAGGGGCGCTCAGCCTGGTTCTGTGAGCCTGGCCGCCCCCCACCCCCCGCACTTCTCTGAGCCTCTGCTGCCTCATCTGTGAAACGGGGGCAGTGATGACACTGCTGACTGTTGTCCTGATTCACAGATGACGGAGAGGATCCAGCAAGGCGCCCACAGCTCAGCTCGGTGCCCGCGCCACAGTAGGGACCGTGTAGGCTTGGGTATTATAGGGGCGCCTGGGGGGCCCCGTCGGTTAGGCTCGGGTCATGATCTCACGGTTCGTGGGTTTGAGCCCCGCGTCGGGCTCTGTGCTGACGGCTCAGAGCCTGGAGCTGCTTCATTTTCTGTGTCTCCCACTCCTTGCCCCTCCCCTGTTCTCTCTCTCTCTCTCTCAACAATAAAGATTAAAAATGAAGACTGAGACTCTGTCCCCCTGAAACACTGCCTCCCCGCCCCCACCCCACCCTGGGCTCCCACCATGTACTCTCTCTGTGGATCAGATTCCTCTAGGGACCCCTGTGAGTGAGATCATGCAGGATTTGTCCTTTAAAAAAAAAAGGTTTATTTATTTTTGAGAGAGAGAGAGAGAGAGAGGGAGGGAGAGCGTAAGTGAGGGAGGGACAGAGAGAGAATCCCAAACAGGCTCTGAGCCTTTAGCACAGAGCCTGACTTGGGGCTCAAGCTCAGGAACCTCAAGATCATGACCTGAGCTGAAACCAAGAGTTGGACGCTTAACTGACTGAGCCCCCCGGGCGCCCCAGGACCTGTCCGTTTTGATTGACCTACTTCATGTGGCACAATGTTCTCCATGCTTATGTTGTAGCATGTATTAGGGTTTCCTTTCTTTGTAAGGCTGAGTGATCCTCCGCCGTGTGAATGGACCACACCAGCTCATCCATCGGCCGGGTCTCCAGCTGGTGGACCAGGGTGGTGATGACGGACAGAGTAAGAGTCTGCAAGGACATTAACCGTGGACCCAGTGGGATTCGTCAAGCGATTGGCTGGGGAATGTGTTGTGGTTTTTTTTCTTTTTCTTTTTTATTTATTTCTGAGAGACACAGAGAGAGAGAGACAGTGTGAGCAGGAGAGGGGCAGAGAGAGAGGGACACACAGAATCGGAAGCAGGCTCCAGGCTCTGAGCTGTCAGCACAGAGCCCTATGCGGGGCTTGAACCCACGAACTGAGAGATCGTGACCTGAGCTGAAGTAGGACGCTTAAGCGACTGAGCCACCCAGGCGTCCCTGGGGGAAAATGAGGTTTTTAAAAATACACCCACAAGGGGTGCCTGGCTGGCTCGGTCTGTAGAGCATGTGACTCTCGAGCTTCAGGTCATGACTTTAGGTCCTATGTTGGGTGTTGACCTTACTTAAAGTAAAACAACAACAACAACAAACAAACAAACAAAATCTACAAATGTTTTCTCTTTTAAGGCTACTTACTTTGAGAGAGAGGGAGAGAGAATCCCAAGCAGGCTCCACACGGTCAGCGCGGAGCCCGGCTTGGGGCTCGAACTCATAAACTGGGAGATCGTGACCTGAGCTGAAGTAGAGTCAGACACTTAACCAACGGAGACACCTAAGTGTCCCTCCATAAATGTTTTCACACTCTTTTATTTATTTATTATTTAATGTTTATTTATTTTTGAGAGACAGAGCATGAGCAGAGGAGGGGCAGACAGAGAGGGAGACACAGAATTGGAAGCAGCTCCAGGCTCTGAGCTGTCAGCACAGAGCCCGACGTGGGACTGGAAGCCACGAACTGCGATATCATGACCTGAGCCCAAGTCAGACACTTAACTGACTGAGCCACCCAGGCGCCCCGATGCTCCTTTATTAAAAAAAAAACTTTTTAAATATCTGTTTTTGAGAAAGAGAGAGACAGAGAGAGAGAGACAGCAAGAACAGGGAGAGGGTCAGAGAGAGAGGGAGGCACAGAATCTGAAACAGGCTCCAGGCTCCAAGCTGTCAGCACAGAGCCTGACACGGGGCTTGAACCCATGAACGGTGAGATGGTGACCTGAGCCGAAGTCGGATGCTTAACCAACTGAGCCCCCCAGATGCCCCCTCAATTCCATTTTGAAAAGCTCTCTCTCTGGCTGCTGCGTGGACGATGGACTCAGACAGCAGGGGTGAACACAGGACCACAGGGGAGGCGGCCACGGCAGCCATCCACAGCAGCCTGACGGTGGCCTGGATTTGGGTGGTGGCAGGGGAGACGGAGAGAAGCAGGCAGGTTCAAGAGTTGCTGAGGAAGTAAAACAAACAGAACTTGGGAGCTGAGGAGTGAACGGGTGGGGCAGGAGGAGGTGACAGGACAGCTTTAGCTGGGGCCACACTGAGTCCATGAGTCCATGTCCCCAAAATGTCCAAAGGCCTCCGTAAATATAGCGACTTGTATGATGAGTGTAGACGAGGGGCGCCTGGCTGGCTCGGGTGGGTGAGTGACCGACCTCGGCCCAGGTCACAATCTCACAGTTCGTGAGTTCGAGCCTGGCATCAGACTGTGTGCTGACAGCGTGGAGCCTGCCTCTGATTCTCTGTTCCACCCTCTCTGCACCTCCCCCGCTTGTGCTCTCTCTCTCTCAAAAAATAAACATTAAAAGAAAAATAAGATTAGAGGCTCTCACCTGAGGGTGATTCTGCACACCCAAGGGATACTTGGCAGTGTCTGGAGACATTTCTGTTATCACAGCTTGGGGCTGCTGACATCAAGTGGGTAAACCCAGGAGATGCCGTTCGACACCCCACAAGGCACAGGAGTGTCCCCCGTAAGAAGAACTGTGTGGCTCCAAATGTCAGTGTGCAGAGGTGGAGAAATCCTAGGGGAGACCAGTGGCTGCAATAAGCAAATTTCAATTCCAGTGGATGTTGTTTATTCAATAAAGTTTTATTCCTTCTGTTTGGAACAGTCAGGCTCAGATCTCAGTTTTCTGGGCGGCTCCCCTGCAAACACGCCTCTCCAAGCAGCTGGCAAAGGCGGGGACAGAGAGAGAACTCCTATGGCAGGGTTTTCAAGGATCTGGGGCCTGAAGGGACTTAACCGGATCGGCCACATGGCCATTGGCCATGATCATCTTACCTCCCATTGGCCAGGTCAATCATGTGGCCACACCTAACTGCAAGGGATACTGGGAAATGTAGTCCAGCCATGTGCCCAGGAGGAAGTAGGAAAGCATGATGCAAAATGAGCCAGTCCTTGGCCCGGTGTTGTTATTGTCCTCGTGATTTCTGATGTTATTTGGACTTATTGTCTGCAGAAATGACCCCTGAAGGTGGTCCATATTTCAGGACCTTAGGAGGGTGAGAGGCACTGCCTGGTATGTCTGGAAGGCTTCCTGAAAGAGGAGGTATGGATGACGCGGCTTTGAAGAAAGCAGAAGGCAAACATCTGAGAAGCGGGGGAATGAGAACGACATGGCCTCAGGGAAGTCACTCCTTCATTCTTTTTTTTTTTTAAATTTTTAACGTTTTATTTATTTCTGAGAGAGAGAGAGAGACAGCATGAGGAGGGGAGGGCCAGAGAGAGAGAGGGAGACACAGAATCCAAAACAGGCTCCAGGCTCTGAGCTGTCAGCACAGAGCCCGACGCGGGGCTCGAACCCATGAACCGTGAGATCATGACCTGAGCCAAAATGGGACACTTAACCAACTGAGCCACCCAGGCGCCCTATTCACTCCTTCATTCCTGACCACACAGAGCCTTGGGGCCATGGTGGGTGTCATGGGGACCCAACGGACCGAGGTGGCCTGGTTTGTGCCGAGAGTCTTCTAGTTGCTTGAGGAATCAGATTGCCAAATAAAATACAGGACGCCCAGCTAAACTGGAATATCAGATAAACAACACATGATTACTTTTTAAAGCCTAAGTATATCCCAAGTATGTTGTGGGATATACTTATGCTAAAATATGATCGTCTTTCTGGAATTCAGATTTAACAAGGCATCCTGGATGTCTATTCGCAGGGAGGCCAGAATGAAGGGGGCAAGGTCAGGTGCAGGTGGGTGACGCTCATGGGTGTGACATGGGCAGACGTGCAGGCCCTGTGTCTGGAGTACTTGGACTTCTACCCTGAGCGAGGCAGGGTAGCCCTGGGGCTGTGAGTGTGGGGGGACATGCCCGACGTGGGTAAGGGGCCCACAGACCCAACCCTGGGACTGGCAGCCACCCTCCCCCCGCCAATGGATTCCCCAGCCTAGGGTCTTTCCCTTCAGCAGTGCTGACATTTGGGGCCAGATCATTCTCTTTTTTAACGTTTTATTTAAACTTCCCTTAGTTAACAAACAGTGTAATGTGAGATTCAGGAGCACAAGATGGTGATTCCACACTTGGACACGTCACCCGGTGCTCATTACGACAGGCACCCCTTTGTCCCCGTCACCTGTTTCACCCATCCCCCCCGCACTTCCCCGGGTGACCAGCAGTGTGTTCTCTGTAGTTAAGGGTCTGTTGGGGCCAGATCTTCTTGATTGTGGGGCCACCCCGTCCACTGCAGGATGTTGAGCGCCATCCCTGACACCCACCCCCTCAGTGCCAGGAGCGCTGGCAGTCCTGACAGCCATGAACGTGCCCAGACATCGCCCAGTGTCCCCTGCGGGCAGGGTCGCTCTGGGTGAGACTTCCCGGGTTCAGGGAATCCGTTGGCCCCCAGGAGACTATGTGCCCCATACTCATCTGACCTTCTGAGGTCCTGGGATCAGGTGCACATTTACACACACGCATCAAGGGGCGTCTGGGCGGCTCAGTCGCTAAGTGTCCAACACTTGGTTTCAGCTCAGGTCATGACCCGGGGTCGTGCGTTCCAGCCCCGCACTGGGCTCTGTGCTGACCGCACGGAGCCTGCTTGGGACTCTGTCTCCCCCTCTCTCTGCCCCTCCCCCTGCGCTGTCTCTCTCTCTCTCTCTCTCTCTCTAAAAAAGAATAAACAGACATTTAAATACATCAAGTGGGAGGGAGAGAGGCAGTAACTCCCAAACCCTGGACGGCCACCCTGGGTTGCACGGCCTGGCCCATCGGGGTTTGTTCTGGTGTCTAGTGTGAGCTTGGGATCAAACTCAGTTTTCTGCCCAAACAACAAATACTAGGTCTCTCCCCCTTGGCACTGTGGACCGCTGGGGCCGGGCCATTCTCTGGGGCGAGGCCATCCGGGCATTGCAGGCCAGCGAACAGATCCCTGGCCCCCACTCCCCCATGCTCGGAGCACCCCCGGTCCCCTCCGTGGGGACAGCCGGTCCCGCCAGACTCTGCCGCTGCATCCAGAGGCCCGAACCGCCCTGGAGGGGGAGCCCGGGCCCAGGCGCTGTAAGAGCCGTGCACGGAAATGGGTCTGGAGCGCCAGCGGGGCGGGGTGACTCGGAGGTCCTGTCTCCCCCCCCCACCCAGCCTTCTCCTGGCCGGCGGGAGAAAGCGATACCTAAGCGGCTGCAGTTCGAGAAGAAGGTACCGGCACGTGCCGCCCACACCCCGAAGCCCACGTGTCCGAGACAAAGAACAGGCTCCTCGTGGCGTCCAATAAAGCTTTTAATACCTAGAAGTCTGGGCACTCAAGGCTGGCAGTCCTGGCTGGTGGGTAGCGCTGCCCTCTCCCGCGGCTGGCAGCTGGCGGCGTCCACCAGGGCACTGGCGACGGTGATGGGGACCTTGGCCTTCACACAGGTCAGGGACCAGGGCAGGTGGACGGTGCCGACCAGCTCGTAGCGGGTGCTCATGAGCTCGCCGTTCCCCGTGCGGCTGCTCACGGACAGCACGAGCGGGAGCTTGAGGGTGCTCACGATGGTGGTCGTGTCAAAGGGTGTGATCTGGGTGTTGGCCTCGTGGCGGAGCAGCTCGCTGCTTTCCACCCGCCACCGCGGCTCCGCCTTGGGCGTGAAGCCCTCGTACCGCACGTGGGTGTACAGGGCGAAGACGACCGTCCTGAGGCACTTGCTGGTCCGGTTGTTGATCTGCGTGGTGAGGACGATCTTCTCCCCCGGCGCGAAGGTGTTCTTTTCCATCCGGATTTGGAGGGAGATGGTGCCCTGGCGGCAGCAGTTGTAGGAGACCTTCTTCTCGGCCTCCACGGACAGAGGGTTCTGGAAGGGGGGGATGGGCAGCTGTGAGGGGTCACGGCCACAGGGTGCACTCGCCTGCCTACCATTCCTCCTGCACACCTCCTGCAAGCCTGGAGCCGTGGCACTCCTAAGTAGGAGACTCCGATATAGGATCTGGAGCCTTGGGATTCGGCCGCCCAAAGCCCGGCATCCTCTCCCCGCTTACTTTCCTCAGTACCCCCTGCTTTCCTGAGCATCAGTTTCCTCATCTGTAAAAGAAGCCTTTGAAATCAACAAGACCCTGGCTTTACCTCTACCTCCATTGCTTACTTGCTGTGTGACCCTGGGGAAGTGGCTTGACTTCTCTGGGCCCTGGATTTCTTTCTTTCTTTTTAATGTTTGTTTATTTTTGAGAGACAGAGACAGAGCGTGAGCAGGGGAGGAGCACAGAGAGAGGGAGACACAGAATCTGAAGCAGAGGCTCCAGGCTCGGAGCTGTCAGCGCAGAGCCCGACACAGGGCTCAAACTCACAAACCGTGATTTTGTGACCTGAGCCGAAGTCAGATGCTTAAATGACTGAGCCACCCAGGCGCCCCTGGTCATCGGATTTCTAGAAGACAGGAAATGTCTTGCAGTCTAAGCCAGAGACCCAGGGTTTACCCAGGTAGGTCAGACTTCAGGAGAAGATATTACAGGCTCTGAATCACGAGAAGGAAAACGGCGAGTTGAAATGCTGTAACGTGTTTAAATAAGTGCCTCAAAACGCAGACATTCTATCTACCGGTCAGCTCCTGGGCTGCAAATGAAGTCACACATACATTCTATTTAATGAGTGGCTTCAGTGATAGTCTACTTTTTATTTGTGGATAATATTTTAAAGGATTCAGTGTGCTGTGGGGTGGGCTTAGAATTACTGCTCTCCACTTCCGCTGGCTTCTGGTATCTTCTTGCAGAGGAACTTGATACTTTTACGTGTGTGTGTGTGTGTGTGTGTGTGTGTGTGTGTGTGTTCCCTTCCAGCACACCAAAAAGAGGGAGAAAAAATAGTGTAAAAAATACTTCCTGGGGCGCCTGGGTGGCTCAGTTGGTTAAGCGTCCGACTTCAGCTCAGGTCAGGATCTCGCGGTTTGTGGGTTCGAGCCCCATGTCGGGCTCTGTGCTGACAGCTCAGAGCCTGGAGCCTGTTTCGGATTCTCTGTCTCCCTCTCTCTCTGCCCCTCCCCATCTTATGCTGTCTCTCTCTCAATCAGAAATAAATAAAACATTAAAAAATTAAAAAAATATATATTTCCCAACGCCCCCTCCACTCCCCATCAGTCACATCAGGTTGGTCACTGGGAGTTGGTCTGATGGTAGCATTTTCACCAGGGGGACTGGGGGGAGTTGGGAAACATCAGGCACCAAGGCTGCCCCGGCCCAGCGCCGGCGGCCAGCTGTCTCCTCACACCACCTCCGCGTCCTCACAGCCCGCTCCATCGGCATTTACAGATTCTCCTGATGTGTCCCAGCTCTCGGCTCCTTTAAGGAATAAAATATCAGGGGGCGCTTGGGGGCCTCTGTCAGTTGAGCACCTGACTCTTGATCTTGGCTCAGGTCACGATCTCACGGTTCGTGGGTTCGAGCCCGGTGTTGGGGTCTGCGCTGAGTGTGGGGCCTGCTTGGGATTCTCTCTTTCTCTCTCTCCCTCTTCCCCTCTCTCCTGCTTGAGTACGCACTCTTCCTCTCTCAAAATAAGTTAATAAACTTAAAAAAAATAACAAAACATTAAAAATATATCAGCGTTGCACAATCATGTGAATGTATTCAATACTAATGGTTAAGTGGCAATTTTTATGTATATTTGGCCACAATTTAAAATAAAACATAGGGGCTGCTGGGTGGCTCAGTTGGTTAAGTGTCTGACTCTTGATTTTGGCTCCGGTCATGATCTCGTGGTTTCCTGAGTTTGGGGGCCATGTATCGGGTTCCATACCGACAGTGCGTAGCCTGCTGGGGATTCTCTCTCTCTGCCCCTCTCTCGTTGTGCGCGCGCGCTCTCTCTCTCTCTCAAGATGAATAAATAAGCTTAAATAAATAAAATAAAAAATAAAACCGAGATCTAGTTGAGGCCCCCACGAAACCCTCCCTAATGCCATCGCCCACCCCTGGCTCCCTTCATCCTGAAATGGGGGTTTATCATATCTGCGGATTAAGAAAAACAAACTCTTAAACATTATTAGGGAATACAACTCAGACAAGGAGACCCCACGAAGCAAATATATTCCTGTGAGTTATAAAGTCAACTCACTTGTAACCCCCATCCAAGAAGAAAGGATTTGCTAGTTTTCCCCGAAAGTCCCTCACACTTGCCCAGGCCCCGACCCTGTCTGCAAAGGCCGATATCCAGAATTTTACAGCAAATTTTGTTGTACCTACACATTTGTGCTCTTAATACATACCTGGAGGGACCTACATTGTCTCAAGAAAATGTTTCTAAAGAATAGCCTAACAGGGCACCTGCGTGGCTCAGTCGGTTAAGCGTCTGGGTCTAGGTTTTGGCTCAGGTCATGATCTCATGGTTTGTGAGTTCAAGCCCCACATCGGGCTCTGTGCTGATAGCACAGAGTCTGCTTGGGATTCTCTGCCTCCCTTTCTCTTGCTTGCTCGCTCTCTTTCTTTCTCTCTCTGTCAAATATAAATAAACATAAAAAAATGTAAAGAATAATAGAACAAGCACAAATATATCTTCTAAGCAGTGGAAGAAAGGAAACGTTACTGATTTGACTGAAATTGGGTGGGTTCTAGATGCTTTGTCCCATTTCTCTCCTCTGTTTATTTCCAGACTGGTGTTTGTCATTCTCATGTGAATTATTTTTATTTTACTTTATTTTAAAAAAATTTTTTAATGTTTATTTTTGAGAGACAGAGCATGAGTAGGGGAGGGGCAGACAGAGGGAGACACAGAACCGGAAGCAGGCTCCAGGCTCTGAGCTGGCAGCACAGACCCCTACGTGGTGCTCGAACCCACGAACCGTGAGATCCTGACCTGAGCTGCAGTCAGACACTCAACCGACTGAGACCCCCAGGCGCCCCTACTTTACTTATTTTTTTAAGCAGGCTTCATACCCAGCACGGGGCTTGAACTCACGACCCTGAAATCAAGACCTGAGCTGAAATCAAGAGTCAGATGCTCAACCAACTGAGCCGCCCAGGCGCCCCTCATGTCAACTTTTCCATTATTTAGAAGTGCATCTGTCGGTGGGAGAAGTAAACAATCCTTACATATTTTAATGGTTTAAATAAATCAAGTTGTCCGTGTTTTCCAGCCACTGGCTTGTCCAGCAGAGCACCCTGCACTTGAAGTGTGTTTGTGTCCACACACCCGTCGTTCGGGTTTGTTATCACCGGGCTGCTGAGTGTGTTGCAAAAGAGTTTATGATTTCACGGAGCCCCCTCCAGAGGCTGGATCGTTACATCCTTTCTATGTGTTCAAGGCCACAAAAGTGTCAGAAGAAACAGCCCGAAGACGTTTGGTCCTGGACTCACACGGGAGGGTTGCTTTCCTCCACGAGCTGGCAAACTTTTTCGGTAAAGGAATCGATGACAAATATTTTAGGCTCTGTGGGCCACATATGGTATGTGTCACATATTTCTTCTTCTTTTGTTTTTTAAACCACGACTCAGGGTTAGAACATAGGTTTTGGGGCGGGGGGTGCTTGCTGGCTCTGTCGGAAGAGCGTGTCACTCTTTAAAAAAACAGATTTTAATATTGTGGCCGAGAACACAATCTGTGCTTGCATCTACGTCTAGATCTGCAAATGAGAAATACTGTCATGAACTAAGGCTTTTCCATAACCCACGCCTGCTGGGACTTCCTGTTTTACTCTCTTCTACTTATTGTCTTCATTTAAAAATGTTCATTGCAGGGGCGCCTGGGGGGCTCAGTCGGTTGAGCGTCCGACTTGGGCTCAGGTCATGATCTTGTGGTTCATGGGTTCGAGCCCCGTGTCAGGCTCTGTGCTGACAGCTCAGAGCCTGGAGCCCGCTTTGGATTCTGTGTCTCTCTCTGTGCCTTCCCTGCTCATGCTCTGTCTCTCTCTGTCCCTCAAAAATAAATAAACGTTAAAAAAAAAGAGTCCAGAAATTACATTCAATTCTTCAATTCTTTAAAAAAATTAATTGCAACCCATCGACCAGATTTTCTTCATTTCCTATTCTTATTTTATTCTCTGTTCTGTTTTCTTATTCTATTTAAAACACACACACACATACACACACACACACACACACACACACAATGTTTGCAACCCACGAAATTGACTTTTTTCTGATACTTTCCCCTTTGGCCTTATGTGTTCTTTCATTTTATACGAATGAACTCGCATCCCCTTAAATTGATTTTCCAGCCTCTGGAACCTGAGGTTTGAAAAACGCCGGTCCGGGTAGGACGCCTTTCTCTTTGGAGACCTAGGGCTGACCCCTGACCCCAGGTGACCTCACCTCTACCTTCAGCCTCTGACCCCCTGCCTCCCCCTCCATCTCCTCCGGGCTATTTGCAGCCAGTTTTATTCTAAATCCCTCCAGTCTTATTCGAAAATTCCTTGCATGCGTTAGAACCCTGCGGGCCGGTGGCAAGGAACCCGCTGCCCTAACTCAAGCCTGTAATTCTGGCCTGTAGCTGAGCGAGGGGCCAAGAAATACCAATGGTGGCTCAGTGGAGACTCCCACTCGAGGTCAGGCAGGGCGGCCGAAGCGTTCTGATTTCCAGTACCGTCGGAGGTACACCTCCAACATGGGATTTCCTGCATCTGGCGGTGTCTCAGAGCCCGGAATTCTTTAGGCATAGGTGAACCTCTGGCGGGGGAGGGTGGGGTTCATTCAACCAGTATTTATTCGCATCAGTTTGGTGCCAAATTCAAGGAAAACCCATAGCAGTTAAGACCAGCCTAGTTAGTCCCAGGGTGGCTGGCTGGCTGTCAGAGGAGCGCACGACTCTTGATCTCAGGATTATGGGTATGAGCCTCAGGTTCGTACTTAAAAAAAAAAACAAAAAACCCAACAACTTAAAAAATATGGGGCGCCTGGGTGGCTTAGTCGGTTAGGCGTCCGACTTTCGCTTAGGTCGTGATCTCGCGGTTCGTGGGTTCGAGCCCCGCGTCGGGCTCTGTGCTGACTGCCAGCTCAGAGCCTGGAGCCTGTTTCAATCTGTGACTCCCTCTCTCTCTGACCCTCCCCTGCTCACGCTGTCTCTCTCTCTCCTAGAAATAAATGAAACATTAAAAAATAATAATAAAATAAAAAATAAATAAGACCGGCCCCAGCCCAGTCCCTGCCCTACTGGGCACACTGAAAATGACGAGGTCATTTCCGATGAGGCTGCGGAGGGATGCAACATGGCGGGGGCAGGAGTGAAGGAGAGTTGCGGGCGGGGGGTCTCCCTCAGAGCCAGTGGTTAGGAAATGTCTCTGGGACAAGTTCCTTTTCCAAACGGTACTGACTCCTGGAGGAGGCAATGGGCCTGTCTTTGAAGCTTCTCAAAGGTGCGAAGAGGGGAGAGGAGGTGAAGAGATCGGAGCCCTTGTGCTTGGCTAAAGGGAACGAGAAAATGTTGCAGCTGCTGCAGAAAAACAGGCTGGCGGTTCCTCCAGGGTTAAACAGACAGATCGTCTGACCCAGCAAGGCCCCTGCAGGGGGTGGGGTGGGGGTGGGGATCTAGCCACGCAGACCTTTGCAGGCCCTGGAGACAACCCAAGCAGCCATTGCGCAGGAACGGATACACAGAATCTGGTCCATCCGTGCCCTGGACTATGATTCAGCCATAAAAAGGATACATCCGGACGGAGTTTGCACAAAGCGAGTGCCTGGGAGAAACCAGAGTCGGTATCATATGATTCTGTTTTCATGCAACGTCCAGAACAGGCAAATCCATGGAGAGAGGAAGCGGATTCGTGGGTGTCGGGGGCTGGGGGAGGGGGGGAGTTTGAGGGATGCAAGATTTCATCCTGGGGTGAATAGGATGTGCTAAAATCGACAGAGGGGACGGCCCCCCGGCTTTGAGAACACACTAAAGGCCATTGGACTGTGCACTTGAAGTGGAAAAGTCATAAAGTATGTGGAGTATGTCTCTATAAAGCTGTTTATTTTTTAAAAAAGTGGAAGGAGGAAAACGTTGGCTCCCCCTCCCTCCGCAGCCCCCCTCCCAGGGGGGCAGGGGCTGTTTCGTCAGTTTCTCTGGTCTCCTTCCGGAGTTGTTAGTTACACCTGCAAGGAAGTATCTTTCTGGCTTCCACCACCACCAGCCTGCCGGGCGCTGGCTGTGCTCCGTGTTCTGAACTTTGCTGCGCTCTCTCCACCCAGTGACTTAGGCGTCCTTAGTCTTGGTTTCTCTTTAACTTCTCAGTAGGGTAATACCCTTGATGGCGCACTGCCACTTTCATTCTCTCAGCAATGAACATTCAGGCTGATTTCCATTTTTTTTTTTTTTTTTGCCACCAAAAAACATTGCTGTAGGAGGTCATGTCAGGCTTGAAAGAATATCAGTGGGAGACGTTTCTAGAAGGGAAGTGGCTGGGGCAAAGGGCATGCTCACTTTCATTTGGATAGATGCAGCTAAAGTGGCCTCTGTTGGGGTTGTGACAGTTTGGTCAGGCTTCTGAGCAGAGATCTGAAGGAGGAGGAGGAGGGAGAGGAAAATGATACCATAGTGTTCCAGGCGGAAGGCATAGCCCATGCAAAGGCCCTGGGGTAGGCCCAGGCCTAGAGTGTTGGTGGAACAGCCAGGAGGCCCATTTGGCTGGAGCAGAGAGAGCAAAGGGGAGGGAAGGCAGAGGGGAGGGCAGCGAGGGGATGGGGCAGGTCATGCAGGGCCTTCCGGGCAGCAGAGACGTCGGCCTTTACTCTGAATGAGATGGGACACGGCAAGGACTGTGGGCAGAGGAAGGTCATCACCTGACTTCTCTGGCTGCCCTGAGGACAGACTGGTTGGGGTCAAGAATCTGCCTCTACCCGGTTGAGCCCCATCCTTGCCCACTGCACCAGAGCGGTAACCTCTGCCCTCATCTCCCAACTCCTGCCCTCACCCCCGCCCCCTATTTTCTGTCCTCCCCAAAGCAGCTAAAGGGAATGAAATGCTGACCTTCTGCCCACCAGGGCTCTCCCCTCCATCAGAGTAAAAGTGCAAGTACTTCCGAGGCAACCTTGTTTCCTCACTGCCCTTACCCTCTCCCTCCCTCCCCCTCATTCACACTGCGTCAGCCCTGAGGCTCTCTCTCACTGTCCCTCCAACAAGCCAGGTACAGCCCTGCCCCAGGGCCTTTGCACGGCTGCTCCCTCTGCCTGGAACCCGCTACCCCAGATGTCCCCATGGCTTTCCCCCTCTCCTCTTTCAATTCTCTGCTCAAATGTCACGTCTTCAAAAAGGCCTCCCTTGACCAGTCTGGTAAAGAGAGTACTGAGTTGTCAAAAAACCCCACAAAAACAGTATTTTCATATCCTCAAAATGTACATGTAATAATGCTGCTATGATCTTGAGTGTAGATCTTCCCACTTACTGGGCACTTCCTGGGTGTGTAGACTTTGAGCCGAGCACTTGGCGGCACCCATAGGCACCCGTCGAGGGAAGTTTTTCCTTCTCATTATACAGATCAGGACAGTCCAGTCAAAGCTCTGGGAAGTAGTGTGTGTGTGTGTGTGTGTGTGTGTGTGTGTGTGTGTGTGTGTGTGTGTGTGTGTGTGTGTGTGTGTGTGTGTGTGTGTGTGTGTGTGTGTGTGTGTGTGTGTGTGTGTGTGTGTGTGTGTGTGTGTGTGTGTGTGTGTGTGTGTGTGTGTGTGTATTTATTTTTGAGAGAGAGAAGGAAAGCGAGTGAGTAGGGGAGGAACAGAGAGGGAGAGAGAATCCCAAGCAGGCTCTGCTCTGTCAGTGCAGAGCCCCACGTGGGGCCTGAACTCACAAACACCTGAGACCATGACCTGCGCTGAAATCAAGAGTCAGGTGCTCAACCGACAGACCCTCCCGGGCGCCGCTGGGGGTGGTGTTAACTGCCCAAGGCCACCCGGCTGATGGGATATCTGTCAGCGAGATCGCAGGCTGGTCTGACCCAGCACCAACACTTTGCCCCAGTCCCTCCCTCATGCCCCTGCATTCTTCAGGGAAGGGCAGAGAAGGGCCGTAGCCGCTCAGAGTAACACAGGGAGCAGGTGGGCAAGCGCGCCCTGAGCCCAGGCCTGATCATCCCGGGGCGGGTCCGCCCCTCCAAGCATCTACCCTTCCTGGGAGCCTCCAGAACCATGCAGATGAGCCTTGTCACACACACAATAATGTTGGAGATGGCACCCGTGACGAGATTCTTGGGGCTGTTCTCCAACCTGTGCCAGGCACCTTGGCAAATTCAGGATTCACATTAAACCGGAAGTCGGGGCGGGGGCTCTGGGATCTTTACCTGGACGTTGAAAGCTACAAGGCCAGCCACCTGAGCCCCCAATGCTCTGATAACGGAATCCCCAAGGGCAGTTACTTGGCCTAACGTCACCCCACACACCTCGACGTCTACCTCTGCACCAGGCCCTCCAGGAACCATCTAGAAAACCTCCTCTGCTTACCAAGGCCAACATCGCATGGCCTTTCCCTTTCTGGGCCAGAGGCCACCCCCTTTCATGCCTCTTTGGGTGGCCACCATCTCTGTATCTGATGGCTCCAAGACCCTGCAGAGTCACCGACTGTAGGCTTTTCTTTCACCCATGGGTCTTAGGGGCCTCTGCTTAGTCGTGACTTATTGCAAGGCCAAGGATGTCGGGGACCAGTCGCTCTCTGCAGGGGGCGCCCAGGGCACCGTGGGGTATTGAACAGCAGCCCCTGCCCTACCCACTCGATACCAGCAGCTCCCCCGCCCCCCAGTGTGACAGCCACAAATGTCCCTAGACACCGGAACTGTCCTGGGTGAGAGTCACGGCCTTGGTTCCTGCCCTGGTTTCTGGTTCACCTTTTGTGAACTCGGCCGGGGGAACCACCAGTGCTTCCCCCTTGTCCCTGCTGGGGGGCAACCTCTGTCCCCCGCCTTCCACCCCCGCCTGCCTCCAGCGAGCTGTGAGGACGAGTCCTGGCCCCGCTCCTCTCCCATCACTACCTGCAGCGGGTTTTCTTTGCAGAAATCTGAAGTCCCTTGAATCAACAAGTACATTCTCTTCTTTGCTAGAATGTGCTCCCGACCCACGCACGAGGCTTGCATGAAGTAGGAGACATGGCCGATTTTGCTGGCGAAGGTGGAAGGAAGCCTGGGAGGTAAGTTGAAATGGAAGTCAAAGGTGTGGCTGCCTGCACTTAACCAATTATCTGAAAGCAAAACACACCAACACCATCAGAAGGTTCTAGAAACTTCTCTTCCTCCTCCCCCCCTTTAAATGTATTGTTTGGGCAAGGGCTTTGTGCTGGGCCTGGCCCACACATCCCTGAGCTAGGCTGAGCTCAGTGCGTTTAGGGATCTGCATGGTCCACAAGTCTTAGGCCTTGGCCTCGGCTGGGCTGGAGAAGGATGGCCAGGGTGGGTGATGCGGCTGGGGTGGCCACCCCGAACTACCTACAGGGGTGTGCTCACCACTACTCTGGATCTGCGAAGTTGGAGGTCCAGCCCTCCGACACACAGTCATTCAATAAACGCATCTTAAGCCCCTACTGTGTGCCCCAGAGGCTGTTTTAGGCGGTATTTACAGTAGTGAGCAGGCTAGCAAATCTCCCTGCCCTCAGGGGGCTTGGCTGTCGGTGCACAGTATACAGTAGGTGCTCAACATTTGTTAGGGGCAACTGAGGACCAGGCAGAAACTCATACAGCCCCCATGTCTGCAACTTCCCCATTTTATTCTTTTTTTACCCCCATTAACCCAAAAGCCTCTGGGCCGTGTTTGCTTTATTCACTGTTGCACCCCCAGTACCTGGTACGATGCTGTGCATAGATGTAACACTTATGATGCCCCTCCTGTATGCCCCACACTATTCTAAGCCCTTTGTATACCATTAAGTCACTAAGCCCTCAAAACAATCTTATGAGGCCAGACTTCCTGGTTCCCATTTTCCAGTTGGGTTAGCTGGGACACAGAGACGCCACACGGCTGCTGGCCAGTAAGGCCTGGCATGTGGCCCTTCCTCCCCTAGATCATTCTTTTTTTTTTTTTTTTACTTTAAGAAATGTTTTAGTATTTATTTATTTTTTTTTTTAAATTTTTTTTAATGTTTTTTATTTATTTCTAGGAGAGAGAGACAGACAGCGTGAGCAGGGGAGGGTCAGAGAGAGAGGGAGTCACAGACTGAAACAGGCTCCAGGCTCTGAGCTGGCAGTCAGCACAGAGCCCAACGCGGGGCTCGAACCACGAACCGCGAGATCATGACCTAAGTGAAAGTCGGACGCTTAACCGACTAAGCCACCCAGGCGCCCCTAATATTTATTTTTTGAGAGCGAGGCAGAGTATGATCAGGGGAGGGGCAGAAAGAGAGGGAGACGCAGAATCCAAAGCAGCTCCAGGCTCTGAGCTGTTAGCACAGAGCTGGACGCGTAAGGACGTGTAGCTCCGGGCAACTCAGCCTCCCCGATGTCCGTCCAGGCTTTGGATCTGAACCTCGTGCAGTTGGGGACCCGTTATTCTTTCCCTAGTGTGTCTTCCCCGCCCCATCTCTTCCCCTGTGACCATGGGACTCCTTATCTTTGTCTCCTTGGATTTCAATGCGAGACAGAGATTTATCTGTAAACTTACAAGAAAGAAATCTTACTGGCCTCCCAGAGTGGTCACTGGGCTCAGGATAGCATTTTCCAGGGCAACTACTTTGAAAGTTCCTTTCGAACATCTGGGTTCTGCTCAGCTCTTCATGTCTTGTTATTTTCGTGTTGTGAGTGTCTGGTGGTCATTGTTATACACAGCCTCTCCCTCCTGGGGAGGTGCCAGGCCGCTGCCCCTTTCTGGTATCCCTGGGGGTTTGTGGGTCAACGACCAGATGTGTTCACCTTCCAGACCCAGATTCTTGTTACGGCCAGAGTTGGCTGCTGGCTTTGTCCTTACCCTCTACTGAGAATGTCTTTGTCTTGTGCACGTAGTCAGCCTTGTTGTTGCAAATAACATCTCTGCTGTAATCACGGGAAGCCCCGATCTCTTCGTTCCACTCCACGTAACCCCTGCCCACGAGCTCTACCTTCACCATGGGGTCCACCAGGGTGCTGTTCAGCGTCAGAATCACCTGGCCTTCTATGCTGGAGCCGGCCAGGTAGACTGCGTCCTTGGGCAACACTAATTCGATCGACTTCACCACAGACATGGGGGGTTCGGGTGGTGGAGAAACATCCTCCCCCTACCCCCATGACACTGAGATTCCGGGTCCTTTGCCACAGTGAGGTCACCTGTCTGTGACATCAGCCAGCCAGGGTTCTGGGAAGGAGTCTCCAGCGGCCAGGAGCGGAGATGAGGCTGTTGTTTGGGGCTGTGGTAGCCTGGGAATTCCAGAGTCCTCACGGGGACCTGACCGCTTGTTCCTCGGAAATAACAAGTGAATAAGCGACAGCAGCCACATTCCTGCCACATAGGACACACCTGTCATCAGGAGGTTAGAGGCTCCGGTGGGAAGAGTTCTCCCAACACTCTGGTAAGGCAGGCATCGTGGGCTCTACTTAGAGAAGGAGAGGAATGAAGAATGAGCCCCAAGGTATTTTCTGCCCTCAGATGGCCCCCAAATGTGGTAGTTGCACTTCTCAGGGCTCATTCGCTGGTTAGGCTCATACACTATCGTCGTCACTTTAATGGCTATTTATACAAGTCCATGTTAGAAAAAAATCATAGATACGGCCAGGGCATGAAATCTGGTGTGTCCTGATCAAAGATGCTTGGAGTGTTGTGTGCTCCAGCCGAACGTGAACACCCATCTGCTCACACATCTGACATTTCCCTACACCCGTGTCCCCCCCATCAGATGGGAAAGCCCCTCCAGGGTGGGAGAATTCTGTCTCTGCAAGCTTTGTGCACACCAATGTCAGCTCGGCTCCTGCCTGGTTCAGACAAGAGGAGTGCCGATAAAAGTTTGCAGAGTGACTTAATGACCTTCAAGAATATACGATTTTGCAAAAAGGAGACTGAGGCCTTCTGCCCCCTAACTGTTTTCTTGGTGCCCGATCTGCAGATGGGCTGATGCCTAGGTGGGAGGGCCCCTGGAGCACAAGAGGAAATCTCCATTCTGCGGACTCTCACGGGCCTCATTCATGGTCATTGTTGCGTCTTGCTTTCTTTTACGTGACATCTTCTGTAGACATGGCCGCCTTGCCTCCCTAAGTGGTTTGTAAGCTTCTGCAGGAGGTGCCTGGCTAAAAGCGAGGTGTTCCAGGATTCTAGCGGAGAGTCTGCCCCTTCCCTTTTCCAGCTGCTACAGACTTCCCATGTTGCTCTCCCTCCCCCGTCACTTCTCCGACTCGGCCCTTCCGCCACTCTCTTTCACTTATCAAGACCCTTGTGACGATTTGGGGCCAGCCTGCATAATCTAGGACAATCTCCCTCACCCAAAGATCTTTCATTTCATTTAATCTGCACAGTTCCTTTTGCCATGGAAGGTACCGTATTCACAGGTTCCGGAGAGTAGGATATGGATATCTTTGCCGGGGGGTGGGGGGACATTAGTCTGTCGGCCACCTGGAGAAACAGCAGAAGGGACTCTGCTCACAGCCTTCCCGTGCTGCTCAAGAGACGAAGACCAAAGTCCTCTCGGTGGCCCTGGAGCTCTAGATGACACCTCTCTGACCTCATCCCCTCTGCCCAGCCACACTGGCCTCTTGGCTGCCCCCGCCATATCTAAGCCTTTTTCCGCCTCGGAGCTTGGCTGTCCCTCCTCAACCCATCTGTCCTTGGTTTCTATCTCAGATCCCGGCTCAAATGTCATCTGTTCAGAGAGGCCCACCTCTGGGTCTCAACCGAAATGTCCTCTCTGCCCACCCCCACATGCGTCTCCAGCTACTTACTGCCCCGTGTTCGCTGCAAGTAGTTTCTGAAATGGTCTGCTTTATTTATTTATTTATTTGTTGCCTGTCTCTCGGGGCAAGAATTTACCCTTTTGGGAGATCACCACGGGGACCGCCTTGCCCACTGTCGGGCCCCCCAGCTCTGAACACCGTGTCCGGGCGCTTTGTAGGTGCCCAGCATGGGTCACTGTGTGCCCGCCAAGACTGGCCAGAGCAGGCAGGGCGGAGGGGGCAGGGCAGCCCTGCCCGCCTGGACAGCTGGAGAAGGCGGGAAAACGAGGCGGGAAAACCCAGCGAACAAGCCCTGCGGGTGGGTAGGGTGGGGAGCTCCAGCAGGTCCTGACGCCAGGAAATAGAGCTTGGGGCGATCGGGCTGGCCACCGGGACGCGGGCGGTCTCGAGAGGGGCCCCCACATTCTATTGCAGTGTTTAAACCTTGATTCCGGCCTTCCTTGCCCTACTGTCAGTGCGTGCCCGTGCCCGGGGAGAGGGGCTGTGGGAAAGGAATGAAAAGGTCAGGGGGTCTCTGCCCGGGGTCTCTCCGTAGGGCCCCTGAGGGACACGCACAGTTAGGGGGGCCCAGCTCCCGCCACTGGGCCGGGTTGCACACTGGGCGCGCCCAGCAGAGCGCGCAGGGCTGGGCGGGGCCGTGGCCGGCTGGGCGGAGTGGGGCTGGATAGAGGAGGGGGCGCCCCCCACCCCCTTTCTCGCTTCCCGCCACTGCAGCGGCCAATCACCAGGCAGGCGCCCGCCCCTGGCGCGGCCTCCCGCGGCCCCGCAACTCCCAAACGCCGAGTTTTCGCGGGAAAAAAAATCAGAGCGGCTGGCAACGCGGCGGGCAGGGGTGGCCGTCCAGGCGCTCCGGGTTACAGGCGGGTCGGCGCGGGGTCCGGGGCCACACACGCGTCTCCATCGCCATCCTCAGCCGGGCCAGGCGCGCAAGCAGGAGAGCGGAGCGGGGCGCCCGGAGAGGTGAGGCTTCGGGCGGATCGGGGTTCTATCCCGGGCCGGGGGCAAGGGCCCGGTGCACCGGGAGCGGAGACTTTGGGAAACTTTCCCGAGCCGCCCGGGGACGCGCGGCGAGCGCGGGCGCACGCATGCCCCGCGGCGTGGCTGTTCCGCACGCCGTCTCGGGCTCTGCCCCGGCCCCGCCGGCCCTCGGGAACCGTCCTTAGCAGCCCGGGCGCCGGCCGGGGAGAGGGGAACATCCCCAGAGCCCCGCGGGGGTCGCGCCCGCTGGGTGGGGGAGGGCCTGGTGAGCCGCAGGGGAGGATGTCAGGCTCCGCGCCTGCGCGCGGGGCGCCCCGCGATTCAATTGTCGCGCCCGAGCCCGATTTCGCGCGCCCTTAGTTCCCCGGGCGCGCCTGGGCCAATGGGGAGCGAGCGGGGCGGGGCAGCCGGGCGCGGCGGAGCCAATAAGAGAGGCGGCTCAAGTGAAGGGGGGCGGGACTTGGCGCGCGGGGCCCCTCGGCCGGTCCCGGCGGTGGGGGTGGGCGTGGGCTAGTTGGCGTGGCCCGAGCGGACGGGCGGGAGAATAAGAGGGGCCCGGAGTCCGTGGGTCGGGGTGCCGGGGACGCGAGACTGCCCGCGAGGCCGCGGTGGGGCCGAGGTGAGTCGCGCGGCGCGCGCGCGGGGGCGACCGGGACGGGGCGGCCGGTTGCCATGGCCACGGGCCGGCCGCGGCGCGCGCGCACGCGCGCGGGGGCGGCGGGGGGGCCGCGGGCGCCAGGGGTCGGGGGCTCGGGGGTCTGGGCGTGGGGGTCCTTCCCTTTGGGTCACACTTAGTTGAGTTGCTGGGACTTCCGAAGTTCCAACCCGCGCCGGACTTTTGGGTTATCCCCTTAGCGTCAGTATTAATTCAGGGAATGAATGAATGAATGAATGAAGAAAGAAATTAATGCACGAACCTGGCCCCTCGTCATTTGGCCGTGTCCTCCTTCCTCCTCTGGACACTATTGTCTTCCCTCTGTGAACGCGGAGTGGGTCGGAGTGCGTGGTCCGAGACGCCGATTGCCTTCCCCTAATTGCCTCTCGCTCCTCGCCCCTCCGCCCTTGCTGGTCATTAATGCATTAATTCCTTCACTTCCTCTGTCGGCCCCTGGCCAGCTGTGGCTAGTCCGGGGACTCGCGCGCCGGGAGGGCGTTCGAGGAGTTTCCTCGTGTCCTCAGGGTGGACAAAAGCCCAAGGTGACCTGAGAACGGCCCGGGCTGCTGGGGGCCGCAGCAGCAGAACTGACCTAGGGTCCCGCTCTCTCCCGCTCAGCACCAGCAGACACCATGTGGATCCAGGTTCGCACCATGGACGGCAAGGTGGCCCACACCGTGGACTCGCTGTCCAGGCTGACCAAGGTGGAGGAGCTGAGGAGGAAGATCCGGGAGCTGTTCCACGTGGAGCCCGGCCTGCAGAGGCTTTTCTACAGGGGGAAGCAGGTAAACCCGCCCCGCCGGCTGCCCCCGCCGAGCACCTTTGTTCTTGGCTGGTCCTGGCGCCGTACACACTCTCTCCCCGCCCCTCGGCCGGTCCCGCTTCACGTCTCCACAGAAACCTCAGATGCCTGAGCCAGGAACAAAGGCTCCACTGGGCAGATCGACACACCGGGGCAGGAAGCTGGCACTCCGGTCCGTAGCACTGGGGCTTTAACTCTGCCTTCCCTGCTTTTTTGAAGCTCCCCTCCCAGTAATTCCTAGAGAAAAGAAGTTGGAGGTGGCCGGTGGAGGACGGATCAATTTCGAGGGAAGAGCCTCGAGTCGTGGCTCAGACAGTAGGACTGAAGGGAGCAGGGTTTTCTTTGCAACCCGTGCTGCTGGCCCCACGGCCTGCACGGCCCCACGGGGTAGAGTCTGACCCCGCAGAGCGGGTTTTCGGGAAATTTGGATCCGCTGGTTCAGAGTCCGGAGATAGGCTTGCTCGCCAGGAATTTCCGCCGCTCTGGGCCTGCCCCGCGGAGTGAGGTCGTGCTCTCCTCGGGTCTGCGGGCCTGCTTTTCCATCCAGTTTCTTCTCGCTCTCTCCCCGGGCCCCTGGTGGCGTTTAAAATGGCCACCCTTGCCTTCCCAGCTGCCCACACTTGGGACGCTTTCTCCAGGGGAAGCAGCGGCGGGGGGGGTTCCGTTCTTGCCGTGGTCTTGGGGGCGGTGGCGCAGTCTGTGAGTGGGGTTTCCCTGGGCGTGGGATAACGTAGCACGACAGAGTGTCCGTCCCATCTAGAGGGGCCTTCTGAGAGCTGGGTGCACGGTAGGGACAGCGGTGTAGCGACTGTACCGGATTAAAAAAAGTCTTCAGTTGGGTTGCTCGTGCCTGACTTTGTTGTTGCATTTGAACTGGGTTCTGCCGCCATCTGGTGTCTCGACTGAGAAATCAGCGCGGCGCCTGGCCCGAGGGTTTCGGGGGCTGGGAGGATCCAGGGTGCTTCGCGCGAAGTGAGACCTGATGATTAATTTCTTGGGCCTGTGGTGCCCCTGGGAGACCTTTCACCTCCTTCCTGTGACAGATAGGATGACTCGAACGTCTGGAGAATTGGAATTAACCGCCCTGCTTGGGTAGGGGAAGCCGGTCTGCGAACTCGGGATGTGACTGTTCAGTCGCCTTGCGCCTTCGCAAAAGGCAGGGCTGTGAGTAAGCTCTGCCGAGGCGCCAGCTTCCGCCGCCTCCGACGATTCATTTCCGTGGCATCCAGGCCGACTTTGATTAGCCATGCAGTCTCTTTGTTGAGCGGAGTTTCTGAGAAGCTCCCAAACAGGTCCCGGGGTAATTCAGAGGTGGGCCGGATCCAATCCTCTCAGGTTTGAAAAGCTGTGAGCTTCTCCCAGGTGCTGCCGTTAACAGCCGATACGTTTCAAGCCTGCAGAAAAGTTGCAAGAGCCGTGAACACCTAAGCACCCAACGCCTAGGCTTCCCACGGACGCCTCGTTTCCCCATTCGTGTCTCTGTGTTTGCGTCTCCGAATTCACGTTACTGAACCTTTCTCTGCCCCCCTTCCCTCTGTCCCCCAAGCCACTGTATCTTTTGGAATGCATTTCAGAGTAAGTTGCAGACACTAGTTCACGCTGCCTCTAAACACTTGAGCATGCCTGTCATTAACTAGAGTTCAAGATCGGTTTGTGTGTGGTTGGTTTTTCCTTTTTTTTTTTTTTTGGTAGCATTTGTTTATAGTGAGATAGGTGCACCTAAAGCAGACCATTTGGAGTTCTGACAAACGTCTACGCCCACATAATCAACCCCCCATTTCCCTCCATTCGGAAGGTGAGATCCGATCCGTACGGAAGTCCTCACAACTCCTAAGTTGTGAAGCCTGATGCTAACGGAGCAGCTGCGGGAGTTAGACACGTACGTTGTACCTTTAATCTTCAGGACGTCAGCGATGAGAGACGGGCCCCACACGGCAGCTTTGTGAGGGAACGTGTCGTCACTTCTGGCTTCCGGATAAGGAAGCCGGGCCTGGAGCGTGATGCAACTTCCCCAAGGATGCAGGGTGAGGCCCTGGCCCGGCTGCCGGGAGGGGCTGAGGGCGGAGGACAGGGACAGAGCCCTATAACAGCACCTCTGTGAGTTAAGTCTTCAAACAGACCAGGCAAACAGGCGATAGAAAGCTGTGCAGTTTTCACTGGGGCCAAGAGCGCTGTTTTTACAGACTGTTTTAGAGTCCTCACAGTCCTTCCTTTTTTTTTTTTTTTTTTTTGCTCCTCCCTTTTAAAGAAACATGTAGTAGTCCCTGGTCTGGTCTGCAGTGAGGTTGATTGAGACGATAAAGCAGAAGCTAGCTGAGTCTCCAGGATATGGGAGGGTTTCGTGGCGGCCTGTTTAGGCTGAATAGGTTGGCGGTTATGTCGCTTGATTGGCGGAAATGCAAGAAGGCGGAATGGGGGCAGGGACCCGGGCGGCAGGCCCAGCCTGGGCAAGGGTGAGAAGCATCTGGCGCCTTTTTTTTTTTTTTTTTGGCTGCCCATAAAAATAACAATGGCTGTCACTCGTGGTGACTTGAGTTCAGGTGCAGCCCTCTCTTCTTTACATCATCTTCCCAAGTTCCCTGCCCAGGTGGCTGCCGCTCTCCCTGCCAGCTCGCGGCCTGGTAAGAGTGCAGGGCGGTCATGGCCAGGCCCGGCCGGTTTGCGGTAAAGGTGCAGTGAATCAGACAGCTCTGGGCTTCTGCCTCGGCCTTGCTGATCCTGGGGGCCGGCTCATTCCCTCCAGTCGCTGCCACTTGAGAAGTCCTAATTTGGTAGATAATTTACTTTAGGAAAACAGCTGAATGGGCCTCACTGGCCTCAAAAGGCGTGTTAAGGATAGTCTGAAGGATCGGTCCAGATGGTGCCCTAGGAACGGCCTGGCGAGGGCCCCTTGTGTCCTAGCATCCTCAAATTGGCTTTTCCTGAACGTTGTCCTGAATGTCCTGAAGGGCAGGACTCTGTGCGAGGGAGGGTCCCCTTTCTTCCCCCACAAGAAGAAAGGGAGGTGGGGGGGAGCTCCCAGCTGGAGGGCATTCCCTCTAAGCCAGGTCAGCAAACCCCTTATGTAAATATTTGTCTCTGTGAGGCCTGCCCTTTGAGCAGGGGACTGAGCAGGGGACGCAGCCACAGATAGGATGCAAATGAAGGGGCATGGCTCAGGACGAGCCCAATAAAACTTTATTTACAAAAAACAGGTGCAGGCCAGACTGTCACACCGGCTGTAGCCTGCCAGTTACACCCCATCCCGCTTCCACCTGGAGTCCGGGGTTCCTGTTAGGAACCGCACTGACGTGGAATGTACTAGAACAGGTCCCCTAGGGCCCTGTGTTGCAGAGATTCTCCCTGGGCAGGGGTGGGCAGCCTGTGGTCTCAGAGTCCCTTCAACGTTGCCTCCAGAGGCCTCGACCCCCCAGAGCTACCGCTGATGAGCAGGGGTCGTGCGTAGCCTTGTGGTGCTGCTCTGCTCTGCCTTCCCTGCCCCGTGACCCGGGGAGGCCTGTTCCCCCTGCCGCATCTGGGCTCCAGCTTCACGCGTTTGCTTCTCTCCCGCGTTTGCTTCTCTCCTGTCTCTGTCCCTGTGTCCTCCGTGTCGGGTTGCTGCGGGGGAGGGGCTGGGGCTGCGCCCCCAGGAAGGACTGCAGAACCGCTAGTTTCCTGCTTCCTACCCCTTCCCAAGGCCCCGTCAGTGCTCCCTCTCCTCCTCCAGCTGCGGGCCCCCCCCTTGCCACGAGGCTCAAGGCCCTTGTTAAGCCCCTCCTGGCGACCATCCCCTCCACCTCTCCCCGAAACGGCTGCTTTGAGCGGACTGGAGGGTCACTGGTCGTCAAGCCCTGGGGCGTGTGTTTCCTGCCCTTGTGCCTCTGGGCAGCACCCTGCACCCTGAAAAGTACACCTTGAAATGGTCACGAGGGGGCAGAGGGTGGGTGGCAGTGGTAGGCGTGGCCACTTTTTAATCCATTTCCAACAGGAGCCAATGGGCTTAGAAGTCAAATCGAGTACCTGTTTGTTTTGCTTTTACGCGGCAAGTGTGGCTGAAAACTCCACATGTCCAGAGAGCATCCTTGACTTGGATTAAAAAAGACAGCGACGCCTGGGTGGCTCTGCTGGGTGTCTGACTCCTCATGTTGGCTCAGGTCACACTCTCATGGTCTCGGGATTGAGTCCCGAGTTGGGCTCTGCACGGTCAGTGCAGAGCCTGCTTGAGATTCTCTCTCTCCCCCTCATCCTCTCTCTCCTGCTTGCTTTTGTTCTCTCTCTCTCTAAAAAAGAGACAGACAGACGGACATAAATACTGTGGGCAGTTTTGCCTTTAGACCTGAACTGTGGTACATGCCGTTATCTGCCCCAAACCACGCGTACATGTTCTGGTATAGGTAGTTCGGGAGATTTTTCAGTGCAAAGTTTGGTTCTACGAGATGTTAGCTTCAAGTTTAATTTTAACGTTAGGACCGTTAACATGAGGTGCAGATCACCTGCCGTTCAGTTTTTGTACTTTTTATTCATGCCATTAGTCACTATTGGAATTTTAGGATCCTTTTTTTTTTAAGGTTTTATTTTTATTTACTTCTTACCGTCTATTTATTTTTGGGACAGAGACAGTGCGTGAGCAGGGGAGGGGTAGAGGGAGAGGGAGACACAGAATCTGAAGCAAGCTCCAGGCTCTGATCTGTCCTCACAGAGCCCAATGTGGGGCTAGAACTCCTGAACCGTGAGATCATGACCTGAGCCCAAGTCGGACGCTTAACTGACTGAGCCACCCAGGTGCCCTAGGATTTTATTTTTAAGTAATGTCTGCATCCGGTGCGGGGCTCAAACTCACAACCTTGAGATCAAGAGTCGCGTGCTTCACCCACTGAGCTGGTCAGAGGCTCTGGAATTTTAGGATCTTGAAAATGAATCAAAACATGGAATGTTCCAGCCCCAGGTCTGGGCCCAGCCTTGCCGCCTCATGGTTCTTGAACAGAACGTTTGTGCATGGCTCTGGGCAGGCAGGGTGGAGGGAGAGGGGCACACGACACATACAAATGGTTGTGTAAGCTTCCTGCTGGCTGTGAGGGAGGCCCTGCTGGAACGTTCCAGAAGTGGCCTCCGGAAGCAGCCAGGCCAGCTTGTGAATTATGCGCTCGGTGCCCCCTCTCCGCAGCCTGATGCCCCCGCTCCCTCCCCCATTTGTGCCCCTGCTTGGAGCCTGGCTTCCTGATTGTGGACCCGAGGGGCCTGGGGGCGCTCGCCTGGTTTCAGCTTCTCTGCCCCTGGCTCTGCGGCATCTAGGTGCCTCGATTTTAGGGTTTATTTCCGGTCCTCTGAATCATCTCTGTTTCCCTTGATGAGCGTGGGAGCCGCGTCTGTTGCTACGTTTCCCCGTCGGGCAGCCCGATAGCGCACCTTCGTGTGATAAAGCCACGTTTCTCCTGCAGATCGTGCTGCCGGGAACATGCCGTGAGGTCACTGTACGAGCCTCTCAGGCACATGTCATGGTCCCTCTAGCTCCGTGGTTCCCTTGGGGGGTGATTCTGCTCCTCTGGGGACATCCGGGGCTGTCAAAACTGGGAGGGCTCCTGGCTTTGAGTGGGTGTGGGTCAGGGATGCCGTTCAGCCCCCACGGTGCCCAGGATGCCCCTGGAGAGCGATGTCCGCCATGCCAAGGGGCATCTGCATCACCAAGGGGCTGGGCCCCAGAGCACAGGTGTCTGTTCCTCCTTTATAAGGCCTTTTGGGCTGCCTCCAACTGTTTCTTTGTCCCCGTCACACCGGGGACACTTGTTTCTGTCCATCTTTTTACTTTGATTTTTTAAAAATGTATTTATTTTTATTTTTATTTATTTCTAGGCGAGAGAGAGAGAGAGGGAGAGAGAAAGACAGCATGAGCAGGGGAGGGTCAGAGAAGAGAGAGAGGGAGATACAGACTCTGGAATAGGCTCCAGGCTCTGAGCTGGCAGTCAGCACAGAGCCCGATGCAGGGCTCGAACCCACGAACCGCGAGATCATGACCTAAGCGAAAGTCGGACGCCCAACCGACTAAGCCACCCTGGTGCCCCACTTTGATTTTCTTAAATGTTAATTTTTGGAGAGAGAAAATGTCTCCCTCAGGAAGAGGGAGACAGAGATCAGAAGCAGGCTCTGTGCAGATGCGGACATGGGGCTCGAACTCCCGAACCATGAGATCATGACTTGAGCCAAAGTCGGATGCTTTAAAAAAAATTTTTTTTATATGTTTTTTACTTATTTCTGAGAGAGAGAGAGGGAGTGTGAGCAGGGGAGGGTCAGAGACAGAGGGAGACAGAGAATCCAAAACAGGCTCCAGGCTCTGACATGAGGCTCAAACCCACAAACCATGGATCGGATCATGACCTGAGCCGAAGTTGGACACTTAACCGACTGAGTCACCCAGGCACCCCGGACGCTTAAATTGAGCCTCCGCGATGCCCCTGTCCATCTTTTTAAATTAATGAACTTACTAGTTGTGAACTCCTATTTATTTAGTTGTTTTTTTTTGAGAGAGTGCCAGTTGGGGAGGGGCAGAGAGAGGGAGGGAGAGAATCCTGAGCAGTGTAGAGCCCAGCGCGAGGCTCGATCTCACGGTGGCCAGGTCATGTGCTGAATCTTCGGTTCTCTGCAGTATTAGGAGGGTTCAGAGGTTTCCCGTACACCCTGCCTCCCCCCACGCTGGCCCCCAGCTGTCACATCCCAGTTAGGGCGGCTCGTCTGTTACTTCAGTGCAGTTGACATTAGGTTTCCTTCCGGACATGTGTTCTGTGGGTTTGGACAAATGTCCCCACCACTGTGGATCAGAGGAGCCTCGCTGCCCTGAGACTAAACTCCTCGGTGCCACGCCTGCTCAGTCCCTCCTCACCCAGCCCCTGCTGTCTCCATAGTTTTGCCTTTTCCGGAATGTCCCAGAGCTGGAATCACACAGTATGCACGTTTCTTGGACTCCTTTTTTCTCTTAAAAAAACAAAAAACAGAACAGCTTTACTGAGATGTAATTCACATACCACACAGCTCACCCGCTAAACTGCACAGCTCGGTGTTTTTTACTATATGCACAGGTTAGTGCATCCACCACTACAGTCCAGTGTAGAATATTCCATGACCCCAAACGGAAGCCCCATCCATGGGGTGCCGGGGTGGCTCACTCAGTTAAGGCTCCGACTTCGACCCAGGTCATGATTTCGCAGTTTGTGAGCCCGAGCCCTGTGTCGGGCTCTGTGCTGACAGCTCAGAGCCTGGAGCTGCTTGGGATTCTGGGTCTCCCCCTCTGCGCCCCTGCGCTGCTTGTGCTCTCTCTTTCAAAAATAAATAACCTCAAAAAAAAAAAAAAGCCCCCCACCCTGCTAGTTGTTACTCCCTGCCCCCACCCTTCTCCCAGCCACCGGCCCCCACGAGCCCCTTCCTGTCCGTGGAGGAGCCTATGCTGGACGTGTCACGCACGTGGACTCACACACGCGTGGCCTCCCGTGTCTGGTTCCCTCCCTGAGTGTCGTGTGTTCGGGGTCCGTCCGCGGGGCGGCGGGGGTGCGCGCCTCGTTCCTGCTTGCGGCCGAGGGACGTGCGCGCACCTGAGGTGCGTGTGCAGTGGACGCACCTGAGGGACCTGCGCGTGCGCGGTGAGCGCACCTGAGGGACAGGCGCATGCGCCGTGGAAGCACCTGAGGGACCTGCGCATGCGCGGTGGACGCACCTGGGGGACAGGAGCGTGTGTGACGGATACGTGGTGTGTATCCATTCTCCCCGTTGGTGGCCGCGGGGTTGTTTCCACCCTTAGGCTGCTGTGAGCCCTGGTGCTGTGCACATGCGTGCGTAGGTTGACCCTTCCTTCCCGTCCGTGTTCTCGGTGACCACTGTCCTGTGCTGGCCCTGTGATGGAGGGCAGACATCATGCCTCCCCGCCTTGGCCTCCCCGCAGTACTCTGGAGGCTCTACCTTCACGCCCGGTGAACAGGCTGAGGGACAGGGCTGTTGAAGCCCCTGGGGCGTCCTCAGATGCATTTTTTGGAGGGGGGGCGGGGAGGGAGGTGATATTTCGTTAGCATCTTTGGGCTGTGACTCTGTCACAGATGGCTTTGGACCCTGGGTCTTCAGTGTAACACGTTGACCGTTGAGGGCAATTGGACCTTTGAACCACTAACTTCCGGTCAGTTGGAAGGAAGGAAAGTTGGTTATTTGTGTGTCTGTTGCCTTTTGTCTTCATTGTCTTTAGGACCCTGCCTCTGAACCAGGGAGTTCTGCCCTCAGGGGACTCAGGGGACGGGGCGGTGTCATGGGCGGTGTCTAGGGACGTCTGTGGTTGACCAGGAGTGTGTGTGGTCAGGACTGCTGTTCCCCTGCGGTGCCCAGGACGCCCTGTGTGTCCGCATTGCAGACACCTGCCTTAGGGCGTCTGGAGAGGACGGGGTGGGGGGTGCGGGGCACTGAGGGTCATTGTTGGGGGCTGGCCGAGTGCCCCGGGATAGTTTGTAGTAAAAGATAACTCCATGGCCTTTTGAGCCACCAGGAGGCGGCTAGGAAGATAAACTTCACAGGCCCCTTGCCAGGACACGCCCAGGGTGGTCAACTTGGGTTTGCTGGTGGTGGAATTAGGAGAAAGGAGCTGACGGGGCAGATCCAGAGCCTTCAGAGAACCTGGTGAAGGTTGGGTGTGTGTCTCCTTGGGTTCATCTAGGACACGGCCTTCTCCTTGGCCCCGGTGACACTGGGGCTGGGTCCTTTCCTGTTGTGGGGGCTTCCCAGGCATTGCCCTGGTTGTGACAACCAAAGCGATCCCAGATCTTGTCAAGTGTCATCGTGAGTGAGACCCGCTTGGTTAGGGGGTTCCATTGATCCCCGGGAGTCTCTTGTGTTCTGTAATGTTACGACTGGCTTAGGTGCTTGGGCGGTGCACACGTTTAAATATGCTCACTGGGTGGAGGGAGAGAGGGGGCGGCCGCCCTGGTCTGGAGTGTTGGACCCTGTGGGGGTTTACTCTGCTGTCAGGTGTGAGCAGGGACTGGACTCCATTTCCCCCCTTGAATAACTAGTGCACAGTTTCTCTGCCTTGACATGGTAGCCTGCTGAGCCAGGAGACCTCACCCAGTGTTCCCTGGAGGGCAGAATTCCCTTCAGTTTAGAACCAGTGATTAAGGTAGTGCGTTTTTATTGTAATACAAGTAATAAAAGACAGAATGTTAAGAAAACTGCCCCCGGGCGCCTGGGTGGCTCAGTTGGTTAAGCGTCAACTCTTGATTTCGGCTCAGGTCATGATCTCCTGGTTCATGAGTTTGAGCCTCGAGTCGGGCTCTGTGTTGACAGCTCAGAACCTGCTTGGGATTCTCTTTCTCTCCTGCTCTCTCTCTGTCTCTCACAGCAAAAAAAAAAAAACAAAAAAAACAAACATTCAGAAAAAAGAAACCAAACCGCCCCTGGCAAAACAAAAACCTCCCCTGGCACATGAGGGTTATGCAGCGTGTTCACAGAACATTCACTCTATCACGCAGGGAATAGCCTTCGAGAAGGCGTGAGGGCCCCGAAGGAAGAGGTGACCACGTGCACCCCTGGGAGTTGAGAGGTCTTCCTGTCCTGTAATCTTCTCTAGATGCTGTCCTCTGGGAGGGCACATGTGGTACTTGGCTGTGGCGGAGTCCTGCCCGGGACCGAGGGTGAGGCGAGCGCTGAGTGACCGGCAGGGCGGTGACCCTTGTCTTGGTGTCTCTGCAGATGGAAGACGGCCACACCCTCTTTGACTATGACGTTCGCCTGAACGACACCATCCAGCTCCTGGTCCGCCAGAGCCTGGTGCTGCCCCCCAGCGGCAGCAAGGAGAAGGACTCTGAGCTGTCAGACACGGACTCGGGCTGCTGCCTGGGCCAGAGCGAGTCAGACAAGTCCTCCAACAGTGGTGAGGTGGCCTCGGAGGCCGACGGGAAGGCGGGCTTAGCGGATGAAGACGCGTGGGATGAGACGGAGTTGGGCCTGTACAAGGTGAGTCTCGTGCAGAAGGTTTGGGGCTGAGTGTGGGCCCTGCCTGCCCAGTCCCTTCGCCTTCGGGCCCCCAGTAGCCTGCCCCACACCCCTGTGTCGTCCCTGGCTTCCCAGTAGCCCGACTGCGATCTCGGGGTGAGGGGGGCAGGCTGCACTCATTCCCTTGGCTGGGCCCCCTGGTCCTGCGGGGAAGATGGCCGGTGGGTGGGTTCCTGGAACATCTCTGTAGGAACAGAACACTGCAGCATTCCCTTGTGATCCTTGCCTGCGAGTCTGGTGTCTGGGTTTGGCGGGGGGCTTCTGTGCCCTTCCCAGGGGCTGTAAAACCTCTGAATTCGCTGCCGCCCTGGAGATCAGGTAGCATTACATAAAGATGTGGGTTCCCAGTTTGTCTTGAAGCACCCTCCCCGGGCTGCAGAGCAGAGTGATTCTGTCCCCAGGGGACACTTGGTCACATTTGGGGGTGTCTGTGGCTGTCACCACTGTGGGTGCTCCTGGCGTGGGTGGGTGGGGGCCAAGGCTGCTGCTCTGTCCCCGTCAGCACCCAGACGCCCCCACCCGGGGGGACGACCAGGCCCTGATGTCGGCAGGACCGTGGCCAGGAAAGCCCGTCCTGGGCGCTCGCGTTTGCATCCGGGTCCTGTGGCGTCGGGTGCCCGAGGACTCCAGCAGTCTGTGGTCGGTGTCGCTGATCAGACGTTCCTTCTCTGGGCTACACGAGAGTGTTTTGTCGCCCCCGGCAGGTCAATGAGTACGTGGACGCCCGGGACACCAACATGGGGGCGTGGTTCGAGGCGCAAGTCGTCCGGGTGACCAGGAAGGCGCCTTCTCAGGACGAGCCCTGCAGCTCCACGTCCAGCGTGGTGCTGGAAGAAGATGTCATTTATCACGTCAAATACGACGAGTGAGTGTCCCTAGGGGCAGCGAGGCCGGGGTGTTGGCTCCTTGTGTGGGGCCTGGAGTTTGGCACTGCCTCGGGGATGATGGTGGGGACGCAGGGACCTCCGTCCGGTCGCTATCAAACTGCACAGGAGGCCACCCCTCGAGGACCCACCAGGCTGGGCCCCCTCGGTCATCTAGTTGGAACTGAGCCCCACCCACCCCCATTTCCTGTTCTGTGTCCCACGTGTCCCCACTGCACAGAACCTCTGAGTCTCTCGTCCCTCCCTTGGCGGAGCACACACCTAGTTCTTAGCGCTTCCTGCGCGCGGCCCGGTGGCCCGGTCTGTGCACGGAGAGGGCCTTGATGTGTTGAGTGGCCGTCACCAGACTGTGCGGGCTGGGTGGCTAGAGCCCCACGGTTCTGGAGGCTGCAAGTCCAAGATCATGGTGCCGTCAGGCTCTTCTGGCGTGTGGACGGCCACCTTCCCACCATCCTCACGTGGCCGCCTTGTCCTCTGTGGAGCCGAGAGAGCAGCCCTTGTGGCTCCTCCTCCTCGAAGGACTCCAGGCCCCTCGAACCAGAGCCCCCCTCGATGACCCTGCTCAGCTCGCTAAAGGGCCCCCTCCACGTGAGTCCCATTAGGGGTCAGGGCTTCGGCATGGGGACTTTGGGTGACATAGATCCATCCATGACAGAGGACACGCACACCTCCCCACAGAGAGCTTATGTTCTGGGGTGGGGGCCGGGGGGCAGGGCCTCGTCTGGTTCCTGCCAGTTTGTGGCACATCCTAAACTTGGCTTTTCAGAAATTCTAGGAATAGTCGGATGAGGGAGTCCATCTCCACAGGCCCCAGCCTCTCGGGTGGGGTTAGTGGCATGGCGGCCTTCGGGCCAAGTCTGCAGCCCGGCCCGGCCTGGATTGTAAAGACAGCTTCTGGGGCGCCTGGGGGGCTCAGTCGGTTAAGCGTCCCAACTTTGGCTCAGGTCATGATCTCAAGGTCCATGGGTTCGAGCCCTGTGTCGGCCTCTGTGCTGAAAGCTCGGAGCCTAGAGTCTGCTTCAGATTCTGTGTCTCCTTCTCTCTCTGCCCCTCCCCTGCTCACACTGCCTTTCTCTCTCTCAGAAATAAATAAAAAAGGAAAAAAAAAGCTTCCCCCGCACATCGGCGATGTCTGTTTGTTCCTGTACCACCTGTGGCCGTTTTCCTGGTCATGGGCGTTGAGTAGTTAGAAACCTGCCAGCTTCCAGTGCTGAGAACGTTCACTGTCTGACCCCTGGGGGGAGAGTTCGGCAGCCCTTGTTCTCAAAGATTTACTGGAGAAAATGGGGCGCTAGGCACTGCAGGCAGGTGTAGATTTAGGGGTTCCCTTCAGCTGAGGTGCAGCCTTGTTGGTAGAATGATTCTCTCAGCCCAATTACTTTATGCTGAGGCTGCTAGAATATTCCCGCATATCTGGAATCATGAATTCCTTTTTTTTTTCATGTTTTTTCTAATGTTTTATTTATTTCTGAGAGAGAGACAGCATGAGCAAGGGAGGGGCAAAGAGAGGGAGACACAATCCAAAACAGGCTCCACGCCCTGAGCTGTCTGATGGTGGGGCTCAAACCTACAAATAACGAGATCATGACCTGACCTGAAGTTGGACGCTTAACCGACTGAGCCACCCAGGCACCCCTGGGAAGTTTATTTAATTTCCTTGGGAAATACCCCCCCCCAGTTTTATATTTATTTACCTTTTAATTTTTTTTAATGTTTTATTTAATTCTGAGAGAGAGAGAGAGATTGCATGAGCGGGGTGGGGCAGAGAAAGGGAGACACAGAATCTGAAACAAGCTCCAGGCTCTGAGGTGTCAGCACAGAGCCGGATGCGGGGCTCAAACTCCTGAACCATGAGATCATGACCTGAGCTGAAGTCAGACGCTTAACTGACTGAGCCACCCAGCCACTGCGTGTCATATTTCCATTTCTTAATAAGGACACCAGTCATTGCATTTAGGGTCCCCCCCCCCCCAGCATGACCTCCTCTTGACATGTGCAGAGGCCCTGTTTCGAAGCGAGGTCCCCTTCCCAGGTGTCAGCGATTAGGGCTCCCCACGTGTTGTCCTGGGGACACACAGCTGAACCCACAGCACCTTCCATAATAGGAGTGGGTCTCTTATGGCTATGGATTTTCCATACCAGTAAATGAGGGGACTTCACGGGCCCCGTGATCAAGGTGACCCAAACCCATGCTGGCACGGCCGTTTCTGCGTTGGCCTCTGTCTCCTGTCGGGCACGCAGTCGGGTGTCCCCGTGGATCTAAGGGCGGCGTTTCCTCCCAGCTACCCGGAGAACGGGGTGGTCCGCATGAGCTCCCGTGATGTCCGGGCCCGCGCCCGAACCATCCTCAAGTGGCATGAGCTAGAGGTCGGCCAGGTGGTCATGCTCAACTACAACCCCGACAATCCCAAGGAGCGTGGCTTCTGGTACGACGCGGAGATCCTGCGCAAGCGCGAGACGCGGACGGCGCGGGAGCTGTACGCGAACGTCAGGCTCGGGTGAGTGCCGCGCGGGGCCCCAAGACTGTGCGGCCAGAGCTGCCTTGGTGAGTCCCCACCTGGGGGGCCGTCTCCAAACCCCGGGCCCCGATGGCGGGGATTTCAAGGTACCTCTCTCTCTTTTTTGTGCGGTCTTGAATTTGGTCAATAGGTAATCATCTCAAGCGGGTCAGAACCTGAGAAGGACTGAAGGAATGTTCTCCCCTCATCCACTCCTTTCTGGAGACGTCTCTCCTCTGTTGCCTTCAGTGCATCGCAGCATAAACACGCATGACTGCAAAGCACACAGAGGGTGTACCCCCCACCTCCGGGCTCAGCAAACTGCAGTCCATAGACCAGATCCGGCCCCTGGCCTGTTTTGGCCAATAAAGTTTTATTGGTGGACAGTCATGTCCATCTCTTTAGCGGTTATCTGTGACTGCTTTGGTGTCACAAGGGCAGAGTTGACTAGTTGGGAAAGAGACCGTGTGGGCTGCAAAACCCAAAATAGTTTCTGTCTGGCCCTTTGCAGGAAGTGTTTGCCAAGCCCTATTCTACTTTGCCTCTGTGGGCGTGTGTGTGCACGCGCGAAAATATATGTAACAGAAAATTTACTATCTGAACCATATTTAGACACCCAGCTCAGCAGCATCAAACATACTCATGCTGTTGTGCAGCCATCCCCACCATCTGTCTCTAGAACTTTCCATTTTCCCAAACTGAGACTGTCCCCATGAAATGCTGCCCACTCCCTGCCCAACCCCTGGCTTCCCCCATCTACTTTCTGTCTCTGTGGATAGGTTGCCTCTAGGGACCTCCTGTGAGTGGAGTCATGCAGGACGTGTCCTTTGGGGTCTGGCTTTTGTCACTGCACTGGCTTCTGTCACTGCGTGTGGTGTCTTCCGGGTCCATCCATGTTGTAGTCAGGGTGTCCTTGTGGTTGCATAACATTCCATCATATGTATCGTGTATACATATACAAGTACTTGGGTAGCAGCAGCCTAAGGACAGGTACAGCTAGTGCAAAGCTCCTGGGGCAGAGGCATACCTGGTGCATTCGTGGTCTGGGCAGGAAGCAAGTATGGTGGAGTGGAGGGAAAGGAGGTGGGAGGAATCAAGACTCTGGGAGCCTCCAAGCAGTGCAGAGAGGTCTGGAGTTGCTATTCATTCCCTGTTGCGGGCAGTCATGGGCATATTAAGGCATAGGAGCCACACAATTAGACCTAGGATTAAGAATCCTAGGGGCGCCCAGGGGGCTCAGTCGGTTAAGCATCTGACTTTGGCTCAGGTCTTGATTTCACAATTTGTGAGTTCGAGCCCTGCATCAGGCTCTGTGTTGACAGCTCAGAGCCTGGAGCCTGCTTCGGATTCTGTGTCTGCCCCCCTCCCCCCCCAACCCTCCCCTGCTTGCGCTGTCTCTCTCAAAGATAAATAAAACATAAAAAAATCTTTCTTAGAAGTACTGAGTTTCATTCCCAAGTGTGTGGAGACTTTGGAGCTATCCTTCTGTTTGTGATTTCTAACTGGACTTTATTATGGTCAGAGGACATTCTGTGCATGATTTTACTTCCAAATCTGTTGAGCTTTGTTTTGTTGAGCTTTGTTTTGTTGAGGTTTGTTTTGTTGAGGTTTGTTGAGGTTGTTTTGTGGCCCCTGCTAGGGTCTAACTGGGTGAACATTCGGTGGTGCCTTGGGCCGAAGCCAAAAGCGTACAGTGTTGGGCGCAGCGTCCCGCTCGAGGCCGTCGGAGCCTGTGCTGCTCCCTGCTCGTCTCTGCAGACTGTCTGTCTGTCTGTCTGTCTGGGTCCGGTGCTCCGGGGAGCCCGAGGGCCGCCCTCGCTGTGGTGTGTCTGCCCCCCCTGTGCAGTCAGAGGCTCTTGCCTGGTCACACAGCCCTTGGGCAGTGGCGTCCTCCTGGCCAGAGGTGTTTCCCTTGTGCTTTAAGTTCCGTCTGAGGCTCCCTGGCTCCGCGGAGCTTTTCCAAGTTGAGGTTTCCGTGCTTTGTCCTCTTCCTTTGACTTTCAGCCGACGTCATTGAACTTGAAGTGAGGTTCTCCCTCACTTCAAACGGGACACAGCGTGGCTTGTTTTTTAATCAACTTTGCTGTCGTGCCTCTTAATTGTCAGGTTGAGCCCGGTCTGAGTCCCGGTGATCACCGGTGCGCTGCGGCTTTGTGTCCTGTCTCCTCCGTTCTCGGGGCCACGGACGTGTCTCAGGATCCCGTGCGGCCCTGCGTGTGCTCTTACGAGTGTGCCGTGAATGGTCTCCCATGTTTCCCCTGGATTTTACTGTGAACGTGTGACGTACGGGGGGGTCACTTGGCCACTTGGGGGAAAGCGTAGAAAGCTGTCTTCGTGTCTGTCCCTGCATCGTCCCCGAGAAGCAGACGGTGTCAGGATCTGCATTTCAGTCCTGCCCCCCCTCCCCCCGTGACTGTGAGACGGCGTCGGAGGACAGGCCGCGTACGCGCCCACAGTTCTGCTCGCTCTTCCTGTTCTCTCTCTGCTCCTGAGACGCCTTCCTGTGGGACTTCCTGCCCGTGCGAAGAGCCGCCTTCCCTGCCAGGTCAGGGCGCGTCTGCCAGCAGCGGGGTCTCCCCTTTCTTTCAGGTGGCCCTGCTGCCGCCCCCGCTCCCAAGGTGGCGCCGAGCGTTGAGCCCTCTCCTCCATCGTGTCCTGTGGTTTATTTCCTTAAGTGACTCTTTTTTTTTTTTTTAATTTTTTTTTTTTTAATGTTTTTTATTTATTTTTAGGAGAGAGAGAGAGACAGCGTGAGCAGGGGAGGGTTAGAGAGAGAGGGGGTCACAGACTGAAACAGGCTCCAGGCTCTGAGCTGGCAGTCAGCACAGAGCCCGACGCGGGGCTCGAACCCACGAACCGCGAGATCATGACCTAAGCGAAAGTCGGACGCTTAACCGACTAGGCCACCCAGGCGCCCCTTTAAGTGACTCTTTCTGAGAGACTTGGGTGCAGCGGTATCAGCACAACGTGAAGATGAATCGTAATTCTTACAAGTTTTTAATTTATTCATTTTAAGTAGTCTCTGTGCTACCTAATGCGGGGCTCGAGCCCACGACCCCGAGATGGAGAGTCGCAGTCGCCCCGCCGGGGCCAGCCAGGCGCCCTGGGCCTGATTTCTTAGTCATCTGTTCAGTCGTTGGCCTGTTTTCCCCTCGCAGCCGCCCGTTAGGCTGGGATCGATGGCGTGACGCGTGCAGAGGAGGCTGCTGCGTAGTGTCCGAGCCGCTGTTACCTTGCCACCTCCGGGCCTTTCCTCTCCCTCCCGCTTCCCTACCAGGCCCTCTGATGAGGAAGCAGCCGTGCTGGTCCCGCGGTTGGGGTTTTGCCTGCCGCACGGCACCGCGCCGCCTCCTACGCGCCCTCTCCCCGGGCGTCCTGTGAAGTGGCCGGGCGATCTGGGCTGTGGCCGCTTGTGCTGTCGAGCACCGAGACGTGGCTGGCACGTGCAGAGACGTGCGGGAGTGTGACATGCTGGGTGGCAGGACTTTGCTGGAGAGAACGTGCAGTAGCTCTCGCTACCAGGGCTCTAACGGTCTCAGGGGTTGAAATAACATTTGGTGCCTGTTGAGTTAGTCAAATGCATTCCCATCAATTCTATCCACTTACTATTTTTTTAATGTTTATTTTTGAGAGAGAGCATGAGAGTGCATGAGTGGGGGAGGGACAGAAGGGGAGACACAGAATCCCAAGCGGCTCCAGGCTCTGAGCTGTCAGCACAGAGCCCGATGTGGGGCTTGAACTCCCGAACTGTGAGATCGTGACCTGAGCCGAAGTTGGATGCTCAACTGAGCCACAGAGGTGCCACTGGTCCTTTTTTTTTTAAAAGCTTATTTATTATTTTGAGAGGAAGAGTGCAATTGGGGGAGGGGCAGAGACAGAGGGAGAGAGAGAATCCCAAGCAGGCTCTTCAGTGTCAGCACAGAGCCCGATGTGGGGCTTGAACTCACAAACCAGTCTCCTGACCTGAGCCAGTCATGTGCTGAACCGACTGAGCCTCCCCAGGCGTCTCTGGTTCCATCTGTTTGTACTTTTTCAGAATGGTTCTCAGGAAACAGAGTTCCCCAGGTGGCCCTTGTTTGTGACCACATTCAGTTGCCATTGGATGTTTTTGATGTAGTTGTTAGATGGATTCCTGGGGGTCATTTTTTTTTCTTTATGTCTATTTATATTTTGAGCTTGGAGCCTGATGCAGGGCTCGATCTCATGACCTGAGCTGAAATCAAGAGTCAGATGCTTAGGGTCACGTGGGTGGCTCAGTCGGTTTCGAATCTGACTTCGGTTCAGTCATCATCTCGTGGCTTTGAGCTGTGTGTCGGACTCTGCTGACAGCTCGGAGCCTGGAGCTGCTTCGGATTCTGTGTCTGTCTCTCTCTTTGCCCCTCCCCTGCTTGTGCTCTGACTCTCTCAAACATTAAAAAAAAAAAAAAAAGTGTTGGAGGCTTAACTGACTGAGCCACCCGGTGCCCCTCACTGGGGTCACTTGAAGCTGTCGGAGTTCTTTTATTTTTTTAATGTTTTATTTATTTCTAGGAGAGAGAGACAGCGTGAGCAGGGGAGGGTCAGAGAGAGAGGGAGTCACAGACTGAAACAGGCTCCAGGCTCCGAGCTGGCAGTCAGCACAGAGCCCGATGCGGGGCTCGAACCCATGAACCGCGAGATCATGACCCAAGAGAAAGTCGGACGCTTAACCGACAAAGCCATCCAGGCGCCCCGAAGCTCTCGGAGTTCTTGTAGTTTGAGGCCTGGACACTGATGAGACTTGACCCGTGGGTGTTGTGTGTGGGGCCTAGTTGGATGGGCCTTCTGGCTGCAAGGTTAGGCGCTCTTCTCTCCGATGCAGCTGATAACGAACCCCTAGTGTGTGGGTCGTTTTTGTCTGGTCCGATTCAGTAGGACTTGAACGGGGAGGAGGGAGCGGCCAGGGAGAATTGGAGTCAGAGGTGTTCATACGTTCGGAGAATGTGTTAGGTGGCGGGGTCCCCCCAAAGTCCCCCGGGCGGGTTGGCCCGCTAGAAGGTTCTAACGGCTTCTGCCTCACAGGGACGATTCCATCAATGACTGTCGGATCATCTTCGTGGACGAGGTGTTCAAGATCGAGCGCCCGGGCGAGGGGAGCCCCGTGGTGGAAAACCCGATGAGAAGTGAGTTCGGATCCTGCCTGTCCGGGTGCTCCCCGTCAGGTGTGGGGCGGGGGGTGGTTGGTGGCGCCCGGCCCAGCTCCAGCCCCAGCGCTGAGCCCGCGCCGCCCCCCTGCGCAGGGAAGAGCGGGCCCTCCTGCAGGCACTGCAGGGACGACGAGAGCAAGGCCTGCCGCGTGTGCGCCTGCCACCTGTGCGGGGGCAAGCAGGACCCCGACAAGCAGCTCTTGTGCGACGAGTGCGACATGGCCTTCCACACCTACTGCCTGCGGCCGCCCCTCAGCAGCATCCCCAAGGAGGACGAGTGGTGAGTGGGGGGGGGCTGGGCGGGTTCCAGGCCGCACGCGTGTCCGTGTGGACAGGAGGGCGGTGACAGGCTTGGCTCGGTGCTGGGGAGCCTGACCTGTCACGGAGGTGTAGCTGCAGGCCGCGTGGCTGTTGTCCCCACACGCGGCCCTCGTCAAGGTGGGGAAACCGAGTCTGCGGCAGCGAGTAGGTGCCATCGGATTTCCCCGGTGTGTCCCGGGTCGCAGCTGGATTTACTCTCCTGGTGCGGAGGCTGCTCAGATTCCTGAGGAGAGGGACCGTCCAGCAGTGCGCCCTGTGGCGAGGGGGGTGTTCTCGTGTTGCGACGCCCAGTGGGGTCACTGGCCACACATGAGCTCGACTTCTCGTTTCGTGTTCAGGAATTTAAGTTTAAATGGCATCTCCCCCCCCCCCGGCCGGTGCAGGACGGCAGGGAGTCGGGGGCCGGCGTGGGCAGGGGGTGACGTCTCTGCTGTCACAGGTACTGCCCTGAGTGTCGCAACGACGCCAGCGAGGTGGTGCTGGCGGGGGAGAAGCTGAAAGAAAGCAAGAAGAAGGCGAAGATGGCGTCGGCCACGTCCTCCTCACAGCGGGACTGGGGCAAGGTGAGGCGGCCCCGTGCCCCGCACCCCTGCCGCCCTCCCCGCTCCACGGGCGCTCACACCGCTCTCTCCTCTGCTTCTGGACGCGCAGGGCATGGCATGCGTGGGCCGCACCAAGGAGTGCACCATCGTCCCGTCCAACCACTACGGCCCCATCCCGGGCATCCCCGTGGGCACCATGTGGAGGTTCCGAGTCCAGGTACCCCCACCTCCCAGGCTCTGGGGCTCGGCCGACGGGTTCTGTGCCCTCACAGGCCGCTGGGCGAGGGCCACCCCGAAGGCAGGTGCCAGGGCTGGGCTCAGGCCAGACGCGGGGGGTGGGGGCCAGGCTCTCACAGGGGTGAGGACGCCTTGGGCAGAAGAGCCCGGCCGCTGGCTTTGAGAGTGGGAGGGAGCGAGGGGTGCGGGTCAGGCGTCTCCATGGCAGCCAGGCCCAGAGATGGCGTTCATGTGTTGCTGGTGTTTGCAGGTCAGTGAGTCGGGGGTCCACCGGCCTCACGTGGCGGGCATCCACGGCCGGAGCAACGACGGGGCTTACTCGCTGGTCCTGGCGGGCGGATACGAGGACGACGTGGTGAGTGGGGGGGGCGTGTTCCAGTTTCTTAAAAAAAAAGTGCAGGAAGTGCACGTAAACTTGCCGTCGTCACCGTCTTCAGGTGCATGGCTCCGTGGCACCAAGCACGCTCCGTGCAGCCGCCCCCCCATCTGTCTCCAGAACCTTCCATGTCCCCAAACTGAAATTCTGTCCCCATGAGGCGCAGACTCCCCGGCTCCCACCGTCTACTCTCTGTCTCTGTGGACGGAACACCTCTGGGGACCCCCTGTGCTGGGGTCACACAGGACGTGTCCTTCTGTGTCTGGTTCCTGTCACTGTGCAGTGTCCTTTGGGTCCGTCCACAGGGTGGCAGGTGGCAGGACGTCCCCCCTTCCCGATGCCGGGTCACATCCGGCGTGCAGACGGACACACTGAATCCTTCGTCCGTCAGGGACGCTTGGGTTGTTTCCAGGTTCAGCTATTGTGAATCCTGCTGCTCTGAATGTGGCTGTGCTGACATCTCGAGACCCTGTTTTCAGTTCTCGGCGGGGGTGGACCCGGAAGCGGGCCTGCCCAGTTTTCTCTCAGGTGTAGACCTGATGAGGGACTGCCACATCGTGCGGTCATTTTGTTTATAAATTTTTGAGGAAGCTTCGTGCTATTTTCCACGTGGCTGCGCCAGTTTGCGTCCTTACCGATTCCCCCCGGCGTCCCGGTTTCTCCACGTCCTTGTCTGCGCGTGTCATTTTCTGTGTCCTTGGCCGCGGACATCCTGACGGGTGTGTGTGGGCTTGTTTTCTGTGGAGTCTCCTCCCCTGTGTGTGGAGGGCTCAGGCTGTCCTCTGTTTCAGGACCACGGGAATTCTTTCACGTACACGGGCAGTGGTGGTCGAGATCTTTCCGGCAACAAGCGGACCGCAGAACAGTCTTGTGACCAGAAGCTCACAAACACGAACAGGTTTGCGGAAGTGGCTTTTGTTTCTCTGCCAGCGTGCTTCTGCCTCATCCTCCGGCGGCTGCACGGGGCAGGGGTTGGTTCTGTTTTGGGGTGTCCTGGCGAGGAGGTTAGAGTCCCAGTAAGAGTGTGCCGGAGGGGCACCTGAGTGGCTCACTGGGTTAAGCCACCTTCAATCCAGGTCATGATCTCACAGTTCCGAGTTCAAGCCCCGCATTGGTCAGGCTCTCTGCTGTCGGTAACAAGCCTGCTTCGGATCCGGTCTCCCTTTCTCTCTATCTCCCTCTCCCCTCCCCTACAAGAGTGTGGTAGATTGTAGGGATGGCAAACACCGGCTTGTCTTTCTGTTTCTTGAAGTCCTTCAGATGCGTTAAAGCAAAGTTTTTCCGTTGAAGGCCACGTTCTAGGTCTCTTTGGCTTTTTGAGCCCCACAGTCTCTGTTGTAACCATGTGATGCTACTCTCGTGGCACCAAAGCAGCCACAGGGCCCATGTAAGGGAATACGCATGCATGTATTTCAGTAAAACTTTGCAAAACGAAGTAGCGGGCCAGAGATCGCTGACTTCAGACTGAAGGTTGGGGACTGACTTTGTCAGCATAAAAACGTCATGAAACTGACGAAAAAGAGATGTGATGACCTATATGTTATAAATTGTATCAATAACACCCATAGGGTAGAATGGAAAGGCAGAGGACTGTTTGGGGGAGAGGTCTGCTACACACGTGATACGTGATGGTTGTGTTTCCAGACATAAAGAGCTGTTTCAAACCAATGAGAAAAGCTAATAGGGACGGGAAATGACCTAAATCATTCGCAAGAGAAAGGCAGATCCCTCATGACCATGAAAATGTACTCAGTGTTGTAATCAAAGAAATACAAATTGAAACAATGGTAAGATCCTGTTAGTTTTCCCTGTAAAATTGGCCAAAACCTCTAAAACGTTGAGAAATGTCAAGACCTAGATGAGTATTCCACTGTTGGTAGCAATACAAATTGGGGGGGGGCGGGCTGGGTGACTCGGTCCGTTTAAGCAGCTGACTTTGGCTTATGTCTTGGTCTTGTGGTTCATGAGTTCGAGCCCCATATTGGGTAAACTCGATTTGGGATTCTCTCTCCCTCTCCCTCTCTCCCCCACTTTTCCTCCCTCTCTCACTGCCCCTTGTGGGATTCTCTCTCTCTGTCTGCGCCTCACTCACTTGTACTCTGTCTCTCTCTCAAAAAAGAAAAATACAAATGGGTGCCATCGTCCCAGAAAGTTCTTTACATATGGAGAGCCTTGAAAATGTTCTTTTTTGAGGTGCCTGGGGGCCTCAGTTGGTTTAGTGTCCGACTTGGGCTCAGGTCATGATCTCACGGTTTGTGGAGTCGAGTCCCGTCTCAGGCTCTGTGCTGACAGCTCAGAGCCTGGAGCCTGTTTCAGATTCTGTGTCTCCCCCTCTTTCTGCCCCTCCCCCGCTCATGTTCTTCCTCAAAAATAAAACCAAAAAACAAAAACCCTTCTCCTTTAAAAGAAAAAATGTTCTTGGGGCGCCTGGGTGGCTTAGTCAGTTAAGCGTCCGACTTTCACTTAGGTCATGATCTCGCAGTTTGTGGGTTCGAGCCCCGCGTCGGGCTCTGTGCTGACTGCCAGCTCAGAGCCTGGAGCCTGTTTCAGTCTGTGACTCCCTCTCTCTCTGACCCGCCCCTGCTCACGCTGTCTCTCTCTCTCTCTCTCTCTCTCTCTCTCTCCTAGAAATAATAAATTAAAAAAAAAAAATTTTTTTTTAAAATTCTTTCCCAGGACTCTGTAATTCTACTTTGAAAACGTGTTTGTAAGACACAAGAGCATGAAAATTTTACACATAGTGACCCACGTATGTTTTCAAGATTTTATTTTTAAAGTTTATTTTTGTTTATCTTGAGAGAGAGTGCGAGTGAGCGTGCGTCAGTGGGGATGGGGAACAGAGAGGGGGAGACCATTCCAAGCAGGCTCGCCAGTGTCGGCACAGAGCCTGATGTGGGGCTTGAATTCACGATTGAACTCACGCAAGATCATGACCTAAGCTGAAATCAAGAGTCAACTTTTTTTTTAACGTTTTATTTATTTCTGAGAGAGAGAGAGACAGCGTGAGCACGGGAGGGTCAGAGAGAGAGGGAGACACGGAATCTGAAGCAGCTTTAGGCTTCGAGCTGTCAGCACAGAGCCCGACGCGGGGCTCAAACCCACGAACCACGAGATCCTGACCTGAGCGGAAGTCAGACACTTAACTGACTGAGCCACCCTGGCGCCCCTATACGTAGTGACATTTATCAGACCTGTATCTAAAACTGCAAAATCAGGGCTGCCTGGGGGGCTCAGTCGGTTGAGCATCTGACTTCAGCTAAGTCATGATCTTGAGGTTCGTGGGTTTGAGTCCCGCGTCGGGCTCTGTGCTGGTGACGTGGAAACTGCTTGGGATTCTCCTTGTTCCTCCTCTGCTTGTGGGCGTACACTTTTTCTCTCTCTCTCTAATAAAGGAACCTCAGTAAATAGACAAAATTGCAGTATAAATAACTAAATTCCTAGAAGGGGGAGTGTGCTTTGCAAGCTGCTGCTTGTGTGGCGGAGCATCTGGGTGTGGGTGGGGCTGAGGCCCTTGCTCGGGAGAGGCGCCCACTGTGCTGCCCGCCCTGAGCTCGCAGGCAGGGTGAGCGCTGGACACCCGTCTCTGCAGTTGTCCCGTGGGAAGTGCGTCTGTGCTGAGCCTGACCCCCGGTCAGCTTGTCCTGGGACTCCGTGCCCCTTGCTGCATCGGCCCCACGGGCCCCGCCTGGGTTCGCACATCTCCCCGCGGTGCCTTCATGTCCTGTGGCTTCTGCCGTAAAACCCCGCGAACGAGGGTTTATTAAACAACAGGGATTTGTTCTTGTGTCTTTCTTGAGGCCAAACCCTGAAATCCAGGGGTCGGCAGGGCCGTGCTTCCTGTGAAGCCGGACCCCCCCCCCACCAGCGTCTTCCGGCTGCTGGTGGCCGCCGGCGGTCTCTCGTGTCCCGTGGCTTGCAGGTGTGACCCTCCAGCCTTTGCCTCCTTCATGTGGCCTTCTCCTCCGGGTGCTGTGCCTCCGTTACCCTTTCCTTTCTTTTTAAAAATAATTTTCTTAAAGCTTTCAAAATTTATTTTGAGAGAGACAGCAAGTGGGGGAGGGGCAGAGAGACCCGAGAGACACAGAATCCTGAGTAGGCTCTGCACTGTCTGCCCAGAACCCGACCTGGGGTTCGAACTCCTAAACTGTGAGATCACGTGTGTGACCTGAGCCGAAACCAGGAGTCGGAGACTCAACTGACTGAGCTCCCTAGGCGCCCCCATTACCTTTTTTTCATGAGGACATTTTGGGCCACACTAGTCCACTCTGATCTGTGACCTTGGCGCGTCTGCAGCACCCTCTTTCCAGAGGTCAGTCACAGGTCCTAGGGGAGAGAGAGTGAGCCTCTTTTTTGGGGGGACGCCACACGACCTGTCCCTCATGGGGCCGCGCTCTCCCCGCAGGGCGCTGGCCCTGAACTGTAGCGCCCCCATCAACGACCGCAAAGGGGCTGAGGCCAAGGACTGGCGGTCGGGGAAGCCGGTGCGGGTCGTGCGGAATGTTAAGGGCCGGAAGCACAGCAAATACGCCCCCGCCGAGGGCAACCGGTACGACGGCATCTACAAGGTGAGTGACCCTGTCCTGCCCCGTGCGGCCCCGTGCGGCCCCAGACGTGGCTGACCTTGACTGCGCTTCCCGCAGGTTGTGAGGTACTGGCCAGAGAAGGGGAAGTCCGGCTTCCTGGTGTGGCGCTACCTGCTGCGGAGGGATGACGCCGAGCCCGGGCCCTGGACGAAGGAGGGGAAGGACCGCATCAAGAAGCTGGGGCTGACCATGCAGGTGCGTCCTGCCGCCCCTACCCGTCGGCTGCCACGTGGCTGCCTCAGCAAGCACTGTCCCGCGTGGGGCCTTGTCTCCTGGCCGGCCGCTGGTGAGGGGGCAGGGCCCGCCTCGGGGAGCTTGGGTGGTGCGGGCCCGGCTGGCTGGAGCCTTCCTTCTCGGCGGGAAGCTCTCCCCGCTTTCTGCGATGATCTTAGATGACTTCTGGGCACCTGGCTGCACCTTTCGGACTCTTCGGTGGGTTTTGGGGGCGGGCAGGCTGTGTGTTCACGGTTGGAGGGCGGAGACCCACGCTTCCTCCTCAGAGCCGTGTGCGTGGAAGCTGGTCTCTTCCTTTTCACCGGGCTCCATGCGGCCTCCAAGCAAACCCACGCCGCCGCTGTGATGTAGGGGAGGAGGGCTCCCTCGGAGCACTCGCTCACCTCCGCCTAGCAGCCCGGGCTCCCACCTCCGAGGGCTCACCTGGTGCGGGGCGCGCCTCTGCTGCACGGTAGAGAAGGCCACGTGGGGCTATTTAAGGAACCCTAATTGCTACTGAGATCAGAGAGCATCTCCCCTGGAGGGCGGTCAGGATAGAGTCGACTTTAGAACATGTTTGTACCTCGGAGAATTTCAGAGACTTAGAACCGGGGAGATGAACAGCCGGGGACGGAGCCCCCGCTCCCGGAATGTTGGTGACTTAGCGTTCGCGTTGCTAAGGAAGCGTGACGGCCTCCCAGCAGAGTGCCGGGGAGTCCCATGGGCCTGGCAGTGTCGCAGGCATGGGTCTCTCACCCAGTAGTGCCCGTGGGACCCCAGGGGAGCCCCAGGCTGCTCTGAATGGGGTTGGCGAGTTAGGGCCTCAGGGCCATTTTGTCGTAAACGAAGTTCTCCGGGGGCCCAGGCGCGCCCGCCCATTGCTCTCTGGGCTCAAGCTGCAGATCCCGCGGCCTCACAGGAAGCCTCACAGGAAGCGTTTGCCCCCCTCTCAGGGAAACAGTAAGGTCCCTGGGGGGCTCGGGTGGCTGACCGTCCAGCTTCTGCTCAGGTCTTCATCCCACGGGTCGTGGGTTCAGCCTTGTGTCAGGACCTGTGCTGAGCCTGCTTCGGATCCTGTCTCGCTCTGTCCCTCGCTCGCTCGCTCGCTCACATGCTCAGTCTCTCTCAGAAACATTTAACAACAGTAGCGAGGGTGCTAAGTAGACGCTCTCACTTGCTGGATCTGCTGCGAGGCGCCCTCCGTGCCTCCCCCTGCTCCACAGCTGTGCCCCCGTCAGGCGCACGTTGCGTCCTCAGCACTTTCATTCCTCGGGAGGTTTATTTGCCTGCAGCTCCCGGAGGCCGAGCCGTGGGGAGGAGGCTTGGAGGCCAGAGTGGGGCCCGGGGACGGGATGTCGATGGGGCGAGGTGGCCGAAGGGGCGCTGGCGGAGGCAGCCGCCCTGGGCCGCTGGACTCTGCGCGTCTCACCGCCCCGCTTGGCCGCCTTGCAGTACCCGGAAGGCTACCTGGAGGCGCGGGCCAGGCGGGAGAAGGAGAAGGAGAACAGCAAGAGGGAGGCCGAGGCCGAGCACGACGCTGACGAGGACGGGGACCTCACCCCCCCCAGGAAGGGCAAGCGCAAGTGCAAGTCCGGAGGTGGGTGTCTCTGCGGGCGGCAGCCGCGTGCCCGCTCGGCCGTCGCCCTCACCCGCTCGGCCCTGTCCCCTCAGGTGGGAAGACGGGGGCTGGGTCCCCGCGAGGGACCCCTAAGAAAAGCAAGGTGGAGCCCTACAGCCTCACGGCCCAGCAGAGCAGCCTCATCAAGGAGGACGAGAGCAACGCTAAGCTGTGGAGCGAGATCCTGAAGTCGCTCAAAGACGGCCCGGTGAGTGCCCCCCCATCCTTGCTGATGTGGCGGATGGAGAGGGTTCCCCGTTGTCCCTGCGTTCGGGGCACGGCTCAGCGGCACCAGGCACGCTTCTCGCTGTGCAGCCGCCGCCGCGACCATCCATCTCCAGGACTTTCCATCTCTGCAGACCGAGACTGGGTCCCCACGAAACACGGACCCCCCGCCCTCACCCCACCCCCGGCTCCCATCATCCACTCTCCGTCTCTGTGGACGGGACGCCTCTAGGGACCCCTTGTGAGTGGGGTCACGCAGGACGTGTCCTCTGTGTCCGGCTTCTGTCGCTGTGCACAGTGTCCTCCAGATCTGTCCACGTGGTGGCAGGACGTCCATCCTTCCTGAGGTGGAGGTGGGGGGGCCGTCCCAGGTTGTCCGCTGCCCTGCACGTGGACGGGGCGGTGCCTCCGCTTCGGTGGCCCTGCCTGCCCCCAGCTTTCCTGCCTGGGCGCCATTCTGCGCGCCGGACCACTGCTCACGAGGGCGCCCTGCGCTCGGCCTGCTCAGCGGCCTCTGAAGCAGGCCTGCCGTTTGCAGTGTGGTGAGTGGCGCGGACTCGTCACCGCCACGGAGCCGCTCGGTGGCCTCGGACCACTGCCCACGCCTCACTCTGGAGCCTGGCATGTACCCTCCGAGCCTGCCTGTGGACTCGGAGGTCCTTTTTTTTTTTTGAGTTTATTTAAAAAAAAATTTTTTTTTAATGTTTTATTACTGAGAGAGAGAGACAGCATGAGCAGGGGAGGGGCAGAGAGAGAGGGAGACACAGAATCAGAAGTGGATTTTAGGCTCTGAGCTTCAGCCCAGAGCCTGATGCGGGGCTCAAACCCACGAACCGTGAGATCATGACCTGAGATGAAGTCGGACACTTAACCCGCTGAGCCACCCAGGTGCCCCGAATTTGTTTGAGAGTGACTGAGTGGGGGCAGAGAGCGAGGGCAGGAGAACATCCCCAGCAGGCTCCTCCTTGTCCATGCAGAGCTTGACGGGTGGGTTCAAGTTAGATGCATAACCGGCTGAGCCGCCCAGGCTCTGTGGGTCCTAGCCATCCTGCCTTGAGGCCTTTGCCCTCATGGTTCCCTCAGCTTCAAGGACCTTCCCCACAGTGCTTGCGCACGGAACCCCTGGGACAGCCGGGAACACGACCACACAGCTGGAAGTCCAAACGACACGAATCTGTACAGCCAGGTGTGGGCCGGGCTGGCTCTTCTGGGGCCCAGGGCGGACCCATTTCCCGGGCCTCCCAGCATCTGGGGTGCCGCGTCTTTGGCTCCAGCACCCGGGCCCGGCCTCCGCCTCCCTCTCTCAGGGACCCTTGTGATGACATTGGGCCACCTGGATCACTCAGGATGGTGTCCAGTCTCAGGGTCCGTAACCCCATCTGCAAACCCCATCAGCCTCACGAGGTGACACGCACAAGTCCTAGGATTCACATGTGGCGCCCTGCGGGCCGTGACTCAGCTGGCCGTGCGTCCTCCAGGCCCCCTTCCCCGTGGAGCCTTCCGGGCCAGCCCCTCCCCGGCTCTGCAGGGGGTTCCTGCGCCTGCCTGGCCCATCTGGGTCCCCCCGCCCCTGGCCTCCGAGCTCTGTAGACAGAAGAGACGCGTCCCCGCAGGGCCGCTGTCAAGCCCGCTTCGGACCTGCAGCTGGTGTGGCCCGGGCACAGCCCGCCTCTCCGGGCCTCGGCTTCCTTGCGTGACGTGGGCGACCGCTGCCGCCGCCCCCCGTGGGCACGCCTGGGGGAGCTGCCGCTCTGGCGCGGGCAGCAGTGGGGTCGGCTCACGTGCGCTCCTTCCTCCAGTTTCAGAAGTTCCTTAGCAAAGTGGAGGAGACGTTCCAGTGCATTTGCTGCCAGGAGCTGGTGTTTCGTCCCATCACGACCGTGTGCCAGCATAACGTGTGCAAGGTGGGCGGGGCGGCTGTGGGCGGGGGGTGGGTGGGTACCGGTACCAGAGGGATGGTGTGCCCTCCTGCCCGGCCCCCTGTCCCACCCCCAGCTCCCACCGTCTTCTCTCTGTCTCTGTGGATGGGATGCCTCTAGGGACCCCCTATGGGGTCACACAGGGCATGTCCTCTGTGTCTGGCTTCTGTGAATAATACAGGGGTCCATGACCAGATCTTTGAATGTGGAGCTGAATCTCGGTGATGTTGAGCAGAAAGAACTGCCTTTCGCCCCTGGAGTCCAGGGTGTAGACTTTAGTGGACAGGATTCAGGAGTCTCACAACTCCGAAGAGGCCACGGCCTGCACGCGGCAGATGTGCCGTGGCACCAGCAGGCCGCCTCCTGTTGACGGGGCGCCCGGCTGTTTCTGAGGGAGGGTGGCTCTCCCCACCCGGCTTTCTGCTCCAGGGGCTGCTCGGTTGAGAATTGAGTTTGAAGCCGGAAGTCTGGCTATGGGCCAGCGAGCCTGCCTTTCCCCCTTTCTTGCCCTCGGCTCCGGTTTGTGGGACACGCACTGTGCGTGGTGGTCCTGTGCTTGGTGCTGGTGGGGAGTGTCTAGTCTGTGTCACACGAGGACATTAGTAGATGATTCCTGGAGAGGGAAGGTGTCATGTGAAGACAGGTAGGGTGAGGGGCACCTGGGTGGCTCGGTTGAGCATCTGGCTTTGGCTCAGCTCGTGATCTCCTGGTTGGTGAGTTTGAGCCCAGCATCTGGCTCTGTGCAGACGCTGCAGAGCCCGCTTCAGATTCTGTGTCCCCCTCTCTGCTCCTCCTGATTGTGTGCTCCCTCCTCCCCCTAAAAAAGGGTGGGGCCGCTTATGATACTCAAGGGTCATCCGGGAAGGGTCCTCCGAGGAGGTGACTTGAGCTGAGGCATGAGTGACGGGAGAGCCAGAGGGCAGGCTTGATTGGCAGCGCGACCTAAGTGTCAGGGCCTGGAGGCCACGGTGAGCTCCGGGTCTTTGAGGGGCCCCAGGGCGGTCAGGCTAGAGGTAGAAAGTGAGACGCATGGTCAGGAGAGGCCTCTGGACGCTGTGAGAAGTAGGTAATTGATGCTCACTCTGTCGGACGCGGTGGCTGCCTGGGGCGGTGCTGCTCACCCTCTCCCTCTGTCTTGCAGGACTGCCTGGACAGGTCCTTCAGGGCCCAGGTGTTCAGCTGCCCGGCCTGCCGCTATGACCTTGGCCGCAGCTACGCCATGCAGGTGAACCAGCCGCTGCAGGCCGTCCTCAACCAGCTCTTCCCTGGCTACGGCAGCGGCCGGTGATGTTCCGACGCTTCTCGCCGGTAGTTTTTTTTTTTTAAAGAAACATGTCCCAGGGGTCTTTGTCCCCTCTGTTTTTAGTGGGCTTAACTTAAACAGGTAGTTTTTCCTCCACTCCCTAAAAAGCCTTGTCTTCCCGTTTTTATTTTTTTTTAACCTATGTGTTTTCCGGAGTTTGTATTACGGCTCGAAGAAAGAAGGAAAGAAAGTTGGACTTCTCAGTGTTGTATTTTGGTTTTAAAAAAATACAAAGCCTGCAGTTTATCAGCAAAAAAACAAACAAAAAAAGTTTTTCTTTCCGAAGATGGAATTCAAAACGCCTTGGCGTGAAGGCTGCTTGTGTTCCCGGCGCCAGGTTCCCAGAAGTTCCCGCCGCCGCCGAGCAAGAAGGCGCCCAGGCGCCCAGAACAATCTTTTTCAAGGTGCCTGAGTTTGGCCTCCGACGTTGAAAGCGAGCGCATCTCCCTGACCGCGGTGCCTGCTGGTGGCCCGGGTGTGGCCGGCCCTGCCGTCACCCACGGGGAAGGTTGCGAGAAGACGAAAAGTCCCCTCCGGCCCCAAAGCCACCCCCTAAGTTTGCTTTCTCACGGCAGCCCCGCGCGCTGAGCTTCCTCTCCCGGGGGTAAGCGGGCAGAAGCCGCTCGAAGCCGCCGCCTCTGGACCCTTCTGCGCAAGGCCGGGCGAGTGGCCGAGTGCGGCGTTTCGCGTGGCGCACCGTGGAAGCGAACATTCGAAGCCATGTTCAAGTGCCTTTAGGTCTTGTCTTTTGTTGTAAACGTGGGCCCCCCTCGTAGCACTGACTTGTTGAGAATATGCCACCAGGTCCTGAAACTGTGGTTCCCCTGCTCTTCCCGACACCGGCCGAGTGTGCGGGGCCAGTTTCACCCTGTCCATCCTTCCCGCTGAATTTTCAACTCCCCGATTGAGAATTCTAAGAGGGAATTTTTTTTAAGTACTTTTTTCTGAATGAAATTTTTTTTGTAGTTATTGTATATGTACCAAGAAAGCTATAACTTAGGATTTGGTTGTGTTTCATGGTTTTGTTGTTTTTTTTTTTTTTGTATTTTTTTGGGGAATGGTTTGTTAATTTTTCTAACTTTACCAAAGTTTGCAGCTTTTACCTCAATAGAACAGGAATATTTTAAATCCAATATCTGCAGACAAACTGGAGTGGTATTGTTTTAAAAAGTCTTTCTTTTTTCCTTTTATTAGGTTGTTACTGTATTAGGAAGAAACAACAAAATCCTGTGTAGGCTTTTTCTAAGCAGTTCAATATTCTTTGTCCAAATTTTAGGTTCTCGGAATAAATGCCTTTTACAGATGTACGGGGTCGTGTCTTCTGTCAGCGAGGGGTTTTGCCATCTTCCTGCAGGGACCTCTTTGGGTCCCGGCATTTCATGTTCTCGTCGCCAGGCTCCGGGACACAGGCCTGGGAGGTGGTATCCTCTGTCTCTGGAGGAGAGGACACGCTTGATGCCAAGGCGTGTGGCGTGGTTGGGCCCGGGATTCCACGGGGCCGCCGAGCCGAGGGGCCCAGTCCCGCCTTCCGGCTTCGCACCAGGGCTCGCTCCCCGCTCCCTGAGGTGAGTGGTTCTGTCCCCATGTACACAGGAGGAAACGGACAGCCACCCTGTCCGTTAGGCGCGTGGCCTGAAGTCCCGCGATCCTAGCGCGGTCTCTGCAGGCCTGGGGACATCTGGGTGCCAGGCGGCTACTGACGGCCTGACAGCTCTCTGTCTCCAGTGGAAGTCAAGGTCAAGGATGGGGTGGATTCAACAGTCGACTTGCAGGGAAGGGCGCAGCTGAGTTCTGCAGGGGGGGGCCAGTTCCCATCGGCCTCCTCCCGCCCCTTCTGTTGATGCAGGGAGATGCGGGCAGATCTGACTTTATCGCCGGGAAAACGTTCTGCCCCTTTTGGTCCTTGAAGTATGGCAGGTGTGCCCTTGAAACTGTGCCGGGTGGGGGTGGGGCAGAGAGTTGAAGGGGCAGGGCTGCCTCGTGGGGCGAGGAGAACGTTCTCAGTTTGCTGAGACTGCACCCCTCTGTGGATGTACCCAAGTCCTTTGAGTTGTACACTTCTTGAATGGGTCCTTTCCGTGGTGTATGAGTCCACATCAGATGTCAAGTGTGAACACGCAGAGGAAATGGCACAGCCGGCCCCCGGCCGGCCCCACCCAGGGGCAGAGCACACGGAGGTGGGTTCACAGAGATTTGTGGCTTTCTGTGGACACTTCTCTCATTTTAAAAGTTAAGGACAACATCTCTTAAAAAAACCACAAACCCCAGAAAAGTATGTCTGTGGAACCGCCGTGCAGAAGTGACCCCACGTGAGGCGCGTCCTCTCCTGGTTTCGTTTCTGCTGTTATGTAACCACCAGACTCCAATACACCTCCTGTCACCCTCACGTTCCCCTGTTGAGAGTGTACAGGTAACTCGTTTTTAGTGTGTTCGGAGTTGTGCAACCATTTCCTCTAGTTCCAGAACATTCTTCACCCTAAAAAAGAACCCTGTCCCCCACCCCTGGCATTGGCCCCACGAACCCCTTCCCATCCGTTGAGGAGGCTGTGCTGGATGTGTCACGCATGTGGACTCACACTCCGCGTGGCCTCGTGTCTGGTTCCCTCCCTGAGCACCGTGTGTTCTTGTCTTCATGTGGGAACACATTCTGTCTCTCTTTTTTTTTTTTTTTGTCTCCTTTTAAGGCTGAATAATATTTCATTATGTGGATTAGCCATCTTTTTATTAAAAAAATTTTTTTTTTAATGTTTTATTTCTGGGCGCCTGGGTGGCCTAGTCGGTTAGGCGTCCGACTTTCGCTTAGGTCATGATCTCGCGGTTCGTGGGTTCGAGCCCCGCGTCGGGCTCTGTGCTGACTGCCAGCTCAGAGCCTGGAGCCTGTTTCAGTCTGTGACTCCCTCTCTCTCTGACCCTCCCCTGCTCACACTGTCTCTTTCTCTCTCTTAAAAATAAATAAAACATTAAAAAAATTTTTTTAATTAAGAAAAATGTTTTATTTTTTTCCGAGAGAAAGAGAGGCAGCGTGAGCAGAGGAAGGGCAGAGAGAGAGGGAGACACAGAATCTGAAACGGCTCCAGGCTCTGAGCTATATGCACAGAGCTTGACACGGGGCTCAAACCCACGAACCATGATGTCATGACCTGAGCCAAAGCTGGATGCTTAACCAACTGAGCCCCCAGGCGCCCCTAACCATCTTTTTAAATACACCTGGTTGACTTTATTGTGATTTTTTTTCAAGTTATTTATTTATTTTGGGAGAAAGTTTATGTGCAAGTGGGAGGAGGGGCAGAGAGAATCTCAAGCAGGCTCTGCATGCCGTCAGTGCAAAGCCCGACGCGGGGCTCGAACCCAAGAGTCATGAGATCATGGCCTAAGCTGAGATCAAGAATCAGATGCTTAACTGCCCCCACCTGGTCGACTTTTTTTAAAATTTATTTTTTTTTCTTTTTATTTCTAGGAGAGAGAGAGAGAGAGAGACAGCATGAGCAGGGGAGGGTCAGAGAGGGAGGGAGACACAGACTCTGAAACAGGCTCCAGGCTCTGAGCCGGCAGTCAGCACAGAGCCCGACGCAGGGCTTGAACCCACGAACCGTGAGATCATGACCCAAGCGAAAGTCAGACGCTTAACCGACTAAGCCACCCAGGCGCCCCTGGTCGACTTTTTTTTTTAATAATTTTTTTCAGCTTATTTGTTTTGAGAGAAAAAGAATCCCAAGCAGGCTCCACACTATCAGCCGAGAGCCCGATGTGGGGCTCAAACCCATCAACCATGACCTGAGCTCAAGAAACCATGAGTCTGATGCTTAACGTACTGAGCCACCCAAATGCCCCTTGTTGGGTTTTTAATGTAAAGCTGGTACCTTCTTTTTCTCCACTCCAGGTTATAAAATCGGCTCATGATCCCTTTGGAACATTTGGAAACAATATATGGCAAAAAAAAAAAAAAAAAAAAAGTCTAAAGACCTAACCTGGCTCCCTGGGGGTTCACACGTTCAGGTTTTATTTGTGCACCTCTGTGTCTCAGCACTTCTTGCTACTGAGGTATGAGATCATGTGGCTTGGCCAAGGTTACAGCAAGGCGGCGCGTGCACATTTATGTATGATCTGAAGGCAGCGAGGACGGGGTTGCACATGCTGCCTTGTGCCGGCTTTCTGCTCACTTCCGTTCATTTATCGAGTTACCACTTTGTCTAGCACCTTAGTAAACAAACAGATGTGAGCGGTGGTCTGGTGTGTGCATATTTGCGCGTGTGCTCAAAAATGTGAAATCTACACGTACGTCTAGTGTCATGCATGCTTGGAGTGAAATGGTACATTAGGATTCCTCCTCTGAATGTACTTCGAAAAAGGAGTTGTTGGGGCGCCTGGGTGGCTCAGTCAGTTAAGCGTCCGACTTCGACTCACCGTTTTTGGGTTCGAGCCCCGCATCAGGCTCTGTGCTGACAGATCGGAACCTAGAGCCTGCTTCGGATTCTGTGTCTCCCTCTCTCTCTCTGCTCCTCCCCTGCTCATGCTCTGTTTCTCTCTCTTTCAAAAATAAACAGTAAAAAATTAAAAAAGTAGAAAGTCTAAAATCAAGGTGCTGGCCTGGCTGTGTTAAAAAAAAAAAAAAAAAAAAAGCCTGGGTGGCTCAGTCTGACTCTTGGTTTTGGCTCAAGTCATGATCTTACGGTTCACGGGTTTGGGCCCCACATGGTGCTCCGCGCTGCGGAGCCTGCTTGGGATTCTGTCTCCGTCTCTCAGGCTGAGGCTGGTGCAGAGCCCTGCCCCTGGCTTGTTCAAGAAGAGACGCCAGTGTGGCTCCCGGTACCAGCCTTTCAGGGGAAGCACACCTGTCGGCAGAGACTTGGAGAAAACCCAGGTGATTTATCCCCATGTGAATTTGTCCATTTGAAAACTCTTGAGTGTCGCCTTCCCACTTTGCATAGGACATTTTTTAATTAAATGGCAACAATTATGCTTTTCTCCTGACATTTCATTACGCAAACCTTCAAACAGAAAAGTGGGATTGTATGGGGAGCCCTAGAATATTCCTCCCGTCTGGATTCTACAATTGTTCAGATGTTGACGTAATAGATGGCATAGAAAAAAGCCTCCCTACACAAAATAAGGAAGTTGACAACCTATCTAGGTCCTCTAATTTAAAATAAAATTTCAGAATCTGTGAAATCTGAACACCTGGAGTTTACTGGCTTAGAGGATAAACTTGGAAGAAGCAGAACAAAAGATCAGTGGGGGGCGGGAACCCTTCCATTATTGCACCTTGGATACACTTGTCACCACGATTAAATGCCCGTTTGTTTTTCCCACTGGAAAGGGAGTTCCTTGGGGCAGTTACTACTTCCCATCTTGAAAGTTAAATTTTAACTACATGAGGAATGTAGGAGTATAGTCCCGTGAGAATTGAAAGCCTCCCGGAAGAGATTCACATCCTCACTGACGACTCTTTTCTGCCAGTGTGGATCTGTCCCTATCCAAAGATGTCCTTTTCTCCGTTTCAGGGCCACCTTTCTGTGTGCCTTGACCCAGTTAAGTGATCTTAGAGAAACCACAGGACCCTGGTCTCTGGGTTTGTGTCCGTAACATGGGTTTCTGGATACAGAATTCTGGACCATTCTGCAGCTTGCAAACCAATGTGTGTAGGAGATGGATCCAGGGCAGGGCGTGTGGACCACCTCTTGGTAAACTGCTACACAGTTCAAAGTCCCGCAGCGGCCGCAGCTCCGCCTTGGAAGTGGCTGCACCCCTGCATCCGCCTTGGAAGGGCTGCAGCATGTAACCCCTGAAGGCATTGCGTGAAGTACCTGACCTCCCGGGGTCCAGCTTGGATAACATTTACAATGTTACCGGAAAGCCCTGCTGCTGACCTGCACGCCTGCCTGCGGCCGGTGTGGCCCCCACTACTGTCTACTACTCAAGTAGTAACAGCAAGGACAGTGGTAAGCCCACCCAGGAGAAGCCACTCGCTCAAACCCTCTGCGTGTCTGGCCCCACTCGATTCTCGCAACATCCCTGGGGGACGGGCAGGCAGTGGATGGAGCGGTTACCATCCCTATCCACTTCACGGGGGAAACCGAGGCCCAGCGAGGTCCCTGTGAGGCGTGGGGGCCCGGCTGAGCTTCGAGAACCTTGATGTTAGGGACTGTCTTGTGTTAGGGAACTCGGGGGAGCGCACCTAACTACCCCGAGGGACTTGCAGGTCTGCAAAGGTTTGTTGATTGTGATGGAAACCAATTTGGCTTTTGGGGGCCAGAGGAAGGGTGCTTGCTGCCGGACTTTACATTTCAACAGTTCTTCTGCTTAAATGGATTGCACTGGAGCTGTTTCCCAGCTCCGGATTTAAAGGAGTGGGGAACTTCTGTGTCCAAGTTCCGGCCATGAGTCTCGAACCCGTGCCCCATACTTCCCCGGCCTGGTGCTGATGTTGTGCTGGGTCTCACGTACTCAGTTGCTGCCTGATAACCAGGGCGGGGCCCGGGCCCTGATTGGCATTCGCCTCAGCCAGTCCGCGCCTCGGGCTCACCCCGCAAGCCAATGCTCACTTGCCCCGGTGCGGTCGTTGGGCGGTCCCCGAGGCGTCCTTGTCAATCCGAGGCCCAGCCACCGTCGGGTTGGTGGCGGCTGCCTTGACTGACGTGCGCCGCTGCCTATGAAAACGGAGCCGGTCAGCGGGCACGTGGGTGGGCGCTGCGTGTCCCGGCCGGCAAGCCAATGGGGAGGCGAGACCAGAGCCTGCGCCCGCCCAATCGAGGCGCGCGGGGGGCGGGTCGTGCGATGTTGATGGGCCCGGCGGAGGGGAGGGGCGGAGCTGTCAGCGACAGCCAATGGGCACGCGGGCGTGGGCTCGGGGACCAATGGCAGCCAGGGCGGAGCTGGCGCGCGGCCTCATAAGCCCCGCCCGGGGCGCTCGCGGAGGGCTCGGCTGCCAGCGACCGAGCGGGGCCCGGCCCGAACGGGGCCTGGGGGTGCGACGCCGAGGGCGGGGGAGCGCGCGCCGCTGCTCCGGACCGGGCCGCGCGCGCCGCCTCAGGTGAGCCCGCGGGGAGGCGGCCGCCGCGTCCGAGCTCGGGCCCCGCCGCCGCCGCCGCCGCCGCCCCGCGCCGCGCCCTGGGCTGCGGGCGGGCGCCGGGACTCGGGCCCAGGCCTCGGGCGCGGCCTGCTCGAGCCGCGGCCGCCGCGCTTTGTCCCGGCCCGCGAGGCGGTTGGGGGCGTTAACCGCCCGGCCCGGGGGGGGCGCCCGGCGGGGCCTCGGGCGGGGCGGCTGCGGCCGGACAATGGCGGGCCCGGGGGCGGGGAGGCGGGGGCGTCCGGGCCGGGGCCGGGGGCGCGCGGGGGGCTGGGCCGGGCGTCCTGCCGGCCCTGCAAAAGATGACAGCGTGGGTGGCCCGGCCCGGCCCTGCCCGGCTGGGCCCTATTATTCGCAACAATCTGATAATTAAACAAAATGAGGAGAGAGGCAGAGACGGAGAGCTCGCGAGCGCCGGCGATCCCAGGCCCCGGCCAGCGCCCGCCTGCGCGTCCGCCGCTCTGCGCGCCCCGCTGGGGCCGCCGGGGCGCTGCCCGGTGGCGGCCCCCGCGGAGGCCGCCGCTGCCCCCCGCCCCCGCCCCGGGGCAGCCCGTCGCGGCTTCCACGCTTGCCCCCGAAGAGAAGCGTGCAGTCGGGATTTTTTAAATTAAAAACCGTATCCACTTGGTATGCACCTCGCAGCTTGCGGACGCGTCCCCCTCAGGGCCTCCCCCTCCGAGCCGCGTCGCCACCCCGAAGACCCCCCCCTTCTCTGTAGAAATAGATTGTGGAGTCGCTCCCGCGGCGACCCCGTCGGGCCGTCCCATCTCGTCCCTTCCCGGTGGGAGCTGGGGCACGGATGCATTCTGAAAGGGACCTGCCCCGGGAATGTGCGAGGGCCTGGGTGTGTGCCCGGTGGGCGCGGTGACACCCGGTGCGTTGGGGGTGCGTGTCCACCTGGGCGCGGTTGGAAGGCTTTACACGGGATTGTGGGCACCCCCCCCACTCCCACCCCCCGGGGGTGCGGGAGGCCTGGACCGGGCTTTGGTGTGTCCCAGCTGTTTGGTTGGGGGAGGACGCTTTTGTGTTCCTAATTCGGGCGCACCTGGGGAACTGTTTGCCGAGTTAGGAAACTAGGGAGAAGGTGGCCGTGTTCCATGGAATGCAGCGAGGCTGTAACATGTGCGGAGTGTGTTCTTTTCCGTGTGTTTCTGTCAATGGCATTTATTCAGCCAGTGCCCTTGGGTCCCATTGGGTGCTGGCTCTGTCTTGGGGTCCCAGGATGCTGGGCTGCATTTAAGGCTGGGGGCCCTGCCTCAACAGCGTTTACGGGGCTGTCTCCGGGCTGGAGACAGCCCTGAAAACGGGTTCATTAGATGACTCTCTGGGCTTTTATCGCCGCCATCCGAGAGGTAATGACTCCCCTAATTCTCAAATAATAGCTTCCGTGTGAGGCTCGGGAGCGTCTGTCAACTTGCTGGGCAGCCTTTTCTCGCCACCTCTGGGAGAGCCGACGGCCTCTCTCCTCTCTGCAGTTTGTTTTCTGGAACCTCAAGGACAGAGTGGGAACGTCTCGCACTCAACTTGTGATCATCTGAGTCGAGGGTTTCGGAAACTCGCTGGACCTCTTTCCGTGTTTCTGATTGGATGCTTGGCCACCCCCGGCGTTCCTCCGCTTGTGCTGGGGGCCCCGCCAGGTGGGCGGCCCTGCCCTGGGGGACGTCACCGCCCAGGTGTCGCGGCGGCTGCATGCGGGCGCTGTGTCCCTCCCCGCCCGTGCGCTGTGTGCACACTCGGGTGTGTGTAGTTGTTGGCTTGAAATAGATCTACGTGGGGGTCTCTGTACAATTGGTTTCCTCGCGTTTTCTGATCTTTCCTCTTTGTGGGTGGGCTGCTAAGGAGACATTGAGTACAGGAGTTGAAAGGTGCTGCTGATGGGTCACTTAGGACCCGCCCGCCTTTGTTACAGTTTCCCTGGGTCCCCGGGGCCGTCCTGCAGGGAGCTCTCTGGGCTCTGGGGTGGTCAGCACCCGTCCCCACCCCCACCACACCCCTTTCCCCCACCCTGTCCACTCTGTCCTTCTGCATCTCGCCTCGAGCCTTCTCTGCTGCTTTCTCGCCCTTGCCCTCCAGCGCCCCGCCCCCTGCCCGCCAGCGCCCCGCCCCCTGCCCCGGAGGGGCCCTGCCATCTGTTCTGGGGTCTATCTGACACCGGGAACAGCGGGCAGGTTATGGAGAATTCCTAACTTCAGGGGGTCTCAGTGTTAGTGGGGGAAGGGACAGGTGGGTGTCCTGGGGGGTGCAGCCGGCCATCCGGGGGGCCTGGGTCAGGGAGCAGGCAGGACCAGGGGATGCGTGGTGTTGGGCTGAGAGGCTCTGGCTCATGACCCTTTCTGGGTGGCTTTCTTCCTGGGATCTGGAAGTGTGCGCGGGTCAGAGCCATGTGACCTTGGGTCCGTCACTTGCTCGAGAACAAGGTAGCGGGGGCGGGGTGGAGAGCAAATGAACTTCTGGCAGAGGGCACGACCGGAGGGCCCCTCAAACCCTCTTGGTCAGCACCGTGCCTCTCCCGCAGCCCCCTGGGTCCTGGTTCTGCTCCAGAGACTGGCCCCAGGGCTGCTCGTGGGGGTGGGGCCTCAGTGCCCGGCTCCTGCCCGCCCGGCCCTGGGCCTCTGCTTCTGGTCAAGGATGCTGGGCAGCAGAGGAGAGTGACAGACCCGAACTCCCTCTGACCTGCTGTTGTTGGCAGTCTCTGGACTCCTGTCCCCACTGAGGCTTCCAAGTCTGAGCGACCTGCGTTCACATCCCTCCTCTGGAGCAAGTCACTTCCCTTCTGTGGGCCTTGCATTTCTCATCTGTAAAATGGGTACAGCGAGAGCCCCTCCTAGGTCATTGTGGGGGTCAGAGGGGATGAGGAGCACTGAATGCTTTGTGTGGTGCCAGGAGCCCTGAGCTGGACGCGCTCGCGGGGGCTCCCTCTCCCTGTCTGCCTTTGATCGGGTTGTTCTCCATGGATCTGTCCTGGGCACCGTAGGGGGCTGAGCAGCATCCCTGGCTCCACCCATTTGATGCAAGGAGCCGCCCCCAGTGTGACAACCACAGATGTCCCCTGGGGTACGCAGTCACCCTGAGCGAGAGCCTGTCACTTAACCTTGATCCCTGTACAAGCCTGATACTTGGTTATGACCCTGATCTGCCTCAAGTTCCGGTTTCCTTTGTCCCCTCCTCTCTTCCGTCCTTGAGTAGGGAGGGGCTTGTGTTTGCAAAGGGTGCTTGGCCATCCTCAGCCTGGCCTTCTGGGTCCTTCCCAGCCTGTGACTTTCACTCCAGGAGAGGTGCCCACCCACAGACTCCCCCATGCCACCCCACAGGCAGGGTGCAAGGGTCTTCCAGGGACCCTCACCAGCGCCCCTGGGCGCCCCGCCCAGGCTTCCACCTCTCCTGCCCCCCACCCAGCCCCCCACCGTGCCCTTCCCTGGCATTCTGCTTAACAGTTCTCTCTGAGTTGACTTGAAGGTGACTCACTTCATTAATCTCGCCTCCTCCTGAACAGAAATGTCCCCGAAGTCGTGGGTCTGTTAATATGCTAGTTCAGATATACACTGAAATGGATTTCACGATGATGTTAGAAAGGTTTGTGTCACGTCATTAGTAAGGCGTGGGTGCCCTGGCAAATTGGTTTTTGAGGGTCTTGTTGGTTAGAGAAGTATCCCTGCTGGACTGTCAGTTTTCACTGCTGCTCTTTCGGGGAGCTTCTGGAAGCTTTAAAAATGGTCTTCCTCTCCTCAGAACCCCCCGGTAGCTTCCTCTTGTTCCTGGAAAAGCTTTGAGACCCTTTCCCGTGGCCTCCCTGCTCTGTCCTCTGTGGTCTGTCTGTTCTCCCTGCCCTCCCCCTTCTCATCCCCCTCCTGTGCCTGCTTCCTCAGTTGTAACCAGCTTCCCTCCTGCTCTTCCCTGTCCTGCCTCTGGGCCTTTGCACTTGCTGTTCCCACACTATTCTAGCCAGCGGGCTCCTTGTCATTCAGGTCTCTGCTCAGAGGCCATCCCTGACCACATGGCCTAAACTCACCCTTCCGACCACCCTCTCTCCCCATCCTGCCTTTTCACCTTTGCATTTAGCGCTACTGTAAATACGTATTAATCTATTGATATATTTATTGTCTCATTCAGGAGAGCAGAAGCTCCTGTGAAGGGTTGGAGAGTAGATAGTGTTGGCTTTACAGGCTAGTCTCTGTCCCAGCTACTCCTGTCTGCCACTGTAGCACGGAAACATGGAAATAATTTTTTTTAATGTGTATTTATTTTTGAGAGAGAGAGTGACAGAGACAGAGCATGGGGTGGGGGGAGGAGCAGAGGGAGAGGGAGACACAGAATCCGAAGCAGCTCCAGGCTCTGAGCTGTCAGCACAGAGCCCACGCGGGGCCCAAACTCACCAACCGTGAGATCATGACCTGAGCTGAAGTCGGACGCTCAACCAGTTGACTGAGCCACCCAGGTGCCCCCAAAAGCATGGAAATAAATGAGTGTGCCTGTTTTCTAATAAAACTTTACTCACGACCACAGAATTGTGAATTTCATATACTCTTCTCACGCGATGAACTATTTTTCTTCTTTTGATTTTTTTTTTCCCCTCACCTAATCGTTCAGAAGTGTCAAAACCATTGTCAGCTCGGAGGCTGTACAGAAACAGGCTGCGAGCTGGGTTTGAGCCGTGGGCCGTGACCTGGGAGCCCCTGCGCCAGGGTGTGAGGTCGGCACTTAGACGTGACCTCCGTCTCAGCCGCCGCGTGTCTCCCTGGCCCATGGTGGGTGCTCGGTTAATGCGCCTTTGTCGAATGAATGAATTTCCATCTTTCTTACATCAAAGCATTCAGAGTCGGACTCTATATTAAAAAAAGGGTCTTGGATTCTTTCAAGGGAAACTAACGCTGCAGGAAATACAGAAAATGTCGCGATCCCATCCACCAAAACAACCCGAGTGAAGGAAGGGAAAAAAGAAGCCGTGAACAGGGGCAAATACTTTGCTATTTGCGATGCCCAACCTCCTCGTGCTCTCCCCTTTTGGACTGTACCCCAGAAAATTGGGCAGAAATAGTCTCAACAGATTGGGAAGGAGTCTTCTCGGCCTGACGAGTGTGCTTGGGGCTGGCAGAGGCCGAGGCTTTAAAAGGAAGATGCGTGAAGCGCCTGGGTGACGCGGTTAAGTGTCCGACTTCGGCTCAGGTCATGATCTCGTGGTTTGTGGGTTCAAGCCCCGCATCGGGCTCTGTGCTGACAGCTAACTCAAGAGCCTGGAGCCTGCTTCGGATTCTGTGTCTCCCTCTCTCTCTGCCTCTCCCCTGCTCACGCAGTCTCTGTCTCTCAAAAATGAATAAATGTTACAAGAAAAAAAAAAAAGGAAGACACATTTCCCAATTGCTTTGTTTTGTAAGCATCCGGCCTGTCGTCCTCTTTACCCACGGCAGCACCCGCGTGGGAAGGGACGGCGGTGTCCTGGGCAGTGGTTTTGTGTTTTTGTTTTTATTTTTATTAAAACATTTTTTCATGTTTGTTTTTGAGAGAGAGGCAGAGCATGAGTGGAGGAGGGGCAGAGAGAGAGGGAGACAGAGAACTTGAAGCAGCTCCAGGCTCCGAGCTGTCAGCCCCTCTGTGGTGTTTGAACTCACGAACCATGAGTTCTTGACCTGAGTCGAAGTCGAACGCTTAACCGACTGAGCCACCTAGGTGCCCTATGTTTTTGTTTTTTTAAGTTTTTATTTATTTTTGAGAGACAGAGCACAAGTGGGGGGAGAGGCAGAGAGGGGGACAGAGGATCCGGAGCAGGCTCCATGCCGACAGCAGACAGCCCGACGCGGGGCTCGAACTGTGCGATCATGACCTCCGACAGAGTTAGCTGGGTGACCGACTGAGCCCCCTAGGTGCCCTGGGAGGTGGTTCTTATCGTCGCCCAGCTGCACGTGTCCACGGGGACACGCTTGAGAAGAGGCTTTCGTGGGTGTGAACACTGAGCCTTGCGGGGCTAGTGGACAACGAGGTGGCCGCCAGACGGCATGTGTCGGTGCAGGACTGTGCGTGGCTGCGGTTTTTCCTGCCTTTCCCCTCGGCCATGGTGGCTGGGCCCGCAGAGTGGCTGTCGTGTGGTTCTGGACCCAAGGGCGTCTTCAGTGTCTCTGATTTGGGACCTTCCCCGGACTGTTCCGACTCGTCGGGAGGCTGCGCCGTCCAGCTGCAGTCCTGCCTTCTGTGCTTGGTGGAGATAAACAGTCCGGGGAGGGTTCCTCAGAGCTTCTTGGCTTTCCCCAGGTGCTTGTCCTTCTTTTTCTTTCTTTGCCTCTCTGTCGCTCCCTTCTCTGATTCCATCCCCTCTTTTCTCGCCCTGCCTCCGTGGTTCCCGTGAACGCGAGGGCACCGATGGGCAGGATGCATGAAGGTGGCCGTGCCTTTTAACAGCAGTCGGGCACAGAGCTGTCCCGCGGCCCCGGGCTGTGAGTCTAGGGGGTGGAGGCCCCACGTGTGTTTGCTCAGTGGACAGAGAGCGAGCAGACAGAAAGCCCCCCACCCCCGTGGGTCCCCAGGTACAGATCAGAACAAGAACTAGCCGGGGACTTGGCTCCGGTTGCCGCCGACATGTGATCACAGTTCCGTGTCTCAGTTGAGCCAGCACAGCGAGCGGCGAAGAGGGGGTCTCTAGGTGGGGGGGTCCAGACTTGCGCCCCCATTGATGGCACCTTCTGGACATATCGCTCTGGGCTCTGGGGAGAGGGAAGGTGGAGGGAAGCGAATCGGGTATGGAGGAGCTGGTGGGGTTTTGTGCAGGAGGGGCGGGGGCTGCAGCCACCAGCGGGCGCAGTGACGGCCTGACGACAGCAGTGGGCCTGGACCCCTGGCCCCTGAGCGGGGTGCAGATGGGCTGCATGCCCCAGGGTTTGGGGGGCTCCCAGATGGTGGCCTGGGACCCGGCTGGTGTGGCCTCCATGTGGGTCCCCCGAGCGAGTGGGAGGACCCTGGCCGGGCAGCCTGACAGGAAGGTTCCGTCATTTCGCCGCTGGCCCCTTCAAATCCCCACGGCCCCCGCCCGCCACCGTTTCTGCTAAAATCTCACCCGTCACATTGGCCCTCGGTGCCGTGGGCTTCCTCGCTCAGGCTGGTGGCTGCAGGGACCTGATTACCTCGGTCACGAGCTCACAGGATGCTCGTGTCTCCCGTGTGTGTGAGTAAAGCCCCTGGAATTTAAACTCTTGGTTCGCTGCGTTATTCCAGCTCCTCCTCCAAGGCTAGCTCAGCTGACCCCCTTCTGGAAAAGGGGGCGTCCTGTCCTCGCTCCTTTCCTGGGGGCCAGCGTGTGGGAGCCACGGCGCCAGCGTGGCCCAGCACCCCCTCCCCACTCCCAGGGCAGTGTCGTTCGTTGAGAACGGGCCACTCCGCGCAGGGAGCACCCCCCGCGGGGCCCCGCGGACGGGAGGACAAGTGCTGGGTGATGCACGGGCAGGGCTTGCCGGCCTCGAAGAGAGCTGCGGCGTGCGGCCGGCCCACCGCGGGGCGAAGGTGCAGAAGCGAGCGTCACGGAAGGCTTCTCGCCCGTGGCTCCCGGCCTGCTGACCACATGGCTCGCGTTCACGGTCCTGGCCGGGCCGTGGGAGCCCTGGCTGCGCCCGGGGGCGTCTGGCGGCGTCCGTTGAGCGCGACAGTACTGTCAGCCCTGCTTGTCCTCGGCCGGCTGCTCGTGGAGGCCGGATGAGCAGCGGCTCCTGCCCGTGGGGGTCGTGGCCCGCGGTGGAGGGCAGAGCGGCCGGGGGGCTGGGGGAGCCGAGCTGCCAAGATGACAGGGAAACCAGGCCAGGGAAGCGCAGGCCAGGGGCAGCGTATGCCGGCCTGGGTGGCGGCCAGGGAGATGACAGAGTCACCACGTGAGCCAAGCCTGGTCTTCACGGGCAGTGCTGGCAGGCAGGGAAGAGCGGCGTGGGGACCGTGGCCTGGGGGACCTGTAGGGGGTAGAGCCCTGGGAGGGGAGGCAGTGAAACCTGTCTCTCAGGTGTCTTTTTTTTTTTTTAATTTTCTTAGTGTTTATTTTTGAGAGAGAGAGAGAGAGAGAGAGCGAGCAAGCGCAAGCATGGGGAAGGGTCAGAGAGAGGGGGAGACACAGAATCTGAAACAGGCTCCAGGCTCTGAGCTGTCAGCATAGAGCCCGATGCGGGGCTCGAACCCACGAGCTGTGAGATCTGACCTGAGCCGAAGTCAGACACTAACCGACTGAGCCCCCCAGGTCCTAACTCTTGTGTCTTTGCCCAGAGGTCCAAGGGGCTAAGAGACCGGGGTGGGGGCATCAGCTCTGCCCTCAAGGATCTTAGAGTCTTAAGACCAAAGCCATTCAGGTCACCAGGGAGGGCCCAGGACAGCCGCCCAGCGACTGGCTCTGGTGTGATGACCAGACCCCAAATTTTCTAGAGCAGCCCCTCCTAAAGTACTCCTGCCTTGTTGTGTGTTTTTTTAAATATATAATAAATACACATATGTGAATTTTAAGTAAACTCTGCCCAACGTGGGGCTCGAACTCACGACCCCAAGACCTAACAGTTGCATGTTGTACCAGTTGAGCCAGCCAGGTGCCCCTTAAATATATTTTTACGGAGCTATTCACATACCATTAACATTTCCCCTTTTCAGTGGACAATTCGTTGGCTTTTAGAACATTTATAGAGCCGTGTGTCCGTCACAACCATCAAATTCCAGAACGTTCTCATCAGCTCTAAAGGAAACTGTGCCTGTTACATAGTCAACTCTCCCCACCTCCCAGCCCCCTGGGCAGCCACTAACCCCCTCCTGTCTGGATGCGCCCCTTCTGAACATTTTACATAAATGGAGTCACACAAAACGTGGTCTTTTGCGTCTGGTTCTCTCACTGAGCATCTATGTGGGGAAGCCTGGCCTGTGGTTTTGGGGATAGGTTTTGAAGATGAGAGAGTTCTAGAACATCAGGCGTGATAACCCAGTGCATCGGGAGGAGGTGCTCAGGCAGTTCGCGCGCACGGTTCCGGACCACAGTGTTCAGTGCTGAGTCCTCACCTGTCTGCCTTCCTCCTCCAGCCCAGGCTGGCCCAGGGGGTCCTTCTGGCGCAGAGCAGGGCCTCCCCAGGTCTGCGTGGAGCCGCGGGGCCCTGGCCCCACCACCCCGGCTTCTCCATATCCCATGTTCCGTAGGACCACCTCCTGGTCGGTAGGACTGGGACCTCCCTGCCTGGCGTCCACCATGGCCTGAGTCAGAACGGGGTGTTCTGATTCCTGCTGGCCTGCGTGGCCCTGCATAGTCCAGTGCCTGAGTGGGCCCGCTCCAAAGCTTCGTTTGTTTATTTTTTAAATGTTTATTTATTTATTTCTGAGAGACAGAGACAGAGCACAAGCTGGGGAGGGGCAGAGAGAGCGGGAGACAGAATTGGAAGCAGGCTCCGGGCTCTGAGCTGTCAGCACATAGCCCGATGTGGGGCTCGAACCCACAACCTGCGAGATCATGATGTGAGCCCAAGTTGGACGCTTTACCGACTGAGCCCCCAGGCGCCCCCCCGGCCAGTGGCTTTTCAAAGGGAGCTGCCTCCTGGGGCCACTTCCCTTTCCTGGGCTGCCTGGCCCCAGCCTTCCGGGGCAGTGAGTGTCTCTTAGACGGCAGTGACTGGGTTCGCAGTGTCCCCATAGCCCTCCCAGCGCCCCGGGGAGCCCACCAGCTCTGGAGTTGCAAGTAGGCCACGGCTCCTGCCCCATGTAGTGAGCGGCGCCCCCTTGCCTTGCCGCCGGACGATTCAGGACGCAGCTGGGCTCTCCAGGGGGCGAGGCCCAGGAGGGCTGAGCCCCGCCTCCCCCTGCGCGCTAGGTCGGCGCCCTCCCTGTGGACACAGGACACGTGGCCGTGTGTGGGCGACTCCGTGCCTCTGGCGTAGGATATGGATGAGCCGGGGTGTCCCCAGTGCAGCGCACATGGGAAGACACCCCACGGGTCCACGCGAATGTCTGGTGACACAGTTGGTCCCCTGCCTCGTGCTGTACACAGAAACTAACAAAATTAATGTGATTAATGTATTTTCATTGATCTTATCGTCCCCCAAATGTTAACGTTTCAACGTGTAATCGCAATCCAAACAGTCCCCGAGTTATTTTACGCTCCTTTGGTTTTTGTGTTGTTGGGACTGAGTCTCCCACGTGCTTTGTGTATTTCACACTCAGGCCGGTTCCTGGGGAGACCCCAGTCCCTGGGTGAGCCGAGCCAGCCGTGGGGGTGCCTGGCGCGTAGCGGAGACTGACCCCTTCCGCCCTCCTCCCGTTTCTGCCCACCTTCCCCGGCTATCAGAATTTCTGGAGCTTTCTGCCTCTAGCTGGAGAGACCAGACAGATCCAACACAGACCGGCTCTGGCCACTGAGTGGGGAGAGGGGAGGGCATTGGTCTTCTGCGGGCGGGGTGCCGCCAAGGGAGAGCCCTTGGTGGTGGTGGGGGGTTGCGGTCCGGGGGAGGTCCTGCGCCTTTCATGGAGGTAGGAATCAAGCCAGCATTTGGAGGAGGAGGCGGAGGAGGACGTCAGGACAGCCTGCCTCGGGAGGGCGGGGGCTGACCCCTGGAGGGCCCTGTTCTGGGGTGCTCGGGGGAAGTAGAAGAAGCTGAGGTCCCCAGCCTGCAGTGCTGGCCCTCACTCTGGGGTGTCGGGCTCTGGGGTCCCCATCCCGTCCGTGCACCTTGTGATGCTGTCCCTCATCTTTGACGGGAGTGTAGAGCCTCGTTCTAGCTGGGAAGGCTGATGAAGCCCGGATGAGTCCTGGAGCCTGAGCCCGGGGCAGTGCCTTTGTGGCAGGGATGCTGGCCGCGCCAGGGGGGCTGTGAACTTAGAGCTCAAGACGTTTCTGGGAAGGAGGTGCGGGAACTTGGGAATGCTTCTTGGGCCGTGGGAAAACCGGGGACACAGACTCGCTTACAAGTAGAGCTTGGAAATAGCATCCCCGAACTGCAGCCGATCTTAAACGGCCTGAGGTCTCCAGGCAGGATGGTGGAGGGGGGAGGATGGCTGGGGGCTTGTTCCCCACGCACCTGACCTCTACCTGTTTTAGGTCTGTGTCTTTCTCTCCAAAGTGGGGATGACCACGAAAGTCTCCACCTCCAGGGAGCTGAGATGAACAGAGTCCATATATGAGAATCTGTTAAGGAAATAGTTCCCACCAGGGGCAACTGGCTCCCAGGGGACACTGGGTGGCACCTGGTGACATCCGTAGTCATCGTGAATGGGGGTGCTTTTGGCATCCGGGATTCTGCTCAGTGTCCCATGGTGCCGAAGACGACCCCAGACGTCCTGATTTCAGGCACACCCGGCACAGGGAGAGCCTGCAGGCGATCACAATGACAGATGTTGCCCAGGCTTCCGCTTCCGCCTTTCCTTGCTGTGAATCAAGGTGTTGAACAGCAGTTTCTTTTTTTAAATGTTTGTTTATTTTCGAGAGAGAGAGACAGAGGCAGATTGTGAGTGGGGGAGGGGCAGAGAGAGAGGGAGACACAGAATCTGAAACAGGCTCCAGGCTCTGAGCTGTCTGCACAGAGCCCGACACAGGGCTTGAACCCACGAACCCTGAGATCATGACCTGAGCTGAAGTCGAACGCCTAACCGACTGAGCCACCCAGGTGCCCCTGGTACAGGGGTATCTAAAACCACTTTCCATTCCAGAATAGCCTGTGGTTTTTACACCTCTGTTCTGTATTTGTGCTGGGAAGGAAGTTAAGAAACAATCGAGGTTATTAGAAGGCACCTTGAAAATCAGTTTGTTCTTTCTCCCTCTGGAGCCTCTCTGTTTGAATGGGGCAGGTGGGAGGGCTTGGCCGGGGAGTCACAGACCAGGAAGCATGGGTGCTCTTCCCCGGGGAGGCTGGGCCCGAGGCAGCCAGGCCAGAACTCGGAGTCCTGTGGCCTTGTCCGCATGCCCTGTTGGGTTTTCTCCTCCAGTGAACTGGGGTTTTATGAACTTGGAGCCGCTCAGGCCCGCAGGAGGGAGGCAGGGGGAGGCTCGGGGTGAGCCAGTGGGTTTTGCAGACGGGCTCTGAGTGTGAAAAGTTCTTGGCTAGATTATTGTGGCCCTTGGCTGTCCTGGCCAGGCACCGGCGTCCTTGGTGCGGCCGCCGTGACACCGGGTACCAGGAGCTGCTGCCTCAGGGTTCCAAGCACCTGCTCCTAGAAGCCCCAGCTCTCCCTGTATTAATTAACTTGGCCTTTAGCCAAAAGAAGGTCTGGAAGCTTTGGGGTCAGCCAAGTCACAATGGCTGTTCCCCTAACAAGCCTCCTGGAGGGGCTCTTCATTTCCACCGCAGTGGACCCTCGCCGTATAAAAATCGGCCGCGCCAGTGACACAAAACCAAAATGGGAAAGGCCTTCTGTAGTTCCTGTGAGCGTGTGATGTGTGCGTTCAGTCAGCATGGACGTGGCCAGGGTCCCTCTGTGTGCTCCTGGGGTCCGGCGGTCAGCTTGGGGATTATAGGAAGTTCTCGCCCTGAGGGCTGATGGAGTAGCTGGGGAGGCGGGGATCCTTGGTGGGGACGGGCCACGTGGCCCTGTGACCCACAGGCAGGGGCCCTGTCACACAGGCCGGTTGCTGGGAGGCCCAGAGCTCAGCGTGGTCAGGATATGGGCCTAGGGCCTGGTCCCCAGCACTGGGGAGACGTGAGGTTGGAGGGTGCGCTCAGGGCATGGGGCTGCCCCAGGCCCTTGGTGCTGCTTGGGTGACCTGGGCCTGATAGAGCCCCATACTCCCCTCGCCAGTGACAGCATCCACCCCGCCCCCCCCCAGGCCAGATCTGTTTCTGAGAACTCAGACTGGGACTGCGGTAAACAGGGGGGCCCTGCCGGGGGTTCTCCAGAAACTGCCAGAACTCTCCGTTCTTTGCCTCCATGGGTCTGCATTCAGGATTCCCACCCTGGACATGGAATAGCCCCCCAACATAGAAGACAGGCTCCCCGGCTGTGACTGGTCCCCCGAGGTGCACGCTGCCTTGCTGGTTGTCTGGTGAGGCTGGCCCGGGGCAGTGGTGACCGTGGGGCCTGAGGAGGGGGAGGCTGGGCAGGGCTCTGGAGCTGCCCCCACGTAGTCCGGGCGGTCAGGAAGACCTCTCCAGGGGAGTTTTGGGGGGATCGGCATCTTGTCCTCACAACTGGGTTTGAGTCTAGAGCCAGCACCGAGAATGGGACCCCAGCTCCCAGACCTGCTCTGCCGCTGACCAGGGGTGAACAGCACAGCCTCTCTGGGCCGCGGCAGCCACACGTGCTCTCCTCCCGAGGTGACATCCATTAACAGGTGCTCGGGGGCGCCTGAGGGGCTCAGTCCGTTAAGTGTCCAACTCTTGGTTTCGGCTCAGGTCATGATCTCGCAATCGTGGGTTCGAGGCCCGCATCGGGCTGTGTGCTGCTGGCACAGGGCCTGCTTGCTCTTCTCCTTCTGCCCTCTCCCTCTCTCTCCCCAGCTTGCTTTCTCGCTCTCAAAAATAAATAAATAATCATTAAAAAAAAAAAGGTACTCAGCACAGGGACTCCTACCCCTGGCCCCCAAATATGAGCTGCGGTGTTTACGACCAGCAGACTCTAGCAGCCCCCACTTTGTAGAAGGAAGCAGAGGCTCGGTGCAGCCCCGGCGGCCTGGGAGCCGTCTCCAAGACATCGCCAAGCTTACCGTGCCAGGCGAGGGGCTGGGCAGCCAGGAGGGAACAAACGGCCCCTGCGTGCCAAAGTGAGGGAGCGATGTGACTGGGAAATACAGGCATGGAAAGGAATCCTCTCCCAGGAGGTGACACTTGGGCAGAGATCTGAATGACTGGAAGGTGGCAGCCCTGGGGACATCTGGAACAAGAAGTCCCAAGTGGAAGAACAAATAGTATGTGCAAAGGTCCTGAGGCGGAAATGAGCTTGGCATGTTTGAGGACTGGAAGGCATCCCGTGTAGCTTGGACATGATGAGCTGGCGGGACAGCAGTAAGCCCTGGGGTTCGCGGAGGCCCGAACGAGAGGCCTGTCACTTAGGCTGCAGCGAGCCAGACACCGTTCCAGGCAGCGAGAGGCCTGGGGAGGTGATGATGAAATCAGAGATCGGTGTGTTTTCAGAGACCCCTTTGGTGGCAGTCGGGGGTACAAGCTGGTGTGGGAGGGGGGCGGATCTCCAGCCGTCATCCAGGCCAGTCGTGACAGTGGCTCAGAAGAAGGTGGTCTGTGCTGGCGGCATGGAGGACTGGTCTTGTGGGATGGAGTGTGTGGGAAAGAGGAACCAGGTCGACTCCCAGGTTGGAACAGCTCCGTTTCAAATCCGGCCTCCACCATCCCTCCCAGCTGTGTGACCTTGGGCAAGTCACTCAACCTCTCTGGGCCTCCTCGTCCTTCTTGGTGAGAGGTGACGTAAGGGTAACTACCTGAGAGGATTGTTGTGATTGGAAGTTGGTACATGGAGCTATTGGCCGGGGTCTCCACGGGGGGCCTGTCTCTGTTTGGATGCTGGGCCCCGTGCACACGGCTCTGGGGACACTTCTCGCTTCTCCCTGGACGGCCGGGTAAGGCGGGGCCATGTGAACTCGCCCTGTTGGTTGTATCAGCCAGGCTTCCTTTCCTTTCCTGTTCTCTTTTTCTTTGTTTTGGTTTATGTATTTGTTCGGAACGCGGAGGGGCAGAGAGAGAGAGGGAGAGAGGATCCCAGGCAGGCTCCGTGCCGTCAGTGCAGAGCCCGATGCGAGGCCTGAACTCACAAACCGTGAGATCATGACCTCCAAAACCAAGAGCTGGACGCTTGACCCACTGAGCCCCCCAGGTGTGCCCTTTGTCCCCCCTTTCAATTTTCTTTTAGAAGGAGTGGGGACCTTGGTGTAAGAGCAAGGACATGGGGACTTCGAAACGGAGAAACGTCCTGCAGAAGGCACGTCTCCTAAGGCTTTGCAAAAATTCCCTCATCTCGAGCCGGTCAGGTTTCCGCTCTGGAATGAGGGTTTGTGGGCGGGGGGGGCCAGTCCCCGCGGGACGCGTTGCCTTGGCTGGAGGAGAAATTCTATGGGAAGTGAGATCCTGGCGCCGGGCAGGCCTCATTTTAGAGACTGTGCGTCGCAGGCAGGTCTCAGATGCTGTTTGCACTGCTGTCATCATTCCAGGTGGCGCTTGGACTGTCCCCTGTCTCGTTAGGGTCTGTGTTGTGAAAGCACTCGGGCAGCCCTGGTCGCCTCTCGGGCTGTTGTTTCAGGGAGCACAGGAGACCAGAGGGCCTGCAGTCTTGATGGAAACGTTTGAGGGGGGGGTCAGTCCGGGGGGAGAAGGTCCCCGTTGGTGGCCATTCTTGTGTTGCTTTCACTTATTCATTTTTTTAATGCTGTTTATTATGGAGAGTTTGAGCGCGTCCAGAGGTAGACGGAATAGGATGCAGAACCTGTGTGTTCCTATCACCCAGCCCCAAAGATCAGTCCGTGTGACCGTCTACCCTTCTGTCCCCACATCCATGGTGACATGTCCCCTGTGTTATTTTTTTAAACTTATTTTTCAAGAAGTGCAGACTTCCAAGAAGTTGCAAAAATAGTACAAAGAGGTCCCGTGTGCGCCTCCCCCGCCTCCCCCCCCCCCGCGTGGTGACATTTTACATAACCAGAGTCCATTGTCAAGACTAGGAAATTGACATTGGCACAATACGTTGGCGGCCTTACTGGGACTCCAGCAGTTGTGTCATGTGCTCACCTACTGGTGTGTCTTTGTGACGTCGTCTGCATGGGTTTCTGTAACCCCACTTCGCACTCAAGATTCACAGCTATTGCGTCAACACAAATGAGCTTCCTTGTACTTCCCCCTCGGGGTGACCCCACACTCCTGCCCCCAGGTCCCTGCAACCATTGATCTGGTCTCTATAATCTACTTATTTTGCGGATGTACCTTTGGGGACTGGCTTCGTTCACTTCTAGTCCATCCATCCAAATTATTGCCCGTAGCAGTCGCTCATTGGTTTTTATTGCTCAGTAGCGTTGCATGCCCACATCATTTTATAATCCTCTGTATTTCTATAAGGTGTGTAGTAGGTAGTAGTAGTGTCTCAGCTTCCCTTCCTGATTTTAGCAATCTAAATCTTTCCTATCTTTTTTTCCTTGATCGGTCTACCTAGGGGTTTATTGATTTCATTGATCTTTTCATGGAACCAACTTTTACCTCAGTTGATTTTCTCTTGTTCTGTTAATTTCTGCTCTAGTCTTTATTATTTTCTTCTTATTGATTGCTTTGGATTTAGTTTGGTCTTTCTTCAGTGTCTTCAGGTAGAAGTTTAGATTATTGATTTGCGAGCTTTCTTCTTTTAATATAGACAGCTGTGAATTTCCCTCTAAGTACTGCTTCACTGCATCCTGTAAGTTTTGGTTTATTGTGACTTCATTTTCATTCACCTCAAAGTGTTTTCTAGTTTTGCTTGTGATTTCTTCTCTTACCCATTGGTTATTTAACAGTATGTTTTTTAGGGGCACCTAGGTGGTTCCGTCGATAAGCATCGGACTTTGGCTCAGGTTGCAATCTTCAAGTCCATGAATTTGAGCTCTGTGTTGGGATCTGCGCTGACAGCTCAGAGACTGCTTAGGATTCTGTCTCCCTCTCTCTGCCCCTCCCCCATTTGTTCTCTCTCTCTCTCTCTCTCTCTCTCTCTCTCTCTCACTCACTCAAATAAATAAACTTAGGATGCCTGGGTGGCTCAGTCAAATATCCTACTTTGGCTCAGGTCATGATCTCACGGTTCGTGGGCTTGAGCCCCGGGCCCGGCTCTGTGCTGACAGCTCAGTCTGGAGCCTGCTTTGGATTCTGTGCCTCCCTTTCTCTGCCCCTCCCCTGCTCACAGTCTGTGTGTGTGTGTCTCTCTCTCTCTCAAAAATAAACATTAAAAAAATTTCTTTAAATAAATAGACTTAAAAGAGTATGTTTTTAAATTTCCACGTATTTGTCAATCCCCAAATTTCCTTCTGTTACTGATTTCTAATTTTTATTGTGGTCAGAGAACCTACTTTGTATGATTTGAAATTCTTGTTAATTTAATGAGGCTTGTTTTATAGCCTAACATATGGTCTATCCTGGAGAATGATTCCTATGTACTGAGAAGGAAGTCTGTTTACTGCTCTTAGGTGGGGTTCTTTCCACGTCTGTTGGTTTGGAGTGTTGCTCAAGGCTTCTCTTTCTTTGTTGTTTCTGCCGGGTTGTTTCATTCATTGTTGATAGTGGGGTATTGCTGTCTCCCACTGTTATTAATTGAATTGTCTATTTCTCCCCTTTTTTTCCATTAGTTTTCGCTTCATGTATTTTGGGACTTGTTAATAGGTGCATATAAGTTTGTAATTGTTACATCGTTCTAAAATGTCCATCTTTGGGGCGCCTGGGTGGCTTAGTCGGTTAAGCGTCTGGCTTTCGCTTAGGTCACGATCTCGCGGTTCGTGGGTTCGAGCCCCGCGTCGGGCTCTGTGCTGACTGCCAGCTCAGAGCCTGGAGCCTGTTTCAGTCTGTGACTTACTCTCTCTCTGACCTGCCCCTGCTCACGCTGTCTCTCTCTCTCTCCTAGAAATAAATAAAAAATATTAAAAAAAAAAATAAATAAATAAATAAAATAAAATGTCCGTCTTTAACATTTTTGTCTTTTAAAGGCTATTTTGGGTGTTATTAGTATAACCACTCCAGTTTTCTCATAGTTGCTATTTTATGTTCCATCCTTTTATTTGCAACCTACTTATATCTTTGAATCTAAAGAATGTCTTTGATAGCATATAATTGGGTCTGGTTTTGTTTTTGTTTTTTTCCAGTTTGACAATCTCTCTCTCTCTCTTAAGTTTTAAATTAAACCCCAGTTAGTTAACATACAGCGTAATAATTAGTTTTAGGCTCAGAATTTAGTGATTCAACACTTCTTTTTTTTTTTTTTTAAATGTTTTATTTATTTCTAGGAGAGAGAGAGAGAGAGAGAGACAACGTGAGCAGGGGAGGGTCAGAGAGAGAGGGAGACACAGAATCCGAAGCAGGCTCCAGGCTCTGAGCTGGCAGTCAGCACAGAGCCCGACGCGGGGCTCGAACCCACGAACCGCGAAATCATGACCCAAGCGAAAGTCGGACGCTTAACCGACTAAGCCACCCGGGCGCCCCAGTGATTCAACACTTCTGTATAGCACCCGGTGCTCATCCCAATATGGCATTTCTTAATCCCCATCACCTCTTGAGCCCCTCCCCCCTCCCCCCTCCCTTCTGTTGACCAGCAGTTCGTTCTCTATAGTTGAAAGTCTGTGTCTTGGTTTGCCTCTCTCTTTCTTTCCCCCCTTTGCTCCTTAGTTGTGTTTCTTAATTCCACATAGGAGTGAAATGGGATGGTATTTGGCTTTCTCTGACTGACTTATTTCACTTAGCAAAAATCCACTCTCGCTCCAATGCTATTGCAATGGCAAGATTTCATTATTTTTTATGACTGAATAATATTCCAGTGTACACCACCTCTGTATCCATTCATCCGTGGATAGATACTTGGGCTGTTTCCATAGTTCGGCTACTGTAGCTAATGTTGCTGTCAACATTGGGGTGCATGTGCCCCTTTGGATGAGCATTTTTGTATTCTTTGGATAAGTACCTAGTAGTTCAGTTGCTGGGTTGTAAGGTAGTTCCGTTTTTAACTTTTTGAGGAACCTCTACACTGTTTCCCAGAGTGGTGGTGCCCATTTGCGTTCCCACCAACAGTGCAAGGGAGTTCTCCTCTCTCCACATCCTCACCAGTACCTGTTGTTTCTTAGAGAGAGAGAGAGAGAGTTAAATGTTTATTTTTGAGAGAGAGAGGAGAGAGAGAGTGCAAGGGGGAGAGGGGCAGAGAGAGAGAGGGAGGCACAGAATCCAAAGCAGGCTCCAGGCCCTGAGCTGTCAGCACAGAGCTGTCAGCACAGAGGCCGATGTGGGGCTTGAACCCACAAACTGCGAGGTTATGACCTCCTGAAGTTGGAGGCTTAACTGACTGAGCTTCCCGGGCACCCCTCTTGTGTTTTTTATTTTAACCATTCTTCTGAGAGGTTTGAGGTGATAGCTCATTGTAATTTCGATTTGCATTCCCCTGATGATGAGTGACGTTGAGCAATTTTTCAATTGTCTGTTAGCCATCTGGGTGTCTTTCTTTGGCACAATGTCTGTTCCTGTCTTCTGCCCATGTTTTTGGTTTGATTTCATTTTTGGGTGTTGAGTTTGATAAGTCCTTTATAGATTTTGGATACTAACCCTTTTTTAGAAGGTATTGGCAAATACCTTCTCCCATTCCGTCGGTTGCCTTTTAGTTCTGCTGATTGTTTCCTTAGCTGTGAAGAAAGTTTTTTTTTTTAATCTTGATGAGGCCTCAGTAGTTCATTTTTGCTTTTGTTTCCCTTGCCTCCGGAGACATGTTGGGTAAGAAGTTGCTACGGCCAAGGTCTAACAGGTTGTTGTCTATCTTCTCCAGGATTTTGATGGTTTTCTGTCTCACGTTTAGGTCTTGTATCCATTTTGAATTTATTTTTGTGTCTGGTGTAAGGAACGGGTCCGGTTTCCTTTTTCTGCAGTTTGCTGTCCAGTTTTCACAGCACCATTTGTTGAAGGGACTTTTTCCTTCAGATATTCTTTTCTGCTTGGTTGGAGATTAGTTTGACCATATGGTTGTGGGTGCATTTCTGGGTGTTCCTTTCCATTGACCTCTGTGTCTGTTTTCATGCCACTACCATGCTGTTTTGATCACTGCCGCTTTGTGCTATAACTTGACGTTCAGAATTGTGATGCCTTCAGCTTTGCTTTTCTTTAAGATTGCTTTGGCGATTTGGAGCCTTTTGTGGTTCCATACAAATTTTAGGATTGTTTGTTCTAGCTCTGTGAAGAACGCCGATGGTATTTTGATGAGGACTGCATAATGTGTAGATTGTTTTGGGCACTATAGACATATCACCAGTATGTGTGCTTCCTATCCATGAGCATGGAATGTCTGTCCATTTTCTTTCATCTGTGTCTTCTAGTTCCCAGGGCACAGAGCTTTTACCTGTTTCGTTAGGTTTATTCCTACATTTCCTATGGTTCTGGTACAATTGTAAATGAAATTGATTCCTTAATTCTTGCTCCTGCTGCTTTGTCATTGGTGTATAGAAATGCATCAGATCTCTGTACGCGGATTTTGTATCCTGCGACCTTGCTGAATTCATGAATCAGTTCTAGCAGGTTTTTGGTGGAGTCTTTCAGGTTCCTGTAAAGTACCATGTTATCTGCAAATAGTGAAAGTTTGACTTCTTTCTTGTTGATCTGGGTGCCTCTTATTTCTTTTTGTTGTCTGATCGCGGAGGCTCGGGCTTCCAGTGCTATGTTGAATAACAGTAATGAGAGTGGACATCCCTGCCTCGGTCCTGACTGTACGACAGTCTGTTTTTTTGGTTGCAACTGTTTAATACATCCACATTCATTCATCTATCTTTTTTAAAAACTATTTTTTTTAAGTTTATTTTGACAGAGAGAGAGAAAGCATGAGCAGGGAAGGGACAGAAAGAGAGGGAGAGAGAGAGAAACCCAAGCAGGCTCCTTGCTATCAGCACAGAGCCTGACGTCGGGGTCAATCTCAAGAACCGTGACAGGACCTGAGCCCAAATTGTCAGATGCTTAACTGAGCCACACAGGCATCCCCTCTATCTGTCTATTTTTAAAGTAGGCTCCCTGCCCAACATGGGACTTGAATTCACAACCCTGAAATTAAGAGTCCCACACTCTACTGACTGAGCCAGCCAGGCACCCCTAATCCATCCATGTTTCATGTCATTATTGAGGTAGTTGGATCTATGTCTGTTACTTTCGTTTTGTTTTCTGTCTCGTCTTCAGTTCCTCTCCTTTACTGCCTTTTTTTTTGCATGGAGTGAATATTTTCTAGTGTGGTATTTTAATGTCTTTAATGATTTTTCTCACTTTATTTAAAAAAAATTTTTTTAATGTTTTATTTATTTCTAGGAGAGAGAGAGACAGCGTGAGCAGGGGAGGGTCAGAGAGAGAGAGAGAGTCACAGACTGAAACAGGCTCCAGGCTCTGAGCTGGCAGTCAGCACAGAGCCCGATGCGGGGCTCGAACCCACGAACCGCGAGATCATGACCTAAGCGAAAGTCGGACACTTAACCGACTAAGCCACCCAGGCGCCCCTCACTTTATTTTTTGAAGTATATTCCAGCGGTTGCTGTATTTCTTCTCATGTACATCCGATCAGAATCTCCAGTGGGATTTGGAGCAAATCTATGCTGATTCCGTTTGCAACGAGCTTCCTTAGGATTAAGCTCCCTTGGTCAGTGAAAGAGCTTGGGGTTTGCAGGGGCGCTCGTGGGTCTGTCCGCCTGCTTGCTCCGTTGTTGGCGCACTCCTCCTCAGCCTCGGCGAGGCGAGCGTGGCAAAGCCCGCGCGAAACTGCCACACCGGAAAGTATCTGTGAGGACCTGCCATCCCCGGCCTGGGCTTCGGAGGCGCCCACTCCATGGCACCGCCCTCTCTGTGGTTTTGGCCTCTTCTCCCTCGCCCAGTCTAAGCTGACTGGTTTGTGGCTCTGATCCTGTCACAGGATTCCAAATCTGGGTCAGCGTGTCACGCCCACTTGCAGGCAGGCAGGCCTTTGGTTTAAGGCATGAGCCCCGCGGCCGGGACCTGGTTGTGGCTGGACCCTTGTCGTGAGAGCCTCGGGGGGCAGACCACGCGGGTGGTCAGGGTGTTCCGGATACATTCAGGGAAAGCTCCCAAACAGCAGGAAGTGGTGGTGGAGCTCTGGAGAGCTCTGATGTGTTCATTTTCCAGGGTGCTGGGTTTTTTTTAATGGCAGCTTTAGTGAGGAGGACTCTCAGGCCATTCGTTCACCTTCTCAAGTGTGTAATTCAGAGGTGCCTGTCTGGCTCAGTCGGTTAAGTGGCTGACTAGGGCTCAGGTCACGATTTCTTCATTCATGAGTTCGAGCCCCGCATTGGGCTCTGTGCTGACAGCTCGGAGCCTGGAGCTGCTTCGGATTCTGTGTCTCCCTCTCTCTCTCTGCCCCTCCCCCCGGAAAAATAAATGAACATTAAAATTTTAAAAATTAAAGTGTACAATTCAGTGGTCATTAGTATGTTTACAGGGCGGTGCGATGACCACCACTGTGTAATTTCAGAATTTTTTTGTCATCCCAAAAGGAAACCCCATACCTTTTACGTGATCATCCCTGTGCCCCTCCCCCAGTCCCTGGCAACCCCTCATCTGCTTCTTCTGTGGAGGAGCCTCTGCTGGACGCGTCACGCACGTGGACTCACACCCCGTGTGGCCTCCCGTGTCTGGTTCCCTCCCTGAGTGTCGTGTGTTTAGGCTCCATCCGCGGGGCGGCGGGTGTGGGCGCCTCGTTCCTGCTCGTGGCTGAGGGACGTGCGCATGCGCGGCGGACGTACCTGCGGGACGGGCGCGTGCGCGGCGGACTCCTGTGTTTCTCCATCTGTTGTCGGGCGTCTGGGTTGTTTCCACGGTTTGACCCTTACGAGTAATGCCTGTAATGCATAGTATGAACACGCACGTACACGTGGTTGTGTGCACGCTGCTGCTTTCGTTTCTCTTGGGTAGGTACCCGGGGGCGGAATTGCCGATCACATGCAAACTCCATGTTTGACCCTTGCACTGCCAGATTGTTTTCCAAAGTGGTTTACAGTCCTACCAGCAGTGTGTGAAGGCTCCAGCTTGGCTAGGTGTTTTATGCTATTTTTATTATTTTAAAAAAATGTTTGTTTATGGGGAGCCTGGGTGGCTCAGTCGGTTAAGCCTCCGACTCTTGGTTTTGCCTCAGGACATGATCTCACAGTTTGCGGGTTCGGCCGGCGTCCGGCTCTGCGCTGATGTTGCGGAGCCTGCTTGGGATTCTCTCTCTCCCTTCTTTCAACTATCCCCCCCACGCTCTGTCTTGTTCAAAAGAAATAAACTTATAAAAAATTAAAAATAAATAAAAATTTACTTTTGAGAGAGAGAATGGGCGTGTGCAAGCAGGGGATGGTCAGAGAGAGAAGACAGAGGGTCTGAAGTGGGCTCTGCCCTGGCAGCACAGAGCCTGACGCAGGGCTTGAACTCCCAAGTCGTGAGATCATGGGCTGAGCCAAAGTCGAACACTTACCAGAAGGAGCCCCCAGGCGCCCCAGGCTTGGTGTTTTAAGTGTGAATTAGGTGGAGTGGGTACTGTAATGCTTTCTCTGATGGCTTTCTCCCAGGACGCGTCACCGCTTTCCAGGGACATTGGTTCTTGTCTCCCTGGATGGCCCAGCCCGTTGGGCTGCTTGGAGGGGCAGGGGCCTCTGGGTCCCAGCACAGCTCTCCAGGTGGGCTCTGAGAACCCTTTGTTTTTCTAAAGGTCGGTGTAGGTATTCCCACTAAAGGCAGCAGGGGAGGGTCAGAGAGAGGGAGTCACAGACTGAAACAGTCTCCAGGCTCTGAGCTGGCAGTCAGCACGGAGCCCGACGCGGGGCTCGAACCCACGAACCGCGAGATCATGACCTAAGCGAAAGTCGGACGCTTAACCGACTAAGCCACCCAGGCGCCCCAATTTTTAAATGTTTTTTATTTATTTCTGAGACAGGCAGAGACAGCGTGAGCAGGGGAGGGTCAGAAAGAGAGGGAGACACAGAATCTGAAGCAGACTCGAGGCTCTGAGCTGTCAGCACAGAGCCCGATGCAGGGCTCGAACCCACGAACCATGAGATCATGACCTGAGCTGAAGTCGGACGCTTAACTGACTGAGCCACCCAGGCGCCCCACGTGGATGCCTTTTATATCTTCAAGTGGGTTGCTTACTTGTCCCTGGGAAGGTGGTCTAGGTTGACGCTCCCATGGTGGCTTGAGGCTCTCGTCATAGGGGTGACAGCCCTTCAGTGTGACAGCCACAGATGTCCCCAAATGTCATGGGGGGGGCACAGGATCGCCTCCAGTTGAGAAAAGTGTTTTATAATAATAACCTCTCCTCTATTAGGGCTGTTACCACCTTTTGTATCACACTTTTTTTTTTTCTCAGCTTCCCATTTATCCTTCAGCTTTATTTTTGATGTGTTGGTACATAGAATGTCTTCAAGTTTATTGCCAGAATTCTTTTCCTTTAAAGTTCGTGGTCTTGTGACCTCCTTGGAGAGGTCTTCCCCCTCCCCCCCACACCCCCTAAGATTATAAAAACACTGGCCAGCGTCTCCCTCCTTGGACTCCTGCGGAGTTCATGAAGACCTGCGGTCTAGACATTATGGGGCAGGACAGTATGGGGACTTCCGTGTGTCGCCTCGCTGGCCCGCACGGCTCCCCTTTTGCTAGCTGTGTGGTCTCAAACCAGTCAGTCCACTATCCCATGCCTCAGTTTCCGCATCCGTGAAATGGGCTGTGACGGCAGCGCCTGCTTCCCAGGGTTGCGGCTGATCAGACATGCCAGGCGTTTAGAGCCTCCCTGCGTGAGGGTTAGGTGTGCCCTCTTCGTCAGCCCCCCCTCCCCCCCTCGTGCTGTTTGTCCCTAATCCCAACAGGGGCTCGAGGGAAGGCCGGGAGCAGACTCCAGAAGGGGAGGGTGGGGTTCAGGGAGGCCAGCGAACCCAGCCCAGGTTTGTGAGGGAGGAGCCGGGCCTCTCTGGGCACATAACCCGTGTCCCTGCGTATGGCCCAGCCCCGGCCTCTCCCGGTGCCCGCGCACGATCACAGGGCGCAATCACAGAGACACAGGAAGATGATTTTGTTAGCGATTCTGTTTTAAGTGGTGAACGAGGGAGCGCCCGAGACCTGCGGACACAAATAAAGGCCGGAGTGGGGTTCTGCGTCCCCGGCAGGCCTCCCCGGCTGTGCGGGGAGCTTGCTCAGGGGTCCCCGCCGAGGCTGGCATCCACCCCTCTCCCTGCGTGGCTCCAGCCCCTCACCCGTGGCTGTGGGCCAAGGGGACAGGTGGCCTTTGCCCGTGCTGCTTCCTGGACGCTGTGGAGCTCAGTGGAGACATAGGTGGGCTGGCAGACCCTGTGTTTGTCCCTGATGCTCCAAGCAGGTGCTGGCAGCCACTTCCACGGCTCTCCCGGCCTCTAGGCTGCCTGTCCAAGCACTCCCGCCTGCTTTTAGTTTTCTAGTCCGAGTGCTTCCTCTTTAATTGTTGCAGTAAAAGTCTTTAGAGGCAGAATTTCAGATGCCCAGCAAAGTTGCAAGAATAACACAAAGAATTCCTGAATGCATTTCACCCAGTTCCCTGAGAATGTTTCGTTCGTCTGCTCTATTCCTTCTCCCTCTCTCTCTCTCTCTCTGTCTCTGTCTCTGTCTCTGTCTCTGTCTCTCTCACTCTGCACTTCCCTGAACTGTGTCAGAGAGATGCCCCTTTACCTGTAAATGCTTCCATGATTAGTTCTTCCAGACAGGACAATCTGTCTCGCAGACAAACTGTCAGGATCAGGAAATTAATTCTCAGAATTATGAAGAGAGAATCCGGGACCACACACTGTATTAACACTGCTTTTGTTTCCTTTAACCTGGAACAGTTCCTGAGTGTGTTTGGAGTTCATGACTTTGACCTTTGGGAGAGGATAGGCTGGTTCTTCTGTAGGATGTCCCTCAACGTGGGCTTGTCTGATGCTTCCTCTCAGTTACATACTTTTGGCAGGCATATCCCAGAAGTAACCTTCTGTCCTCCTTAGTGCATTGTATCCGGAGGCCCCTGGGGCCAGTTTGCTCTGTGTCTGGTGATACTCACCTCCGTCACTTGGTTAAGAAGGCTCTAGAGCTAGCCTAGAGGTCCTGCTTCCCAATTTGCAGTCCGCAAATTCCGTGTGGGGAGATAGAGAGTCTGAGGCCACGTGGACACCGTGTTACATGCCCGGCACCCACTGTTGGTTTTAGCGGCCGATGTTGATTCTGGCCAGAGGATGATTGCCTGATTCTGTCATCCCTTTTGGCATTTGTTAATTGATTTTCCACTGTAAGGACCAGCTGTCTCTTCTTCCCCACTAGTTTATATCCATGTGGACTCGTGGACTCTTACCTGAATCAATGGGTTATGATCCAGCGCTACCATTATGTTTCTGATTGCTCCAGAGGCCCCAAATGTATCTGGAGTTAGATAGAGACCCAGCAAGGTGGCTTGTGGTGTCCTTTTGCATGACCTTACCATTCCGTGCATGCCTCCCAATTTTGGGGATACAGTGGGGGTCCCAGGCCCATCCTGTACTCTTCCCTGCCCCTGCTCTGGGGTTGCCCACTTCTCCAGGGAGCCTTGTTCTTCTCGTGGACAAGGCCGGTTAGAAACCAAGATCTGGGTGTTCAGTGTGCTCATTGCCCATGGGGTGCCTTTGTGTCTGGGCCCCCCCATTGCCCAAAGCTGGGAATAATGACACAGATGTGTATATTAGCATTCCTGTGTTACGTATGTATGTATCACACACACATACATGGACATGTCTGCTTCTGGCATACACATATGTCCTCGCTGGTGCCTGGGAGTTCGCGTTGATATTTCCAGTCCCAGTGCCCCCCACACAGGCTCTTTGCTGTCTTCCGCCTTCCTTCTAACTCCCTCTCTGTCACCAAGAACCCGGCCTCATCATCAGCAGTTAAAAGAAGCCTGCACAGCAGAAGTTAATCATTTGTTGTATCTTTTATCTCCAAGGCATATGGTTTCAAAATTGTGGTTTTAAAAAAATGTTTGTTGGGGCGCCTGGGTGGCTCAGTCGGTTAAGCGTCCGACTTTAGCTTAGGTCATGATCTCGTGGTTCGTGGGTTCGAGCCCCGCGTCGGGCTCTGTGCTGACTGCCAGCTCAGAGCCTGGAGCCTATTTCAGAGTCTGTGACTCCCTATCTCTCTGACCCTCCCCTGCTCACGCTGTCTCTCTCTCCTAGAAATAAATAAAACATTTTAAAAAATTAAAAAAAAAATGTTTACTTTGAGAGGGAGAGGGAGAGCATGAGCGGGGGGAGGGTCAGAGAGAGAGGGAGAGAGAGAAAATCCCAAGCAGGCTGTGCACTGTCAGCACAGAGCCTGACACGGGGCTCGATCCCACGAACATTGAGATCACGACCCGTGCTGAAATCAATAGCCAGATGCTTAACTGACCGAGCCACCCAGGCGCTCCCAAAATTGTGTGTAAAAGTGGCCTGTGTTCGTTCTTCCTTTTTTCTTTAATGTGGTCATATCCTTTACCTGAAATATTTGTTTTTGTATTTGTTGTAGATTTCCTCCCCGCCCCAACTCTTGTTGATATCATTCCTTCGTTCATCCGATAGGTGGGACATTAGCACCCTTCCACGTCAGGACTGTGCAGAAAGGTCCCGAGAGGAATGTCCTCACCCTTCCTTGCAGGGAATGACCTCAGTAGTCTTTGGCTTATCCTTTCACTCACTGGTGCTCAAGAGAGCAGACCTGTATGTTGTCACCTGTCCCCACCTCTTTCACACTAAGTGTGGCATAGTGAACTTGAACGTCACTCTTCGCTGAAGGGTGTATCCTAGAAACCTCTTCACCTGGCTGTGGAGATGTCCTCTTCTGCGCAGCCGCGTGGGGTCTGCTGTGGGACGCAATACGGTTACTTCCACCACTTCCGCATGTGGGCATTTCGGTTGTTTCCAGTATCTTACAGCTGTAAACGGCACGGTAGCAGAGGCCCTTGCATCCAGGGATTTTTGTATTCGTGGAAGAGTATCTTCAGCATGGATTTCCAGCAGCGAGATTGCTGGGTCAGAAGCGAAGTGTGCGTGGGTTTCGTCAGCTTCTGCCCGGTTCCCTCCCTGGGGGTGGTATGGGTTTACTCCCGTCGTCCCTGTGGGACGACAGGTCGGTCTGGTCCCCACAGGCTTACCAGCAGGGTGTGCTGTGTGTTTTTAATCAGCGTTTCTGGAATGAGGAATATTTAATATGTCAAAGACTATTTTTATATTTTTCCTGTGAACTGCTTGTTCATGCTTTTACCCCTTAAAAAAAAAAAAATGTAACGTTTGTTTATTTTTGAGAGCGAGAAAGAGACATAGTGTGAGTGGTGGAGGGATGGAGAGAGAGACTCAGAATCCAAAGCAGGCTCCAGGCTCTGAGCTGTCAGCACAGAGCCTGACACGGGGCTCAAACTCATGAACCATGAGATCGTGACCTGAGCTGCAGTCGGACTCTCAACCGACTGAGCCACCAAAGCACCCTGCCCTTTGTGGTGTTTTTAAAAATATTTGCTCTGAGTTTCACCAGTTGCATTTTGACTTTTTATTTTATTATTTTAAATTCTTTTTAATGTTCGTTTATTTTAGAGAGAGAGACAGACAGACAGAGTGTGAGCAAGGGAGTGGCAGAGAGAGAGGGAGACACAGAATCAAGAAAGGCTCCGGGCTCTGGGCCGTCAGCACAGAGCCCAACGTGGGGCTCCAGCTCACGAACATGAGATTATGACCTGAGCTGACTTTGGACGCTCAGCTGACTGAGCCGCCCCGGTGCCCTGCATTTTGATGTTTTAATGATGTTTTTGTTTGTTTGTTTTTATTTGCCCTGAAGAAGTATGTGTATTTTGAAATAAGTTTTGATGTAGTCGAGTTAATGGATCTTTCTTTTTCTATTGAATCTGGATCTGGGCCCCTGATGGGGAAGCCTTTTCTCTGCTGAGTGGGAGGCGAGCCCCCATGTTTTCCTCCAGCTTCGTACGGTCACACGCTTCCCACGCAGACATGGAGACCCCTCATCGGTTTGGACGCACACCCGTGCTCGTCCGCGGCGTGAAGTACGGGCCTGACTGTGTTTTCCTAAAGGGCTGCCCCGTTGACCCAGCACCATTGCTGGAAGCCCATCCTTACCCAGTGCTTTGAGATGCTGCTCTCGTCTCCCTCCCTCCCTCCCTGACCTGTGGCCCCTGGCCGCCGGGGGAGGTCACCTTCAAGAAAGACATGTATGCGCCCACTCCTTCCTTCCCAGCGTGTGACATGTGTGCCGTGGGTCCTGCAGAACAGGGCAGATCACCTCCAGGCATCTCACAGCTTGTCGCTCCCGGCCGGAAGCTTCCCTGGTCCCGGCGCTCCCTCTGAGGTCTATATTTAGCACCCCCCAACCCCCCCAGGTGCTAAAATGTTTGGCTGCCTTTCGTGCTCCAGACCCTGCAGAGGACGGCCCTGTAGAGGAGTCTGGGTGGCGGCGAGGCGTGTGTCCCGAACATAAAAGCAGCTGGCTGGTTGGAGGTGGGTGTTTTCTAGAAAAGCCGTGTTGCCCCATTGCCCTTCGGGGGCCTCCTGCAGGGCCGCTCGGAGCATGAAGTGGGGAGGGCGCCTCGCCACCCCGTGCATCCTCGGATGTGCCTGCTCTCCCTGAGGGAGCCTCTGCTTTTCCTATTTTAAAGTTTATTTTGAGAGAGAGAGAGCGAGAGAGAGAACGCACGGGTGTGCGCATGGGAGAGGGGCAGAAAGCGGGAGAGAAGCCTCGAGCCTGACTTGGGGCTTGAATCCCGGACAGTGAGATCGTGACATGAGCCAAAATCATGAGTCAGATGCCTTTTTTTCTTTCTAAGTAAATACTGTTTTTTAAAAATGTTTATTTTTGAGAGAGAGAGAGAGAGCACAAGCAGGAAGGGGCAGAGAGAGGTGGGGACAGAGGATCTGAAGCAGGCTCAGCACTGACAGCAGAAAGCCTAATGTGGGGCTCGAACCCACAAACCATGAGATTATGACCGCAGCTGAAATTGACGCTCAAAACCGACTGAGCCACCAGGCGCCCCAGGCTGAGTGAGCCCATAGCCACTGCTGTTTGTGGCGAGTTTGGCATGTGCCAGGGCTCCTCTAATCGCCCTTGTCGGTTCCCTTTACTGCACAAGTAGGGCATTGACATGGTGACCCCACTTCACAGATGAGGAAACTGAGGCCCTGTTAGGAACTTGCCCTGGGTCACGTGGCTGAGCTGGACCCAGGCCTCTGGAGCCTGCGCTTGTCCCCACGACCCCACAGTGCTCTCCAGGGAGAAAATTTCAGAAAACCTGACACTGTGAAGAGTGTCATCATTGCAGCGATAAGGCTCTTCCGTCCCAGGGTCGGGCCCCAGCTGCCCTGTTGCCACGTTCTCGGGGGTTTGGGCCTCCTTTTCCCTCCCCTGCTCCTCTCATGTGCCGGTGGGCACCTTCTCACGCCGGTGGGCCAGTTGTTTATCTTCTTTGGGGAAATGTCCATTCGGATCCTTCATCTCTTTGCAGATTAGGGTGTCTTTCTGTTGTCAAACCTTAAGCGTTCTTTATAGATTCCCGGGACAAGTCCCTTTTGAGATACAGGGTCTGCAGATGGTCTTCACCCATTCTGCGCTCGTCCTTACTTTCCTTGATGACGTCCTTTGAAGCACAAAGTCTCCTTTATCTTTTGTTGCTTGTGCTGTTGGTGTGGCATCTAGAAGCCATTGCCTAATCCGCAGCCACAAAGACTAATTCCGGTGTTGTCTTCTGTGAGCTGTAGAGAGTTAGCTCTTATGTTTAGATCTATGATCCATTTGGAGCTGAGTTTTGCACGTGGTGTGAGGTAGGGCTTCACCTTCATTCTTTCCCCATGGGGATCTAGTCGTCTTAGTCCAGTTGTTGAAAAGACTGTTCTTTCCCCATCGAGTGGTCTTGGCAGCCTCCTTGAACACCAGCGGGCTTTCCACGTGTGGACTTCTTTCTGGGGGCGGCTGAGTGGCTCGGTTGGTTGAGCGTCAGACTCTTGACTCCCAGCGGCTCAGGTCATGATCGCAGTTTGTGAGATTGAGCCCCCATCGGGCTTCATGCTGACTGCCCAGAGCCTGCTTTGGATCCTCTGTCCCGGCCCTCCCCGCCCCTCCCCTGCTCATGCGAGAGCTCTCTCTCTCTTTCTGAAAATAAACAATTAAAAACAAGTGTGGATTCATTTCTGGACGGTCCACTCTCTTGTGTCGATGTCTGTGCCTGTCACTGTGCTGGTGCTGCGCTGCCTTGTTAGCTGTAAGTTTTGTCCTCCCCACTTGCATCTGCCGGGGGTGGGCATTAAGGAAAATAATGGGGTTCTTACATTTCCGTATAGTCAGACCAGACCCCTCTTAGTCAGGATCCAGATGGCCCGGGGTGCCCACCACGTCCCCAACTGAGCCGTCGCGACTTCCACAGCTGGGTTCCAGGGTCCCCGAGGACATGGGGGCGTTGGTGAGGCGCTGTCAGCAAGAGACTCTCCGGCTGGTATGGAAAGATTGGCGACATGGGTCACTCCTCTGTCTCTTTCAAACACGAAGGGTCTGAAACTTGTGTTCAGCAGGCTGGGTCTTCAGCAGGTCCTGAAACCAGACTGCCGTGTGGTATCCGCTTGCTTTTTCTTTGCTTATCGGTATGGACCTTTTTTATAGCCGCTCTCTTCCTGCAGCTAAAACCTGCTGTGCAGCGAGCTTCAGAGGACAGAGGGGAAGATTGGCTTGCTTGCTTGCTTTCCTTCTTTCTTTCTTTCTTTTTCTTTCTTTTTTTTTTGAGTTTTTATTTTGAAATAATTTTAGCCCGATTGAAGTGTTACAAAGGCAGTACGGAGAGTTCTCCGGGTACATTTCCGCCACCAGCATGGAACACAACTGCGGAATTACCCAAATGAAGCAGGCAGCACAAAGGAATAGTACGTACCGAACTGCAGCCTTCACCTGGACCCCCCAGCTGCCACATGCATGTCCCCTGTCTGCCCCAGAGCCCTCTCCGGAACCCTGCACTGCATTCAGCCATTGCCCTCTGGCTCCTCTGGGCTGGGACTCTTGGTCGTTCCGGATGTTGTGACCTCGGTGCTTTTGCAGAGCGCTGGCCGGGGACCTCACTGTACATTCCTCAACTTGCCTTCGTGCCCAGTGTTTTCCGGGCTTCGGACGCAGGTCACGCAGCTCGGGGATGGGCCGAGTTCCCTGGGCAGCCTGCTGCTGCGTCTCCTTGCCGGTGACGTCGGCCTCCATCCTGTGGCCACGGCCGTGCCGCCCCGGAGTCTGCACCAGAAAGTTGCTGTTTGTCCCTTCGGGACTTTGTGATTGTGCAAACACCTTGTTTCCCCTCAAACTGGTGTCTGTCCTTTGCAGCACCTGCGTGTGGCCCTTCCCTGCTGGGGGCGGCGGCTTGTACTGTGACTCTCATGCGCTGACCTTGTATGAGTCTTATTGCTTCTCCATCTGTGAACTGGAATTCTTTTGTGGAAGAGGGCAGTCCCTTCCTCCTCACTTATGGTATGTTTTAAATTTTGCACCAGTGAGGACTGGGGGGGGTCGTTATTCCATCCTGTGCATTATAGTTCAGCACAGGAACTAGTTTGTTGCCCCGGTTGCCCTTGGCTTTGGCCATTGGGCTGCTCCATGTCTGGGGTCCTGTGTCCTTCCTTCATGACCACACCCCCTGGGGAGGGCTGCCTTCCTGCCCGATGCTCCGCTCGCCTTGTGTATTTCCGGCTGCAGCCCTGCAAGGGAACACTTCTCCACGTTGGAGAAGGAGATTCAGAAACGGTGAGCTGGGTGCGTGCAGTGCCAGGGGCTGACGGGGCCTCTCCTGTCATAGACAGAGCTCGGAGATGTGAATCCCATCCCATGCGTGCCTGGTGCGTGTCTGTGTTTATTTCCGTGTCCATCTGTGTGGATATATGTTTTTCGGAAACATAGGAGTTCATGCTGATCTGATGATAGTGTGCTCAGGCCGGTGGACCCTCTTGACGCTTTGGGGGACCTCCCTGCTTTATGAGGGGCACGTATAGCCCCTTTTGAGGGCCACCTGGGGCTTGTGGCCGAGGACGAGCAGGCAGAGTTGGGCGTTCAGCTCTCCTGGTCAGGTAGCCAGCTGAGTGAGCAGGTGAGGGCTCCCTCCCCGTCCGGCCTAGAGGCCGCCCAGCCAGCCCTCTGCCTCTCGAAGCCCGGGCCCAGCTCCAGGGCACGAGTGGGCAGTGTGGCGTGGGCCAGCCCTCCGAACCTTCCCCGAGGGTCAGCGCCGGAGCAGCTGATGGCTGGTAGGACCAGGGGACTTAGGGGCACCTTCCCCACCCTGGGAAAGCTAAGCCCGGGGGGGGGGGTTCCCCAGAGATGCCACCAGGTGGTGGCAGTTCCTAACCCCTGAGCCTTTAGGTGCCACTGGCTCTTCCCATTTCCTGCTTTTGCTGCCTCTGGGCCCCCCCGCCTGCCCTTTTGAGGAGGGGTAGCTGCGTAAACCACCCCGCCTGCTGCTGTGTGTCTGCGCCCGTGGTCCTGCTGCTGTGTGTCTGCGCCCGTGGTCCTGCTGCTGTGTGTCTGCGCCCGTGGTCGGCGGGTCAGAGTAACAAGCTCTTCCTGCGGTCAGACTGTGCCTTTTAGGGATGTCGCGTCTGACGTCTCAGGTCGCTACTGCGGGCTCCTACCTTGTTGCAACCGGACTCCCCTCCTGGGTTCTATTCTTAGTGCCCCAGATTCCCCGGGACCCACAGGGAGGTCAGTGGCTGGGCTGGGCCAGCCTGGGCAGCGGGGAGCATCAAACCCAGCCTGCTTGGCAGGGGCCTGTTTTGTTTCCCTTTTAAAAAATTACTTAGACTTTATTACTGTGTTTTAAAGCATTTCACATTTACAGAGAGACTGGGAGTGTTCCCCCCACCCCACCCCCATTTCCCCACTGGGACCTCCGTTAGGCTGGAACATTTGTAGCAGTTAATGAACCAGTGTTGATACATTCTTAGTAAGCAGAGTCCACACTTGTTCAGCTCCAGGCCCCTTGACAGTTTCGAGGAGGCCACACAGGGCTTTTCTAGAAGGCCCTTCCTTGGGTGTGTCGGGTGCTTTTCTCATCGTGAGACTGGGGTGATGGGTTTGGGGAGGAAGACCCCAGGGGTGCGGGCTGCCACCGTGGCCTGTCACCGCGGATGTAGGTCCTGGTCCCCTGGCTGAGGTGGGCTGTCCGGTGTCTCCACCGTAAGCTCACACCCCTCCCGGGTTCCGTGCTGTCCTTTCTGGGAGGCTGTCACTGGGCCTACCCACACTTCAGGGCCCTGAGGCCAGGCCCTGGCACCCTGGGACCTCCAGGGTGGCTGCTGGCCGGCTGTGGGAGGCCCGCGGCCCCTGATGGAGCAGTGGAGGTGGGTGGTCCCGGCCCCTTGTCCACTGCGGACACCGGTCAGGGTGGGTGGCGGCTGCTCTTTGGGCTGCAGGCCTGACCCCAGCCTCCCAGCTGTCCCCGTGGGGCACAGGGGCAGTAGGATCCGTGGTGTTGGTCACCTGGCAGCGGTGGGTCTGCCCAGTTGAGAGCCACAGGCCCTGGTGGTCCCCCTGCCTGTCAGCCCACGTGCTGCTGGGGGTGGCCCATGCCCAGCATGGGAACAGCCTGTGCAGGGACAGTTAGAAGCGCCGGGGGAGACATGTGATCCCCTCGACGCAGGAGCAAAAGCCAGAGGCCGGCAGCTCGCGGCTCGGCCAGTGGAAGCGAAGAGATCTCTCAACGCCCCTGAGAGCTGGGAACTGCACACGGACGCTGCCGCATGAGTCTCCTGTGCCGCCGTCACGGACCGCCGCTTAGTGACTGCAAACCACTCTGATGACCTCAGCTCTGGAGGCCGGGACCCCAGCACGGTCTCTCCAGGCTGCCGTCGAGGTGTAGGCGGGGCTGGCTCCTTCCAGAGGCTCAAGCGGGAGTCCCGTCTGCCTGTGCAGCTTCGAGAGGCGCCCCCTTCCACCTTCCCTCTGTGACAGCGTGACCTCTGCCTTTGTGGTCACCTTCTCTGACCCGTCCTGTGATGACACGGGACGATCCAGCATCATCGTCTCATAAAGGTCCTTAACCCATGGAGTCCCCTCTGCTGTGGCCTCAGGTTGTGGTGATGAGAGCGTGGACACCGGGAGGCTGTCGCTCTGCCGGCCACCGCTCCAGGGCGGGGTTCCAGAACGGTCGGACCCTCAGACCTGAGCCTTTGCCACAGGCAGGTCTGCAGGCAGGGCTGTGGAGCGGGGAAGGCGTCAGCCACGCGGGCCGGAGAGGCCTCCGCCCGAAGAAGATGGGCACAGCCCGAGCTCCGGCAGTCCCACAGCTTGACCTTGTCTTTCAGCCTGTGGGCCTGACCTGTGAAAAGACGGTGTGCTCTGTTTCATGGGGTCGTGCCCGGGAGTTTTAAAAACCACACAAAAATCAGAGAAACCACCAGTGTCCGTTGCGTGTCGTGAGGGTGTTGAAGCTTGTGCCCTTTGAAGAAAGTGGGCGGGACTTTCTGCAGTGAACGAAGTCCCGCTCCCCAGGGCCCAGCTGCCCTCGCGCAGGGGGACAGGCCGGAGGGGACACTCAGGTCCTGGATGGACACATGCAGGCACAGAGGCAGGGGTGGGGGTGGGGGAGTCCAGTAGACCTTGTGCAGTCAGGAGCTCGGGTGTCTGGAGAGGTGGGCGTGGGCTGGGGGGAGCGTCCGGGGATGGTGACAGCCTGCATTGTCCAAGGTCCTGGGGCTACGCGGAAGGTTGGAAGTCTTGTCCTGCGTCCGTGCAACACGTGTCGGGGTGTCTCCGTGCACAGCGGTGCACTCGCCGCCTACGACCCTGCCCTCCGTGGGGTCTTGGCTCTGAGCAGCCGCTGCTGTGCTCTCTGCCTGCTGAGGGTGTCATTCGCGTCACTGAAAAGACGTGTTGACCCCATGACTTTCCTCCCTGGAGGGGTGCCTTTCTGGCCATTGGGCTTTGGAGGATGCAGAACTTCTTAAAAACCCTAAGGTTTCCAGAACCTTCTTTGGTTTAATTTGATTGTTTCATAGAGCCTCTCACTTCCCCAGCTACTGATTTTTAGGGGCTGAGCCTAAGACGGGCAGCCGTTGGGAGACTCCGGTGGGGAAAGTGCTGGTAGCTACGATTTAGTCTTCTTGCAAATTGGCAAGGATTCGGAAGTGTCTGAACAGGGGCGCCTGGGTGGCTCAGTCGGTTAAGCGTCTGACTTCAGCTCAGGTCATGATCTCATGGTTCGTGGGTTCAAGTCCCGCGTCGGGCTCTGTGCTGACAACTCGGAGCCTGGAGCTGCTTCAGATTCTGTGTCTCCCTCTCTCTCTGACCCTCCCCTGCTCACACTGTCTCTTTCTCTCTCTCTCAAAAATAAATAAAACATTAAAAAAATTTTTTAAAAAGAAATGTCTGAACAAAGGGGTGTAGCCTTGGACTACGCACAGCTGTTGGGAGTAGAATCTGGAATTGAGATTTAAGCAATGCCACCCATTTAGTGAATCACGCTTTTATTTTGTGCGTCATAGGAGCCATCAGCGTTGCTGGGACCTGACAGAAACCCCTGCCAGCTACTGGGCACCTGTCCTTGTGGCCTCTGCTATCCAGAACGACTGGGACTTTGAAGTAAGTGCTCAGGCTCCTGGGCCCAGGTGGCCCCAGGAGAGCAGGCACCGAAGGCCACGGGTCCCCCGCCCTGGGGCAGCCCTCAGGCCTACACGCTGTGGGGAAAAGGCAGCTGCTGTTTGGTCCTGAGTCCAGGAGAGACCAGGGCCCACGAGCCTTCGCACAGAGGAGTCCAGAAGCTTCACGTTGGTTCTGGTGGCTGTTTCCTCTCTAGTCTGAGTGCCCGGGTTTGCGCTCTCGCCCTTGATCCGAGTGCCATGGTGTGTTTCGGGGGACATGGGGTCACCCAGGGTGAGGTGCCCTGCTGGCATCATTTGGGTCAGGGGGAACACCTCCCCTGGGCTCCTCGAGGGGCACGTTCACCCCAAGCCACGGCCTACCGGAAACGGTGACCAGTCACACCGGAGAAGCGGTGGGGGATCTCTGAAAATGGAGAATTATTTTGAATACCTTCTTCTTCTTTTTTTTTTAAGTTCATTTATTTTTCAGAGAGAGGGAGAGAGGAGCAGAGGGTAGGTGAGAGAGAGAGGGAGTCCCAAGCAGGCTCTGTGTCGTCAGCATAGAGCCCAACATGGGGCTCAAACTCAACTGCAAGGCTGTGCCCTGAGCTGAACTAGAGTTGGGTGTCTGACTGAGCCACCCAGGTGCCCCTTAAAATACCATTTTTAGAAAAAATGTTTATTTTGAGAGACAGTGCACACTTACCTGCTTGTGCGAGGTGGGGGGGGCAGAGACGGAGAGAGAGAGTATCCCTAGCAGACTCTGTACATGGGGCTCGATCACGTGAACCGTGAGATCATGAGCTGCGTCAAAATCAGCCACCAGGCGCTCCTTTAAAATACCTTTTGGGCTATTTTTTTTTTTTTAATTTTAATGCTTTATTTCTAGGAGAGAGAGAGAGAGACAGCGTGAGCAGGGTAAGGTCAGAGAGAGAGGGAGTCACAGACTCTGAAACCGGCTCCAGGCTCTGAGCTGGCAGTCAGCACAGAGCCCGATACGGGGCTTGAACCCACGAACCATGAGATCATGACCTAAGCGAAAGTCGGATGCTTAACCTACTAAGCCACCCAGGCGCCCCCCTTTTGGGCTATTTTATACCTGCATGGCTCTGTCACGTAAGCGTCTGACTTCAGCTCAGGTCATGATCTTGCAGTTTGTGAGTTCAGGCCCCATGTCAAGCACTGTGCTGACAGCTCAGAGCCTGGAGCTGCTTCAGATTCCATGTCTCCCTCTCTCTCTGACCATCCTATGCTTGTGCTCACACTCTCTCAAAAATAAACATTAAAAAATAATACAATAAAATACCTTTAAAAGAACCACATTGCCCAGCTGCCCCGGGTGTTTACTCCACGCCTTCTGCTTCCTCCTGTACTTTTGTAATTAACTGGCAACAGAGGGTTTTAAAGAGGTGGCCTCAGATGGCGGGCCATGGCGATAGCTCATAAGAAGAGATCGAATAACCCAGTCACCTCCCGGCTCACATCTACAGAGTGGGGGTGACCAGCTGGGGGGTGGTGACGGGCGGTGGGGGGGGACAGCCCCGTGTGCTCCCTGGCCATCCCACGTTGGCTGTTCCTGGTGCCCCAAGAAAAGCTACCTCATGTTCAGTGTTGATCTCCAAGGCCACGTGGTTAATTGGGCTGAGCATGGGCTAGAACATGGCCTTTTGTGCTCTGTCATGATTCAGGATGAGTAGTGGAACTCAGGTGCCCCTGTAGGAGAGGTGAAGAAAAGGTTTTGTTTCTTAAAGGGTAGATGTCAGGCATCTGGGTGTGGGGTCAGCTAACTGGGCTGTGGACCTGTCTGGCCCGTGGCCTGTTTTTGTGAGTAAAGTTTTATTGGCACACAGCGTGCAGGGACATACAGCCTCAGTTGGCTTCCTCCTGACAGAGACTGTGTGACCTGCTGAGGTGAGAATGTTTGCTGTGTGATCCTGTACAGAAACGGCGTGTCGCCCTTGGTCTAGGTTAGTTGGTTGCTTGCTGGGGGCTGGACGGACCAGGCCCTGCTGGACAGGTTTGGAAACGGTCTGCTCCATGTCTCAGAAGGCATTGCTTTTACCCTTAAAGCTTGTGTTTTGTTGGAGGACGCCAGCTCTCTAAGACGTGGCTGTCTCTCTGTACCCAGCTCAGTGTGACAGGTTCTGTGTGCGTAGCTTGCCCCGTGCGGTTAGATTAACCTTTAGTGGTCCCTCACTGCTGTCGTCCTGACCTGCCCTCTCCCTTGATCAGCCCATTTTATAGCTGACAAAACTGAGAGCCACGACTAAGAAGGTTCTCTAGTAGAGGGGGAGGCATGAACGAGACTCATGGCTCCTTCTTCCAAAAGGTCTGGGGCGTTGAGGGGGATTAGAGTCCTTGAGACAAAGCAGACCTGTGGTCTGGCTGTCCCCAGCAGGCTGCCTTAGACTCTAAAAATCCATCCTTGGGGAGACAGAATTTACATACCACAATACTCAACCTTTAGAAGCGTACAATACACTGATTTTTATTTTAATTCTTTAATTTTATTATATATTTTTAAATATTTATTTTTGAGAGAGAACACAAGCGGGAGAGTGGCAGAGAGAGGGGGAGACTCAGAATCCAAGCTGTCAGCACAGAGCCAGTCGCTGGGCTTGAACCCATGAGACGTGAGATCATGACCTGTGTGCAAGTTGGACACTTAAGCGACTGAGCCGTCCAGGAGCCCCAATCCAGGGATTTTTAGTCTACCTGGAGAGCCATCCAACCATCTGATTGTAGGACATTTTATTTCCTCAGAAAGAAACCCATCCTGTACTATAAACCTGTACAGTAAGCAGTCACTTCCCCTCCCCCAGCCCTGGCCCCCACAACCCCCTTCCTGCCCGTGGAGGAGCCTGTTCTGGACGTGTCACGCACGTGGATTCACACACGTGTGGCCTCCCGTGTCTGGTTCCCTCCCTGAGCGTCGTATGTTCTGGGTCCGTCCGCGGGGCGGCGGGGGTGGGCGCCTCGTTCCTGCTCGTGGCCAAGGGACGTGCGCGTGCGCGGCGGACACACCTTGGGCGTGCATGTGCGCGGTGGACACATAATGTGTTCAGGGTCCGTCCGCGGGGGCGGCGGGGGTGGGCGCCGCGCTCCTCGCGGCTGAGGGACGTGCGCCTGCGCGGTGGTCGCACCTGAGGGACGTGGCCTGCACGGTGGACTTGTTCATCTGCGGCCATGCGTGTGCACGGTGGACACGTCGTGTGTTCAGGGTCTGTCTACAGGATGGGCGCCTCGCCCCGCTCACAGTTGATCCCGTTCCCTGTGTGGCGGACACACCACGTGTAGCCGCTCATCAGTCGGTGGACGTTTTGGTTCTTTCCACTTTGGGTGTATTATGAAACGATGCTGCTGTGAATGTTCACGTACAGGTTTCTGTGTGGACATAGGTTTTGTTTTTCTTGGGTGGACACGGGGCCTGGAGTTGCTGGGTCACGTGGTCCCAGCCCTTGGTTCACCTTTTGAGTTATGGCCAGACTGCATTCCACAGTGGCCGGGCCACTTCCCATCCCCCCGGCGTGGGCGAGGGCTCCTCTCTGGACAGTCCCTGCCCTACCCACATCAGCTAGCGCCAACGTGAACTTGCGGGCCAGGGTTGTTGGCGGGGAGGAGGGGGTGTCGCATCCAGAAACCACTTCCACTGGCGTGGCCCCCACCTCTGGCTGTCCCCATGGATTCCTGCAGCTTAGGGCTCTTACTGCCCTGTGGCCATGGCCACGGTCCACGTCTGTTCAGGTTCAGGGGATAACAGGGCTTGCTGACCTCGGTTGATAGCCCAGCCCGTTTCCAATGTTCTAGAAACTGTGCTTCCGTCCTGGTGAACGTAGGCAGGTGTGTTGGGCTCCCGGAGCTGTGCCGCGCGGCAGCAGCGTCCAGGTTGGAAGGACGTGGGGATGTTTCTTCTTTCTTTGCGTGATGGGCTTTTCACAAGGCACCTGACGTGGCCTGAACAGTGCTTCCCGGTGCCCACCGCCTACTCGTGGGAGCCTGGTAGGGACGCCCCCACGTGGTGGGAGGGACTTTGCAGATGGGATCACCTGAAGGCCCCCCCGAGGTGGGAGACGTCACTGGATTATCTGGGGCCCCGGTGTCAACACAAGGGTCTTTGTAAGATGGAGGCAGGGGAGCCGGAGGCAGAGATGTGGGCGAACCTGCACCATTGGCTGTGAGGGTGGAGGACAGGCCAGCAGCTTGTGGGGGCTGGGGGCTGGGGATGCATTGCCTCTGGAGGCCAGGAAAGGCGGGGACTCCAGAACGAGAGAAAACGCAGCCCATGAAGTGCAATCAGCCCATAAAGTGCCATCGGGGACAGACTCTGGGCCTCCAGGACAATCAGATAATAAATTTACAGTGTTTTAAGCCGTTACGTTTGTGATCATTTGTTACAGCAGCCATAGAAATGATTGCAGGCACAGGGTTATGGGTGGTTCTTCCTTTGGGCCTTGTGGCCTTTGTATGTGTTCTGGGGAAACATGAGGCTAATTGTCCCTTTGCATCTCTTACTAGGCCGGCCGACCTCCTGTTGTCCTGCCTCTGGGAGACACCCTGCCTGCTCTGTCCCTTCTGTTTCTGTGGCCATTTCCGGCCAGAGCATGACCTGCTCCCCGACCCGTTTGCTGTCACCCCCCATGGGGAGCTGTGCTTTGCAGGCAGGAGCCATGTCAATGGGGGGCCATGTCAAGGGGTTTCGCCCGATGGCCAGACCTGGCACAGGGCGCAGCAGGAGCAGGTGGAGGTGAGGGGCTGGGGGAGAGAGGCCCCCTTGGGGCAGGGGATGGGCTGCACCGAGAAGGACTGGGTTCCCCAGGGAACTTTCAGACATCATGTTCATGGAGTCCCGGCTACTTCCCAAGACAAGAATACTCAAGTATTTCTCAAGGTTAGATTTCCTAGCAGTTAATCTTCACTCAGAGGACTGACTTCCGGGCATGATAAATATCAGAACCTCATGGGGCACCTGGGTGGCTCAGTTGGTTGAGCATTTGACTTTGGCTAGGGCCATGATCTCACGATTTGTGGGTTTGAGCCCCACGACGGGCTCTGTGCTCACAGCTCAGAGCCTGGAGCCTGCTTTGGATTCTGTGTCTCTGTCTCTCTGTTCCTTCCCTGCTCATGCTCTCTCTGTCTCAAAAATAAACAAATGTTAAAAAAAAACTAGAAAAAAAATCAGAACCTCAAAGATGCAGATCTTCCCCATTCAGATTCTGGAAAACATCTGCCATTGGGCTTCATCATCCATTAGGGTCAGTGTCTGAGCCCTTCAGTCAGAAGACCTCAGGCTGGCTCCTGGGCAGGGGCAATCATCTCCCCTCTGATTCTGGGTCACAGACAGGCAGGCAGACAGAGTGTGCACTGGCTGAGGGACTGTCACCTGGCTGTGGGAGGCCCACCCCTCATGTGTTTCTCACCCATTCTGGGGGGGGGGGCTCCTGGGGCTCAGTGCACCCCCTCTGTCAGGATCTGGGGGGCTTCTGCCCTGGGGTTGGATTCCAGACGTGGGGACAGCCTTCTGCTCCTGACCAGGTGCCTGATGGAGTGGGGGGCAGGCGGGAGTACCGGGCAGTGTAGGGCCTGGGGTGGTGAAGGACTCTTTGGGGTTGGCCAGGGTCTCCCCCCACAGCTCATGAGTCCCTGCGCTTAAAGACCCCTGGGTGGGCTGCCAAACCTTCCTTTGGCCCAGGTGACCGTGACCCAGAGAATGCCCCACCCAAGCAGGCGGCCTGGGCAGCCCAGCCGGAACATCCCCCCTCTTGGTACACATCCCTGGGCTTGTTCCTCTTCCGGGTGTGGGAGGAGCTACCTCTGAGCCCGCCCCAGACAGCCCCTCACTGCCCTGCGTGCTGTGATTGTTGGTCTCTGGCCCCCGGGGAGGGCATCAGGCTGAGGCATGTGGGATCCTAGCAAATGACTTTAACAGCATTAATAACGTGACTGAGATGTAATTTACATACTTGTAATCCACCCACGGGAGTGCGTGTCTCCGCGATTGTCGCCGCACTCGGGTACCTGCCCTGGGGCGGAGCAAGAATAGGGTGCTTCCCCTCCTGTTGGAGGTCTGGCGGGTCGCAGCCAGGGAAGCCTCCAGAAGTCTCACGGCCGCCCTTCCTGTTAGAGGATAAACCAGTGGACAGCCCAGCCGGCTGAGCTCCAAGGTGTCGCCCCGTCTCTGCACAGGGGGTGGGGCCTGGCTCGGGTCTGGCTGGCGCCTCCTGCCCGCTGAGCCTGTGGCCGCAGGTCCGGCTGTGCCTGGATGGGCGGAGGTGACCGGGCTCCGGGGGCCTGTGTGTGAGGTAGCCTGTGTGTGAGGTAGGCGTGGCTCCCGCAGTGGGGGTGGGGGTGGGGGTCCAAGGCATGGAAATCCTGACGAGCTTCTCTGGCTGCCGGAGCGGAAGGCCGTGAACCTGAGGACTTTCTTCTCTCCCCTCCTAGGAAGCTGCGGGTCAAAGTGAGTCTCACAGGCTAAGATCAGGGCCTTGGCAGGCGGCTCCTTCTGGAGACGTCAGGGCAGAAGTGATTTTCTTTTCTTTTAAATTTATTTTAATTAGTTTATTTTTAAGGGAACTATTCTTTAAATGAATATAACTCGTCAAATTGGTTTCTGTACAACACCCAGCGCTCATGCCAACAAGTGCCTTCCTCAGTGCCCATCCCCCACTTTCCCCTCCCCCCACACAACCCCCCCTCAGTTTGTTCTTTGTATTTAAGAGTCTCTTATGGTTTGCCTCCTCCTTCTTTGTTTGCAACTATTTTTTTCCCCTTCCCTTCCCCCATCGTCTCCTGTTCAGTTTCTCAAGATCCACGATGAGTGAAAACATATGATATCTGTCCTTCTCTGCCTGACTTATTTTACTCAGCATAATACCTTCCAGTTCCATCCATATCGCTGCAAATGGCCAAATTCGTTCTTTCCCATTGCCAAGTAGTACTCCATCGTATATACAAACCACATCTTGATCCATTCATCAGTTGATGGACATTTAGGCTCTTTCCGTAATTTAGCTATTGTTGAAAGTGCTGCTATAAACTTTAATTTTTTTAAGTTTATTTATTTTTGAGAGAGAGAGAGCAAGCAGGGGAGAGGCAGAGACAGAATCGGAAGCAGGCTCCAGGCTCTGAGCTGTTAGCACAGAGCCTGATGCGGGGCTTGAACTCGTGAACTGTGAGATCATGACCTGAGCCGAAGCCAGATGCTTAACCCGCTGAGTCCCCCAGGTGTGCCGAGAGGACTGCGTGGTCTCCCTGGCGCGGGCCCTTCTCGGTTCCATGCCTTGTTCCAGCATCATCCCAGGTCAGGCTCCTTAATTCGTCTTATGTACAAAGTCCCTTTTGTGGTGCAAGGGGACACAATCCTGGGTCCCAGGGACGAGGACGTGGACGCCCGGGGGACATCTGCTGCCCACCACACTCTTACCCAAACCTCTCCCGCCCGTCCCCCCTCACCTCCCCTTGCTGGCGGGGCTAGTGGCCTTCCCTGCACTTGGCTTCTTCTCCCTCACCCTTGCAAGGGACGTGCTATGAGTGGTGGATGCGTTGTGTGTGTTGTTTCATCGGTCGATGGGCACTTGTGTTGTTTGGCTGTTGTGACTAACCCTGCTATCAACACGGATATACACGTTTTTATGCGGACCCGTGTTTCCGTGTCCCTTGGGCGTATTTCTACGAGCGGAAGTGCTGGGTCACCTGGTAAATTCTACGTGTAGCTTTTTGAGGAACCACTGGACTTTTCCACGGTGGCCGCCTCATTTTGTGTCGCCACCGGCCACGTGTCAGGGTTCGGATTTCTCCCCATTCTCACCGGTATGTTCTATTGTCCGTCCTCTTTCTGATGGCCTCCTGCTGACCAGGGGCTCCATGGGATTGTCAGCTATGTGTGCATTTTCATCGAAGAAATGTCTGTTTGAATCCTTTGCCCACTTTCTTACTCTCCGTGTCTTTTTATTATTAAATTGCTGGAGGGCCCGCTTTTCGGCATGGCGCTGACTTGTAAAGAACGCACCGCTCTTTCTGGACTGTTCTGTAAGCTTCCTCAGGGTGGCCCTCTCCCCCCACCGTGTTTCCAGTAAACCGAAGGTTGGCCCAGGGCTGCTGTTTGGTGAAATTCCTTTTTCATTTCTTAAGTACGCACACGTAGCGTCTTTATTTGCCTTCTTTTGAAGAGCGTGTCAAGGGTATGGAGTGTGGAGATTATAGACCATTTTAATTTTCTTCTTTATATTTACCTACTCAAAACCTTCATTTCCAAAGGCACAAACAAGACAGAAGAAGAATCACACATAATCCACTGCTGAGCTGAATCGAGATGATGGCGGTGGTTGGGGCAAAGCGTGTCTGGCGGGCACGCGTGTGCGGGAAACCCACCTGCTGGCTTGTCGTCTGCTTTTCCCGCCTCCTTGGTGGAGGCTCCTCTCTGCGTCGTGATTTCTGATGTGTGAGGGCACTCGTGTGGACAGGGCCCGAGGCCGCCCCCCCTCCATCCAGGACAGGCTGATCCTGGCGAGAAGGTGGGCACCCGGCCCGGTGTCCCCTCCCACTGACGGAGTGGCTGGCGGTGGGGCCAGAGTCCTCTGGAGGTGACACAGCTTGTGCTGAGGCGCTCCGAGGAGCCTGTGTGCCCCCCGCCCCCGGGGCCACATGTGAGCCAGGCTGGGAGGAGGAGCCACCAGCCTGCCAGCAGTGGGGGCTGTTGGGTGTGGGGACCCAGGCCCTGCCACCTACCTGCACGTGGCCTGGGCACATGATTTCCTCTGTGGCCTCGGCGAACGGTGAAAAACGAGTTTAGTGTGTGGAGCGGACAAATCCCCCACATCAGTCACAGACACCGGGGTGCTAATGTGCCTGCTGCTACCCAGCCTGGGCGCCTGGGCCCCGGGGCCACGGCCAGGGTGCTCATTCATAGCAGCTGGGTGGCCGGTGGGATCCTGGGGGCCCCCTGCACTGTTCAGGGGGCATAGAGGGTCCTAGGGGCGGCAGGGCGGGGGGTGGGGAGCAGGGTGGGGGAGCGGAGGGTGGCAGACAGGTCGGGGCGGCCTGTGGGCCAAGGCAGATGAATGTCCTCGCGGCATCAGAGCTGGCGTCTCGTCTTGCCTGAGGTCCTTGCGCAGCTCCGTCCTTCCGATGGGTCCTCCCCCACAAGAGGGTGCAGTCAGGGTCTTCCTCCAGGGCCATGAGCTCCCGCAGGAAGGACAAACCCTGTCCTACTATTCCATTCCGCGGCAGGGGCCCTAAGCGCGCCCTGCATGGTGGCCTCTGGGCTGGCGGGGTGAGGGCGGGGGGCTCGAGTCCCAGGCCTTGGCTGCGGGCGCAGGGGTGGGGTGGCGTGGGCGCAGTCCTGAGGTCGAGTCAGGGCTCCCGGGAGGCGGTCTCCTGGGCGGGCAGCCCCCTGTGGCCCGAGCCCTACAGCTGCTCTGGAGGGAGGTTGGTGACAACCCTCTCCCTTTATACAGCTGTGTTTTTCATGCTGGTTCCCTGTGACCCCACCCAGAGCTGCTGTCACATATTGTCACGGGCGTCTGTGGCCGCCCCTCAGGGAAGAGCTTTGGACCTTGCTGTGCACACGGGGCAGAGGGTCCTGTTGGGGTCCCAGCCCCGTGACCCACTCCCACGTGACAGGACCCTCAGGGGCCCGGAAGGGGTGAACCTGCCCAGCCGGTTCTGCCGGCTGCAGCAGAGATTCCTGGGCTCGTGCTGCCCTCTAGTGCCCGCCAAGGGGAGTGCCTCTGGGGAGGCCACCTCGCGTCAGGGTGACACGGAGGACTGGTGGGCTTCTTGCCCTTCTTTGTCACCGCCCCCCCCTTCCCTGGGGGTTCGGGGGAGGCTGGGTCTGGCTACTTGTCTTCCAGGTTCTCAGGTCCATATGCACTTGGGTTCTGACCTTTTTCAAAGCTTGGAGGGAGGCTGGTCTTTCTCCCTCAACTTTGGAGAATTTTATTTGACAAGAGGGACCCTTCCCCAGAGTCTGTCACCGACCCCTCCCTGCTTGTGATGGGCCACTGACTGCCTCGCTGGGTCCCCTTAACTCCTGGAACAAGAGGGGCCCACTCCAGCCTGTGGCTTCCTCACTGGGAGGAGCCCAGTTCCCACCCTCCTTTCAGATGCCTGTAGCAAACTCCCCTCCTTCCAGAAACTTCCAGGCTGGGTTTTGCAACCGAGGGTAACTTGGAGCTTCTCTGACCTGGGGCAATGGCCATTCTGGCCAGGATTTCCCCCTTGGATGACCTTGGTTCATTCGTGGCCCCACCGATAGCCACCAGGCCAGTGCTGGACTGTTCCGTGCACTACTCACAGTGGGGCCCGCCCCGGTAGAGGTTCTCCTGCTTGCTCCCAGGTTCACACCATGAAAGACACCCCCCCACACAGTCTCACCCACCTTCGAGGGCCGCCGGCCGCATGGGTATCAGCTCTGAAGTAGCTGCGTCGATATGAAGCTGATGCCGGTGATTAAAAAGTCCCTGATTAGGAAAGCTTTGCTTTCTCGGGGCCCTTGGTTTGAAATTCGTGCTCTGGCTGCCGGTATTGCGTTGGCTTTGAGAACTAGGCCGCCTCTGTTTTTAATTAGTTGAAGTCATTTTGATTTTTGGTGCCAGTGCGGAGGGATGAGTCCGTTCCCAGGCTCCTCTGGGCCGTGGCTTAGCTGCGCGGGCCCTGCCTTTGTCTTCCCAGGACCGTGGTATTTTTAGCACGTTCGGAACGACTCGCTCACGCTCTCTTGTCCTTTCCTTGCAGGTCTGACCGTCTCTCAGCTGCAGCCATGGGGTCTGAGGACCACGGGGCCCAGAACCCGAGCTGTAAGATCATGACGTTCCGCCCCACCATGGAAGAATTCAAGGACTTCAATAAATACGTGGCCTACATCGAGTCCCAGGGAGCCCACCGGGCGGGCCTGGCCAAGGTGGGTGACGCCCTGCGCCCGGCGCGGCTTTTCACCAGCTTCGGCCTCGTGGGTGCCCTGGGGCCCAGGGCCTGGCGTGACGGTGTCCGGAGGCGGCCGGCACCCGCTCGTGTGTAGTCGACCCCATTTTCAGCAGACCTTCTAGAGCCCTTCCTGTGGCCCGGAGTCAGGACGGAGTTCCGCAGCCCTTGTCCCCGTGGGACCGGATGGTGGGGACCAGCCCCAGGGGCTGCGGCACATGGCCATGGGCGGGCAGCGAGAGCCAGGAAGGCTTGTGGGGAGACACGCGCCGGGGCACCCTGTCTCTTTCCACGACAGGCTGTGTGCGCGCATGCGTGAGAGCGACACACGAGGATGTCCGTGTTGCTTCTTACCATAAAGACTGCGGTTTGGTTGTGTCCGGAGGAGGCTGTGCACCAGGCACGGCTCAGCCGCTAATTTGGAAGATTCGCAACTGGTCTTGAGTTCTGGCTGCTGCCTGCGTGACCGCCTCTCAGCTGACATGCCTGCCTCTCGGTCCTTGAAACCAAGAGGTCCGTCCACCTTCACTGCAAAGAGCCAGATAGGAAGTGTTTTCAGCTTTGTGGGCGGGGCGTCCCACCACCCCGCTGTCGCCTTGGCAACCTATACGCCAGTGGGCGTGGCCCTGTGCCAATAAAACTTTACTTGGGAACACCCAGGTGTGAAGGCCGTGGGATTTTCACCTGTCCCGAAATATTTTTCATTTGCTATTTTTTCCATTTAAAAGTGAAAAATCGCAGTAACAAAAAACCCCCAACCTTCTCGACTCTGGGCTGTGCCAAGGGCAGAATTAGGCGCAGGGCGTGGTTTGCTGGCCTCAGCGAGGAGAGGGCTGCCTCCCCTTCCTGCCTCCACCTGGTGTTGGGTGGCTTTGGTCCGAGTGTCAGTCCCTCTGTGGTGAGGGCCACGCCTTTGGTCCCAGCCTAAGGACACGCGGAGAGCATTGTGCCCACTGCGTCTCCTTCCCACCGCCCGCTTGACTTTGTTCATGGTGCACGAGGCAGCATGGGCACCGCGTTTCATCCACGTCGGGGACCCGAATCCTCACCGTCCTCTGTTACTTCCGCTTCTCCTTTTAACTTCCTTCAGCTGGAAACGGTGGGCTCTGGGCGCTTACAGGTTGGGGGGGCTTTCTGCCCAGCTGGCCACCCTCAGGACACTTTCCTGCCTGCCCTGCCCTGGGGGCCCCGGGTGGTGGGCGTGGGCCTCCCTCGTCTTGTCCCCCGTCCTCGGCCTGCGTGTGCTTCCCTGGGACACTGGCCCTTCTGTTTCTGGTTCAAGGTGACCCTCATGCTGGGAGGTGTGGCGAGTTGCCGTGAGGCCCCGGAGGCTGTTGTCCCTGCTCGTTCCTTCTGGCTCAGTGACTCGGGCTCTACTTTCCCGACCGGCCCCGGGCCTGACCGTTTCCCGAGCTTTCTTCCCGAGCTTGCTGTGGTGTCCACGGGCTCCTTGTCCACGATGTGGGTGGACCGTGTCCACACCTCTGCCTTCCTTTGCTCTAGACTTTGCAGCCTCTGTGTCTTCCCTCTGCACCCCGGCAGCCCTGCTTTAAGCTCTCCTACTAGTGCCTCCCCTCCGCGCCTCGGCACCCCTGCTTTAAGCTCCTACCAGTGTGACGGAAGGAACCCATTCGGACCAGATGTGTTGTGGGACAGGTGGTTCTAGGCCTGTTTTCCCTCTGCCTTCTGTTTCTCTGCTCCTTTTCAGCTTTTTTTTTTTTTTTTATTCATTTCTAGACGAGAGAGAGAGACAGCGTGAGCAGGGGAGGGTCAGAGAGAGAGGGAGTCAGAGACTGAAACAGGCTCCAGGCTCTGAGCTGGCAGTCAGCACAGAGCCCGACGCGGGGCTCGAACCCACAAACCACGAGATCATGACCTAAGCGAAAGTCGGACTCTTAGCCGACTAAGCCACCCAGGCGCCCCCTTTTCAGCTTCTTAAGTGAGATTTTGTTTGCTGCTCTCTCTGACTGGTCACCTACATGCACAGGGAGGTGAGGGCGGTGTGGGGCAGACCTGGGCACGTGCCGAGAGACCTTGGCCATGGCACAGTCGTGCCCACTGCACGTGCACACTCGCCCCGTCCCCTGCCTGCCAGCGACCGCATGCTGGGGCTTTGAGTCTTTTGGGCACCTCCCTGCCACTCCATGAGGATGGGTGGAAACAGGGAAGTGTTTTAATGTTTGTTTATTTTATTTTTGAGATAGAGACAGTGCTAGGGGTGGGGGGGCAGAGAGAGAGAGAAAGAGAAGATCCCAAGAAGGCTCCATGTTGCCAGCACAGAGCCCGATGCGGGGCTTGATCCCACGAACCGTGAGATCATGACCTGAGCTGAAGTCAGGAGTTGGACGCTTAAGCGGCGGCCCGGTTGGCTGCTGGCCTCTTTGGAGAAGAACCTGGTGTCCTGCCGCCGGAGGGTGCTCTGCAGGTGCCACTGTCCCCTCACCCTGGTCTCACAGATTTGAGGGTGTCCAGCCTCAGGCCGGAGGGCCCACTCCGTCAGGTGCCTTTCCCAGAACCGACTTCCTGTGTGTCCAGGCCCGTGAGGCTCGTACGTGTGACCAGAGCATCCCTCTCTGGGCTTCCCAGGTCTTCCCCGGCAGTCAGAATTTGTGAGTGATTTACGGACCTGAGTGGGTGGACTTCTGGGTCCCCTTGGCGAACACAGTCTGGACCAGATGCAGAGCCCTGTTCCCGCAGGAGAAAGTCCAGGCCTCCTTGTCAAGAGGGGACGTGACCCACATGGTTCACGAGCCACTCGGGCTCACGGCCTCGTCCCCGGACCTGCTCCTCTGAACCACAGGCTCTTTGTCTGCATTTGTGACGTCTCCAGCCTCCCGCGTGTTAGTTATTAGTTACCGCCTGACTCTGTTGGTTTCTCACTTGAAATCTAAGAAAACCATTGACAGGCAGGCTGAGCCCAGGCACCCCGGGCACTTAGTGCAGCCCTGGCCACACAGTAGGGGGACGGGACGTCCCCGGAAAAAGCCTCGATTGAGCAGCTGTGTCCCCACTCAAGGAAAACCAGGGTGTCCAGCCTTGGCACGGCTGACCTTGAGGTGGGTCATTCCTCTGGGGGCGTCCTGGGCACTGCGGGGGCCTGAGCAGTACCCCGCATCCTCACCAGGAGATCGTGACAGCCACAGGTGTCCCCCGACATCGCCTGGTGCCATGTGGGGGCAGGGTCGCCCCGGGTGGGACCCACTGATTTCCTTTAACAACTGCTGTTACTTACTTGTGGTCCGTCAGTAAGTCCAGCAGTGCTCACAGTGGAGGTGCACCGTTCTGCTGTTAATAGGTGACCAGGGAATAAGTGTGTCCGTTGCCAAGCAGAGCATTTTCTAGCACCGATGTGCATGGGTGAGGCTGCGGGGATGGTGCATGAGCCGCAGTGCCTTCCAGAAGCTGTCTGCAAGCCTGGGCATCGGTGTGCTGTTCCTCCCTCCCTGGCCCTCAGCTGGGTGAGGTTCTGGCCTCCCCAGAGCTCTTGGCTGGTGCCCTGAACACAGGTTGGTTTAGTTCCTTTCCCCAAAGCTGTTGGGTGGCCCACTGGGCATCCCGGAAGATTTGTTGTTTGTAAACACCTACCCAGAATGAGGCGAGACCTGCCTGTGCTGTCCCCAGGGACCTTCATGGAAGTGCACCTGGCACCCAGGAGGGGACCCAGGAGGGGACCCAGGGGGGGTCCGGAGAGGGACAAGGAGGCCTTGGCCCAGAGCTGCAGTCTACGCTTTTCCTCAGAGGCCACCCTCTAAGGTCTTGTTCCCCCAGATTCGGAATTCGTGGCATTATCACCCTCTTGCATTGGCGCCTCACCAGCTCTTCCGCGTCTTTGCACGTGGGACTTGTCGCCTTTCTCCAGGCTCCTTATCTCTTCCAGTGTCCTGGCCCTGGGGTCCTGAGCTGCGGGGGCGGGGGTGGGGTTAGGGTTAGAGTACACAGAAGGTTCCAGGTGCCCCTGCTGTGTGTGGCCTGGACATGCCCCCAGGGGGCTGCTGCTGGTCTCCTAGGGGAGGGCCCTGTGTCCTGGGGCCAAGTCCGGAGGCGCCGCTGACTTTTCATCTTCATCTCGCAGATCATCCCCCCGAAGGAGTGGAAGCCGAGGCAGACGTACGACGACATCGACGACGTAGTCATCCCGGCCCCCATCCAGCAGGTGGTGACGGGCCAGTCGGGCCTCTTCACGCAGTACAACATCCAGAAGAAGGCCATGACGGTCGGGGAGTACCGCCGCCTGGCCAACAGCGAGAAGTACGCACTGGGACCCGGGCGGGCGGGTGGGGTCCTCGCCCCCTGCACTCTCCGCTCCCAAGCACCCTGTCCCTCAAGGGCAGGCCGTGCTGCCTTCTCCTGCCTCAGCCCCCCCACAGCACAGGCCTCTTGTAATTGCAGAGGGGAGGGAGGAGAGGACCCTCAGAGCCGTTGCTACCGGCAGGTGGCTGATGGGGCGGGACAGCCCCTCCCCCATGCACTCAGCCTCCTCTCCCCCACCCCCCACCCCTGCCCTGTGTTCTCACGCCCCACGGCCACCTTGAGGGTGCTGCTCGTCCCGCAGGTACTGCACCCCGCGGCACCAGGACTTTGACGACCTAGAGCGCAAGTACTGGAAGAACCTCACCTTCGTGTCTCCCATCTACGGGGCTGACATCAGTGGCTCCCTGTACGATGACGTGAGTGCCGGCCCCCCCAGAGGCTCTGGGGGAATGGGGCACCCCGTTTCCTGGCGAACAGGGGAGGGAAAGGCGCGGGCAGGGGACTTTATCTTGAATCGTGGGTGCGAAGACGCCGCGGCAGGCTTGGGAGGGGGGAAGGGATCTGGGTGCTCCCTGTGTGCAGCACCTTCTTCCAGAACCAGCCCCTCCTGCCCGATGGGACGCCCTGTCCTTGCAGTGGGGGCTAAGCGGCCCTGTCACTCAGGGGCCGTCCAGAAAGGACGCTGAACATCTCCCTTCCACCAGGCGCCTCCTAACCCCCAGTTCTTCTAGTGCTCTTCCTCTTGACTTCCTAGTGCTCCATCATCCGGGAAACCTGGAGATGTTCCAGCCCCTGCGTGGGTGGGGAGGGCCCTGGGGGCACCTGGGACAAAGGGAGGGGAGGCTCTCCTGCCCATGGTCTGTCCAGGGCTGTAGACCAGACAGACCCTGGGGAGCCATGGTACAGAGGCCCCCAGAGGAGCTGCTTAGCGCAACGGGTTTGCACAGGACCCACCCTTTTCCAGGGGACAGTTTATTAGTATTCACGGGACCTCCAGGAGCCCTGGGATGGCTCCACTGGGCTGATGCCCAGGCTCTGGAGCCCACCTGTCCCCGGGACCTGCCCTGCCACGGGTCTCTGCCCGCCGTGTCTGCCCCGCCCCAGATCGCCTCTCCAAAGGTCCCTTCTTGCTGGAACACACTTCATCTGCTCAGTGGTGCTCCCTGTGAGGGCAGCTGGGGGCTGGGGGCACCTCCTGAGTCCTGGGCTTGGGTCCCAGCTGGCGCGGGTGGGAAGAAAGCCCCCTCCTGAGAAGGGTCAGGACCTTCCCGAACCCGTTAGGACAGGGGGTGACCTAGAGTCCCCAAAGGCGTTGGGAAGATGTGAGTGTTGCATGGGTCCCGGCAGTGTGCCCACCTTGGGGAGCCTGTCTGACCTGTGGCCCGCTGGCCTTCCAGCCTGGGGGGGCCTGCCCCTCCAAGCTGGGCGCCAGGGCTGCATAGGCTCCAAGTGAGCTCACCCCCAGGAACCCAAGGGAGCTGCCCTCGTCCCGGGAGGTCAGGGACCGAGCTTGCTCCTGGCCATGGTCCCCCCTTCTTGGACCTCGGTGTCCCACATCCAGCGGCTGGTCCTGTGGCCAGCGCGTCCTGGATGAGGAGATTGGGCCTCTCCCTGGGATACTGAGCTCATCCGCTTGGCCTTGACCCCAGAGCAATGGCAAGCTCGTGAGGCCACGTGGCCAGGCCTGAGGGCAAAGCTGGGTGCTCCCGTGGGGGTGGGAGGGCAGCAGTGCAGGGTCCCAGAGGCCCTGCGGGCACACGCGCGTTAGAAAAAATGATTCGTTTTTACATTTATATCCAAGTTAGTTAGCATCTAGTGCCATAGGTTTCAGGAGTAGGCCCGGTGATTCATCCCCCTACGTGTAGCACCCAGTGTTCCCGACAGGTGTCCCCAGTACCCCTCACCCATCTAGCCTCCCCCACAGCCCCTCCAGCAACCCTCAGTTCTCTGTATTTAAGAGTCTCTTAAGTTTTGTTTTCCTCCCTGTTTTTCTATTATTTTTGCTTCTCTTCCCTTACGTTCATCTGTTTCGTATCTTAAAGTCCACATGCGTGAAGTCATGGGATATGTTTTTTTCTGACTGGCTAATTTCACATAGTCACAAATGACAAGATTTCAATCTTTTTTATTACCAAGTAGTACTCCTTTGTATATATACCCATCTTCTTTACCCATTCATCCGTCGATGGACACGGCCTCTTTCCCTACCTTGGCTCTTGTTGATAGCGCTGCTGTAAACTTTGGGGTGCGTGTGCCCCTTCAAACCAGTGCACCTGTATCCCTTGGATAAATTCCTAGCAGTGCTATTGCTGGGTACTAGGGGAGTTCTAGTGTTCATTTTTTGAGGAACCTCCGCACTGTTTTCCAGAGCGGCTGCACCAGTTTGCAGCCCAACCAATAGTGCAAAAACATTCCCCTTTTCTCCGCATCCTTGCCAACACCTACTGTTGCCTGTGTTGTTAATTTTAGCCATTCCGACAGGTGTGAGGTGGTCTTGCCCAATGGTTTTGATTTGTGTTTCCCTGATGATGAGTGACATTGAGCATTTTTTCCTGTGTCTGTTCACAATTTGGGTGTCTGCTGTGGAAAAACATCTGTTCCCAGCATGGCTTTCGCCTCCCGTGATTAACACCCAGCTCGGTGTGGACTCTGGAGAAAGTCCTGCCTGACCACCGGGGCCCCCAGTGGCCTTCAGACACTGGTGTGGGGGAGGCTCCAAGCTGGGCAAGTTTAGGGTTGACTGCTGGCTCTTGGGCCGTCTAGGGGGCTGCGCTGTAGCCTCCCTGGGCTCCCGCTGGTGGCTGGGGGTGGCCACGGCCCGGGGGAGGGGGGTCACCGAGTGCATGCTCACCCGTGTGCTGGTCTCCCTGCAGGACGTGGCCCAGTGGAACATCGGGAGCCTGCGGACCATCCTGGACATGGTGGAGCGCGAGTGCGGCACCATCATCGAGGGTGTCAACACCCCCTACCTGTACTTCGGCATGTGGAAGACCACCTTCGCCTGGCACACGGAGGACATGGACCTGTACAGCATCAACTACCTGCACTTCGGGGAGCCCAAGTCCTGGTGAGCGGCCGCGGGAGGGGCCACAGGGAGGGGCCACGCATCGGCTCTCCCAGGGGCACACGGCTGTGTGGGTGCCTTTGGGGCGGCCCCCTGGGGACATGGCTGGGCCTGTGGCTGGGCAGGCAGAGGCTGAAGGGTATCTGGCCCAGTTGGCTTGAGGGGCAGTCTCGGTTGGTGACAAGGGGATGCGCGTCCCCAGAAACGAGCTTCCTGCCCCCCCTGTCCCCCCCACCTGTGGGGGCGGCATCCATGATGTGTCTGCTGTGTGAGGCTCTTCTGGGGCCATGGACCTGGCAGGGTGGCTGTGAGCACTGAGCTCCCCCGCCCTGCGGCTCCAGGCCCCCTGCTGTCGGGGGTATGGTTCCCCCCAGTGGCTTGCAGGGCTGGGGGGTCGCGTGCACCCACAGCCCACCCTGTGAGCCACGGGCCCTGCAGGCTGGGCTGAACGTCCAGCGATCGGTGTCCTGGAGTCTCCCAGAGTCTCTTCTGCCGGCGGCAGGACAGCCAGAGCTGCCCTCTGTGCAAGGCTGTCTTTGTTCACTGTTGCTTCCGGCAGAGGCTTCAGAGCTGGGGCTTTACCTCTTCCTGCCCCTTCCCAGCTGTCTGAGAAGGTTCTGTTGTTCCCTTACAGTCATCAGCACAGCTTAGAGGGCGCTGGGGGCAGGGCGGGGAGAGCAGGAGCCCCAGGAGCAGATCATGGCTCAGGAGCTCAGCCAAGCGTTTGTGTGTGGAGACTGCAGGGGCGGGTGGAGGGGTGCATAGCCCGGCTGGGGACCCTGGCCAAGGCGCCCTTTCCTGTGGTGTCCCAGCTGACAGCTGAGCCCTGAGCAGCTGAGCCTGCGCCCACAGGCATTGGGGGGAGGTCACCCCCGTTCCTTTAAGTCGACGGCGACAGCCTGGAGCCCTTGGCCAGGCGGTGGAGTAGGCGCCCTAAGCAGAAGGCTCAGCGGGGGGGGCAGGCTTCCCATTCCAGGTGGCTGCGTGGCCGCCCTCCCTGTCCTGACTTATGATGCAGACAGGGATCCAGCTCTGCTGTCGGGCAGCGGGCTCCTGTTCCGATGGGGGGGGAGGGGAGGACGCGTCAGGGATGGATGTGCCCTGGGTTTGGTGTCAGGTTCCTGGGGCGGCTGTAACAGATGAGCACCAAGAACTTCACGCGACACATGTGCATTCGCTGACACTTTTGGAGGTCAGGAGTCTGACCTCAGGTCCCATCGGGCTGCACTTAGGCACCCAGGCCTGGACAGGCTGGTTCCCTCCCCCAGGCCCCAGGGAGTCCCGTCTCTTGCCTTGTCCGGCTTCAGTGGGCTGGCCCGCGGCCCCTCCTCCATCCTCACCACCAGCAGCGTGGGGTCCCTGCCTCCGACCCTCTGTCCCCCTCGTGTGACGACCTTATGGGGACGCTGGACCCCCGGACACCCAGGGTTACCCCTTCCCTCGGGGGCCTTGGCTCAGTCCCATCTGTCAAGTCCCTGTTGTGGTGAGGCACCACGCTCATGGTTCTGGTGATTTAAGATGTGGACATCTTTGGGGGCCCCGTCCTGCCGTCCACGGGCCCTCTGACCCATGCTGTGTGCTGCATCGTGTTACCTCGGGTATTTGCTGGGATCCTGTTATAATTCCACGGGCTCCTTGCTTTCAGTCCATTCGTCTCTGTGGCATTCTGTGGCTTTGCATCAGCTCCTGCTCGTTGCAGCCTCTATTCCGGAAGAGCCTGGAGAGGAGACGGATGGGGGGTGCTGTCCATTTCACAAAGGCCTGAATTTCACAGCCCGTGTGGTTCTGAGTGCGTTGGTGGAGGCATTTCCTGGTGGGCATTTTAATCCCTGGGCTGCCCAGGGGGGTCCTGGGGAGGCTCAGTTACCTCATCTCCTCCCCTCCACCCCCGCCATGGAGGCCCCAGTCTAGGCCCATGGAGAGGGGCTAGGCTCTGCCCCCACGACTGCTTGTGGGGTGAGGTGCATGCACCCCTTCCTTCCCTGGGGCTCTGCCTGCTGCTCTGGGCAGCTGGTGTGCTCCCTGCAGGGCCATAGCAGGCTGAGCGCTCTCCAGACTCCACGTGCAGACCCCGGGCTGGGGCTGTGCGCACGTGTGCGTGTGTATGTTTGCATGTGAGCGTGAGGACATGTGAATCGTGTTTGTGAGGGCGCATACGCGTACATGACAGTATACATGCGTACCTGTGCTTACGTGTTTGCGTGTGAAGGTATATGAGTGTGTGTCTGTGAGCATGGGTGTGTGTGTGCATGAGTTCTGTGTGTGAGCGTGTACATAAGTGTGCAGCCGTGCATCTGCGTTGTATGAGTCTGAGCGCCGCAGCCCCAGCTCACTGGCACCGATGGTTCCAGTTTGGGGATCTCAGTCCTGGCCCCATGTGGCTCCCCAAAGCGCCACTAGATGGCGCTCTCACCCTTCTGCACTGGCTGCCCCTCTTGGAGCCCATGGAAATTTCCCAGCTTCTTTCCTCCTTTTTTGGGCTCCTGGCCCAGCAGCGATCCCCCAGAGGCCCCCTGGGAGCAGGAGGAGAGCGAACCCTGCGGGGTGGGCAGCAGGAGTGCTCTGCCCCCTACAGACGTCTGTGCCCAGGATCTATGCCTAAAGGGATCGGACAGGGAGAAAAGCCACCTTTTCCTTAAAAGCCAGAACAAAACCAATAAAAGGAGCCACATGTGGGTCCTGGCATGAGCTGGTGGCCCTGCCAGAGGCTAGGGTGGCCTTGCCTGACTGGGAGGCGAAGCATGCAGTGGGCAGCAAGGGTCACAGGGAGGTTGGTTTGGGAAGTGCCTGTGGAGCCCAGGGAGATGGCGGGGGCTTCACGAGCTGTCGGTGGGTGGGCACTGGACTTGGGGGTAGCAGCCCCTGGCCGATGGGCGGCCAACAGGCAGGACTGACTGACACCCGGCTCTTCACACTCGCTCCCCATCTCTAGTGGCTTGGGGTTCCCCAGGCCACAGCCCAGCACATCGTCCTCTGCTGACCCCCCTCTGTTTCTACCCCTTTGCCATGACCCAGTCCTGAGAGCCCTGGGCAGCAGTCAGCAAGGCTGGCATTGGGCACAGCAGTTCATCTCAGGGAAAGAACGTTCTGGAAGGCAACTTGACCTTGGTCTCGGTTTCTGGTGCTGAAGGGGATTAGGATTGCACATGGAGGTCCCTCACGCTGAGTATAGCTGGTGGATGTGCTCAAGGTGCAGCCGTGTATGATCTGGCTCCCGGGGCTTCGTGTCCCCGCCCTCTGCCAAGTTTCCTGCTTCCCCAGCCAGGGCAGCTCAGCTCAGCAACCGTGGGGGGCACCCTCCCCGCCCTCTCGCCGTCTCCCTGGGACTGGGGTGGGGGCCCTGGATGTCGGCAGGGCACCCCCACACTTGTACTAGCTACATCTGACGCTGGTGCACCTCCCCACCAGGTGTGGACCCCGTGAGGGCAGGGCCCTCCGTCTCCTCTGGGTGCCCAGCCCCCACCCAGAGCCCAGCACAGAGAGGGGCCTCAGTGCCTCTCCGGGGATCTCGGTGCTGGGGCCATGGTGGCCCCTTTCCGTCTCCGTGGGAGCTGGTCCTCCAGGCGAGATCCCTCTCGGCTGCCCCAGACACCAACCCGTGGGGTCGGCGCAGTGCCTCTGGCCCTTGGGCTGGTGGTCATGCCGCTCGGTGGCCCCCAGGAGGGCAGTGCCCCTGCTCGGAGCCCGGGGATGCTGCCCCTGGCATGTGAGCGCCTGTCTCCCTGATTGAGCATGTGTGCGCGCGTCAGCCGCAGCTTAACTGCAACCATTTCCGAGTATTTCAGGTGTTTTTTTTTTTTTTAAGTGTCGGCTTACTCAGGTTTACGGTGTCTCATGAAGCCTTTCTGGGTCTGCTGCTACTTCAGTGGTGTGACTTGTGTGTCACTGTCGCACCAACAGCCTGCTGCCGATAAAAGTATGGAACTTCCTTTAAGGGCCAGCATTAGGTGGTGCTGTCAGGCCGCAAGGCTAAGAATATCTGAAGCGTTTGAGCACCTCAAAATCCCTTTCGAGATGGGGATTTAAAATAGACCCGGCGCTCGCAAGCTACCTCCTGCCTGGTGGCCCTGGGGCCTGGTCAGTCAGCGGTGAGGCCAGGAAGGGTGGGCACGGGCGTGCAGGGCAGTGCCCAGGGGGCTCAGTGTCCAGAGAGTGAGACCACCATCCCAGCCAGATGCCTGCCCTCGTGGCAGTGTAGCTGAAGGCAATGCCCTGGGGCCACTGCAGCAGATCTCCCCCCCCCCCCCGCCATTCAGAGCAGTCTGGTCCCTGTGGGTCCTGAGCCTTGTGAGCTTGCAAGCAGGGAGCTGTGAGGTCCGTGGGTGACATGCCTGCCCAGCCCAGGGTCTGTCGCTCAGATGCAGGACTGCACATGGCACAGTGATTCTTAACTGCGTGGCCTCCCACTGCTCCCCTGTGCTCACTCGCTCTCCTGTGGGGCAGGGGGCAGGAAGGGGCGGGGAGGGAGAGCAGGCGGAGGGTATGACTCCCAGAGGCGTACTCAGGCCCGTGGGCTGGGACAGCCAGCGCTCCCCCCAGCGTCTGGGTCCTGACCTTGGCCTCTGGGCCCTGAGCCGTGGTTCTGGAGCCACCCACACAGTCCCTCCCACCCTCCTGCTCCTCTTGGCTGGGGTTCTGTCTCTCGGGTCGTCCCCGTGCGCCATGGCGGGGGGAGGGGGGGCACGTGTCCTCTGAGCCGCACGCGGGCCCACATTTACCGTGTCTGCACACGTGCGGTGCACGCACGCACATTCCCTCGTGCACACACGTGCACACCCACACAGACTCCACGGGGGTGGAGGGCCTCTCGGATCGTGCTCCCACAAAGGGCGCAGCCCTGGGTGCGGTGAGTGGACCCTGCCAAGTAGAGTCCGCAGGGGTGAGGGCAGGGGTGGGGGTGGTACGAGAACTCACTTCTTCTCTGACCTTTAAGAAGCCTGAGTGAGCAGGGCTCCCGGGCGCACTGAGAATTTTTCCTTTTGAGCAGCTGCACCTAGTTTTCCTCTGGTGTTTTCCCCCAGGGGAGGGGCTGGGCAGCCTGCCTTTTGCTGCCAGGAAGCTTGACTCCCAGTGGGCGCAGCCGTGTCTGCCTGCACGTGTGTGCACGTGTGTGCGTTTGCGGTCATGTGCTCCCCGCACGAGGGGTACAAGGGGGAGGGGGATTGTGGGTGCAGGTGCCGGTCAGCTTCTGTAGTCCCTGCTCTCCGGCGGCAGCTTGGGCAGCTTGGGAGAGAGGGTAGACGGGCGGTGAGCAGGGCCCCAGTGGGCGGGCCTGTGGCCCAGGAAGGTGGAGCAAGGCCTCTGGCTGTGGGCCCGCCTGGCCCCTGAGAGCCTCCCTGCAGGTCCCCGCAGGGCAGCATCAGCCCCCCTCCCAGCTGCTCCTCCCGCCGGCATCTGTTAATCCCCCGCCACGAGCCTCCCCGCAGCCATTCCCAGGCCTGGCTGCAGGTGGCGCTGCTGGACCACAGTGCCTGGCCAGTGCTCGCTCTCTCTGCCTGGTCCCCAGGGAGGGGCCGGAAGTGGGGTTGGGGGGGATGATAGGGGGTGGGCAGCAGCCTTGGTGGTCAGGGGTGGGGAGCAGTGGTGCATGGAGGTTAGAGACTTCATGGCTTCTGAGAGCCTGGTTCGGCGGGGACCCGGGGTCCCTGTTCCCTGACAGAGGCAGGCACAGCCCCTCATTCCGCAGCAGGAGTCACGCCTCTCAGCCGCCTGGCAGGGAGGGCACGGTGCTAGTGTGGACGGAAGTTGGTAGGAGCCTGACAGCTTCATAGATTGGTTTTAATGACCCTGCTTCCCGACACTGCGTCCTGTCACCCGGACAAGATGCAGAAGTGAAATAGATGCTCTCCACCCTCGCTCCCTCACCCTGGGCCAAACCTGTCACTTGGGCATGTGGGAACAGAGCCCCCAGGCAGCTCATCGTGACCCCTGTGTGACCCAGCAGGATCCCGGAAGGAAGGCAGCTCCGTCTACACCGAGTTAGCTCGCTGGGGAAGTGCCAGGCTCCTCTGTCCCCAGCCCCAGGCCCTGTGTGTGTGACAGTGACAGAAACAGCAACAGAAATGGGTTGAGAGCAGCAGGCTCCCCCAGGACAGATCTAGCAGGAGGCAGCAGACCTGTTGATGAGAAGGTAATGGACGAGGTGGCGGGCGGGCTCCTATGGGTGAGTCCTCGTGCAGGGGTGTGGGGTGACTGCCCCCCACAGCTTGCTTACACCTGTTTGCAGGATGGCCTGGGCCTTACCCCCAACAGGCCCCTGGGGAAGTTTCCTGATGGGGTCCCCTCTGCCAGAACATGGCTGTTGTCCAAAGTGGCCAAACGAGGCCCCAAGAGCGCTGAGCGGGACCAGCTGAGGCCTTCTTCCCGGCACGTTGGTTCTGGGTCAGAGCCTCCGCTGCCCGTGGCTGGGCTTTGCTGTGGCGCTCGGCTTCCCCGTGCCTGGGGCAGGCAGAGAGAGCCTTCCAGAATCTCCTGTTTTGACGGTGACCATGGCCACAACAGTAGCACCAATCGCCCTTTGTTCCGTGTATGGCTGACCGGTGGGCCCTCTGTGTCCTTCCACTGCCCTGCGTCCCAGGGCCCCTCGAGTGGGCAGGTGTGTGTGCCTATGCCCAGAAGGCCTGGAACCCACACTCTAGGAGGTCACTAAAGCCACCCCACTTACAGCCATGGGTGCCTCAGGCCCTGGCTCAGCGGCAGGATAAGTGGCTTCCCACTGTGGCCAGGGCCGGGAGGGCCGTTAGGCCCGCCCACGTCCCCTCCCTGTTTTTAGAGACCCTCAGCCCAATCCTTTATCAGAACCGTGCTTCCGTCCTCAGTGGGCGGGCAGGGAACCCGGAGCCCAGAGCTGATCTGTCATCAGAAAACTCGCTCCTGACACTGCAGACACCTTCACGTCTCAAACCGGGGCCTCAGGTGGCATCAGACTGTGACCAGGATTTTGCCTCGTTAACTATGGCGGATCTGACTGGCAGTTCTGGAGAACTGCATGGCGTGATGCGGCGCGTTGCAAATTCCAGATCTTTCCGTTTGTCCCACCTGCTCCCTCCAGCCTCACACGCCCTCCAGCCTAACGGCCCGGCAGCTCCTGACAGTGCATCACATGAGCGCGGGTGCCGCTTGCCACGCAGGTGGATCAGAGGGTGCTGGGGGCCTGGCGCGTTGCGGGGCGCTCTCCCAGGGGCTGCACCCAGCCTGCGGCGGGATCTGTGCCCGCGGGGTGGCTCCTGGCAGCTCGCGTGCCAGCGGGGACGGGCACAGTTGGCGTCTGCTCAAGGAAAGCAAAGTGATTTTCACGTGGCGCGAGGCGGAGGAGGGTCAGCCTTCTGCTGAGGGAAAGTCTCACCATATGCTCCCCTCCAAGAGCCAGTGGGACCAGGTGGGGGTTCCGCGGACAGCCTGCCACGAGCCCCTGGACAGCGGGCAGCGGGCGGGGGCGGTGGGCCGCTGAGTCGGAGCGCACTCCCCAGGCAGACGCTCCACTGCCGGGCGCCCTCCTCCTATTCCTGTTCCTTAGAAAAAGTCTTTGGTTTTTTAGAACTGGTTCAGCTTTATAGAGGCGCAGAGGAGACAGGCCCAGCACCCCCCGCCCCCACCGTTTCCCCAGGGGGACCCCCTGTTAGGCCGGAGCATTGGTCACAGTTCACTGACTGGGCTTGACACATTCTTCGGAAGTAAAGCCCATGCTGCATCCCACGTGTCCCAGGCTCCCGCGTGACGTAGGGTCGGCCGTCTCCTTGGGCTCCTCTGGGCTACGACGGTTTCGCGGACTTGTTTTTGAGGCCCCATGACAGTTTTGAGGACGCCCAGGCAGGGCTTTTCTAGAAGGCCCTTCCTTGGGTGTGTCGGGTGCTTTTCTCATCATGAGACTGGGGTGATGGGTTTGGGGAGGAAGACCCCAGGGTGAGGTGCCCTCCTCCTGACAGCACCCCAGGGGTGCGGGCTTCCACCGTGGCCTGTCACCGCGGATGTAGGTCCTGGTCCCCTGGCTGAGGTGGGCTGTCCGGTGTCTCCACCGTAAGCTCACGCCCCTCCCGGGTTCCGTGCTGTCCCAGTTAAAGGGCACTCTTGAAAGCGAGAAAGGAAGGAAGAGAGGAGGAAGGGAAGGAAAGGAATTTCCAGCATCAGAGGGAAGGGAAGAGTGAACGGAGCAGCCCCGTGCCCCATGCCTGCAGTGGTGGCCGCAAGCATCCTGCCCCCCCAGCAGGGTTTCACATCTCACTTCCCCCCTTCCCTCTCGTGAAAGGGGCTTTGGTTTCCTGTTGCTGCTCGGGTGGGCTCATGACCTGCACTGACTTGCTCCGGGTTCTGTAGGTCAGAGCTGAGGCGTGGGCCAGCTGGGTCCTCGGTTCAGGGTCCCAGAGACTGGAGTCGAGGTGTCTCCAGGCTCTGGCGGGGGATGGGGGGGGGTCCACGTCCAGTCTCATTTAGGTCGTTGGTAGAGTCAGATCCTCGCATTGGTGGGAGTGGGGCCCCACGTTCCTGCCGGCGGCCATCCAGAGGTCACTCAGGGCGCGCCATGTGTCCCCCGCCATCCCCATCTTCAAGGCTAGCATGGGGCCCTCTCCCACAGGCACTCTTCAGGTCCCCGCCCCTTGTGAAGGCTCACCTGCTTAGGTCAGGCCCACCCAGGGTAATCTCCCTATTTTAGGGTTTCCCGATGTGGGACCTTAATTAGAAGAGCAAAAACCTGGCACACTGGCACCAAGAGAGCAGCCAGGTAGATGCGAGCCGGAGCCGGGGCCGAGTGTCTCGGGCACGCGAGAGCCGTGTCTGCGGTAAAGAATTTGCTGTGGGATAGAAGGCAGTACAGGAGGGTATGCAAGATGTGGACGTGCCCCAAAGGTACACATTTACGTACCGTGTACTGACGACTGCGCGCTCTGCCCCGTGTGACCCTGACAGCGTTGGGAAAGGAACCCACCTGCCCACCCGCTGCGGCCCCCTCCTTCCCGGCCCCCTCCCCACCCGAGCCGACTACTCCCCTCCGCGCTGTCCTCCTCCCTGCCTGCCGGGTCCTTCCCCTACACGTGTCTGTGGCCCCGGGCTGTGTGGCTGAGTATTGGCTGGATGTGAACTCCATACAGATGGACTGACTTGTACCTGGCGTTTGTGGTCAGAGTTTGTGAGGAAGACGGAAGATGCACGTGTTACAGGAAGCGGCAATTCATTCATTCTTACGGCTGGAGGGTTTTCTGCTGGGGGACTCTGCCTCCCAGTGTCCATGGAAGGGAAAGGGGGGGATGAGCAGTGGCTTCGCCACCACATGGGTGCTGATCACAAGTGGTTTTCAGGCTCATGTCCTCACGGCGTGCCCACACAAACCATGCCACACAGGCGGTGTGGCCCCACCCCCCCAGAGCAGGGCCAGGCGGCACGGTGGCCAGAAGCCCACAGGACTGAGGGCTGAGGTCTGCAGGGAGAGACAGAGCCCAGCAGCCTGTGGAGGGAGCCCAGCTGGAGGCGGGTGGGGGTGGGGGGCGGAGGGCTGGCAAGTGAGGGAATCCCTCCATGCAGCCAAATCCCAGCAAGGTCCCTCTGGCCCAGAGGATGCAGCAGCTTCGGATGGAGGGGCTTCAGGCCAAAGGGTCAGCCCCCCCGCCCTCCCCCCACTGGGCGGCACCATCCTCTGCCTGCCACTAGAGGACACAGGCATCGCTGGCCTGTCACTCGCCCCCCCCCGGCTTGGTCTGGTGGGAGCAGATGGCCCTTCACTCACTTTGCATGCTTTTGTTCGAGGCTGGTGCCGAGCATCGGCGGTGCTGCGGGAGGAGGATTTGTGCAGCGGGGCGGCCTGAGCTGTGCTCCCAGGCCGCGTGCCAGCTGCGCCCCCACCGTGCCCAGCACTCCTGGAGACTCTTGGTTCTTCTGTTCCAGATATCGCCGCAGGGCATGTGTCCCCACCCCCACCCTGAGAGCTCCCACCTGCGGTGTCGGGACCAGGAGCCTTTGACTCCCCATTGGAGCCTGTGGCCGTGGGCGGGGAACCTTCCCCCCACCCCTTGCAGGGCCCACTGGCCTGGCCTGGAGACCTTTCCAGAGGAGCCATCAGAGGTTCGGGGTCTGGTTTCCAGGGCAAGTTTCTCCTGGGCTGGCGAGCTTGCTGTGGGCAGGTTTCAGCTCATCTGAAGGGAGATTCCTGCAGATCTGTGAGCAGAGAGTCTTTGTCGACTTCGCTCAGAAATCTGCCTACGAATGTGCTCCCCCTTCAGGGCGCAGCCGCAGGAGGTGGGGATCTCGGGGCCCCTGTCTCCTGTCCTGCGGTCCCAGGGGCCCCACTGTCCCCGGGTGTGTGTGACGGCGAATGCACGATGCCCAGGGCGTCGGAAACCATGTTAACAGACCCGCCTCCCCCTGTTGACACGTCCTGGGTCCCCAGCCACCCTCCCAGGCCCGACCCCACTTTTTGTCATGTCCTGGGCTCATGCGGGGACGGAGCCAGGGCAGCTACTGTCAGCTGCAGACGACAAGGAGCTGCCGTCTCTCCGAGCTCTCGTTCCCGCACAGACCTGTCCTTCTTCCTTTGCTCCAAGCCACTGTGTGTGTGTGTGTGTGTGTGTGTGTGTGTGTGTGTGTGTGTGTGTTTGAACACCAGCGTGTTGGGGGTGCCCCCCCGGACATGCCTCCAGCTGGGGGAGTTGGGGGGCCGTGGGTGTGGGTGTGACAAGGGGGAGACTGGGGTGCTCCGTGGCAGCCCCACATCCCACATATCCATCTCCCTTCTGGGCCGCGACCAGAGGCGCCGTCCTCTGTGCCTGCCGTGAAGAGTGTCCCGAGGAGGGTCCCCCCACCGCCTTCAGACATGGACAACGAGACGCACATGCCTGAACATTTTCAGTCCCGTCACGCAACAGAAATACTTCCCAGGTCGACAGCAAACTGGGTTGGGATCCAACGCCTCCTAGCCAGCAGTTAACGGCAGGCTCCACACCACTGGCCTCATAACGTCTGGTCCTTAATTAACGTGGCCTGTCCTTGTGTGAGCCGCCTGGAGCCCCAGCGCCCCTGGCCGCTGAGGGGTGGGCTGGGAGCAGCCTTTGTCTCCCACCAGTGGGCTGTTCCTCTCACGGGAGATGCCCCTCTTTCTCTGTTTACCTCCTGTGCGCATCTCCATAAAAACATCATCATTTGAGATCCTTGATGCTGCCGGTGCCAGACACCGAATTCTGTCGCCTGTTGTCCCGTAAAACGATCCATTAAAGATAAAACCACTGTGACTCAATGAGGCTCTTTCCTGGGAATGAGCCACCCTGGTCCTCTGCCGATCCTATCTCCCCAGCAAGTGTTTGTGCTGGTTGTGTAAAGGGTCTCCGGCGCCAGGACAAATGAGGGAGGCTGACTCTCTGTGAAACCAGGCTCCTTGGAAGTTAAGATGCGATTTCTCAATAGAAATTGGGCAGGCGTCTTTGTGCTGTCAGATAGTTCCGGTCGCTCGCGTGGGGAGGGGGTGTGTGGTCCAGGCTGAGCTCCTTGGGGCAGCAGAGACCAGCAGGAGCTGCAGGGAGCCCTGGGTCTGGAGCCCCCACTGGGGGCTGTACCTGCACAGGGACCAGAGGAGGTGCAGGGGTCTCTCCTGAGTGTCTGGGACAGGGTCCTAGTGCCCCTCCTTCCCTGGGCCGCCCTCTACAGTCAGTCTCCTCACCCAGGTAGACTGGGCTGGTAACAGCTCTTCCTCCCATGCTAGCGGGCACAGGGACCCCAAGCAACTCGTCCCTACAGGCCCCTGACACCTCTTCCTTCCTGTTTTAAAGGCAAGTCTGTCTGCTGAGTGCTTTTTCTTTTTTTTTCTTTTTTTTTTTTTTTAATTTTTCTTTATTTCTTGGAAAGAGAGAGACAGCATGAGCAGGGGAGGGTCAGAGAGAGAGGGAGTCACAGACTGAAACAGGCTCCAGGCTCCGAGCTGGCAGTCAGCACAGAGCCCGACGCGGGGCTCGAACCCACGAACCGCGAGATCATGACCCAAGCGAAAGTTGGACGCTTAACCGACTAAGCCACCCAGGCGCCCCTGCTGAGTGCTTTTTCTAACATCTTTAATTTCTCTAGACTGATGGGCGGGGGGCGCACCTGCCATCTGGTGTGACTATTATTTTAAATTAATTTATTTTGAGAGAGGATGAGGGAGAGAACAAGCAGGGGAGGGGCAGAGATGGAGAGAGAAGATCCCAAGAAAGCTCCACACTGTTGACACAGAGCCCGACGTGGGGCTCGATCCCAGGAGCTGCAAGATCATGACCTGAGCCGAAATCGAGAGTTGGACCCTAAGCGACTGAGCAGCCCAGGTGTCCCCCGTGGTGTGACTGTCATTAACGCCTCTGTCACATTCCAGCTGTCACGCTAAGGCCGCCTTGCTCACGCCCAGCGTCGTGACCCCACCACACTTACGTCATGAAGTCAGTCGTCCCTGGTGCCTGATCACAATGTGGCCTCCTTACCTCATTGGCTGAAGGCCTAGCTCGCGGGCAAGGGAGCATTCTGGTGTGTGTGTGTGTGTGTGTGTGTGTGTGTGTGTGTGTGTGGCCCCCCTGAGCTGGACAGAGGCCATGAGCCGTGCCACTGGCCCACGGCGCCAGCTCCACAGAGATGCGCGTCCGCCCTCCTGGCTCAGACGCTGCGAGTCTGTCATTGGTGAGCTCACACCCGGGTTCACGTTCAGGCTCCTCCGTGGTGAGGAGCTCCTACCTCTGGACCCACACAAGGGGCGGGGTCTGTCCTGGTGGGTCTGGCGTGCCGGGAACGTCTGTCCAGGGCAGAGGACGTCTGGCTGTCCCCACGCTGGTCGCTCATCCTGCTCCCGGATGGGACTGCTCCACTCGGTCGTTGTCAGCTTGCTCTCAGCTTTCCCGAGCAGAAGACTGTGCTGTTGGAGAGAAAAGAGTTGGTCTCTTCCCTCCTAGTTGTTACTGCCCTTATTATCGCTTTCCTGACCTGTGGCCTTGGCCAGCATCTTCAGTAGGTGTTGATGCACGCTGTGATCACGGACAGCTGGCCTTTCTGGAATGCCACTCTGGCCTCCTCATGACCTGTGACCGTGGGGAGGCCTCTCCTAGTCGGCTAAGAGCTTTAACGTTGAACGACTCGATATTTTATGTAGACTGTTCTTTGTTGGACTGTCTTTGCAATCCTTGGGATCAAGGGTTGGTTGCATAATACAGTTCTGGGTCTGATTTTCTGATGTTTTCCTTAGGGCTTTGCAGCTGTGTGAGACAGACCTATCGTTTTCCTGTGTGTCTTATTCCTGTGTTGGTGACCACGTTTCCCATTCATTCCTTCATTTGGAAACATGCTAGATTCATAAGAGGAGTTCAGTAGCATCCGATCTTGTCTGCTTGGTAACCATATGTGTAAGTGGGCACTGGCCCTTTAGTGTGAAAGTTTTGTGGGGTCTCAGTAAAGCTATCAGGGCCCGGTGCCTTTTCTAGAGGTGGCATCTGAAGGTTTCTGGGTCCTCTGAGAGGGCTCATGCTACCCTGTTGGGTGCTTTGGTTCAATGCATCTCTGGTACTGAGCCCAGAAACAGGGCAGGGACTGGGAGTCCCCACTCCCAGGTCCACAGGGCTGGGGCATTGTGGGTAGCTTTACTGAGGCATAGCTTCCATACCACACATGACATGCCAGATGCAGAAGTTGCCTGTCGTGCTCGGACATTTCAGGAAATCAGGCTGACGTGGCTTGTCTCCCTGGTCCTCAGATGCAGGGTGACCACCGTGACTGAGCTCCTCAGGGCCCTCCTGCTCCGCTCACCAGCTCAGAGGTGGTGCCCCCTCGGCTGGGAGGCTTGTGGGGACGCCTGTTCTGTGACCAGGTCGTTCTGCTCGGCCTGCCCAGACCTGGGGCAGCGTGCTGGAACCATCCAGCCAATGCGTGGCTAGAGAGGGCGCGGGCTGTGGGCTGGGATGGGCGGGCCTTTGGGTTCAAGGACAGTGGTAACGATGCCCTTTCCACACACCTGGCACGTGAGGCCCTGGTGGGGCTGCTGGCATTCGGAGCCGCCGTGCGTGGCCTCCTGGGCTCGTGCGGGCGGCTTGCTCGTGCCATGTGGCCTCCACCTTGACACACGGTCTCTGCACTTAAAGTGGCCCCTGCCTTCTTGTCCCTGTTTCCGTAATTATGGCGTGTTAAACGGCCGGGAGCCCGTCTCCGCAGGCCCTGTGCACACACTGTGAAATTAACTTCCTCGCCCTCCGACGTGTGGCAGGCCGAGCTGACATTTCCAGGGCCTCCTGGCTGGCCCCCTGACTTTGGCACACGTCCCTCAACAGGAAGGCCCTCCTCATCGCGGCACCCGACTGCCAGGAGCCTCGTGCCGTGGAGGCTGTCAGGCTGGGCGCTCGTCATCCAGAAGTCTCAGGGGAAAAGGAAGTCAGCGTCACTGTGTCCTGTGTCCCGACTCCCACGCCAGACGGGTGCGGGCAGCACAGGGACCCCAGCAGGTGCTGATGGGCCTGCAGGGAAGGGCGGTTGGGACTTGAGAGCCTTGGGCCCCAAATGAGTCTTTTATCCTCGAAGGAGAGCATGCTGGGAGTTACCATGGAAACGCTGCCCTCCTGCCAAGGGTACTCCTCCCCTCCCCCCCGCCCCCCCCCACCTGTAACGGATCCCACAGCCCAGGGCAGCCAATGCCTTCAAGGACATGAGGCGTGGCTAGGGGCCACCCGGGTGCAGCCCCCCGGCTCCGTGGGGTGGTGGGGTCACTTCCACCGGAGTCTCACATTCCTCATCCTGAGAATTCGCCCCTAGGTTTTCTTGCTGATGGAAGAGGCAGCAGGCCTCTCTGGCATCACCCGGTGGGGGCCCTGGAGAGGCGAGGCGGTGGCCAGCCCCCACACACACACACTGCCACCTGTCTGTGACTGTCCTCGGGCAGTGACACTGGATCCTAGGGCTGTCGGGGTCTGCGGGGCGCCAGGTGCTACGGGACATGCACTCCAGCGCCCTGGTCCAAGGCACTGTGCTGCCCACGCAGGCAGGCGGCCCTGGCGCTCGCTCCTCTGGCCGCAGGGGCCCCTGCGGCCCAAAGCCCTGCGGCTCGTCCCTGTCGTAACTGACGGTTCCTGAGCAGGTCCCTGCTCTTCAAGACGGTCTGTGCTCCTCTCTGTGACATGCTCATTTAATTTTTAACTCACAAGGCATTTGCTTATTTATTTTCATTGTTCTTGATAATAATTCTAAGCCATTAGAGGGGAAAATTATATTCAAAAATGCTGTTTCACACTTTATTTGTTTGATGATTTAGAGCGATAGAAAATAGCACATTTGCTGGCTTTTATAGTCTGATAATTATTCACATCCATCAACCCATTCCAGGGGAATAAACAAAACACCAAGAAAATGACACTATTAATAGCATCCTCTGCGGCCGACAGGAAGGCTTTCCCGGGCCGGTGAGTCAGTAAAATGGAAGCGGCCTGTCCCGGGGCCGGCCTGCCCGCGGAGCTCGCATTTCCTTTTAATGACCCCACGCGGGCTGGCCCCTGAGAGCCTCTGCCCGTCCCGGCGCCTGCGACCCGGCCCGTGTCGCCTGGCCTCGGCGGGGCTGCCCTCTGGCCTCACCGGGAAAGCAAGAGTGCTGACGTGCGGTGCCCGCCCCGGCCCGCGGGCTGTGCGGCCGGTGCTCCCGACGCCCCGAGCGCCAGGCTATGGGCCCTGGACGTGACTGCTCACTGCCCGGGACGCGGCTGCTGGGCAGGTGGGTTTCAGGCTTGCCTCGTGGGGCGGCCGTGATTGGCAGGGGTGCTCTCTCCTCAAGTGCCTCAGAGTGTAAATGAAGGACCGGGAGACGCGGGGGAGACTGGGGGCACCCGCCTTCCCAGAGCGGCCCCTCCTGTCCCCCTTCGACCCGGGCTTCGCTTCCTTCTGGAACACGCCGTCGGGATGTCGGGCTGGCCGCTCACTGCGTGCGTGAAGCGTGCGCCTTCGGTTTGGTCGGTCCTTTGAACCGTGAAGCGGCTGGACGGTAATGGTCTTCCGACCACTGCGCATCACAGGTCTTCCCTCTGCCCCCGGGGTCCCGGGGCCCTTGTCTCTCCCTTTGCCCCCCTGGATGCCTCATTCCTACTCCAGAGGTGGTTCCTTTTCTCGCCGGAGCCCCTGACGTTTGCAGACCCCCGGCTCTCTGTAAAGGGTGGTGGGCGAAGATGACCGGACTGGTGTCTCTCGGCCTCCTCGACAATTCTGTAGCATTAAACCCGGCGGCACGGAGCCTGTCGAGTGCCCCTGCAGGGTCACCTGGCGTGGTTGTCAGGGACGCGGCTCCGACAGCGCCTACTGCTCTGCGGCTCTCTGGTTTAGTGTTGTTCTGGAGTGCTCTGTGGAGAAGGTTCAGAAGCAGAGAGAACAGGTAGAGAGGGGAGGGCTGGGGAAACAGGGAAATGAAGATACCCAGCAGGACACTGGAGAAAGTTCCAGAATCCTGCCTGGCCAGGTGCAGGACTCACCATGAGCCCAGGGCAGTTGCCAGACTGTCACAGGCCGGGGCGGGGGCTGCACCCAAGGGCACCTGAGCAACCCCTTGCGGGCTGCCTCTGTCTGCCTTCCCCAGGGGCTTCCCCGGCCCCCCAACCCCCCGTGTCTGGTTCTGCTCTCTAAGGCCCCCAGTCAGCTCACCCCCTCCCGACTCACTAGGTTCTGGAGATTTCTCTGTCCCCTTCTTTGATCCCAGCTTCTCCAGAGTCTTCCACCACGACTTGTGAGCTGGGCCTTGTGCCCTCTGGGCCCCCTGCGCTGCTGGCCACCCTGAATGGACTGGACCCAGGGAGGCCGTCTGTCTGAGGAAACCGTGCGGGAACGATTTGCCCCTGGGTGACCGGGGCTGCCATGTCCCAAGACCGGCCCCCGGGCTTGCAGGCAGGCAGAGCGGATTGCTTTCAGCCGTGGTGTTTGACCTTGGGATGGGGACGGAGGTCGTGGGGAGTGAGACAAATTGCCCCCATGTTGGTGACCAATAAAACCAACTCTGTTTTATGGCCCCGAGAACTCACTCACTAACGGGCAGACAGCTGCTCCTGCCTCGGGGGTTAGCAGGTGAGCATGCGCAGCCCGGATAGCTGCCCCCCACCCCCATCCTCCCTGAGCCAGGCTGAGGGGCAGGGCCGCCCCCACCCCCACCAGGCAGTGTGCCGCTGACTGCAGCCAGGGTGAGGGTAACACAGCTCTGCTCTGGGGGCCCTGTGGGGTCCAGGGGACTTTCCCCTGGGAGCACATGACTGTCCCTGTTGGGAGGCTGGGTCTGAGGGAACAGCCCACAGTGCTGGGGTTTCTCCCGGCCGTCAGAAAGCCCCAGCGTATTTTAGTAGACGGGCACACAGCACTTGCTCAGAGCCGTGTGTTGTAAAGCACCTGCTCCCCAGTTCTGCTCATCTCACCCCAAAATCTGAAGTTTGCATCTTGTCAAGCCCCCGGGGGAAGGTCTGGGGTTGGGCGCAGGGCTGGCACTGGGGCTGTCAGCACCTGAGGCTGTCGTGCGTTGTTCCCAGCCACGGGCGAGCAGCCCTCTCTTGGCCACTGGAGTCCAGAAGTCCCTGCGGCTGTCGGCTTCCCATCCTCCAGTCCTTCCTAATCCCTCCAGGGGCTGTGCTTCTCCGTGCTCCGCAGCGTTGTGCAGCCTGTGCTCTCCGATAACAGAGCACCACGTTCCAACGTATTAAACTTTTAACATCCACCAGATTCAATTAATCTTATCTTTACAACTCCCAATTACAGGCGGTAATTAAGTGAAAGCAGCATTGTAGACTGGGGATATTGCATTAATCATCACAGGCTTGGAGTCATAAATTAGTTCTCCCGTCGTCCGGCCGGTTCCCAGAAGGGCTGGAATGCTTCTTTTCCTTGTTTGGGGGGACGTTCATCCCACAAAGGTGCTTTGGATTGGGATTAATTTTTATCATCTTTATGTAAGTGATAAAAGGCTGTTTGAAGAAGAGTCACCTCCTCTTTGTCCAGACAGCAGAAAATTCTCCGGCAGCAACAGAAATGCAGGTGCGGTGCCGTCTCTGCCAGGGCCCTGCGCTGTGCCCAGAAATTAATTATTTTTATCCTGTTAGATTAGGGATAGCCATTATCTCCTACTCCTGCCCCTTTTATTTTGTTAAAAAGCAATAATAAACCTCTGATCGGAGTGGACTTAACCAGGCGCGGAGTCCGGGCCGGCTTCTGTGTCCTCTGTTCCCGTCCTGTGTCGCCTGCCGTGAGGAAGGGCGGCTGGCGAGCCACGCCACGTGCCCCCGCGTCCGCCTCTTTCTAGAACGTGAGGTGTGCCCGCACAGCGTCTCTCCCCTCGGCACTGCGGACACGGGGCAGCCCCTGGGCGCCCCCACACCCCATGCCAGGAGACGCTCCACAGTGACAACCACAGATGTCCCCGGATGTGGCCCCGGGACGTGCCCGGGCGAGCACCACTGCCCTGGGGTTTCTCCGGGACAGGACTCATGCTGCAGGAGCTACCGCTCCAGGCCCTCCTCCGCAGGACAGACGGACGGACGGATGCACCCAGCGCTCTGGGCATCGAGGACCCAAGCCCTGGCTCCGCCTGCCTTTGGCTTGGATGCGAAGCTTTGCATCCTGCCGCGAGTCCCCCTCAGGGCGGCCAGGGTGCTGGGTCAACTGGGACGGGGTCCTCGGCACCGCCCCTCTGCCCCATCCTGGCACACTCCCTGCCAGGAAGGAGTCCCCGGTGCCCCCCTCCCCCACACCCGCTTCCGCACCCGGCATTAGTGATGTCGCTCTCGCATCATCTGTTTGCATACTTTCACCTTACATCTTCTTATTTATGATGGAGCCTCAGCAATCTTTCACATGTAGAGCGTGTAAAACTCAAACTCACGAAGCGGTGACAAGTGGAGTGTTCCTCATTCCTGAAGCTTCTTCCCCTGTTGGCTCCTGGTCCCGGGGCTGGAGGAGCGGGAGGCACCGAGGCCACAGGGAGGCTGGGGGCCTTCCTCCTCTCCCCTGGGGCCCCTCCCCCACTTGCTCTCTCGGGTTTGCTTTCTGAGCCTCACTGAGGCTTTAGTGGCTCTGAGCTGGGAATGTTTCCAGTGCTGGTATGGGACGCCGCCATCACAGCTAGTGGAGGCCCTGCCCTCCCTCCCCACCCCTCCTTGCTTCCGAATGGGCCCCTCACCCTTCTCACCGCACCCAGTTCTGCTCTGTCTCCCTGAGGCCCTGGCTGTAGCCCCGGGGCCCCTGAAATGTGTGGTGGCCGCAGGACCTCGCCTCTAATGTGCCTCCCTTCTCTCGCAGGTACGCCATCCCGCCGGAGCACGGCAAGCGCCTGGAGCGGCTGGCCATCGGTAGGTGTCTGCGCTGGGACCTGGGCTGGGGCGGGGGGAGGGGGCACAGCCTTAGCATCCTGGGCCTCCCCCCCCCACCTTGCATGAGTCTCCACCTGTGGGGGGGGCCGTGCTGTAAGACGTCACCGACTGATTTTCCATTCCCTTTCCCTCTGTGATCACAGGCCCCCTCTGGGGTTTGTCACTTGGCAAGTGACGCACAGATGCCATTGCCTGAAACACTCTTTTTCCCAGTTTGTTAGCACGGAGCTGCGGGTGACTGCAGGCTCCCTCCCTGCCCGGTACCGTGTCGCACCCTCCATGCCTTCGAGTCTGTGTTTAGGTTAGAAAATGAGACGTCCAGGCAGGAGCCCCTCCCCCGCAGTGACCACGAGGCTCACTGCCTGCATATGCCTGGCCTGGGCCTGAGGGGCTTCCTGAGCAGATGGGATTTGTCATAGAGGGTCCCCAGCTGTGTCCAGAGAGGGGGTACTGACCCCTTGGGGTAAAGGCGGGCCCCTCAGGACATAGGATCCTTGGAGACAAGGGTGGCTCTGAGGCCCCTGGCCAGTGTGACCAGGGCTTCCGCACTGCTCCCTGTCACGGCGCCCCGCTCTCTGCTCGGACGTCAGGTGCCCCTAAATGCCTACGAGGACGTTAACAGACCCTGTTGGCCCAAAGCGTGGGGCCCTTGGTGGCAGGCGGCACCTGGTAGTTGGGGCAGGTGGGGCAATGGCCCTGTTGTACAGGAGTCCCTGGGACAGTACAGGGCTGTCCCTCTGGGGGGCTATGGCAGGCAGCGGGGGGAATCTTCCAGAAGCCATCACGCAGCATTGGCGCAGCTCCCCTGACTCCCTGCTGCACCCTTTGTCCCCTCCTCTCCCCTCCCTCCCAGAGTGCCCACCACCCACCTCCCCTGCCCCCTTTGACTTTGGAGCTGGAAATGGCGGCTCTCTCTGAAAACTGGGCCTCCCGTCCTGGCTGCACGCGGACTCGCACGTCTGTTCAGGAAATGCCTGTTCCCCACAAGGGCAAGGACAGAGGGAGGCTCTCCTGGGGGTGAGGCGGCCCCGCGGCGGGGGAGGTGGTCAGACCCGCTGTCAGGAGCATGCCCCTCACCCCAGAAACGCCAGTCACCGTCCCAGCAAAGAGCCAGTTCTCTTTCTTCTTAACATCTCAAGTGACACCCATTTGAAATGCTTTCCCTGCGTACCGTCTCGAACATAAATTTAAAACACAAACACTAATTGTAAAATACAAGTCAGAAAAGACCTTCCTTGCCATTTTCTTTCCTGTCACTTTTGTGACAAATCACTGCAGAGCCAGTGGCTCCAAGCAGCACCAGTCTCTCGGCTTTGCTGTGAGCCTGGAGTTGCTCTGAACGAGCCCTGATCCACCCACAGACTCGCTCCATCATGCTCGGGCTCAGGGGTCTGACCCGGGGCTCAGGCGTGGGCTACCCGGGCTCCGGCAGGCGTCCCCACCTGTTCCCGCCTCAGGCGCACCAGCCTGTGCCCCTCTCCATGGTCACATGGTCTCCCCTCTGCACCCCCCCCCCCGCCTGTGGAGACCCTGTGGTGACACGGGGTCGCCCCCCATCCTGGGCTTCTGCACTTAGTCCCTTCTGCCGAGCTCCTGCCACACTGAAGGCAGCAGTCGCCGGTACTGGGGAGCAGGACGTGGACATCTCAGGGGGCCACGGATGGGCCTCCCACACCTACACAGCCACGGAGTGGCCCACATGGGCAGCTTCCGGTGCCCACAGCGCTGGCATCGCCCGGCCTGGTTTCCCTGGGGTTTGCGGTTAGCCGTGCCCAGCGCCTCCTTCCTCTCTGTGCCTCTTCTGCTAGAAAAGTTCTGGGCAATCTGAGCGCCACCCAGAAAAGCTGGAAACGGGACCCTGTGGGGCCGGCTCCCCACGCCCTTCCCAGGGCTGGGGCCCTGGTGCCCGGGGACCTGGCCTGGCTCCCATTCTCGGGGCCTTCAGGGGGCCGGGTCGGGCCGGAAGCTGGGGGGCCTGGGGGAGCCCCCCTTCCCCCCGCCCCCGTGTTGCTTTGTGCCCAGTGTGGACTCAGGAAGTTTCTCCTGTCTGCCCTGGGGGCATGGCTCCGCACCTCCCGCTGCGCCCCTCGCTGAGGCCTGCGCCCCCTCCTCGGGGGGGAGGACGGGAGAGGTTTTAGGGCACGTGAGTCACTGCCCTCCTCGGTGTCTCTTCCCAACTTTTCTGGGGGCATGCGTCACAGACTCCCGTTACTGAGATGGATGGAATGAGTTTGCGATGAATATGGAAAATGAATAGCCGAGCTCCAAATGGGCTCAATGGGAGAGTCGTGGAGCCCACGGAGAGAGCATTAATGTGTTGGCGCGTTATTGGTGCTAATCACTTAAAATGTGCGCCTTTATTAGAGCTTTAATGAGAGCCACTTAAACTGTGCATTAAAAAGAGGAACTGCAGAGAGGCCGCGGGCCGGGCGGCAGGGGCCATAACTCTAATTGAAACGCTTTTAGCACAGAGGAAAGTTGCTGGATTCAGTAAGCCCTCGCACTTTCCAGAACCTGGCAGCCTGTCCTTGCTGGTGGGCGCCCCGCCCCCCACCCCCGACACTGTGACACTGTCACTTGAAGTCCTCCTCTGCTCCAGCAGGTGGGGGGGTGGGGCCCGAGCGCGGGCTTACGGCACATGTTGAGCGTGCACGTGAGTGCCCCCTCCCGAGCTGGCGGCCCGTGGGGACTTGATGGGGACTTGCGCTCCCTGGAGGCTGGGGGCCCAAGGTCTGGGTCGCTCCCACTCCCGGAAGGGTCCCTGAGTGGGCCGGGTGTGCCTGAGGGTCAGTCCTGGAGGGAGCAGGACCTCAGGAGGCCCCGCGGCTGCTGTGACCCGTCCTGCTTGTCACTGAGTCGGCGCCATCTCTCGGTCATGGTTTGGGTGAAAAGCCTGCACCTCTGCGGGCAATCCCGGGGCCGGCTTGTCTTTAACTGCTGGGCCTACACGTCCTTGATTTGAGCTTCAGCCAACAAGTGATTTGGAAACGTCCCCGAAGTGTGTCAGTTAAACACAACTCCTAAGCAGGCAGAACTGACGGTCTGACTTCTGCACATTGACAAACATCACTTTATGGGGTTTTTTTGTTTTTTTATTTTGAGAGCGGGTGGAGGGACAGACAGAGAGAGGGAGAGAGAGAATCCCCAGCAGGCTTTACGCTGTCAGCGCAGAGCCTGACACAGGGCTTGAACTCATAAACCCTGAGATCATGGCCTAAGCTGAAACCAAGGGTCAGATGGTTAACGGCAGAGCTGCCAGGCGCCCCTGCGAGTGTCGTTTTAAACGCTGATTGGTGTTCCCTGAGATAGTGTCCCCCGACAGGAACTCAGACCACCTCGCGGTCACGGATGCTCAGGGTGGAGACATGGCCGCAGGCCCGGTCGGGTTGCTCAGCCCTTTTCCCGCCAGACTGAGGGCCTCCGGGGGTCCATCGACAGCTGGAGCCTGCGTCCCCTTGCCTGCTGCGGGGACCGTGTGTGCAAAGAGCCCAGGCAGAGCCCGTGCCCGCACTGGGGCCCTTCTTCCCCTTAGTCGTAGATCCCATTGTGTGTGGGGGGGCGCTGCTCATGTGACTTCGGGCGGTGAGCACCCCTGCTGTGCTGTCCCCGGGCCGCACCATCGTGCTGGCTGAGCGGCTGTGCCACTGCGATGCGGTGGGTTTTATTTGAGAGGGGCCACTGGGAGGGGAGGTCTGCACAGCGGCGCCCTTGCCCACACTCCACCTGTGACTCGGAGGGCACACGCTGTCACACAGCTGGCCCGTCCCCGGGCTCCCTGACTGGGCGTCCGGGGGGCTGCTGTCATGGCCGCCAGCAGCTTCGCGACAGGGTCCTGTGCGTTTCGTTCCCTCGGAGCCCGGGCCAGTGTACTCCGTGCCTGACAGGGACGCACCGCCCAGAGAGAGGCCTCCCCAGCGCCGCCCGTCAGGCCGACGCCCCTCTTCTCTGCTGCAGGGTTCTTCCCCGGGAGCTCCCAGGGCTGCGACGCCTTCCTGCGGCACAAGATGACCCTCATCTCGCCCATCATACTCAAGAAGTACGGGATCCCGTTCAGCCGGGTACGTAGGTGCTGCTGGGGAAACTGACTTCTCCTTGAGAAGGTTCTAGAACACTGGCAAGCTGGGGGTTGGCAGGTGCTGCTGGGGAAACTGACTTCTCACTCCTTGAGAAGGTTCTAGAACACTGGCAAGCTGGGGGTTGGCAGGGGGCTGGGCAGTCAGCTTCCAGCTCTGCTGTGGTTCTGGGTGAGGATGGGAAGAGAAGGGAGTCAAGTGGGGTCTTGCCCTTACCTCCCAGCCCCGGTCCTATGGCCAGTGTGGCCAGTGGCTGCCAGCAGGGCCCTTCAGGGTCAGCGCAGCAGGGGAGGGGCGGCTCCTGCCCACTTCCCAGGAAGCCCCTGGAGAACCGGGCAAGCCTCTAGGCGCCCCCAACGCCCCCAGCTTTGCCCCTATGTCTGGCCCTGACAAGCCCTTTGAGAGAAGTACCTGTTTAGAGATGAACTGTCTGGCTCCCCAGCAGCACGAAGACTGTGAACTCATTCAATTTACTGCTTCAGAGGCTGCCTCGCAGGCTGTGTGAATGAGGCCTGGTGCTGGGAAATCTGGGTGGCGGGGACTCTGCAGGGGAGGAGTGGGGGGAGTCTGCCCTAAGGTGGGGCGCAGCAGTTGTGAGCCCCGTGCCTGGGACTGCCTAGCCCCGCCTCCCCAAGAGGGACATTCCTGGAACCTTCCAGGGAGGCCTGAGCAGACTCTGGGCTGGGTACCCAGTGCCGGCCTGGGGAGGAGGAGCCTCCTGGGAACCTGGGTCCTCAAGGTCTCCCTCCAAGAGCGACTGTCAGGCACCTGAGCAAGTTGTGCCATCAGAGCCTCACGCTGCATTCTGGCCCCGGGTGTCAGCGACTCAGAAATTGCTTCTGAGATTTCAGTCAAACCGCCTGCGGCCTCAGTGCTCAGATCGGGGGTTCGCTCTTCCCATCGGGCTCGCCCATCAGACAGCGGGTGCTCTGCTGTGAGAGACACAGTCTCGCCATGCCTCCCCCCCTCCCCTCCCCGTTTGCACACCGCTGGCCACCAGGAGCCTTGCGGACAGACACGGCGCTGCTCGCAGAGTGAGAAGTACATGCTTTCCATGCTTTGTGGGAAACATTCTCCCGGTGCTCCTGGAGAGATGCCGGTTGGAGGGGTCGGCTGGTGGGCACCCTCCTGTCCCTTGCGTCACTGTCCGTGTGGGCACTGGCCTACTGGCCCAGGGCGTCTGCCGACCCTCAGAGGCTGGCTCCCCTCCCCCCTGGTCCAGCCCCGCCTGCTGTCCACAGGCCTGCAGGGAGCGGTGTCGGGCTCCAGATGAATGCCCATCAGGGTCCTCATCTGAATTCCTGGCAGCCCTGGGGGGAATGACTCTCACACGCCACTTATAAATCTTCGTAATGGTATTTACTTCTAGAAGAAAAAGCAGATCAATGGCAGAGCTTTTTAATAATTAAAAGCGTGTATTTCTGTAATCTGCCATGGACTTCCTCGTTTATTCCACGAGAGCTCGAGGAAACAGCTGAACTTGCGCTTTCCCCGTGACTGGTGCTTGTGGCTGCCGTTCCCTTCCCTGCTTCCTGCCGTGCTGTTGCTTTCTCCTTTACTGTCGGATGAGGTTGATGGCTGTGACGGAGGACAGACACTGTGAGCTGGAGACAAGCCACCGAGATGTGGAGCTCGTTGACGGGAACACAATCTATTTGCCATCCTCCCTGGGCGCGCATCTGCCCTGGGCCGTGGGCTCCGGAGGGGTCGGTGGGGAGAGCAGGGTTCTGAAGTCTGCCTGGGGCACCTCCCCACATGGGGACCCTGCAGAGAGCCCCCCACCCCCACACCTGCGGGCCTGGTGGAGGGAGGCATGGAGGGGAGCAGGTGTAGGCTTGGAGGAAGAGTGAGATGGCTCTGTCCAAGGTCAGCTCAAAAAAAAAAAAAAACGATAAAATCAGTAATCAGTATTTAAAAAAAAAAATCTCTAAATTTTATCTGCAACCCGTTTCATGAGGTCCTGTGGCAGGAAGCAGCCCAGAAAATCCTGGCTGTGGATGTTGGGAGGGGGGTTGCTGGGGCCTTGGGGACCCTGGGTGTTCTCTCTCTGCTCCCACCTCCCGCCATGCGTGCGTTTCATCCCCCACATGCCTGTCACTTGGACAGGAATTTAAAAATATAACTTAATGCATACTGACTTCCCTTGATTGGTGCAATTCATTACTTGAAAAGAAAAATATCTTCGTGTCTTAAGGACTGGCTTTTCTCCAGGCTGTGTCGGTTTTGATTGATTTTTGACTCTGTGGTCGGCTTCTGGAAGTCTTCTGCCCCCCATCTCCCGCTCCACCCCCACCCCCTCAGGGTTTGACTTCTTGTGGGCTACTTAAATGAACCCAGCAATTTCTACTTCTCTCTCTGGAGGAGTAAATAAAGATCAGCAAGCTCGAGAACTTCTCCAAAGCTACAGTAGAGAAGTGAACAGCTGGGTAAGTAGGGGCAGAAGGACCCGGACGCACCTGTAGACCTTGGAGAGGAGGTGGAAACCACTGGGAGGTACCGTAGCCCACCTGCAGGGACGGTGGAAAACCCACACTCACACTGCTGCTGCTGCTGCAGAAGGGCCTGGGGCCTGGGAACCTTTACCTCCTGCCGCTGCCTGGAGACTCTGCGGAAGCGCAAGCTCGCGCCCGTGGAAGCCGGGAGCACAGCGCCCCCTGCGGCCAGACTCGCCAGAGCAGGAACAGCCCAGCGTCCGCCATCAGCAGAACCGATGGGCAAACAGCGGTGCGTCCACACGGAGGGGTGCCCTTGAGGAGCGAGAAGGGATAAGGGACCTCGAAGACACAGTGAGGACAGAGTCGGACACAGGAGCACAGTCTGAGCGAAGCCGCTGAATGAAACCCTAGAAAGAAGTGTAGCCCTCAGTGACGGTGGCCCATGTCCTAGGTTGGGGATTGTGGGTGGCAGGGGCCTCCCGGCGGGTCCATTCCTGTTTGGGGCGCCAGTTACTCAGAGCTCCAGACGGCCCCTCCCTCGCTGCCAGCCTCAGTGTCCACATCCGTGCAGTGGGCCAGCAGCCCTGCCCGTCGTGCTCTGGGACTTGTCCTCCTTCCTGTGCATCACTCGTCCTCTGGGGCATGTGCCGATGGGCTCAGTGCCCCCCCCCCGCAATGTGGAGTGAGCCAGGGGTGCGGCTGCAGCCCCCACCTTTTCCTCCAGGCCTGGGCTCGGAGGCTCCAGAAGCCTGTCTGGGCTCACGTGGGCCCTATCCCTCATCACACACCCCCAGCTCCTTGGTTTGGGGATCTGTTTCAGAGGTCGGATCAGGCCATTTGAATAGTCTAGAAACATCAGCTCATTTGACAGAGTTCTGACCATGACATTGTGGCCTTATAACACACTTATAACGTGTTATAATGTGTTTCTCCCGCCTCTTTGACCTCACTTGGAAGGAGCCACTTCCCAGGATATGAGGGACAGACCCTGTTCTTATGAGGGCCGGAAGACTCGGGTCATTTTCCAGGAATGTTTTTCTGCGAGCGGCTGGAGGTCTTTCCTCCCAAGGGCAGGAAAGACCCTGTACTTGTTCAGTGCTCTGCACGTCCTCACCGGCCCCCGTGCTGCATCGGAACGTCTCACAGTGGACGGCAGATGGGACACGGCCACCTGCCTCCAGACCAGGAGGCCCTTCCATCCCTGCAGCTGAGAGCACCCAGAGGCGTAGCAGCCTGTGTTGTCTAGAGAGTTGTAAAGACTCTTTACTTTGAGAGAGAGTGAGTGGGGGAGGGGTGGAGAGCCAAGATCCCAAGCAGGCTCCATGCTTTCAGCACAGAGCATGATCCAGGGCTCAATTCCATGAACCTTGAGAACATGACCTGAGCTGAAACCAAGAGTCGGACACTCAACCAACTGAGCCACTCAAGCGCCCACCCCACAAAAAACAGAGTGTCTGTCACCTTGGGGCCCCGCCTGGGACCTGGTGAGTTGTGGGCTACAGCAGAGCTCTCCTGGTCACGGCCATGCCTGCCGTGTAAACCATGTGGGGAATCGGCTGGAGCCCGGACAGTTAGGCTGCTTCCAGTGGGCAGAACCCCGCTCACTCCTGAAGTCGGGGCTCCCTGGCACTCGTTGGGAAGTCCTGGCTCCGTGCCCCTCAGGTACTTGGCGGTGGCTCCTGGTGGCCTTTGCCACCAGCCCGGCCTGGGCCAGCGTGGCTTCTGGGAGGTGAGCGGAGCAGTAAATGCCATCCCTCACTTGGCCTCGCCCCTCAGCTCTGGGCTCCATGCTCACCTGTCCCTTTCCCTCCTCAGATTACACAGGAGGCCGGCGAGTTCATGATCACGTTCCCCTATGGCTACCATGCCGGGTTCAATCACGGGTTCAACTGTGCGGAGTCCACCAACTTCGCCACCCTGCGGTGGATTGACTACGGCAAGGTGGCCAGCCAGGTGAGCATCCGCAAGGCCGCGACAGGGTCCGCGCGGTCGGCCCCGCTTAGCCCGCTCCCACGGACCAGGGCCGGGGCAGTCTCCATTTATATAGTGTGGCCCGGCCTCTCCATCTGGATGTGTTTCTGGAACGATCAGGGAGGAGGCCTGGGGCAGGTGGGTGGGTGCGTGGCAGCCTGGAGCCGGGACCTGGGGCCCCGGGCTCTCCCTCCTGGCAGACTCTACTGTTGGGGCCCGAGGGCTTCCTGGTGGCCCGGCCTCTCCGTGGAGGTCACTGAAGCCTGGGAGTCTCCTCCCAGGGATTTCCTGCTCTGCTCTAAGAGAGCTGATCACTGGCCGACAGATTTGACATCTGAACTGAGTTCTCGTTCTCAAATGCCCTTGGCTTCACATAGACCCATCTGTGTGGTTTCGATTGACCGCTCGAAGAGTGGCAGATTCCCTGGGGCTGCTGGGCACAGGGTGGGCTCGGGTCTGCCTCCCTCCCCCGTGAGCTCCCTCTGCTCCATCTAGGGGCCCCGGGGACGGGACACACACGGGGCTTGTGAACTGCAGACCCCCTAGTTAGTGGCAGGGCAGGCAGCCCAGAGTGGCTGTAGGTGGGCGCACGGCTGCTCCACCCAAGGGCCTTCCTCCCAGGCCTGCCATCGACGCCGAGGCCTGAGGCCCCTGTCCCGTCCTCTGCAGGAGACGCTGCACTTCTCCTGTCGGGCTGGACTCGGCTCTGGCCCAGGGTCTCGGCCCCTCCGCCTCTGTCTGCTGCAGACGGGCCGGTCACTCATGGCGGCTCCCTAGCGCAGGGGTGCCCGGCACAGGAGAGCCCCCTCCAGCGGGGCTCGTGCAGCATGAAAATGGGGTACATCCCACCAGCTCCCAAGTTGGAGCCTGGGGGTTCCCGCAAGGAATCGCGTGGCGGCAAGTTCCAAGTCGAGGCCCAGGACCAGAGCAGACTCCCACCAGAGCAGACTCCGGTGCGTCTCCCACCAGATCCAGAAGTGGTGACCCAGTGGTGACCAGTGCGCGGCCACTGCTGTGTGTGGGCGTCGTGGCCGTGACCTGTGAGGGTGACACGCACGCCGTCCGAGGCTCTGAGGAACCAAGGACATAAATAGGGCACAAATACTTTGCTCATGCTGGTTATGTAGATGACGTTTTTAGATAGATTGGATTAAACAAAATATCACCTGTTTCCTTTTACCGTTTGAACGTGGAGGCCAGAAAAACAAAGATCACGTAGTTCTTCTGGCGGCAGCTCGGGTCTGGACGACTTGGCTAACCTTTGCTCTTCTAACTACCCCTGTCTCTGGCTCCACGGTGTGAGTGCAGTTTAGAACCGGACGCGGCTTTGTAGGAAGGAGTCTGGAAAGGCCCTTTGGGGTTGAAGTCGAGATTTTTACCGATGACGGAGGGGGTCTCTGGCAGAGACCGTGGTCCTCGCTGTGTGAGCACCGGGACTCTTTCTCCTGATGTAAAGGAGCGATCAAACATCCCGTGTGGGCGTATGGATTTGCACTGGAGAATTCCCGGGGCCCGGCCGCAGTGTGAGTCGCAATTGAGTCGTAAGATCTGGGCCAGATGGCAGGCTTGTCCCGGTGGCGCTGTCAGAGCTGGGGCTGCGGTGAGGCCGGCAGAGGCCGCCCAGATATTAAAAGCAATTTCGGGTTCAGCCACGCATTCACAAGCAAGTGACATTTGGGAGGTGCTGCCGTAGACGGGCCTCCGCGCTTACATCGCCAGGCAGCGTAGCGTGAAATTACTGAGCCAGTGGCGCGCAGTGCTCTGCGCGGGCCAGGTTTCTGGCGGGTGGCTGGGTCCCCCAAGCCGGGCTCCCTTGCAGGGCCACCCCAGCCACCTGGCCCCGGGCCAGGAAGGCCAGGGGTCCCGCCAGGAGGTGTCAGGCTCTGTGGTCCTAGACGTCCGCTCTCGGGCTTTCTGACAGGGGAGTGGGGTGGCAGCTTTGGCCTCTTGCAAGCTTTGCGGCCCCATCAGGAGTCCAGTCCAGGCAGGAGAGGCAGCCGGGCGTACAGGTGACCGCTGACATGTGTCCGAGGCAGGACCTGGAGGTGCAGGGAGTGTTCAGGCCAGAAGGGTCTCAGGGACTTGCTCATCCTTGGCCACGCTTTAGGGAATGGAGAGTGGGGTTGGGGGAGGAGGACCCGAGGATCATCTAAGCAAGGGCCTCCCCCACCTGACTGTGCTGCCCACCCCCATCTCTGCCTGGCCCCGTTCCTGCCAACACCTTCCTCAGGCCCCAGGGAGGAGCGTTCCCACTTCCCAGATTCTAGAGACTTCTCACTTGGTTCTCAGCTTCTTCCTCCTATCTCCTGCTGCCTCCGTGCTGGCACCTTAGAAGCCCAGCTCTTGCACTTGGCTGGCCGCTGAATTTCAGGTATCCACGTGCTTTCTCCTTCTAGAGCAGGGGTCAGCAAAGCAGGGCCCACAGGGAACATTTGGCGGGCTGTTTTTGTGTGTTCTGCCACCTGAGAAGGGTTTTTAAAGTTTTTAAAGAGTTGCACAAAAAAGAAATCACAAGGAGAATATGCAACACACTTTAATGAGACTCAGAACTCCTATTTATGAATAAAGTTTTATTGGCACGCAGCCACACCCATTCATTGACACACTGTCTCTGGCTGCTTTGACCCGCAACAGTTCCAGCACCGTGGCCTTGGAGCCAGGGTCTGCTCTCTGGCCTGTGAGGCTGGCAGTACTGGCAGTGCTTACCCTGTAGCCTCCCTACCCCCTTGTCCCCCACCCCGCCGAAGGTCGAGCTGCCCTGGGTTCACCAGCAAGTCAACGTGGTATTTTGGTGTTTGCTGTCCTCAGTGGTCTTCCTTCCTGAGCCACGTTGCTGGCACTGAGCTTCACCAGCCACCAGTGTGCAGGAGGAGCCTGGACCCTCCCAGGCCCGCGCTGTGGGGGGTGGGCGGGAAGACACTGCCTGTCTCTCTGTCCCTGAGTCCTGCCACCGTGCATGGATCACACAGCCCGTCACAGAGGCGCAGCAGATGTGACCCCTCACTTCCCTGGCTTCTGGTCACGTGGGTGTAGGACTGGGCCTCATCTGGGCCAGAGCAGAGAGGGAGATTGCTCCTCCCCCCCAGTGCACTGCCAGCCGAAATGGCCAGGCTTCCGTGTAATTAAGGAGAACACAGCTGGGGGGACAGGGTGGAGGGGACTTCCTGCTGGCTCCACCCCCCAGCAAGGGGGAAAGATGGGCCCCGCACTTTGAGTGACAAATGCAGAACCCACTGTGTGGATGCGCAGGACTGGGGCGGGGTGGCCCAAACTTTGCTAGGTGTTAGCTCCACGCAGCGGGATTTGGGTCCCTTAAAAACTCTCTCAAAATGTTGCTGCGTTTTTCTTTTACAACTTTTTTGTACAAACAAGTGTAGTTTTTCAGAGGCGGGAGGGGTGGCCTCGCCTTTCCCAGGTGCCTCCCCTACGTGGCCTGCAGCCCCTGGAGGGAAAGGCTGTGTTCCTGGCAGTTCTGGTCATTTGTCTTATATGATGGGAATCAGCCAAACCGGCCAAGAGGCCAGAACGGGGTCACTCAGTCGAGCCCCAGCGTCCCTTCTCCCCCGCCAGGCCTGAAGCAAAGGGAGTGTAGAATGTCACGGGCAGACAGCGTCCTGAGGCCTGCTGTGCCTAGGAGGGGCCCCTCCTCCTCCTGCAGGGAGCCGCCCCCACCCCTCCTGGGTCACACATGCTGCTGCTTTTGCTGAGAGCCCTGCCTTTCCTCAGTGACACACCCCCCCTCCCCGGGAGGTAGCGCCGTGTCCCCCTTTCCTCTGCTCTCTCCTCCATCTCTCTCCTCCGTCTCCATCTCCAGCTTTACGGATGGCACCGCCCTGCCTCCGGGTGATCTCCTCCGAGGGCCAGAGAGGTAAAGTGACTTTGCCAAGGTCACGGCAGCAAGAGGGCTGAGCCCAGAGCACTGGTGCCTTTCCTTCCTGTCTCCCTCCCACCTGGGGGCGTGCACCTGCCGCCCTCAGGCGTCCCTGCAGGCTGGTGGCCTCCTCCTCTTGGCTGGCCTCCAGGGCTCAGCTGGGGCGGCCTCGTTGCCTCCTGAGGCCTGTGCTCCATTTCTAGGAGCAGAATTCCCTGGGCACTTGCTCAGCCGGGCAGGCTTTGTAGGGGAGATCAGAGGGATGCAGCAGCTTCACTCGGAGAAGATAAATGTGCCCGCACCGCCCCTCCTGGGTCTGAACTCGAATTAGTCCTGCAGGGCTGCACGCAGTTGGATTAGCTCCACCGGCTGCTCCCACAGTGGGCGGCCCTGGGCGGAGCCAGCAAGGGCCTCTCCCCCCCATTGAGGTTGTGCAGACCACCTCTCCCTCCCCTCCTTCAGATGAAACAGAGCGAGAGAGATTCAAAACCCGGTTCGAATGGCCAGGAGGAGCCTGGGTGCACTGACCTGAGTTTCCGGCAGCTCTCGGGAGGCCGCCCCCCCACCTCCAGAGGAATCTGTGGGAGGGTGGCTTCTGTGGCATGTGGAAGAGGGGAGAGGGCCCCCAGGAGCACCCTGCCTGCAGAGTGAGGGACCCCTTCTGAAACCCCAGCCTAGAACACGTTCGTCTTCGTTACCGTAAACCGGGAACCGCCTCATTTAGGTCGGTGCCTCCTGTTTTGGTGAGGATGCCGCCTGCCGCAGCGATTATCCAGAAGCCCGAGGGGCCGGGGCAGGAGGCAGGGGTGAGGGGTGAGGGTGGAGACATGGGGAAGGGGGCTGCAGTGGGGCAGCCCGGGCTAGAGGTGGGCCGGGCACCTGCCCTTTTGCGCCTTGGTGACCCTGTGATTTGTGGCGCTGGCCAGGCAGGTGCGCAGGGCTCACAGGAAACTGACCCGGGAAATGTGTGTTCCCCTCGCTCCTTCCCGGAGCTTCCTGTCACCCTCTCCTTTTCCCTGTGCAGAGGTTTTGGGGGTTACAGTCGTACAGGAGCTCAGGACGGCCCCCAGGCCTCTCAGTCTTGAGATTCAGCTGCACATGGCATCCTCCTCTGTGGCCTCTGTCAGTGTGGTGCCTGTGCTCTTGGGAAGCGCCTGGCACAGAGCACCCAGTTTATCGGTCTTACCATGCTGGAATGGGAGACGGGGGGGCCCAGGCTGCAGACAGACAGGAAGGCTGTCCGGGCCATCCCAGGAGGCAGAGGTCACACAGGTGGGCCCTGGAGACGACAGTGACGGTCGGTGAGGGTTTCTTTATAGAGAAGGGGGGAGGTGTGTCGCTGGAGGCCTGACCTCTGGGGCTGAGTTGTGCTGGGTCCAAGGTCAGCAACCGCGCCAGCCTGGCTGGCTGTGGGGTCCGCAGGAGGCAGCCTCGCCCGAGAACCGAGGGGAGCCCCAGGAGCCATGCACCTAATTGTCTTGTTTATGAAGCGCTTCCGAGAACTTCCAGCGGATTTCCTAATGAACTGGTTTGTTATGTCTCTCACTGCAGCGCTGGTAATTACATCGGAACCGGGGGGCCACGGTGTCTGTGAGCCGTCACGAGCAGATGGGGGCTCCGAGGCTGCGTTTCTGCCTGTCGTTGGGCGTTTAACGCTTTGTGGGCCCGAGTGCTCTGGAAGCGTGCTTGTCGGTTGCCTGGCCAGGTGGAGGGCGGCGTGTGGGTTTGGACACGTGGCTCTGCGGGGACAGGGAGCCCTCCATGGCCTGGCCTCACTGCGGGCTTGGCTGCTTCTGAGGGTGCCCGTCCTCGTGCGCGCTGGAGGGGGCCGGGCAGGCCACAGCTGGCCTGTGGCCCGTGTCTGCCCACCTGCCCGCCGGGCCTGGCGCAACCCTGCATGTCCCCCCCAGTTCCTGGCGGCCCAGGTGCTGGCGCCGGTGCCTCAGCGGGAAGCGCGGGGCCCCTGGGTGCGCACGCTATCTGCGTAGATGATTTCACTGGACCACATGTTTAATAATTTCCTCTTGAGGCCAGCGCTGCGCCTTCTCCATCCCATTTTGCTCTTTTACATGAGTAGACTCTAATGTCTCTCCAATGTTTTAAAAAGAGATGGCCGCTGATTAAAGCTCAGTGCTATTTAAATTGGTTGGAAAGGCTGCTGTTAACAAGTCTCTGCGGCTCTAGGCAGCCTGGCGTCGTACTGTCTAGTGTGTTCCTGTCGTTCCCAGGGCCGCCCGTGTGTCCCGGGGCCGCCCCGGGCAGACCACCCAATGCTGGGACCCCAGCAAGGGGTGCCTCTTCTCATTGCTGTGGGTCCTGCCTGACAACGTCCACCTTGGCTGTGACCAGCCATCGGGCTCAGGTGTCTCTGTGCTCCATGGAGCCCAGCACAGATCAGAGCATGAGCGGCCAGTCAGGAATGCCAGGAGCAAATGGGGCCTGGGGCAGCTGGGGTCGTGACACGGGTCTCCGTGGAGGCCACCTGCCCTGTTGGCCTGGAGCGGGACCCTCGGGTCCAAATGTGTCCCCCCCAGGCCCTTCCCCACCTGACTTCCAGCAGCATAAATAGTCTTCCCCTCAGCAGGGAGGTCCTTGGGGGACCCCGGCTCCTGCTGGCTGCGTGCCCTGGTAGCACAGGGGGGAGGGGCAGGCCGGGAACAGCCCGAAACCTTCTGCAAAACCTTCTGCGGGGGAGGGCCCAGGAGGGGAGGGCTGAGCATTTGGTTGGTTTAAATCAGAATTTAAGTCCACATCTTAAAGACTGTGGACTTGTACCCACATGGGGTAAGAGAGAGCCGGAAGAGTAGGATCGAGTCTCATCTTCTGGAAACATACCTTAGTATATGGCAGGTTCTTTTTTTTTTTTTTAAAGAGTTAATTTTGTTTTTATTTTTGTTTTTTTAGTGTTTACTTTTTTAAAATGTTTTTTAAATATTTTTTATTTATTTGTAGGAGAGAGAGAGAGAGACAGAGTGAGCAGGGGAGGGTCAGAGAGAGAGGGAGTCACAGACTGAAACAGGCTCCAGGCTCTGAGCTGGCAGTCAGCACAGAGCCCGATGCAGGGCTCGAACCCACAAACCGCGAGATCATGACCTAAGCGAAAGTCGGACGCCCAACCGACTAAGCCACCCAGGCGCCCCAGTGCTTACTTATTTTTGAGAGAGACAGAGACCGAGCACAAACAGGGGAGGGTCAGAGAGAGAGGGAGACAGAATCTGAAGCAGCTCCAGGCTCTGAGCTGTCAGCACAGAGCCTGATGTGGGACTCAAACCCACGACCTGTTAGATCATGACCTGAACTAAAGTCGGATGCTCAACCGACTGCGCCCCCAGGCGCCCCTGTATATGGGGGGTTCTTAAGTACGGAGAAGACCGGAAAGAACCTAGATGCCTACACGTGTGAGGAACCACCCAGGCGCTGGGATGCCATTCGCCCATGGGAGAGGGGAGGCGGCTTCTCACATGTCAGTTGGGGCGTTCCCCAAAAACGGACCCTGGGGGGAAGGCGGGTGTGAACTGTGATCGTGGGCTGTCCTCTGTCTGAAAAGAAAAGTGCATCTGTGTTGTGTTGGTACATGGAGAACATTCTGAAAGGAGGCATAGGAGAGTGGGTGCAGCAGGTGCTCTGGGGGGGACGTGGGGGAAGGGAACGGGTGTCCTGCACTCCCCTGGCCTTCGCGGGTCTGCACCCCATGAAGTGCTAGCAGTCGCAGTCCCCAAAGTCTCCTCTGAGCTGTCTGTGTTTAGAAGCTGAGCGGCTGCTAGCGAGATGGTGCCTCACTCTCCTCTGGTGGGGCCCACCCTGGGGCACATGGCACACCCAGGCCCCCAGATCGTGGGTGCTCAGGGCCCCTGTGCCCGTTGGGAGCTGTCAGGCACATTGGAGTTTCGTGCGTTCGCTCCCCCTGGAGCCCCAGGAGCAGCTTGGGGAGGTCGCGTCTGAAGTCCCGCCCATGGAGACCTGTGGAGCGTGGCCCAGGCTTTGAGACAGAGGGGGCGCTGACCCCGGGGCCCCGCCAGCGAGAGCGGGGTGTGTGGCCTTGAGCTCAGCGAGGGCAGGCCGTGGAGGTGTTGGGGGGGCCACCAGTGGATTGGCACAGGGGAGAGCCCTCCTTTTACCCACAGTGTTCAAGGCCTGTCTCGCTTCTAGCGGTATTTTAATACTTTACGAAAGACAGTGGTTTGCGGTTTTCGGTTGTTCCGCGTACAGTTGGTTTGGGGGTTCCTCCGGAGGTGGGAACAGGAGCCAGGCTGAGGGCTCGGGTGCAGAGAACCGTCTCAGTGTCACGGGGGGAGGGGCCGGCGGAGTAGGAAGGGGTCTGGTTTTATGATCAGAAACGCACTGATGCTGGCTGACCTGCCTGCCGCAGGCTGGAGGCTTTGCCTACATCATCTCATCTAACACTCCTGCAGCGTGCCCGCAGAAGGGTTTGTCACAGTGATATTCTGTCCCCTCCCCGGCTCTGTAGCGAGGAGGACACAGGGTGCACTTCTGGGCCCGGGCTGATGCTTTCTGCACAGCCAGCGAGAGTTGCACGGGAGCCCCGGATCCGCTGGGACAGACTCGGTGCCCCCCGCTGGCTGTGTGCTCCGCTGTGATCAGGGGCCTTTCAGACTCCTACCAGGAGGTTGCGTGTATTTTGCTTTCCAGCCCAGAGAGGGAGGGAAGGAGGGCTGGAGTCAAGGTTGTGGAGCTCGGTTGTCATCCGGGTCTCGTGTTGGTGGTGGTTTGGGGGGTCCCTGCTGCCAGGGGCCTCTGAGCCTGTCCCCTGTCCCCCACGGCCCACACAGCCTGAGCCGAGGGCTGCTGGGCCCCGAGGGCCACCCACCCTGAGCCTGACTATCTGCCAGTTTCCATGCGTTCACACTCCAGAGAGAAGCCCGTCTGTCTCCGCTCGCAGCCCCTGCTCATAAGCAGGCCGACCTCTTCCCTGTCCTGCTCTCTCATCTTCCTCAGGCTCAGCGGCAGGTCCCCGGAGAGCTGACATGTCAGGCCTCCCTCTGGGGTGATGGCCTCCCTGCTCCCAGGTTGGTGCTCACATTGGGCCCGGGGCCCCCAAGCCCCCATAGTCGTAACTTCCGTCATTTGTCATCTGGGGGGGTGACAAGAGCGCTTCATGTTGAGCCTCTGGCTGGTGCTCTCAAGATGCCCGGCCTCTTGCGTGGCTCTGTGACAGGAGTGGTCCCCTGGGGGGTGACAGAGGCCTGTGCTGCTGTGACCGCAGGCTGGGGCGGGGGGGCGCTCTGTGGAGAGAGCAGCTGGGGCCCTGGTGGGGTTCTGTCCTGGAGGCTCCTGCCGCCACAGCCTTCCTGCCTTCGCCCTCTCCTGTCCCCCCCCCTCGCCTCCCCCACCAGTGTTCTCGGGGACCCTGGTGAGATGTCCCTGAGACTCAGGCCCCAGGTGGGTGCAGAGGCATTGAGGCCTGCCCCCCACCCCCCCAACCCAGGGTGCTTATCTGGTCAAAGCCAGCAATTACCGGAGGGGCTGGACGAGGGGAGGGCCCTGTGTGTGCCTGTCCCCTCGCGCCTGTTCACCCCCATTACAGCGAGAGCCGCTGCCGGGCAGGGACCAGCATGCGGGGACCCTCACAGCTTAGTCTCTGCAGCTCCGAGTGCGCAGTAGTCCACGTGCAGGGACCCGACTCTTTCTGAGCTGCGGGCCCAAAACCATTTTGCTCTAGGTTTTGATGCCTTCAACTGCAGATTCGAATCTCGGTGTCTTTCTTCTTCTTTTTCTCTTTCTTTTTTTTTTAATGTTTTATTTATTTCTGAGAGAGAAAGACAGCATGAGCAAGGGAGGGGCAGAGAGAGAGGGAGACACAGCAGCTCCAGGCTCTGAGCTGTCAGCATAGAGCCTGACGCAGGACTTGAACCCACAGACTGTGAGATCATGATCTGAGCCGAAGTCAGGCGCCCAACCGACAGCCCCCCAGGCACCCTGGTGCCTTTCTTTTTAAACATCTAAAGCCTTCAGAAATTAAAGGCCCACAAAGCACACGTCCGCTGTGGGTCTGCTGTTCTGAAGGCTCAGGTCAGCCCTGGGGTGATGGGGGTCACCCAGGGAAGCCAGTCCCGCAACATGGGCCTTGTCTGAGGTCTGTCCCTCAGCTGCGCACGCGGGACATTTCTCCTGTTAGGTGATTCAGGAGCAAAATCCGCCACCACAGACGGGAGGAGAAAGACCCCCACCCCGCCCCGGCTCTTTGCCTCTCGTTTTCTCCCGGTCAGGAGCTGATGTCCTTGCTAGGAGGGGACTCAGAGCCCCTGGACAGCACGGGGAGGGTCCATCAGGCCCCCAGACCCCAGTGTGGGTGAAATGCACCTCCCAAGCCCTGGCAGGTGTGTTTTCACGGTCATTGGCCAGTCCGGACTGCATGTGTGGAAGGCAGGGGGCTCGGAGGCGACAGAGCCTGGGTGCTCTTGGCCGGATTCTGGGAGCGGGTGGTAGGCAGTGTGTGGCCCGCTCTCCTCACTGTGAAAACCAGGACTGTAGGAAGCCTTCGCGGGGACATCCGTGTGGGTCAGCTCGAGCTGTTGTAACACAACACCACAGACTCGGCGGGGGTGGCAGTCAGTTAACAATGGGGAACGTGTTCCCCACACTTGTGGAGACTGGATGCCTGGGCCCGGGGAGCCCGCAGGGCAGGGCTCCGGTGAGAGCCATGCGGCAGTCTGTTGACAGCTGCCTGCTGGTGGGGCCCTTGCATGGAGCAGGTGGGGAAGGGATGGGGCGGGGAGGAGGGGATTTCGTGTCACTGTAATTACCCACTCATGTCCCCACCTCCACACGCAGGCTTATTGGGGGTTAGAGCTTCACCACAGGAATTTGGGGTGCGGGACACAACTCTGTCCATAGCACTGTGCCCGTACCTCAAGGGACGGCAGACTTTGTGTAAAGGACCTGATCATGAACTGCAGGCCACGCGGTCTCTGTGGGATGTTCCCACCCTGCTGTCGGAGCGCCCACGCGGCTGTGGCCCGAGCACTGTGCAGGCCATCGGGCCCCTCTCCGTACGAGGCGTCATCAGGGAACCCTGTTCCCACCAGGTGTCCACCTGCCCCAGCCCACGCCGTGCATCTTTGTTGCCAGCAGGCCGATGGAGGGTGTGAGAGAGAGGGCGGAAGCCACAGGAGCCTGGGAAGGGGGCGAGGGCCACAGCCCGTGCTGAATGGGTCCCCATGCTGTGGACCAGAGGCCAACCCCAAGGCAGGCAGGCAGGCATGTCCGGGGTGGGGCCCGCAGGTGATGCAGCTGTCTGGGGACAGACCGTTGGTCGAGACTGGCAGAGGGGGGACCCCGCCCCGCAATGAGCCTCTCTCCCCCTCCCATACCCCAGTGCCCTGCCTCTTGCCTTTGCTTTCTCCTCGGTTCCCAGAAGGCCCCTCTTGGCACGAATGGAATCACCAGCCTCCTGCCTTGGCCGATGTGGGCAGGACACGGGCCACTTAGCGCCGCAGTGACCCAGCCTCGCTCCGCGCAGAGCCCCTCCACTTGGTGCTGGTGGCTGAGGGCTGTATGCCCTGACGGTGGTACCGGGGACCCTGGGGTGGGCTCGGGCCTCTAGGAGCCCCTCACACCCCCCATCCACGCCCCATTTCTCATCAGACGCTGATGACATGGCCAGCTCTCTTGAGAGCACACGCTCTGTCGCTGGCGCCGACGGGGGGCCGCTCACTTGGGGTGCTAATGTGAGAGCAGCAGGGACCGTCAGCTTGAGGGACTCCAGCAGATCCTTGACAGCGCGTGTCCCAGAAGGCTTGGGGGTGGGGTGGGGGCCAGAGGGGGAGGAGGAGGACAAACAGAGCCATTTGCTGCGGGCCGCCCTCCCCGGGCCCTGCTCAGAGGCTGTCCTGAAGCTCTTGCCCCGGGCCCTCTCCCACATCACCCCTGCAGCACAGAGCCTCTGCACGTGCTCCTGGCCCCAGACGAACTGTGCTGCCTGAAGGTCCCAGGAGGGCTGCTGGGGGGCTGGCGCCTTCACCCCGGGAAACTGCTTGTGAGGAAGAGCTGGGGTGTGTTTGCAGGCCTTAGCAGCCGCGTCTCCCCGTGTGGTGGGCTGATGGGAGCCGTGGGTTCATGGCTGCCCCATTGTGGGGTGACATGGCCGTGTCCTAAAGCCCCATGGCTGTCGCTCCCCGCTGTGTCCCGCTGCTTGTTCCCCGGATGCCCGTGTGCCCTGGTCCCTGCTCCTGCCAGTGACATGCCCATGGCAGCTAGCACCTGCAGAGAATGAGTGCGGCTGCGTGGGCCGGGCTCCAGGCCACCGGGCAGTGCTCCATGGAGCACATCTGTGTGTCCCCTTCCTTGGGGCACACAGGTGCTTTTTGTAATTACTTAAGGAAAAGCAATTGCAAAGCCACTCGATACAAATCCCTTAAGCCGCCGTCGATGGTGACGCTGGGGAGGCCGCTGGCGGGCCAGGAATCTGAAACGCGGGCACCATCTGTGCTCCCGCCACTCCGAAGCCAGATTACACCGCCAGCCCTTCTCTCCTGCACAGTTTTTCATTAAATGAATTGCATTTGCTGGGAATCGCCTGTCCATAAATATTCCCTCCTGCGCAGCGTGGCGAGGTTATTGCTGTCCCCAAGTCAGTCCCGGATCCGGCAGGAGTCGGGGTGGGGGCTGGGGCCACAGGAAATTCCTCTGGGCGCTTCCCGAAGTCCCTCCTGCAGCCCCAGGGCACCCACCTCGATCCTCAACCCTCACCGCTCTGGAGCAGATCCAGGAAACTTGCAAGGGAGGGTGCACAGTACCCGGATTCAGTTATATCTTCTTCTCGCTGTGAAAGTGGCAGTGACGGCAATACTGTTGTAAAGGGTGAGACGTGAGGTTAAAAATGTGCACAGTACCCGGATTCAGTTATATCTTCTTCTCGCTGTGAAAGTGGCAGTGACGGCAATACTGTTGTAAAGGGTGAGACGTGAGGTTAAAATGGAAATAGTTTTAAGCTTCAGCTTTGGAAATGGGCTTCTCCTAAGCCTGTCTGTTTGCCTGGGAGGCAGAAAGAGGGGCCGCGGGAGTTCCGAGCAGAACTTCAGAGTCCGGGCGGCAGGGGCTGTAGTGCAGGTGTCCCTGGGCACACATGTCCCCCAAGGGTGGCTGCCCTGCGGCCTCCCGTCAGGGCTTTCAGCACAGGCGTGTCCCAGGTGTGTGTCCCCATGAGGGGGCAAGACCGTGTCCGCTTTAGACAGATGCAGGTGCAGCACCCCGGGGTCACGCCTGCCCCCGGGGCCCCCTGGGCCGCCTGCTCCAGGGCCTAACTCTGTGATGCTTCTGAGCCCCAGCAGCAGAGCCGAGAGGCTGTGGCAGAGACTGTAGCCCGCAGAGCTGAAACTACTCCCTGCCGGGCCCTCGGTGGACAGTCTGCCGGGCCAGCCCTAGACCAGCGTCCTCTCCGTCTCCCTCCCTTTTTGCAGTAGGGTGACTTCCCAGCCCCGTCTTGGGCTTACCCCACAGGTAAGTAGGGGACCGGGGCTGCCTGCGCCCCTCCTGCCAACAGAGGAAGGTCATTGGCTCAACGGCCAGAGCTCGGCTTCCAGAACCCGTAGCTGGCTTTTCTGGTCAATGGCTCCCTGGGGTGTTATGTGTCCCGGGGACACCTGGCTGCCTGCTGTGCGGTGCCCAGCCCTGGGGGTTATGCTGTGACATGGAGGAGGAGGGCCCCCAGGAGCAGGTGGCACGTGGGAGTCGTTCAGGCGGGTCTAGACAGCACAGGAAGGGCAAGAGAGGCGCCGTTTCAGCCTCTGCCTCCGCCGCACTTGTTTGCCCCGTGCCCAAAGCTCCCAGACACAAAGGACCCCCCGGTCCCCACAGCTCTCGTCCAGTCCACCCGGCACACCGTGCCAGCCCTCCTCAGCCATCCACTGCGTCTGAGTTCTCGCCATCCTGGGGCCAGCCGCTCAGCCTCCGGGTCCTGGCTTCCTCTGCCCAGACCCCCGAGGCAGAGACCGGGCCAGGCCTGTGTGAGTCCTTGGGCGCCGCTCTGGGTTTCCTTTTTCTCTCTGAGCCTTTTGGGACTGACGGCTCTCCCCTCTCCCCAGCCTGTGGGGTCACTGCTGTTGGGAGGCACACTCCCCTTGCGTTCGTACCCACTGGGGGACACGTGCGTCCCACACGAGGGGGATTTGGGTTAGAGCCAACCCAGACGTAGGAACGCGGACCCCTGTGGCCTTGGGCTCCTGAGCTGTGTCTCTACGCCCTGCTGACGTCCGGGGCCCCCGCAGATGCTCTGCTCTCCTCTCCCCTCCCTGGGCCGTGTGTTGGGCAGTGGCCGTGACCCCACAGAGACAGGCCTGGGCCTTACACCTGGGACAGAAAGGTCCCATTTCCTGTTTGGAGGTAGCAGTTCCACCTGGGCTGGGCTCACCCCGCCTTTGTTCAGCTCGCTGGCCAGGGGCTCAGCCGATCTCCCCTGCCCCCCCCCCCACAGTGCACGTGCCGGAAGGACATGGTCAAGATCTCCATGGACGTCTTTGTGCGCATCCTGCAGCCCGAGCGGTACGAGCTGTGGAAGCAAGGCAAGGACCTCACTGTGCTCGACCACACTCGGCCCACGGCCCTGAGCAGCCCGGAGCTGAGCACTTGGAGCGCCTCTCGGGCCTCGCTCAAGGCCAAGCTCCTGCGCAGGTGAGTCACCAGCAGACGAGCCGCTGCGCCCTGCCCAGCCCTGGTGGCGACCGTAAGTGACTCTCGCTCTCACTCTGCACCCAGCTGGCAGCTGCAGGCTGTCCCTGACCGCTCTCCTCCGTCCTTCTCATCTTCCTCGTCCTTCCCCTTCCTCCCTCTCTACCCCGTCCCCCCTCCTCTGCTCCCTCTGCTCTTCCCCCCCATCCACCCCCTTCCCCCTCTTCCCTTCCTCTCTCCTCCTCCCACTCCTCTCTCCTCCTCCCACTCCTCTCTCCTCTTTTCTTCTTCCCTCTCCCCCTCCTCCCCTCCCTCCCCCTCCCCCCCCTCCCCTCCCCTCCCTCCCCCTCCCCTCTCCCTCCTCCCCTCCCCCTCCCTCCCCTCCCCCCCTCCCTTCCCCCTCCCCTCTCCCTCCTCCCTCCACTCCCCCTCCTCTCCCCTCCTCTCCTTTCCTTCCTCCTCCTGCTTCATCTTCAAGTGTGCTTCCCAGGCCTCCACTTCCCCGAACATGGACCATGGGCCTTGGGGCAGGTGGCGTGTGTGTCACAGTGATCCCGGTTCCCTCCCACCCCCGTTCACCAGCTCCTGCGAGGCCCGCCCTGGGGCCCTGGGGCTACACGCTTTCCTCTCTGGGAGGACGACCCTGGGCGCGAGAGCCCTGTGTCCGTGTGTCGGCGCCGCTCTGGCCCCTCCGTGGGGACCTGTGGTGGCCCGTGTCGTGCCAGGGCCCGCGTGAGCTTCTCACCTCTGTGGACGTTCGTTTGGCACAAACGTGCTGCTTGGAGCCGCGGTCACAGTCCCCCCCGGGACGTCCTTTGCGCCCCTCTTGGGCTCGGAGGCCCCTCTCCACAGTGTGGACCCTTCCAGGACTGCGTAGGCGCCGCCTTACCGCATGCCCGGCGTCGGGTGGGAGAGGACAGGGCACAGCGCCAGCGCCCTCCTGGTGTGTCACCAAGGCTGTAGGGATGTGGGTGGCAGGTCTGGGCCGAGGAGGGAGTCGGCGTGCCAGGAACGAGAGACAGCCGGCCGCGGTGCCCAGAACGTCGGTCTGTTTGCTTCTCGTGGGAGCACCAGGCTTTCCGGGCCTGAGTGCTCACAGATGCTGTTCTGCTGATTCCTTCTTGGTGCCCAGGGACCAGTCAGCAAGTGCTCACGGGGCCCCGGCCGTGAGCCGGGCCCTTGCAGTGACAGGCCCACGGTCTCTCAGAGCCACCTGACTCCTCGTAAGCCGCCGTACACAGTAGACACTCGATAAACAAGCGAGCATGGCCTGTCCCTGTGAAACGTCCGTGATGGATGCTGAAATTGGAATTTCGTGTCATTTTCACCTGCCACAAAGTATTGCTGTCCTCTTAGCTTCCTGAACCGTCCAGAACCACCCTCCCCACACTCAGCTGCCCCAGACCAGGCGGCAGGTGGACCTGCGCCTCTAGTGAGGCCTTTCCGGTGCAGCACTTGGTCACTTTGGGCTTGAACTTGGCCCCGCTGGCAACTCCCTGGGGCCCGGCTGCTGAGGGCTTGGGAGTCTGGGCCACACCCTTCCTTTGGGAGCCCCGTTGCCGGCACTCCCACACCCTGTGGGGACATCCTTGCAACTATTTCTGGGGACAGCCATCCTGGCCGAGTGGCTAGGCCGGTCCAGAACCTGCCCCCGATCTGCTGTCATTTGTACGTGTCCCGTCTGTGAATCCACAAACCTTGGGCAGCCTCAGCCGCCCTGCATGTTCTCCTACCCTGGGCCCCCTCTCTCTGAGAATGTTCCGGCAGCTCCAGATAGCCCTTGTGAAGGTGAGTCTCTTTTTTTCTGATTTCTTTTGTCATCTGTCCTTTTGATTTTCCGCTCTACCGCACGTGCTCTCTCCCTCGCTCTCTGTCTCTGTCTCTTTTTCTGTCTCTCTGTTTCTCTCTCTCTGTCTCTCACATGTGTTCTTTGCGGAGTGCACCTTCTTGCTGAGGCCAGTCTGCAGCTGATCCGAAGGCTTGTCCCCCAGGCCAGACGTGCGTTTGCATAATGGCTGATTGATCGTGGCTCAGGCTAATTGGTCAACAGAGTGGATTGCCAATAAACAGACACCACCGCCAGAAAGAGTGGCATTGGAGGCTGTTGGAAGAGCCTGCCTGGGACAAGGGGCCACAGCCTGCCAGCCCAGAACCTTCTGTGCCAGAGGAAGCGCCCTGAGCCCTCCTGGCCCCCATGTCGGCCCCCGTGTCGTCCACACACTGTTCATTTCTGGAACGTTCCTGCCTCACGCCTCCCTCCCTTGCTGCCGACTAGGGGGGCTGTGTTCCTCCTGCAGGGAGACTGACTAACAAATTCGTCGTGATCCAAGGAATACAATTTCCTTCAAAGCCTTTAAATACGTAAAACACAGCTGATTCCCTTCTTTTTCTTCAAAGTCACGGGCTAGGGGGGCCGTTCTCTGAAAAGGCTGCCTGGGGGCCCGAGTTCAGTGCCACGCAGAGTCCCGCATGACTCTCTCCTGGCCACGTGGTGCCCTGCCCCGACCGCTGTCCCTCCCCTGAGCCTCGTGTGGGGCGGCGCCCCCAGAGTGCCCTTGGCTTGGGCAGAGGGTCAGGAGGGATGCCAGCTCTGTCCCCTTAGCACTGGGGACCCTGGGGCTGGGACACTCTGGGCAGGCACAGGCTCAGGTTAAGGAGTAGCCCCGACCCCCACCTCAAGTGCCAGCAGCACCCCCAGTTGTGACGACCATAGATGCTTCCAGACACTGGCGCCCCCGCCGAGGGGAGAGGCACTAGGGGGCTCCTCACCTCCCCGCCTCTTCCCTCCATGCAGTGGGTGCCCGCGCGGCCTCTCCTCCTCCCCCGACCTGCAGCAGCAGCTCGTGGTCCTTGCTCCACCGAGCCCCCAACCCCCAGGGGTTTGGCCTTCCTTCAGTGCCAACACCGTACCCAGCCGTCACCTCCCAGCAGAAGGCGGGTGTCGGCCTCCCCCAGAGAGTGACGTGCGCCCTTCTCATTGCCTTCCTATGGGGGATCTTCCACACCGAGATCTGCTCCGGCGAATTGACCCCCTGACAGACGTCACAAACATCACCTCCCTGCCCCCTGCTGGAGGGCCCCCCCCCCAGTGACTCCACTCTCCCTCCTCCTGTTCCAAACGAGTGGCCCCTCTGCGGGTGCACCTGTCCGTTCCTCCCGGCCCCTCGTTACGTCCGGCAAGCGCTTCAAGAGACGCTGTGCACCAGCCATGTGTCCCAGCGGGCGTGCAACCTACCAGCCGCACGCGCGCCTTGCACACACGGACAGGGGCACGCCTCCTTGTGGGGACCCGGGGGTGTACAGTACAGCCTCTGCCTGCTCCTGCTGATCTTGACCCCCAGCCGTCCACCCGGACCCTTCTCCACCCACACCCACCACCTTTGGGCACCATGGAGACCCGGAGCCAAGGTCCAGCTTCCCAGCTCTCTGATGCCTGTTGGCCTGTGGGCGGCCCATCTCCCCTCACCCCTGTGCCTGATGCCCCGACCAGGCTGGGCAGCACCACGTCTCTGACTTGCCTCCACCAGGCCCTGCCCTGCCGAGCCCTTCCCCACAGACACACCTGCTGGCTGCTCACGAACTGGCCCCGTGGCCCACTGCGTTCCCTGGATTGTTCTTCCCCAGAGCGCCGCTGCCGTCTCTTCAAGGTGAAGTCCTTTAAACGCCGTGGGCCTGCCTGCCTCTGGGGCTATGGAGTGCTGGAGGGGAAAGGGGGGAGCGCGTCTGGGGGCCAGGCGGCCAGGAGAAGGACCTGGGGCACAGGGCTCGGGGGACCTTGATGCAGCCCTGAGCGTCCCCTGTGGAAGCAGAGATCCTGGGCAGCGGCCGGTCCTGCGAGAACTGGCGCCTTGAGTGCTCTGGGCCCCTCTGTCGACCAGACCACAGCCTGCTGCATGGATGGGAGTCCCAGAGGAGTCCCCATGCTGCCTCCTGCCATCCGAGGTCCTGAGACACCTGCTTCCGTGTTAAAAGTCTTAGTGTAGGTGTGTGGACTCGGTCCTGGTATTTGCTTCATAGGCACCCAAGGCAGGGACCACCCCCGTCAGGCCTGGGCAGTCAGTGCATGCTCTCCACCCGCTCCTGAAACTCCACGGATGAGCCCAGGGGGCGACAGAACAGTGCAGGGAGGGCGGCTGCTAAGACTTGGGCGTGCCTTGGTGGCACAGCCTGGGAAGGCCGCAGAGAGATGCAGGGCGCTTGAGGGGCAGGGGGCCGGGCATGAGGGGCCGCAGGGCTCAGGGTGAAATTCAGCAGAAGACGGGGAATGAGGCAGCCTCTACAGCGCGAGAGAGAAGAGCCGTGAGCCTCCAGCCGCCTGATCCCTCCAGGCTGGGGTCGCCTTGAGGTCCCAGAGCCGGGAGGTCAGACAGCAGAGGCTCCTGGAGCAGCTCCGGCCTCTCCAGGATTTCTGGGAAGAGAGGAGGACGTTGTCTGGGGCCCAGGCACGGCGTCAGCGATTTAAACGTCTGGTGCAGAGGACAAGGGTGACCCACACTCTGCACACATCACTGTGCGCCCTCGCAGTTCTGGGATTAAAGAGAAGATGCCAGAAGCTTCTGCACTGGAACAGCTAGGTCGACATAAAGGACGAGAGACCCAGGAGACATCGGGCTTCCCATCCATAATACTGTGGGCCAGCCCTGAAGGAACAAGGCCTTCAAAACTCAGACAGGAAATAAATTTCAACTGAAGCATGTACCTGCGTGGCGCCCGGGGGGCTCAGTCCGCTGAGTGACTGACTCTTGACGTTGGTTCAAGTCACAGTCTTGCAGATCATGGTGTCCAGCCCCCCGTTGGGCTCTGCACCACTTGGGATTTTCTCTCTCCCTCCCCCCCTCCGCCCCTCTCCTACTAATGTGCTTTCTCAAAAAAAAAAAAAAAAATAGTATGTATCTAGTGAAATTACCAGCTAAACATGCAAGGAGATAAAGATCTTTCTGGACCTCCAAAGCCTCAGGCGTCGCTCCCATTCTGAGGGCGCTCCCAGAGGACGTTCTGCAACTAAACAAGGGCACCAACGAAGACAGAGCGGAGGGGCCTGGATCCCACCCAGGCAGGTCCAAGGGGGCTCAAGGGGATGGGCCGCCAGCCATCATCGAGGAGTGTGGGGACAGCCCGCGTAGGAGGCCACACTTGGAGCTTGGAGATCACCTGGATGGCCAAACGTCTGAGACAGGGGCCGATGCCTGGCACCCGGAGGGGCTCACGAAGAGGACTCAGGCGGCTCCGTCGCTCGTGGATGGACCAGATCTATAGTCAGGAAAATGGAAACGAGGCACTCCGCCATGTGGCACCTGGTGGCGGGATGGCCACACCCCGCGTGTCTGTCCCCACAGCCATAGGGGAGATGTGGAGAAGTCCACACGAGCAGGAACAACTAGCAGCGGGGAAGGAGGCTCATCTGGGGGTCTGGCCCGGGGGACGCCAGGGTGGCCAGACCGCATGACCAGGAGGTGCGTGGTGGCCGCCGCCTTCTGTGACCCCAACCAGCTGACCACCATTCTTCCAGCTTCCGTTTTCATGAAACAGATCTTTCTTTGCATGCTGACCTTCCGCTCGCTTTTCCTACTCTGCAGTAGGGGGCGGCCTTCTGCCTCTGTCCGCCGGCCGATGCTGCCCATCCTGGGGTCTCCACAGGAGCAAAGGCCCAGTGGTGCTTGGGGGCTGGCACTGGGGCTGGAGGTGCCCTGAGCTCTGAGCCCTGCTCCCAGGGGGCCCAGGAAGGTTTAGGCTCCCCGGGAGACAGGACCACACCCCTACCCCCCACCCCCACCCGTCAACCCTGGGGGCAGCGGCATCAGGAATGGCCTCCAGTTCTGAGGGCAGGGCGGGTAGGAGGGGGGCCAAGGAGCCCGGCAGTTGCAGGAAGCCAAGGCCAGGTGAGTTCAGCCGGAGGGTGCCCTCCTGCTGCTTGCTGCTGGGGCCAGCACGCGGTCCCCCTGGGGGCTCCCTGCCCTGCAGCTCCCGCTCCCCCCTGGTGGCAGCAGGTGACAGAGCCAGCTGGGCCACACATCTGTCCTGGGACTTGTTTGGGGGGGGCGCCCCTCCCAGAGTCCCCCACGTGTAGGTCCCAGGGGCTCTGTGGCGGTAGAGTGCGTTCTCCCCCTGGCCCCCGCGCCCCCTCCTGCCTGGTCCCTTGCCCGCGTGTCCTCCTGCCCACCCCACCCTGCACCCCCGCAGCGACCCGTGCACGCCATGATGTGTGTGACACCATGCCTGCGCCCATGATGCTCCCTCCCCCGGAATGCTCCCCTGCTTCCTGCCCCCGGTCATCAGAAGGGTCATCAGAAGGCTCCTGCGCCAGCATCACTGGGGCCTGTCAGCCCGGCGTGGCCTGGGACCCTGAGCGAGGCAGCCCCGCAGTGGGAAGGCCCAGGGCAGTCAGCGTCAGGGGTCAGTCAGGAGAGGGCCCGCCAGCCATCAGGCACCCGTGTCCGGGGACTGCAGGACTCTGGTGGTCACCCCCTGGGTGGGACGTGGGGTCCTGGTTCTTGGAGCCCTCAAGGCCTCCCCGGGTCCCCACCCAGCCCCAGTCAAGTAGCCCTGCTTTGCTCGGTGACCTCTTGATCCTTGGAGGTGTGACTGCTGCAGGGACCCCATAGGGCTCTGTGTCCAAACCGACCTCCCGGGGGCCACGCTGAGAGCCCCCGGGGGGAGGGGAGCCGCGGCCAGCACCTCCCCTTGGCATCGCTGACACTGAGGGGGAAGAAAGGCTATGAAGAAAGGTTATGAGGCCTTGAGCCTGAGACCCGTAGGGGCGTGCCCTCAACAGCTGCAGGATGCTCGGGACTGGCCCAAGGCGGCTTCTCCACACCCCAGCCTCCGCCTCAGCTCCTGGGTGCAGCACACACCCTGGTGTCAGCCCCAAAGCCACTTCTTCCCTCCTTGGAAAGTCCCCCCTGAGCCGGACAGGGAGGCCCTGGGCACTGATCGGCAGGCCCACCCACCACGGTCTCGTTCTTTTTTGCCTTTATGACCGATTCTCTCTGGTTTGCACTGAGAAGCCATAGCTAAGCCTCAGGTGACGGCTCATTTGGGGCCAAGCGCTGCCCCCAAACTGTGGTGGCCTTGAGGCTGGCTGCCGGCAGGTGAGCCGCGGCCTCTGCAGCTCCTTTGAGAGAGGGCCACAGAGCACGGGGACGGGACGCCCAGGTGCCCGAGGCCAGGCCCGCAGATAAGGCGTCTGGGGAGTCAGCGCAGGCGCTGGAGAAAAACTCCCTGACGTTTACATTCTAGACAAATTAGTCTGAAAGAAAACAGACACTGGAGAAAGACCGAGGAGGACAGGAAGGCCAGTCTAGACAGGAAGAAAGAGCAGACCAGGAGGCCGGGGCCGCCGTAAGTGCACCTTGTCCCTGTGTGCAGGCATCTCCACCGTCACCCTGCCTCCCCCCACCTCCCAGCGGCTCTGCCCAGCCCCACCATCCCACCTCCCGGTCATCACCCGCTCTGCCCCATGTGGTCCCCAGGCCTGTCCCTTCCCCCTCCCCAGCCCCCACCATCCCACCTCCCGGTCATCAGCACCCGCTCTGCCCCACACGGCCCCCGGGCCTGTCCCCCTCCCCTGTCCCCACGCCAGCCCTGCTGGCCCTGTGACTGTGGGATGCCGTCCAGGGCTCCGTTCTGCCGGCTGGGTGGTGGGGCGCACAGATAGGGCTTCTCCCTGTCACTTGGCCTCCTGCCTGATGACTGTCCCTCTCCAGGTCCCACCGGAAACGGAGCCAGCCCAAGAAACCCAAGCCGGAAGACCCCAAGTGCCCCGGGGAGGGGGCCGCCGGGGCCGCCCTCCTGGAGGAGGCTGGTGGCTTGAAGGAGGAGACCTCACAGGAGGCTGACCCCGAGGAGGAGGAGGAGGAGGAGACCCAGCCAATGCCACCCCAGGGCCGGGAGGCTGAGGCCACAGAAGGTCAGTCGTGGCTGGGGGTCTCCTTGCTGAGCCTCAGCTGGTGGAAAAGCTTGTGTTCACTGTGCCCGCAAAGTCCCTGCTCTTTAAGGGTCCAGTTCAGCTGCTCCCTTGTTGGGGGAGGGGGGGAGGGAATCTCCAGCCTCCGTTAGATTCATGAAGGCCCCGCCTCTCACCCCTGCACCGCCCGATACTGTCTCCACGGGCATCAGCTTTCAGCGTACACGGGCAGGGAGACATAGGCGCTCAGCCCATAATGGGTATTCCCTGTCCCTTATGTGAGAGAGAGGGTAGCTTGCGGTTTGCGGCCACGCACACGTGGGTGTGCGCAGCGGGGACAGACCCTCTTCTGTCTGGTGGGCTTCAGACGTCAGGGTGAACTGGGGACGGGGGCCCCCCCCGGAAACATGCCCCACATACCATCCAAAGCCCTTGCAGTGTGGGGTAGTGATCTGTGAGCGCTCCAAAGATCCCCCGCTCAGTGGCATGTCCCACTCAAATGTCACGAGGCACATACGCTACGTCCCGTTAAATTCAAGTTCAGAGAACATGCCAAGCCAGATGGTGCATCATTCACAGAGAGCGTGAGCCTCGCCCGCTGCAGCTGCTGTAACCAAGCACCCCGGAGGCCAAGTTCAAGGTGTGGGCAGAGCTGGCTCCTTCTGAGGCTGAGGGAGAGTCTGTCCCGGGCCCCGCCCCTTGGCTTGTGGCCGCTGCCTTCTTTTCCTCTTGGCCGCTCCAAGGGGCTCCCTGCCGGCGGGCGATGGGCCCTCTAGGCCCTGCACCCCCATCACGCAGCCTCAGGGACCTAACAAACGCTGCTCTGCTCACGAGTGAATACAGGTCCCCTGAGATGTAGGAGGGTGGGGGGGACCTGGGCTGTGGTGGGTAAATAAAGACCTCTCTAACAGGGCCCTGGGGTTTGCATTTGACCCTGGAGGGCCGGGATCTGTAGGGAAAGTGAGAAGGGAGCAAGACATGCAGCCATTTTGGGGTTCTGGCCAGAAGAGTGGGGAGCCTGGGGGGTGTCCCTGGTGGTGCTGGAGCAGGAGTGATCTGCCCCCGGGCTGTGGTCATGCTCTGCAAGGGCTGTTGGTGGAGCTGGATGGGGGCGGGCGCAGGGACAGATGTACTCACGCACCTGTAACTTGAGATGGTTTACCCCACTGCTTAGCTGGGGGTGGGGGGTGGGGGGTGAGAATGACTCTTTTTTGTTAATTTGATTAATTTTAGATGTGTTTTTCCCCAAACACAATGACTATGTAAAAACCACCTCCCACCCACTCCCACCCCCACCCCCAGGCCCTCACTGGCTCTCGGCCGCTCCTGCTGGGTCCCATCCTGGTGGCACCGGGGGCCTGGCCTCCCTGAGTCTCAAGATTCCAAGAGCTGGTGCATCAAGACCCCTTTCCCAGGGAGCCTCCGGCTCTTCTCTGGCCTCCTGTGGGGAGACGGCTGCTGTCTAGAGCAGCCCCCCCCGCCCTGCCCCGTCCTGTCCCCAGGAGGAGCTGGCCTTCCAGCATCTGCTGCCCCTCGCTGTCCTCTTCCCCAGCCCCGATCTGGGACCCCACCAGCTTCCCGGGGCACGTGGACCCCAGGAAGAGCCAGGCGGGCAGTGTCTGTTCACCGTCCCCTGCCCCCTGATTCCAGACACCATCCGTGCCCCAGGCCAGGGACAGGAGGAAGGGGTGGGGGCAGCGGCCACCGCAGCCACGAGCCCTGTGCTTCTGTCAGTGAAGTCCTGTGAGCGTCCCCCCCAGCCCTCGGGGTGGGAGAGAACTCTGAACGCGTTGAATAAACAAGTGCTCACAGTCGGGGGTGATGGCAAAGGCTTGTCAAACGAGTGGAAGATTTTAAAATGCTTTCCGGGCTTCCTTTAACATTAGCTTAATGTCCCTCAGAGCTGTAAGTGCCAGCGACCACATTGTGGGCAAGCAGTGGGGCGTTCTGTTTGGGGTTTGCGGAGGGAGAGCGCTGAACGCCGTGGCTCTCCACGGCGTCCTGGGTCCTGGGGGGCAGGGCGGAGGGCAGGAGAGGAGGCCCCCAGGCAGGAGGGAAGAAGCCTCCTTAGGGCCTGGGGGTCGGGGGAGGCCAGGACCCTGTGGTGCCTGGACACGGACACACACACACACACCCCACCCCACCCCGACCTGGGGTTCTTGAGCAGGAGATGAGACAGTGGGCATCTCTGCCCTGGTTTGCCGGCCGTCAGGGGTTCCCGCCTCCTGGAGGGTCGTGACCATCTCAGGAGCTCGCCCTCCCCGCCTGTGCCTGTACCGCCCTGTCTTCTCACAGCGGGGGGACCTGACCATGTGCAACTGGAGTCAGGGCAGGCCTGTTTCAGAGGTGCTGAGTGTTACACTTGGACACATGTGTCCTCCACCCAGGACACCCGCCCCCAGCACGGTCCGGCCACGCGTCGGTACCACCATGTGGCCTGGGCTCTGGGGACCAGGACCAGCTCTCTCGGGCTGGGGGGGGGGGTAGGAGCTTCGGAGCCCCGCCCTGGTGGTTCCTCAGCCCCCTTCCATGGGCAGCGGCCCCGCAGACGCTGAGCTCAAGGGCCCACACCTGCCTGGCACACTGGCGGCTCCCCCTTGGTGAACATCGGTGCCACGGTGAGCTCCCCAGCCGGGCGGGCCTTCTGGGCCGTGACTTACCCTACCCTCCAAAAGGTGCTGGAGCCTCCTCAGCTTGGGGACGGTCCCTGCCATTCTCAAGGGAGGGGCGAGGCTCGCGTGCCGAGGAGATAACCTGGTGGGGACCCTCGGCCCTGTCTGTGTGACTGTCCCCTGCTCATGCCAATGCTCCCTCAGGCCCAGGCAGGTCAGGGGCTTGACAGGGTCCCAAGGGGGAGGCCTGTGGCCGTCCCCCAGGCGAAGACAGAGCCCTGAGCGCCCAGGTGTCCTTCCTGGCCACTGGCTTGTCCCCTACCAGTCCTCTGGGTATGTCCCCCGTGGGTTTCCTCCAGCCTGCAAGATGGGAAGAGGCCTGGCACGTTCTTTTCTGACAGCAGGGCCTCTTGCTTGACAGCAAGCAGGCAGTCAGTCGGTCCCAGTGTCCTCCGGCCAGAGAGGGCTCAGCAGGTCTCCACTCAACAGGTTCGCGCTGTCAGGGCAGGAGGTGCGCGGAGGTCCCTTAGAGAACAAAGCCGTGTACTGGGAAGTGCCTTTTCCACAGATAGGGCAGCCTCGTTGTCCTTGAAACAGCAGGGCCGCGAACAGCCGTGACGCACCTCGCCGCTCGCCCCTGGGGCCCTGGGTCATCCCCTGCCACGTCTCTCCCTCCAGGTGTGTCTCTGCCCACCACGTCTCCTCCGCTGTCTCCCCGCTGCCACCGTGTCCCTCCCTGCGCCCCCTCCACGGCTTCCCCACACCCCTCCCTGCGCCGTCATTCTGCAGCCACATCTCTCCCCCTACGCCCCTCCCCGCCGCATCTCTTGCCCACCTCCAGTCTCTTCCCTCCCATGCGGTCTCCCCACCACATCTCTCCGTACCCCCAGGCACATCTTTCCCATCTCACGGGCGACCTTTCGTTGCCACCCGACCCCGCATCTGTAGGGGAGAATGGGTCTTGTCTGTGGAGCGGAACCTCTGTTATGTGCTTTCCTCAGCCAGATAGCCATTCCCGAGGCGCAGGCTGGAGGGGATCCTGGGGAGCAGTCAGGGCAACCACAGGTGGGGGGAGTTCCGTGGGTCCCTGGAGTGCTCAGGACCCGGGCGTGGGCCATCCCAGCAGCCGGGGCTGAGCTGCAGCATGCAGATGGGGGGGTGGGGCTGGGCCGCCCCAGAGGCCACAGGGTCTGGGGAGCCAGTTGACAGTAGGGCTCCCTCCTGGCACCTGGGACCGGCTGTCTGCTGGAACAGAGCACCCATGCTTGCCGGCTTCTTGGGTCCGCGCAGGTCAAGGGTGACGTGAAACACCCTCCCCTCGGGAGCCTTTCCTCTTTCAAGGTCAACTGCATTTGCTTGTCATCTCTGGCTGAGGGGAGGGGCTTTCACAGCACAAGGTGACACATGGCTGCCCCGTCGCACACCGGGACACTGCACTCTGTGCCTTGGCAGTGGCTTAGTTGGGGAGGGGGCCTGGCCCTCAGTTTCCCCCATTTTCCCTGGGGGCCGGTTCAGGGAGACGGGGACCGTAGGCACCCATGGCCTCATGAGTACCCTCAGCAGGACCACCGCTGCCTCCCGGGCTCCCCAGGCAGACCAGGCTGGCCCTCCTCATGTAACGTCTGACCAAGGGACCCAGGACATGCATTCTCCGGTGGGGCAGGCAAGGCCCAAGGGTTCTGGGGCTCGCTGTGCTGTGGGCTCTGTGCCCCGGGGGCCACTGGGCTGCTTGTCTCGAGGGCAAGGGTCCCTGATGCCTCGCCCTGAGCACAGCAGTCCTCACGGAGGTCACCCCCCACCGAGTTCCCTGTGGCTGCTGCAACAGCAACCACAGACTCATGTGTATGTTCCGACACCAGGAGGGCAGCACCCCTCCCCGGGCCGCACGGGGCTGAAACGGTGTGGGCAGGGCTGGCCTCTGCATGGGGCTCAGGGCAGAACTTGTCCCCTGCCTTTGCCTGTTTCTGGAGGCACTGCGTCGCTGGCCCGGGGCCCCTCCTCCATCGCCAAAGCCAGCAGGGCAGCGCCTCTTTGACCCTTCTTGTGCGGGGGCCCCTCCCTCCGGCCGCAGCCGGGAAAGACCCTGGGCTTCTAAGGGTCCGGTTGGAACCCTCCCCTGCCCTGTGTCCTTAGCCCCTGCCGGGCCTCTTACCACGCAGGCAGGCTCCACACGTAGCCTGGAGCTGGGACACGGGCATCTCTGGGGGCCGCGATTCCACCAGACCTACGTCATCCATTCAGTTTGGCCTGATGTGCTGGCCTGGCCTGCGTCCCGCCTTGCCACCTGTGGGGACTCGAGGGCGTCCCTCCAGGCCCAGCGGGCTCTCCGGTTCTGCTCAAGCAACCACTTTTCATGGTTTGCTGTTGGCGGTTTCGCAGATGCATGTGTTCTGTGTGGAAATTGACAAAACCCAGCACCGCCTTGCGTCCGCCCCGCTCCTTAAGAAGGACGTTTGGAGCAGTTCTCCCCCACACTCTCCACCCCCGGCCCGAGCCTCAATGCGGCTCTTCCTTCTGCTTTCTCCCTGCCAATTCCAGGAGACACCCGGACACCTGCCAGCACAGGGAGGGCCAGGCTGCGGCTGCCCCAAGGCTCAGGCATGGTGACCGGGTGGCAATTTGAACTCGCTGGAAGCTGGTATTCTTTTGGGGAAACTCAGGGGCCCTCACCCACCCCCAGCCACGTCCCGCCTGGGCTGGGGGGCTCGCAGGACGGTGTGTGGCTGCCGGCTTCAACACCAACCTGTCTTTCCCTTTCTCCCCACAGAAGACGGAAGGGGCAAGCTGCGGCCAGCCAAGGCCAGGAATGACAGGAAGAAGAAGAGCTATGGCCCCCTGCACCCGCACCACACCCTCCTGCCCCAGCTGCCTCCCCCACCCACTCAGTTCCCCGCCGAGGAGGCACCCAGGCTGCCGCCCCTGGAGTCCCCGGCGCTGGCCCCAGGCCCCGCCCTGGCCGACGGGACGCCCCCACTGCCACCTCTCAACGTCGTGCCCCCCGAGGCGCCTGGCCAGGAGCCAGAGGTGAAGCCGCGCCCCATCATCCCCATGCTATACGTGGTGCCGCGGCCCAGCACGCTGTGTGACAAGGGCCGCGTGTCCTGCCAGCAGGCCTTTGAGCACTTTGCCCAGAGGGGCCCCACCTGGAAGGAACAGGCGGCCCCCATGGAGCTGACGGGTCCCGAGGAGGAAGGCGGAGCCAGAGAGGTGCAGGTAGGGGGGTGTCCGCCCAGGGCCCTGGGGCTCCCACCTCCCCAGCGCCCCCACCACAGCTCTGCTCTCCCGAACCAGTCCCCTCGGTCTAGCACAGAGATCACAGGAGCTCCCTGCCTGCGGCCTTGACCCCACATCTAGGGCCCGGGGCCTGCTGGGGGGCGGAGCTCCACTGGGGCCTCAGAGCCACGCCCCCCCAGATGCTGCGTGCTCTGCCTTTCAGGCACCGTCCACGTTTTCCAAATTGAAGATGGAGATCAAGAAGAGCAGGCGGCACCCCCTGGGCAAGCCGCCCACCCGCTCCCCGCTGACCGTGGTCAAGCAGGAGGCCTCTAGTGACGAGGGTGAGCCAGGGCACCTGTTCCCCGGTGGCCATGCCCGGGCCTCCCTCTGCTGCCCATGCCACCACCACCAGCTAGGCCCTCAGAGCCCTGCCCCTGCACAGAACATCAGATGGAAGCTCTGCTCCTCCCGCAGTGCCCCCCACAGTCAGCCTAGGGCTGCCCCACTCCTTCGTTTCCCACCTTGGGGAGCGCGGAGCATGCTTTGCAGCTGCTACCAGGTTGAAAGGCACAACATGGTCCTTCGGAGCTGCAGACGCGGATGCCGCTTAACTTTTCTTTGTCTGTTTCCCCATCTGTAAAATGAGGCCTGCCAGCCCTGTGAGACGCTCAGAGCCCACGCCTTTGAAGCGTGCTGCGTGGTGCTGAGCCCGCGGCGGGCGCTGGGACTGCCGAGGCTGGGTGCTTGCCGACGTGGCAGGTTTTACCTGTGGTTTTCCCCTCCGCACACCTGCTCTTGTGAGAGCCCAGCAGGTGCTGTTCCTGCCAGAATCCCCTTCCCCTAGGCTGGGGCAGGCTGCCCGCAGCTCCCATGGCCCCCGGGTGGGCAAGGACCATGCCCTCTGCTCTCGTGGGCTCAGGGCCCGCTCAGATGCCTGGTACAGCCCAGGCTTCCGAACATTGACAGAGCAGGCTGCAAGCGAGCCAGGGGGAGGTGCACACTTAGGCCCCGGTGTGCCGGCCGCACCCCCCTCGCCTCCCCAGCCCCAAGTTGGGGGTTGAGAAATGACTCCGTGTTAAGTGATCACGGGGCTGTGTGGGCCTGGCTCTGGGACGCCTGTCCCTGTGCGCTGCCCTGACATGCAGGGGGCGCTGTCCCCAGAGCTGCACCGAGACCTAACCTGTGGCTGGGCCGCCATAGGAAGGTTGGAGTAAACCTGGGGAGCTGAGAGCCTCAGGCAGAGATTCTGCTAAACCAGGTTTTCATCCTCGGCTTCTGCCTCTCGTGTAAGATGCACGTGGAGTTTGTAACACTCATCCGGATGGCTCCTTCCATTCCCCATCCGACCGGAGGGCCGGGGGAGAGGAAGCGCCCCGATCACAGGGCCAGAGCTCCCAAGAGCAAGAGGGGCTCAGAGGAGGGCCAGACGTGGCGTTGCAGGCAGAAAGACTGTAGTGTCACCTCTCCAGAAAGTGCCTGCAAGGCCTCCCCCACCCCTACTCTGCCGGGGCCCCAGAGCCCAGCGTTCATCTTTGGTGCCAGAAGGGAGGCCAGCAGCTCTCATCACCGCAGGGTGCCTGGGCCTGCCTGGGGTCTCCATGTCCTTGGGCAGAGCAGCCTTGACCCTCCAGTCAGGCCCAGCCCCCCTCTCTAGGGCCATAGATGATCCATCTCCAGGGGTCTGCGTTGACCTCCTCCTCACTCTCATGAGTCCCCAGGCCCGGGCCCCCAGGCTCCTGTCCGCGTTCTCTTCCCACCATGCCTTGCTGGCCCAGCTGTGGTGAAGGTTGGGGCCTCAGCAGTGAGCGCCTGCTCCACGGGGTGGGCCCCTGCACAGCTCCGAGGCTCAGCCCCGTGTCCTCAGGAACCACAGCAGTGGGACATCGGGGGATTGGGGCGCGGCTGGCTGCTGACCGAGGCCAGCAAAGAGCAGCCTCGACAGGTGACAGGCAAGGTGGGAGGGACGGCCGTCTGTGGCCTTCATCTCGGTGGTGACACGGAGTCAGCGGAGCGCGGGAGTGACACTGCCCCTGCTTGGTCACCCCCGTGCTCTCCGCAGTAAAGTGCCCGCCGGCTGGGGACGGGTTTCTCTGGGCCTCCAGCCATGCCCAGGTTTCTCTCCGTCCCCTCCCGCCCTCCTGTTTTCCTCTAGAAGCCTTCCCTTTCTCCGGGGAGGAGGACATGAGTGACCCCGAGGCCTTGAGGTCTTTGCTCTCCCTGCAGTGGAAGAACAAGGCTGCCAGCTTCCAGGCTGAGAGGAAGTTCAACGCGGCGTCCGCCCTGACCGAGCCCTACTGCGCCATCTGCACCCTCTTCTACCCTTACACCCAGGTGAGGGGGCTCCGGGGGCGGGGGGGAGTGGAGACCAACGGGCTGTTTGCTTCGGGATCAGTGAGGCTCCTGGCTGGCGGGCGGGTGGCCTGGGGGGCACCGGACAGCCGCAGAGTGACCGGCAGAAGCCGTTGGCATTTGGGGCCATGTGATGCCGAAGGCTCCCCCGGAAGGGCTGCAGGGGGAGGGGAGAGAACCTGGTCTCTGAGCTTTAGCAGGAAGTGACTTCCCTATGGGCATAGAAACGGCCAGCGGAGGGGGCGGGGGAGGGGCCGGCAGAGGGAGCGCGCAGGTGGTGTCTGCAGGTGGCCGTCCTCAGCTGATCCTCAGGGCCCGCACGGGTCTCTGAGCTGAGAGGCCGGAGCCCGGGCAGGAGCCAGGACAGCCACAGTGATGTGCCCCCACCCCCGGTCTCCCCATGAGGCCCCCGAGGCTTTCCTCTGCTTTCATATCTGGCCCCTGCCCTGCGAGCTGCTCTGCACTGACCCCCGGGGTCTTGCCCACTGCCCGCCCCCCTGCCTTGCCCGACAGATTTCTGTTCATCCCCAAGTCCGCTGAGCTGTCTCCTCTGTCCCAAGCCCTCCCACACCTGCTGTTCCTCCCCGGGCTCGCCCGCCTCGCCTCTGCTCTTGCTCCCACTCTGTGTTCAGCAGCCCCTGGACTGTGAGTCCCGGCAGGACGGGACCCGGTCTGAGTTGACCTTGGGTCCCTGGCTCCCAGCCTAGCACCCAGTGCTTCTCTTGCGTCAGCCGGGCCACGCCGAGGTCCAGGCCCCGGGGCTCAAGGGCTCTGCAGGTCCGAGCTGCCTGGGGCACCGTCTCGACACAGATTCAGTGTTTGCAGACAAACAGGGACACAACGCAGACGACCTCTCCGGCCCGGCCCTCTTAGTGCCGCAGGTTGTCAGGCCGCTGGGAACTCCTTCAGTCCAGTGGCTAATGTTCCCTGCACCCCCAGTTTCCGTCAGGGCCCTTGTAGACGGGGCCCAGGGCTAGCTTATCTCACAAGGGTGAAAAAAGCCTGTGCCAGGCAGGGTGCCTCCAGCGGGCCCTCCCCTCCTGGGTGTCGTCCTGCTGCTCCTGAGATGGGCCGGCGTGCCACGGGCAGGGCGTTTTCATCACAGTCCATTCACGGGCTAGCATCTGGGGTACTGCCTTTATGGGACATAGGTCAGAAGTGGGGAGAGCGCCCCACAGAGGTTCACAGTCACTGTCCTTGTGGGACAGACAGAGCAGGCATGAAGGGCCGGCGGCCGCTGGTCTTGCAGGCAGGCAGGGCTCCAGAGCATGTATGCACAGAAATCTGAATGTTCCTGGCAGCAGGAACGGCACATGCAAAGGCCCTGGGGCAGGATGTTGTTGGAGGCAGAGCCAGGAGGCTGATATGGTTGGAGTAGAGCAGTGGAGGGGCAGTTCCAGGGGTGGGGGATGGGGGGGGCAGATGGTGTCACGTGACCCTGAGTTGGGAGGTGGTTCAGTGGGGGCAGGACTGGGTCTAACTGAGGAGGATCTCTTGAGGCCTCTGGGATCAGGAATGAGGGCTGGGCGGCTGGGACAGGGCAGCTGCAGGGGGACAGTAAGAAGCAGCCCACGGGGTATGTGGAGGACGAGTCTGTGAGGCGCAGGGCGGGGCGGGCGCGGGGCGGGCCCCCCACTGAAGGCAGCAGCCTTCTCTTACAGGCTCTACAGACCGAGAAGGAGGCTCCCCAGGCCTCCCTTGGGGAGGGTCCCTCGGTGGCCCCCCCATCCAAAAGTGGCCAGAAGACACGGCCACTGATCCCCGAGATGTGCTTCACGTCGGGCGGTGAGAACACAGAACCCCTCCCGGCCAATTCCTACATCGGCGACGACGGGACCAGCCTGCTGATCGCCTGTGCCAAGTGCTGCCTGCAGGTCCATGCCAGTGAGTCCTGGGCCCGCCGGTGCCCGGTGGGGGGGCAGCTGTGACATCTGTGGCTTTGCCCCGCCTTGGGTCTGCGGAGCCAGCAGGCCCCTTCCCTCTGGGCTGCCGTCATGGGGTTTTCACAGGACCTGGACTCGTGGGGTGGCCTCCCCTCTGGCTAGCTCGGACCTTTCCACTGAGACCTGAGATCTAGAGATGGTCCAGGGATCAGATCTGTCCCTGCCATCGGTGACCCCCCCACCCACCTTTCTCCCACATCAGGAGGAGCAGACTCGAGCTTGAGCTCCCAGCAAGGGAAGGAAGCTTTCTGGAGCTGTTTCATTTCAGGGGCTGCCCTGCAGAGGAAGGCAGCCGCGATCTCTGTCCAGCTTCTGTCCCGGCAGAGTCCTGCCCAGAGCTCATTTTGTCACCTGGCCAGGAGCCTGTTTGCCCTGCCTTGCTGGGCCCAAGTGCGAGAGGTGCCCCGGGTAGGCAGGCTCCTGGGAGCCGGGAGTGCAGGTCCAGGCTGAGTCCACCCTCTGGAGGGGCCTGCGTCTCACTTTGAGGGACAAACCTGGGAGGCAGAAGGCCCAGCATAACCCCTTGAGCCCCCTCTTCCTCCAGGAGTCAGGACCTCCCCCAGGGCACAGAGCAGGGGATCTGGCTTCAGAGCCTCTTTGGCACACAGGAGACCACAGTTCTGTGGCCCTGCTCTCTCCCAATGGCCTGTCGACCGGATCCCAGCTGCCTGAGGGCCCCTGTAGTATTGCCTGAGGGTGACCCGGGGGTGGGACAGAGCCCTGGCTCTGGGGCGTGACCTCTTGACCCACCTCCACCCTCCTCCATGCCATCTGCCCATTTCTAAACCAGGGCTAAGGTCCCAAGAAAACCATTTGGAATAACCCAGAGCCTCCCAACTTCTGCTTTGCTAAGTAGCAATCAGGCCTGAACACAGGGCCCGGCGCTGCTGTCTGGACTCCAGTGTCCAGGAGGCCCACCTTGCATTGCACACGCCTGCCTGGTCACTTCCCCCGCTTCCCAGCCTCCCCTGGCCCGCAGAGCCTGGGCAGGGCCTTTTAGACAAGACTGGAGACAGCAAGGGACGCCCTTGGCTGAGCAGCCCCGGCAGGGGGCCTCCCTCTCCTTCCCCCCACTCTACTCAAGCTCCAAACAAGCCATTTCCAGACCACCCCGCTGTGCGCAGTGGCCTGGATTCAGGGAAGCGGGCGGGGAGAGCAATTGCCCTAAATGCTGCTGCCCAGCTCCAGAAGGCCCCATCACCTGCCACGTGCGTCCTGGCGACAGATGCCGCCCCCCCTGTCTTGCAGGTTGCTACGGCATCCGCCCCGAGCTGGTCAATGAGGGCTGGACGTGTTCCCGCTGCACGGCCCACGCCTGGACCGCGGTAACTCGCCCCTGCGGCTGGGCGGTGCTCTGGAAGCCATCGAGGCCTGTGGGGTCCCCGGGGATGGGACCCAGCCTCCCCCTCCACAGCCCCAGGTGACCTTGGGCCAGTGGCCTCCCCTGCCTGGGTGTCCTCACCTGGCTGTGAGGGGGTGGAGCCTGATGCGCTCCTGGAAATGCGGGGACTGAGGGCAGAGCTGGGGCCAGGCCCCAGGGCAGGGCGGTGGCAGCCCCACCCCCTCACCACTGCGGTCTGGTTCCCGCAGGAGTGCTGTCTTTGTAACCTCCGGGGCGGAGCCCTGCAGATGACCACCGATGGCAGGTGGGTGGTAAGGGCTTCTCCTGGGGGGAGGGGGGGAGGGGGCGGGGGGGGGGGCAGGACCAGGAGGAGCCAGCGCAGCAGGCTGCCATGGCCACGCGGGGCGCAGGGGTGCATAGTGGTGATGCCAGCCGCTGTGAGGCAGCCCCAGGGGCGGGGCACCCTGAGCCCTGACCCCAGCCTCCCCGCGCAGGTGGATCCACGTGATCTGTGCCATCGCAGTCCCTGAAGTGCGTTTCCTGAACGTGATGGAGCGCCACCCCGTGGACATCAGCGGGATCCCCGAGCAGCGGTGGAAGCTGGTACGTCCCGCGGGGTCTGGGCCATGGGCGCAGTGTGGCCAGACTCGTTCCTTCTTTTTTTTCATTCTAATTTAACATGTATTTATTTATTTTTAATGTTTATTTATTTTTGAGAAAGAGAGAGGGAGTCTGGGGGAGGGGCAGAGAGAGAGGAGGACAGAGGATCTGAAGCTGGCAGCACAGAGCCCCAGGCGGGGTTCGAACTCAGAAACCACGAGATCGTGGCGAGATCATGACCTGAGCTGAAGTTGGACGCTTAACCGACTGAGCCCCCCAGGCGCCCCATCAAACCTACTCCTTCTTAAAGGCGCAGCCGGCTCCTGGCTTGCGCGTCTCTGTGCAGAGACGTCCTTTGCAGGATCCGGCAGCGCGCGCTTGCTGCCGTCCTGCGAAGCGGGCGCCGCACACCGCCCTGGTCTCCCGTGACCCCTTACTCGGGGTCTACACTCCTGACAGACCGCCCAGGGCCGACTGCGGTGCACCTTGTGCGGCGGAGCGTCCGGCCCGCTTGTCCTGCGTGACCGAACTTCACACGCTGAGCGCCCACGCCCCTCCCCCAACCCTGCCCCGCCCCCACTGCCCTGCCTCCCAGAGTTGTGAGTGGGGTCATGCTGCACGCGTCCTGGGTGTCTGTCCTGGTGTCTGTCACTGAGCACAGGGTCCTCCAGGTCTGTGTGGCTGCAGATGGCAGGTTTTGCCTCTTTCCGTGACTGAGTGGCATCAAGTTGTGCCACCACATCTGCCTCGGTCCTCTGTTGATGGGCACCTGGGCTGTTTCTGGGCCACGGCCACGGCCCTGAACACCGGGTTGCAGATCCCACCTTGAGATCGTTTTCATTGCCTTTGGGTACATATTCCTGTAGTGGAATTTACTGGATCGTAAGGTGGCTTTTTTTTTTTTTTTTTTTTTAAGGAAACTTGTGGTTTATTTTAATTTTTTTTAATTGTTTTATTTGAGAGAGAGACAGCGTGAGCAGGGGTGGGTCAGAGAGAGAGGGAGACACAGAATCCGAAAAAAGCTCCAGGCTCTGAGCCGTCAGCAGAGCCCAATGCGGGGCTCGAACCCATGAACCGTGAGATCATGACCTGAGCCGAAGTCGGACGCTTAACCAACTGAGCCACCCAAGCACCCCCTTTTTTTTTTTTTTTTTTTAATGTTTTAAGTAACGTCTACACCCAGCGTGGGGCTCAAACACAACCACGCGGCACCGTGAGTCGGATGCTCTACTGACTGAGGTGGCCGGCCGCCCCTGGCAGTTCTGTGTGTTTCTGTTTGTTTTTTTTTAGTTACTTTTTTTTATGTTTATTTTTGAGAGAAAGAGAGAGTGCGGGACAGCCAGAGAGGGAGAGAGAAAGGGAGACACAGAATTCGAAGCAGCTCCAGGCTCCAAGCCATCAGCACAGAGCCCGACACGGGGCTCAAACCCACGATCTGTGATACCATGACCTGAGCCAATGTCAGAGGCTTAACAGACTGAGCCGCCCAGGTGCCCCTATTTTTAATTTTTCGAGGAACCTCTGTACTGTTTCCCATAACAGCTGCATCAGTTTGCATTCCCACCAGAAGCACCCGAGGGCTCCCTTTCCCCTGATTGTAGGAGCCAGTATAGAGGGGGAGCCATTGTGAGCTGGTGGCTTGTGGTTTGGGTTTGCATTTCCCTGACGGCGAGTGGGTGGAGCACCTCTTCGCCTACCTGTTGGCCGTCAGATTGTCCCCTTTGGAAAGATACCTATTCGGGTCCTTCACTCATTTTTAAATCACGTTGCTTTTTTGCTCCCAAGTTGTAGGCATCCCATAACTGGCCCCTCTTAATGCGCGCTGCGCTTTCCCAGCATGGAGCGCGCCGTCCTCAGGTGGACTGTGGCCTCCTCCGCGCACTGATGAGGACGGTCACCCCTGGGGGAGCCCGTGGGGCAGTGGGCGGAGTGCAGGGAGCAGGATGAGGCGCTGGCCGGTGGCCTGCGCTGTGACTCTGGACGGATTGCCAACTTCCACCTGCCAGTGGGGCTGCCCGGGGCCTCCTGTGTGTGAGCAGCACCGGTCGGTGCCTGACCGTGTACACGCTCCGGCACTCGGCTTGTCGCAGGCGGGAGTTCTCGGGCAGCCTCGCAGGAACGCGCGCGTAGCCGCAGGCTGTTTGCTTCTCCAGGCGGGCAGGTGGGCAGGAGGCAGGGAAATCGGGCTTCGGGCCATGGGCCTGCCAGGGACTCCTGTGGGGCCGTGGTGCGCAGAGCCCACAGACGCGGGGCCGCCGGCAGGGTTGAGGGGCAGCAGGAGGGAGCCCATGGGGGGGACCTCGGTCACTAGTGGGGGGCGGTCGCGCCAGCACCCCTCCTCCAGGTCCGGACAGGTGGTTAGGAAAGGGCCGCGGCCGCATGTGACTCCTCCAGGAAGGCACGCGTAAAAGGCTTCATTATTCAGGGCAAGTGATGGCGCGGTGCTCGCGATGCTCGGCGCCCTGATAGGTCCTCCCCCCCAGACGCCTTCTGCATCATCTTGACATTTCCAGCTTGCAGCCTCTTCATTACCAGTGCTTGTAGCCATGAATTAAAAATCCTTCTACACGACGCTCACTTGTACTGCCTAATGGAGCTTCGCGAGGAAGCCGGCAGTTAACTCCTGCGTGTCCAGCCACACGCCCGCCTTCCAGGGCCACGTGCTGGCCACAGGCTCAGGGACGGTCGCTCCTGGTCATCGGCCCATCGATCTGTCCCTGTGACTACCTGGCCTCTGGCCCTGGGTGCCAGGGGTGTCCTGGTAGTGGGGGCGGCCCCGTCCAACGGTGGCCTGAGCCCAGATGACCTCCCTAGCTGGGCCGGCCAGATTTGTGCCCATGCTCAGCCCCGTCACCAGGCTGGGATGGTCCCTGGAGGGGCTCCCAGGTCTGGTGAGGACTCCAGGCTTGTGATCAGGCTGGGGCCGGGGGGTCGTGGCTGGTGGGGGACAGGCCGTTTGAGGCAGTTCCGCCCTCTTGTTGCCCCCGGCTTGGGGGAGGGACTGACGTCAGGTTGGCGCTGGAGGGAGGGTGGGCCTTTGCCAGAGCAGGTCCGTGGATGGGGTGAGGGCCAGGCTGAGCACAGAGGACTTGGTTGGGAGGGGGGAGTGGGGTGGGGGCTGTCTGCAGGCGGGAGCTGCCTCCTCGGCCAGCATCACACCCATCACACCCGTCGGCGACCCCCGCTGCCCCAGACCACAGCTCTGCAGGGGCGTCCTCTGCCCTCCCTGCACCCCTCCTTACAGCCGCCCCCCAGGGAGACCCAGTTGCTGCAGGAGCTCAGAATAAGCCCGCCCCCCACGGGCTGAACCAGGTAGCGCTGTGCCTGCCCAGCTGCTGGGTCCTCCCGGGCCTCGACCGGCTCTGCGGAGGAGGCCCAGCCCGCCTGTGGTTGTGCATCCAGCTCCGCAGGCTGGAGGGGATTAGGTATTGACAGTTTAATAATGAGATCTCATTGCCATCGATCGGCGCCCCTGCAGCGCCCTGTGCCGCGCTGCTTATCTGGCCTTTGAACACGGTTTACAGAGCGATAAAGGCTGCTTAGTAAATGCAGGAAGTGCTCAGTGACGGCTCCGCAGGCAGGGAAGGGGCAGCTCCACGTGCCTTATATTCAAAATTAAGATAAAATTCACATTTTAAAGTGTACATTAAAGTGTACAATTGAGTGACTTTAAGTTTATGCATGGATTGGGGCGGTCATCACCATGATCTAGTTCCAGAACATTCTACCTCCCCAAAAAGAAATCCAGCCCCCATCAGCTGTCACCACCCCCACCCAGCCCCCGCCCCCATGAGCCCCTTCCCGGCCATGGAGAAGCCTGTTCTGGATGTTTCGCACACGCGCACTCACACCCCATGTGGCCCCTCGCATCTGGTTCCCTCCCCGAGCCTCCCATGTTCAGGGTAAGTCCACGGGGCGGCGGGTGTGTGGGCGCCTCGCTCCCGCTGGCGGCCATGATATTTGGCTCTTCAGTGTCTGTACTAGGCAGCTATGTAGAGAGAGTGGGTGGAGAAGAATCCAGAAGTGCTTCTGGAGGCAGCCACTGGCTGGTTCTCTCCACCACAGTCAGCACCCCCAGCTGTGCGCAGCTCTGCGGGCTTTTCCCACAAAGCCTCCACCAACAGACGCCCACCCCTGGCGCTGCTGAGTTCCTGCCCCGGGTCTCACTCCCAGGAGGTAGTCCTGGGGGCCCCGGAAGGGACTCCTAGCCCTGTTTCCTCTGCCCGTGACCCCCCAGAAATGCGTGTACTGCCGGAAACGGATGAAGAAGGTGTCGGGAGCCTGCGTCCAGTGCTCCTGCGAGCACTGCTCCACCTCCTTCCACGTGACCTGCGCCCACGCTGCCGGGGTCCTCATGGAGCCTGACGACTGGCCCTACGTTGTCTCCATTACCTGCTTCAAGCACAAGTCAGGGGGCCACACCGTGAGTGCCCCACCCGCCCCCCGCCCGGCCCACCGCTGGCCACCTGCGCGCTGACGCGCCCCTGTCCCTGCCGCCCCCAGGTCCAGTTCCTGAGGGCCGTGTCCTTAGGCCAGATGGTCATCACCAAGAACCGCAACGGCCTCTACTACCGGTGCCGGGTCATCGGCACCAGCACGCAAACCTTCTACGAAGTGAACTTTGACGATGGGTCCTACAGTGACAACCTGTACCCGGAGAGCATCACGGTGCGTGGGGCGGGGCTGCCAGCATGAAAGGGTGGGCTGGGGCGGGGGTGGGGGCTTTGCCCCTGCGGTGCTGCCCCCTGGGGCCCCTGCAGGAAGGCGCCTCGGGTTGTGCAGAAGCAGACCAGGAAGCAGTCAGTTCTAGGTGAGCCAGCAGCAAGCCCTTGCCTGGACAGTTCAAGCCCAGAACGTCACTCCCCTCCTTTGCGCAAACACCTAGCACAGGGGCAGATGACAGTGTGTGAGGGGGGACATGGGGAGGTGCCCTGAAACCCAGCTGAGGCCAAGGGCACCAGTGGTCTCACTTCCTGCCACCTTCTTCCCCTGCAGAGTAGGGACTGTGTCCGGCTCGGACCCCCGCCCGAGGGGGAGTTTGTTGAGCTGCGGTGGGCGGATGGCAACATGTACAAGGCTAGGTTCATTTCCTCCGTGACGAGCCACGTCTATCAGGTGAGCCAGCACCTGCTCCAAGGGTGGAGGGACGGAGGCACCGTGGGCCATGGCCAGCTGCCCACTGGGGACCTAAACCGTCAGGGCTTCTTAGATCTTTAACCCAGAGGGGTCACCAGTTGTCCCATACTTTCCCCACCAAGGTGCCTGATTCCGTATGTGGTGCAGATACAGCAGGAAAATGTACTCTTTGAAGCATTTTCGGCGACCCGTTCTGTGCCCCGGCTTTTCTTTTCATCCCAATGGTTGTCCGTTTCTTCCCACGATTGTGGAAGGGAAACTACTTAGTAGCCTGAAATCTTAGAAGAAAATCGCCCACAGTCCAGCCACCAAAGTGGACGGCTGCTTATCCTGGGCTGCTTTGCTTTCTCTCTTATCTGCCAGCACCCAGATCTCTCTGTGGCCACCACACACTCCCTCCTCTGGCTGCTCGCACTTGATCAGGGCGAGGGGGTTGGGGGAGCAGGGAGGCCACCAGGGCAGGGCTGGCTGGCGGTGCCACCCCTGAAAACCAGGCCCTTTGCAGGTGGAGTTTGAGGACGGGTCGCAGCTGACGGTGAAGCGTGGGGACATCTTCACCCTGGACGAGGCGCTCCCCAAGAGGGTCCGGTCGCGACTGGTAAGTGCCAGAGCAGGTGGGGGCACTGCCCCTGGCAGCCCTTAGTGGGCCTCGGGGAAGCAGCCTGTCTGAATGGCCTTGACCTCCCCCTCATCCTTGCTCCTGGGAGGGAGCCTGGGGAGCGACGGGAAGGGCGGTCACAGGGCTGGAACAGCCCAGCCGGGAGGAAGCGAATCCGCAGAAGCCGGGCCCCCGGCCCTTGTGCTCCGCGTGACCACCCGTACACAAAACTGGAGCTCCGACGCTTTTCCAAGGCTCGTCCCTTTTCAGAGGGAACAGTGAGTCCCAGAGGCGAGGAACGGTGACGCCCCTTTGCGCCTGGGACATTTGCGGTTGCCAGTTCTCCCGGGTTTACCGTAAAGGCAGTTTTGAGGCACAGGCAGCTGTGGCGGCCAGTGAATGACCTCAGAGTAAGAGCCGGTGTGGGGCGCACAGCTGACCTGACCCCGGGCTCTCTCCGGGAAGCAAAGGGGCCCTCGGCCGTGCTCTGGGTACCCACTCCCCCAACCATGACTGGGGGGCCTGGACGGCTCACACACAGGCTGGGGGGCTCCTGCAGAGGCCGCCCTTGGCAACCGGTGTCCCTCTCGGAAAGTCACTGGCTGAGGAACAGTAGCCGGGGGCCAAGGGCGCGTGGGCCGCAGTGGGCATGTGCTCCAGCTGGGTGTCTGCGCAAGCCCCGGGGGAGGGGGGTGTGCTGTGACGAGGCATCTGGGGTGCTGAGGCTAAAGTGTGGGCTCCAATTTGGTGGCTGAGGACAGCAGCCTCCAGATCACAGACACCTCCCTTCTGGTGGCAGGGGACAGATGGGGAGCTCCGTGTGGGGCCTCTGTTCTCAAGGGCACCAATCCCATTCACAAGGGCCCCTCCTAATTCGGTCACGCTCCCCCAGATGGATGGATTTGGGCCCCCCCCCCACCGCCCCGCTAACCCCTGCCCTCTCCTCTCCCGCAGTCGCTCAGCACGGGGGCACCTCAGGAGAACATCTTCTCGGGAGAGGAGGTGAAGGCCGCCAAGCGCCCGCGGGTGGGCACCCCGCGCGCCCCCGAGGACTCAGGGCGGAACCCGGACTACCTGGCGTTCATGGAGAGCCTCCTGCAGGCGCAGTGCGGGCCCGGGGCCTCCTTCTAGGACAGCCGCGCCGATGACCCCGCGGCCCAGCAAGGCAGGCGGCGGCCAGCCCTGGCGTTTGCTTGCTGTGAAGTCCTGTCCTCGCCGCCCCCCTCCCCCCCCCAGAGGCTACCTCTGCGAGGCCGCCCCGCTCTGCGGCGACAGGAGCCAGCAGGCCACCGGCGCGTGGCCCGGGACTCAGGGAGCAGGGTCACGCGGGCTCTGGGGCGCCGGCCGGGGACCCGCGCCACCCCCACTCCTCGGATTCGTAAACCACGTAAGCTCTTCTTCTCGAAAAGGTGCTACTGCTTTGCCCGCCTCCCCAGCAGCCTTGGAGATTGTGACTTGTGTACATACATCACCTTTGTGAGGCTCTTTCTAGAAATACCTATTGTTTAAAAAAAAATACGAGGAAAAAACGGAAAACAAAGAAAAGGAAAAAAAAATCCCTAAAGTTGTTTTCTAGATTTGTGGCTTTAAAAACAAAACAAAAAACACAAACGTTCTTTTTCTCAGAACCAAGATCCGCTGAGGGAGATAAAAGCATCTCGGTTTTTTGTTGGTTTGTTTGTCGTTGTTTTAAAACCTTGCTAGTGTACGCGAGCGGCCGGGCAGGGTGCTGGGGACAGCGCGACAGGCGTCCGCCGGTCCCTCCTCTCCCGGACTCAGCGGAGGTCTGGGCGGCTGGCCCCGCCTCCGAGCCTCTGGCCCCGCCTCCGGGCCGCTGGCCCCGCCCTCCGGGCTGCTGGCCCCGCCTCCTGGGCCGCCAACTGGAGGCGGCGGCAGCTCCCTTTGGGGGCGACCACCAGCTGCCGGGGTCCAGGAGCCCACTCGGGCCCGCGCACGCCTTCACAAACTAAACACTCTCCTGGCTTGCGCCATCTTCTGCTTCCTCCCCTCGTGACCGCACGGCCGTCGGGGCCTCCAGTGTTTGAAAAAGGCTCTGTGTCCCCAGAGTGTCCCCGGCGCCGGCCAGGCCTCCCGCGGCCCTCCCGGCGTGTGCGTGGCCGGGCGCCTGTTCTCTGGCGAGCGTGGGGGACATCCTTGGCTGTCTGGGGAGGGAGGACATGGAGCCGGCCACCCCCCTCCCCCTCTCCCCCACCCCCCCTTGTGGCTCAAGCCCGGCTGTGCCCCGTGTCCCCAAGCTCTGGCCGGCCACTGCCCCACCTGCGCGGGGGCGCCTGCCTTGGACCCCGAGGGGCCAGTGACATCCGTGTCCTGCTTAAGAAGCATGGATTTGTGGGGGGGGGACACTGCTGTCAGCACGGGGAACCCGGGATTTGCGAGGCGCTCTTGTGAGGGACTCCGGACCCTCACCCACCTGGCGCAGGGAGCCTTGCCCGCCGCGGCGGCCCCTGCCGGCCTGCCCGGGATCGCCCGCAGAATCTGCTCGTGTAAAAAGTTGAACAGTGTTCTGATTGCCAGGCCGGAGAGATCTCTATAAGGAGAACAGAAAGAATGTAAATGAGCCAGGAACCTTTCATTTCTTCGGTGGGGGCGGGGGGGCCGGTGCCCTGGAGCAGGGGCAGGGCCGGGAGGTGCGAGGGGAGTCAGCCGGGTCGTGGGGGTCCCCTCTGCATGCGGCAGCCCCGCCCGGGCGCGGGCACTGTGTTCATATGTAGTTTGCAAATGCTATTTATATTGTAAAGAGAGGAGGAAGAAGCGGGCTGGCCCTCGGGGCGGGGCGAGGGGGGTGGGCCAGACCCAGGCAGGGTGGGCCTGGGCCTGGGCCTGGGGCGACGCGCAGATTCGCCAAGGCTCCGCGCAGGGGAAACGCACACTTCCCCACAAAGGCATACCCGTGTCTCTGTACAAAAACGGAAAACAAAAAATCCCACCCACCCTGATTTTTCTCCCACCCAAGATTAAGGATGCGCTGTATTTTTGCCTAATCCCCCGCCTCTAGGTTCATAATGAATTAAAGGCTCGTGAGCACTGCGAAATACAGCTCCCCGGCGTGGCGGTGTCTTCATTTCGGGGTGGGGGCTGGGGCGGGCCCCCAGGAGGGCGGGGTGCGGCCTGGCCCCTCCCTCCTGCTCCCGGCTCTGGCTCCGGGTGGAGGGCGGCCTTCCCAGTCCACGACTGTCCATCCCTTCCTTGAAGCCACCGGGCTCCGCTCACAGGCCGGCTGGTGGTGCCCCCGAAAGACAACTCTCGGGGCGCCTGGGAGGCTCGGTCAGTTAAGCGTCGGACTTTTGATCTCCACTCAGGTCACAATCTCACAGTTCATGAGGCCGAGTCCCACATCGGGCTCTGTGCTGACGGCGCGGAGCCTGCTTGGGATTCTCTCTCCCCCTCTCTCTGCTCCTGACCCACTCACCCCTCTTTCTCTCTCATAAACAAATAAGTTTAAAGAAAGGTTAAAAAAACATTCTGTCTTTGACCCCCTGTTTGCCTGGGGCCAACAGCCACCTTCTGGCACTGCCCTCGTCAGCACCACCCAGTTCCAGTGACGTCCGAGCCAAGGAGCTGCCAGACTGTGGGGTCGCCCAGGCCCGGCATGAGGCTGGGCGCCCAGGCTTTGCGAATGTGCCACGAATCCAGCAAGCCCTGGGGGTGTGGCACCAATGCAGCAGGTCTGATCCCACCCTCGCAGACCTAAGAAGACTGGGCGTGGCAGCTGGTAAGTGGTTCATGTGGCTCGTGGTGGGGGTAGAAAGAGCAGGACGGGGAAAGAGGGTCCTGTTCCCTCGGGGACTCTTGAAGGAGATGCTGCAGTGCCAGCGGGCACGGTCTGTGCAAAGGCCCTGGGGCACGAGCAGGCCTGGTACATTGGAGGATCAGTGAGGGGGGGCCGTGTGGCAGAGTGAGGTGGGGGGGGTCTGGGACATGAGGACAGGGAGGGGACGGGTGAGGTGGTGCATGGCCTTGTGGGCATTGGGGCCTTGGCCTTTTACCCCAGGGAGGTGGGAGCCCCGAGAGGGCTATGGGCAGAGGAGGCGTGACCTGACTCTGGTGCTCACGAGCACCCTCTGGTGGCCGCTGCGGGGAGGACGGGCTGGGGCAGGAGCTTGGGACCTGGGTGGAGGGGACTCCCTGAGCACCCGGAAAGGTGGTTTGGCCACAGACGAGGATGAGGCAGGCCCGGGGGGGGGGTGGGAGGGCGGAGGGGGGAGGCCAGCTTAGACTTGCAGGGAGCCCCACGGCTGGGTACATGGACCTGGGGGCTGGGGGGGGGGGCTTGGGAGAGACCGGCGTGCAGGTGACGTATTTACGGGACAGTTGAGACGGGACCTGGGACTGGACCCCGGGCGCCGGGGCCGGACTGGGGACGAGCAGCCGGGCACGGGGGGATCCGGTGTGTCCTTCCCGCACAGGGCGCCCTCGCCAGGCGGTGGCACCTGCCGCGGCGATTTCCTTGGGCAAAGTCGTTGCCGCTGCAGCCTTCGCCCCGCTCCTCAGGCCCTCCCTTTCGAGGGGCCCCTGCACCCCGTGTCCGCCCAACAGCTCCAGGGCTCTGTTCCCCCGCCCGTTACAGGGGAGGAGGGGCCGCAGACCCCGGCTGTCTGGCTGCAGAGGGTCCACCGCTCGGGGGCGCGGCCATGGCCGAGGGCCGATGGGGGCGCCTGGTGCCCTGGGGGTGCTGGCCCTGGAGCGAAGCGGAGGAGCAGGGAAAGCCAGCTGCTGGGTCTCCAGGAATGCAGGGGGGCGGGGGGCAAACACAGCTTTGACTCACACTCTCAAGGACCAGAACAGGCAGGCAGAGGGTCAGCTGGTGGTCACAGAGATCTCTCAGAGCAGATGTGGGGCGGTGACGTTTCCAGCATCTGCGCCCTCAGGGGGCGCCTGGGGGGCTCAGTCGGTTGAGCGTCGGACTTCGGCTCAGGTCATGATCTTGTGGTTCGCGAGTTCGAGCCCCGGTTCGGGCTCTGTGCTGACAGCTCGGGGCCTGGAGCCTGCTGGGGATTCTACCTCTCCCTCTCCCGCCCTCTCTCTCTCTCTGTCCCTCCCCCACTTGTGCTCGCTCACTCTCTCTGTCTCCCTTAAAATAAAGTTTAAAAATAAAAAATAAGGGCGCCTGGGTGGCTCAGTCGGTTTTCTGACTTGGGCTCAGGTCACGATCTCACTGTTCGTGGGTTCCAGCCCCGCGTCGGGCTCTTGGGCTGACCGCTCAGAGCCTGGAGCCTGTTTCGGATTCTGTGTCTCCTTCTCTCTCTGCCTCTCCCCTGTTCACGCTGCCTTTCTCTCTCTCTCTCAGAAATAAATAAAACTTTAAAAAATAAAAATTTTAAAAATTAAAAAATTAAAAACATAAGAATTAGTACTTAAGAAAAGAAACACAAAACCCAGGGTATGCATGGGAAATAGGGTATTTAGGAGTGATTTCTGTGGCACTGCCACCTCCGTGGCCCTGACCGGCCTCTGGACAGTGACTGCTCCGTTGTCCCCAAACCGCGTTGGCCGGTGGCCGTCAGCCTGGCTTTAGGGCCCACCTGCAGACCCTTAACTACGTCTGCGGGGACATTTTGTCCAAATAAGGTCAGAGGCACCGGAAGTCGGGCGTGGGCGAATGTGCTGGGCGCCCAGTCAAGCCGCTCCAGCGTCACCCCCCCAACAGACCGAATGACCCCTGCCTGGTCCTGTGACTGTCCCCCTACCTGACTACGGGCCGCATGCGTGTAAGGACGTGGTCTCGGTGCCCTCGCCAGCCGCCATGCTGGACCCAGGGCCTGACAGGTGGATCTTTGGGTCCCCGTGTTGGTGGACGGGCTCCAGGGAGCCTCGGAGGCGGGTTCCCTGCAGGGGCGGGGCGGAAAGGGTCTCAAGAAGTGGGGGATGGGAGCGAGTAACAGAGTGCGGGGCAGCCTCTCCAGGCACACCCTTCAGAAGAGCTGGGACCTTCCTGTCACCCCCCGCTGTCACACGCGCCAAGTGGGGGCAGGACGGGGTGGGAATCCCAAACTGGGAAACCGCACGAAGCCACAGCCGGGCCGCGGGTGGTGTTTCGTAACTAGTGCTTCGACGGGACACTGCGAGGCCCAAACCAAAATTACCTACATACCAACGCCTCACGCTAGTTAGAAAAAGCCGTGTCCCCACAGCCTAGCCGTCCTGGAGCTATTTTGTGTAAATACAGAGGGTTGAACAAATGGGCAAATTTTTAAAAAAACTTTTCTTGAGAGAGAGAGAGACGGCGCACAGCGGGGGAGGGCTAGAGAGAAGGGGAGGGAGAATCCCAAGCAGGATCCCCTCCATCGGCACAGAGCCCGACCGGGGCCTCGAACTCAAAAACGGTGAGATCATGACCTGAGCCGAGACGAAGAGTCGGTCACTTCACGGATGGAGCCACCAGGTGCCCCGGCAGATGGGTGACAAGGGCCAGGTTTCTCTGTCAGAGGAAGAAATCACAAATGAGCGGGGGGGCGGGGGGGGGCTTCCAGAATGGACTTGTCCTCGGCTGGACCCAGCAGGGTCAGAACTAATTCCTGGTGTCAGTGCCTGCAGAGACTGCGGGTGTGGACAGACGGACACAGACGTGACCGGAGGTGTGTACCCGCGTGGGTGCGGTGGCGCCCGTGGCCCTGAACACACCCGCTACCGGGACTCGGGCTTCTAAACACCGTCCCCTTGCGGAAATCATTAACTCCGTCCGGAGCGGGGAAAACACGACTGACGTGGGCGGAAAGCAAGGAGATCATCAGAAAAGGGTAGAGACGTGTGCAAAGGACGCGTTACCCAGACCGAAGCCGCTCCCAGTGGCCGAGGCCAGATCGGCGGACTCAGGGAGACGCTGGACTGTAACCACAGAATAAGCGAAATCCGCAAACTCCTATAAATAGTTGAATGAATGAATAAATGGGGGAGGGGAGAAGGGCGCGCGCTCCCTACGGATGGAGTCGAACTCCTGAGCGGAGCAGGGGAGAGAGGAAAGGCGTTTGCGCTCCGCTCTCGGCGGTGCTTACACGCAGTCGGCAAACGTTCTGGCTGCGTTCCAGCAGCTTTGGCCACGCTGGGAAAGAAGACGGGGGGTGGGGGGGGACCCACCTTCCTGCCCAGCCCCCCAGGAGCTCACAGCCTCTCAGGGGAGGCAGACGCGACATGGAACCAAATTATGCAGTAAGTTAAAAGACCGCAAATGCTCCATGAAGACAAGAATGAAAGAGGGACAGTGGTCGGGGGCTGGGGGGGAGTTGATACAGGATATTCGGGGTCTTGCTGACAATGTGACGTTTGAGCAAAGACCCAAAGGAAGTGAGAGGGTGAGTCGACGGTACACCTAGCGGATGAGAGCTCCACGTGGAGAGCGCTGCCAGTGCAAAGGCCCTGGGGCAGCACGAGGCCTGGCATGTTGGGCAGACATTGAGGAAGCCCGTGCAGCTGCAGCAGGGTGAACAAGAACGACAATAAGTGGATTAAATATTTATGAAACGCCTACTGGATACCATGACTTAAGAAAAAGGAAGCCAGGGAAAGGGATAGGTGATGAGGAGGAGCTATTTTGGCTACAAAGTCAAGGTAGGCTTCCCTGAGGAGGTGACATTTCAGTAAAGAGCAGCAGGAGGTGAGAGAGTTGAACTAGGTGGAGACCCGAAGGAATGGTGTTCCTGGCAAGATGAACAGCACATGCAAAAGTCCTGGGGCAGCATCGGATCTGGAGTGTTGGAAGAACACCAGGGAGGCCCATTGGGGCTGGAGCAGATTGGGCGAGGGGGGACGGGGGACGGGAGGGATGAGGACAGGCCGGGCGGAGCCTTGGGGGCCTCAGGGAGGACTTGGGCTTTGTTTTTCCCTCTAGGATATGTATATTTCAAAGTTTATTTTCTTATTTTCAGAGAGGGCCAGAGAGGAAGGGGGGGAGAGACAGAGAATCCCAAGGAGGCTCCAGCCATCAGCACAGAGCCCAACGCAAGGCTCGAACTCACGAACCTTGAGATCATGACCTGGGCCAAAGTCAAGAGCTGGATGCTTAACGGTCCGAGCCACCCAGGATCTGGGCCTCCACCCCCGGGACCTGGGAGCCCTGGAGGGCTGGGGGCGGGGCGGGGCCTGACTCGGGCGCTCACGGGCGCCCCCTGGCGGCCGCTGCGGGGAGGCCGGACCGTGGGGGGCGAGGGCGGGAGCCTGGGGGCAAGAAGGCGGGACCCCCCAGCGGGAGATGATGGGGGGGAGCAGGCGGAAGCGGAGAGGTGACCCTCGTTGGGGGGCCGTCAGGGTGGAGCAGGGGAGCGAAGGCCTGGTCGGAGGGGGGCTCCACGTTTTCGTACAGAATTCCCCGGTTCTTTGGTGAAAAGCAGAGATGGACTGTCCCCTTTCGGTGGACACCACGGTCGTCTCCAGTATTTCCCAGCCAGGGGCCATTTACGGGCAAGGCTGGCATTCGGTTGCAGCTGTGCCAGGCTCTAGAACACCTTCCTTTAAGTCTTATGATCTTTCACGGTTCGTGGGTTCGAGCCCCGCGTCGGGCTCTGTGCTGACTGCCAGCTCGGAGAGCCTGGACTCCCTGACCCTGCTGACTGCCAGCTCAGAGCCTGGAGCCTGTGCCTCCAGAGTCTGTGTCTCCCTCTCTCTCTGCCCCTCCCCTGCTCACACTCTGTCTCTCTAGCTCGTGTCTCTCTCTCTCTCAAAATAAATAAAACATTAAAAGAAATTTTTAAACAAAGAGAAGAAAAGCGGGGTAGGGAGTGCCCGCTGGACACATCTGTCAAATTACGTTTAATCCCTTCAGCCAGGGGACGCCCTCATAGCCGTGTGCCCGTGGGATGCGGGAGGAGGCCACCTCCCAGCCCTCCCCGCGGGCGCCGGGACCCACCTGGCGATCTCTGTCGGCGGGATGGGTGAAAAGTGGCCTCTGACCGTGGCTTCCACGCTCCTTCCCCTCCTAATGAGTCAGGCCGAGCGCCCTTCCGCATGATTAAAAGCTTTTTGTCAGAACTGTCTTCAAACGTATTATTTTAAACACTCCCCAGTGACCGTTCCCGCCAGTGAGAGGGTCGATCTGGTGTTCAATCTCCGTCCACACTGTGTCCATCCCGCTGAGCGTCACTCGCCGCGCCCTGGGTCGGGGGCCGCACCCAGGGCCACTCACCTCTCATCTGATTCTGTGAAATTAGAAAACCCAAGCCCGCCATTAGTGTGCACTGAGAGTGGTGCCAAGTGGCCGGTGCTGGACACAGCGCCACCCAGGACCCGGGAAGTGCAGCCGAACACCTGCTCCTTGCCCCCCACCCCCCGCAGGCTGGACTGGGACCTCCCCCCAGGACACCCCAACTGGTCCCACCGACGCTTGGGTCTGCTGAGCACTTGGACACCATCTTACTTTACTTTTTATTTTTTTAATGTTTATTTTTGAGAGCACGAGCCGGAGAGGGGCAGACAGAGAATTTCAAGCAGGCTCCACGCTGTGAGCACAGAGCCCAACGTGGGGCTCAAACTCAGGAACCATCAGATCACGCCCTGAGCCGAACGACACTGGACTCTTTTAAAATATATTCCCTGGGGCACCCGAGGGGCTCAGTGGTTAAGTGTCTGACTTCGACTCAGGTCATGATCTCACGGTTCGTGGGTTCGAGCCCCACGTCAGGCTCTGTGCTGACTGCCAGCTCCTGGAGCTGCTTCGGATTCTGTGTCTCCCTCTTTCTCTGACCCTCCCCCACTCACACTCTGTCAAAAATAAACGTTTAATTTTTTAAATATTTTTAATGTTTTATTTATTTCTGAGAGAGAGACACACACAGAGTGTTAGCAGGGGAGGGTCAGAGGGAGAGGGAGACACAGAATCCAAAGACGCTCCAGGCTCTGAGCTGACAGTCAGCACAGAGCCCGACACAGGGCTCGAACCCACGAACCGTGTGATCATGACCTTACCTGAAGTCCGGCGCTTCACCGACTGACCCACCCAGGCGCCCCTAAAATTTTTTTTTAATAAAAAGACAATAGGGGTGCCTGGGTGGCTTAGTCGGTTAAGCGTCCGACTTTCGCTTAGGTCATGATCTCGCGGTTTGTGGGTTCGAGCCCGCATCGGGCTCTGTGCTGACTGCCAGCTCAGAGCCTGGAGCCTGTTTCAGAGTCTGTGACTCCCTCTCTCTGACCCTCCCCTGCTCACACTGTCTCTCTCTGTCTCCTAGAAATAAATAAACATTAAAAAAAAAAAAAGACAATAAAATACACGCCCTGACGACCACCCACCTGTGCCCCAACCAGAAAAGAAAATCCTCGTGTGTCAGGGAGCGTCGGACGGCTGGTGACGGAGCCGCTTTTCCAACAGCTCAGTGTCCTAAGGAGCCCCCGACTTGTTCCGGGCTGGGGGTGTCGGCCCCAAAGCGATGGCCCCGGGCCGCCCCACGAGCCCCCTCCGACCAGCAGCCGCGCGAGTGGCAGGCGCTTCCGGTGCCACAAAGAGACATTCCCTCCGAAGTCGTCTTCCAGACAGGCCGGCGGGCGTCAATCCTTCAGCGGGCAAAGCGCGGGGTCTCGTCACCGCCGCCCACTTGTCGCTCGGCAGACGAGTGTGACGGGGCCACGGCCATCAGACCCGCCATCTCCTTCCCCGCTGTGTCCCCAGGAGGACGAAATCGCCGGCCCGGCTGTTCTCGACGCAGCAGGCAGCGCGGGACTTGTCGCCGACGAGCGCCCCCTCCTGGCTGTCACCTGAAGGCGCTGCTCACACTCACGGCTAATTTCCAGGTCGCGGTATTTACCATACGAGCGTTTGCACATCTTTTACGCCTCAGTGAACCACTTTTGAGCCACTGATTGCTGTTTTTGTTTTTTAAGCTTACGTGTAACACACAGAAACGTACATGTAAGGGAGTGACGGTGAATTTCAACAGCTGGAACACCTGTGCGATCAGCCCCTGGATCAAGAAGTGGACTCACCCACGCTCCCCAGGAAGCCCCCTGCATGGCCCTCCAGGTCACTGTACCCCAAGGGGGGCCACGTCCCATCCCTATTCATCACCCCAGATTCACTTTGCCTGTTTTGGATTTTATATAGATATGGAATCATGCGAGGTATTATTCTCTGTGTCTGGCTTCTTCTACTCAAAATTGCATCTGTGAGATTCATTCATTTTGTCTCTATCTGTATGCAGTGTTTCCTTTTTAATTTTGCATAAAAATCTGCACGTTTCCAAAGTGCTAGCGTATGAATAAACCATGGCGCATCTCTCCATCCTGGCATCTGGGTCGTTTCTATTTGGGGCATCGCAAATAGTGCTGAGGACCGTCTCCATCAGGTGCAAGTGGGTGCAGCCCCAGGAAGGGCACAGCTGGGGCGCACCCTTCTCGCGTTTTTATAAGTGAAAAAACTGCATGACGCAGAACTACCCATGAGAAAGGCTACTCCAGGGACCAGGAGGGACAAGAAGCCAAAAAAAGCAATAAAAGGTATTTGCTGGCATGTAGCAGCCAATGGTGCCATTGAGGCACAGGCATAGTCTTTGAGGGACAATCTCATGAGATTCTTGGAAAATGTGAGATAGACCCTGCGTTTCAATTTTGTGAACTATAGGCAAAGTCGTGCTGTCACATCTTCCTTGGAAGCAATCCACTGACCCAGAGCCCACACTCGGAGTAACATGGCTTCTAAGTCCTAACTCCTCAGCTGGGCATGGCCACTAGGGTGCATCAGGCCCCGATCTGAATGTTCCTTCTCCAAGGAGGATTCTCCTGACCCTGGGCCAGAATTAAGCCCTTCCTCTCTGTGTTCTCACTCCAGCTTTGGACAGATGGTCGTTGTGGTCGTTGTGCCTCACCCCCTGGTGAGATATCGCAGAGGGCAGCTCGGGGCCTGAGCTGCAGCCAGTGTTACACATGTATTAGGTGAGCGATTGACAATCACTGTTTTTTTTTTTTTTTAATGTTTTAGTTATTTCTAGGAGAGAGAGAGAGAGAGTGAGCAGGGGAGGGTCAGAGAGAGATAGGGAGTCACAGACCGAAACAGGCTCCAGGCTCTGAGCTGGCAGTCAGCACGGAGCCCGACTTGGGGCTCGAACCCACGAACCGTGAGATCATGACCCAAGCGAAAGTCGAACGCTTAACCGACTAAGCCACCCAGGCGCCCCTCAACAATCACTCTTTGACGCCATACCATTTGGCAGGGTCCCTGATGTGGCTTCTCTTCCGTGATCTTTACAACAACCTTACGAGCATATTTTCAATTCATATAGATGAGGATGTGGAAGCACAGAGAGGTGAAGTCACTTGCCCAAGGCCACACAGCAAGCAAGTGGCCGACCTGGGATTTGAATCCGGGGACCTGGGCCCAGAGCCCACATTTTTGGCCCCTTCGGCTGCGGTACAAGTTGAAACCTGATGACAGTTGCAAGAGGTGGGGGAGGGGGTCTCCCTCATTCCGTTAGTGCTGCTATGATGCAATACCACAGGCCAGGCGGCTTATAAACAGCACACGTGTGTTTCTCACAGTTCCGGAGGCTGGGAGTCCAAGATCAAGGTTCTGCGTCTGGCGAGAGCTGCTTCCTGATCCATAGTCACCTGCCTCTCGCTGTGTCCTCAGGGAGCAGCAGGGCTTTGGGACCCCCCCCTGGGGGTCTCTTTTATAAAAGCATCGACCCCATTCATGGGGGCCATACCCTCATGACCCAGTCGCCCCCGAAGCTTCCTCCTTCCCACCCCATCACCTTTCGGAGGAAAGACACCAATGTTCCGTCCACAGCAGAGATCTGTGGTTTGTGCACCCGTGAAGTCCCTGGTTTGTAGCTGTTTTCATAAACCTCCTTTTACACTTAACCTTACGCCATGCACATTTTCCGTATCATTAAATATTCATGCCCCACACTGTAATATCAATCTAATATTACAAATGTTTTTATTTAGCCATAATTGACATTCCATTAACATATCCGAGGTTATAAAGCTCCACAGGCTTGGCAGATACATACCCCTGAGTAACTGCACCTGAAACAGACCACGATATTTCCCCCCTTCGGGGCACCTGGGAGGCTCAGTTAGTTAAGTGTCCAACTTTTGGTTTCGGCTCGGATCATGATCTCACGGTCTGTGGGTTCGAGCCCCACACTGGGCTCTGTGCTGGAGGCACGGAGCCTGCTTAGGATTCTCTCTCCCTCTCTCTCTGCCCTTCTTCCACTCTCACTGTCCCAACATAAATAAATAAACTTAAAAGAAAATATTTCCCTCCTTCCAGAATATCCCCTCAGTTCTAGAACTTTCTGTAAATGGAACCATGCAGAACACCGGCATCTGTGTCTGGTTTCCGTCCCTCAGCTCCATGCATTTGAGATCCACCCATGCTGCGGTGTGCGCCGAAGCCCATTCCTGTTGCATGGCCACGTGGCATTCCGCCGCGTGGCTGGGCCACGGTCCACGTGGAACGTTCATGCGCATTCTGGCACGGCTCCATGGCATTTGGGCAGCTGCGTGTGAAGCGTCTGTGAACTCACGCACACCTGCGCGTTCTTGTGGAAGTTTTAGAATTTGCCCCTGGGATTCGCTCTCACGGAAACTTCTCCCGCTTGGGGGCGCTCAAGGTGGCTTCCAGCATGGGGCGCTTCTAAAGAATGTTTCAGGGACGGTCCTTGCACCTGACCGTAGAGCAGAGAAGGACGATGCACGGGGGCGGGGGGCCAGGGTCGCTAATGGCCACCAGGGTGGCCGGAGGCTCATAAGTAACGGGAGGGCCAGTGGCTCACGGAGGGGCTGGTGTCCTACTGGAAGGACACTGGGGAGCCCTGGGGGGTGCTGGGCGGAGAGAGGGCAGCAGACCCCGTGGATCTCCTGACGGGCCACCGTGGGGAGAACGGCCTCGGGCCACTCTCGAACCCTGGCCTCGTCCCGAGTCCGCGCCGTTGACACCAGGGCCGTGACCATCTGATAACAGAATCTGTTCGGAACAGCTGCCTGGTGACAAGTATAATAAAGTGTATTAATGAGGCCATTATTACTCCCTAATTAAAAGCTAATAACTAAGAGTTAATTGCCTTTAAAAGATGAAGCAAGGCTGGGCTGGGATTTATCTCTGTTTGCCTTTGCGTGCCTGGATGGGCTGATATTTAGGAACTAATTAATGGAATCAAATCTTAAGAAAACTAATAATGTCCTCACGCCGTTTGGGCGGTGAATTAAAAGGTGCCTGCGGTGTGTCTGAGTGTCCTCCTCCCCAGGAGTCCTGTGGCCTCGGCTCCTGCCCTGGGGAGCCTGGGAGCTTGGCAAGGGCGAGGCGGGCATCCGGGGGCGTCTGCCGGCCCTTGGCCGGTGGGGGGCCGCGTGTCCCCGCGTCAGGCTGCCCAGAGCTGCCCGGCCGGGCCTCTCATCTGCTTCCGCTGCTATTTCTATTTATTGTTACCTTTTGTGTTGAACTAGCTGAAGACCCCCAAGAAACTGCAAAAAACATAGTACAGAGAACCTCTCCCCCAGTAATTGCATTTTACGCAGACATCGTGCCTCATGGAAACCAGGAAATCGGCACAATACGGTCAACTCCGGCACAAGCCTCTCGGAGACTTCACCAGGTACTTTCACTGTAAAGATTTTTAAAATCCATATATACACATTTTTGTTAAATTTGGGGATATAAGACACATATCGGCAAGTTCAGCCTTTTAAAATGTACAATCCAGTGGCTTTTATTGTATTCACAAGGTTGTGAAATCACCACCTCTAGATCCAGAACATTCCATCACCCCAAAGAGAAGCCCCACCCCCTCCCCAGCCCCCCCGCCCCCACGAGCTCTCCTCCCGTCCGTGGAGGAGCCTGTTCCGGACGTTTCACACACGTGGATTCACACGTGTGGCCTCTCGTGTCTGGTTGCCTCCGCGGGGCGGCGGGTGTGCGCGCCTCGCTGCTGTGCGTGTACAAGTTTCCCTTGGGATCTGTATCCATTTTTCACTGTGGCTTCTTTAATTGCGGGAGTAAAATGTGAACAAGCCACTGAGCACCGCCTGATCCGGGTCCCAGCGGAGAACCGTGCAGCGCCCCGCCCCCACCCGGCCACACAGCCTGACCACACCTGGGAGGCGGCCGCCCACCTTCCCACCTCTGGCCGCCCAACTCAGGGGCAGGACCCCGCCCCCAGCCCCGCCCCGCGGTGGCCCCGCCCCCAGCCCCAGCCCCGCGGTGGCCCCGCCCCCAGCCCCGCCCCGAGGTGGCCCCGCCCCAGCACCGCCCCAGCAGCCGCCCGCGGTGAGCCCCCCCTGGCCCCAGCACCGCCCCAGCCCCGCAGCACCGCCCCAGTGGCCGCCCCAGCACCGCCCTGGCACCGCCCAGCGTCCTCACAGAGATGAACTCTCGGTTCTAGTTAAATTTGGCTGCGTTTCTTGTTGGCTTTTCTAGAACCCCCCAGAGAATTACCTCCTTCTTTTTAGTTTCCTTTAGCTCTTAGGAACTACGTTATAACTTAAATTACAAAACAGCGCCTTTCTCTGTATAGACACAGCCCCGGGATGTCACCACCGCAGGCCCCGCCAAGCTTGGTCCCTGCCTGTCTCTGGGCGGCCCGGAGATAAGAATACTTCCACCCTTCTGAAAAATGGGGGTGGGGTGGGCGGTCACTTCGTGGCTCAGTGATAAGCGGCCGACTTCAGTTCAGGTCATGGTCTCCTGGTTCATGGGTTCAAACCCCGCATGGGGCTCTGCTGACCGCTCAGAGCCTGGAGCCTGCTTGGGATTCTGTGTCTCCCTCTCTCTCTGCCCCTCCCCTGATCACACTGTCTTTCTTTGTCTCCCCAAAATAGATAAACATTAAAACAATTAAATTTTTTTTTTGTTATTTATTATTGTTATTATTTAAAATATTTATTTATTTTTGAGAGAGAGAGGGAGACGCAGAATCCGAAGCAAGCTGCAGGCTGTGAGCCGTCGGCACAGAGCCCAACGCAGGGCTGAAACTCACGGACCTTAAGATCATGACCTGAGCTGCAGTCAGACGCTTAGCCCACTGAGCCACCCAGGTGCCCTACATTTTATTTATTTTAGAGGAAAGAATGAGAGCACGAGCAGGGAAGGAGCACAGAGAGAGAGAAAGAATCCCAAGCAGGCTCCATACTCAGCTCAGAGCCCAACATTGGGTTCGATCCCATAACCCTGGGACTAGGATTTGAGGTGAAATCAAGAGCCAGAAGACGCTCAATTAGCTGAGCCACCGAGGCACCTCTTCTACATTTTTAAAGATTTTTTTAAACCAAAAGAAGACTAATATCTCACCCACACAATTATATGAAATTCAGATATCTGTGCCATAAACAAAAGTTTCATGTGGACACAGCCACGCCCACTCATTTCCATATTGTCCGAGGCTGTGTTCACGTGACAGTGACCAGCTGAGCAATTGTGACAGGGACCTTCTGGCCCATGAAACCTGAAGTATTTCTACTCTGCCCCTTTACAGAAAATGTTTGTGCCCCTGCTGTACAAGGCCTGACCAGCAGGGTCCCCTTCCTGACCTGAAGGCTCAGACGGGGTTCCCAAGGGAGCCCCTCTTCTTTGGCTCATTAGACTCAAACTTTGGGTCATTTAACTCTACACTAGATATTTAAGGGTGTCCCCTATGCCCTTCCTGGGCTGGTGGACACTGGGGCCTTGGGCTTGGCTTTTACGGAGCCCCCCAGCCCAGGAGGAGATACAAACACAACCACACACCCCTCGTCCTATGGGGTTGGAGCTGGGGTGCCCAGGGGACTGGAGTGGGGCTGCCAGAACGCCGCCTGGAGGAAGCCGGTGCTGGAGCCGGGCTTTGGAGGACGAGAAAAAGTTGTCTGGGGAGAAACGTCAACAGGGACAGAGGCACCGCGATGCAAGGCTGGGCTTGGACCTCAGAGCTGAGGACAGCAGGGGGGCAGTGGGACCTTGAACCGCAGTTTGAGAGGATGCCCGGCCGCAGAGAGTGACAGGGGGCCGTCTCAGTCACAGAGCTGACAGAGCCCCTCAGCTGCTCAATCACCTTCCGTGGCTCCCCGCTGCCCGCAGGATAAAGTTCAAATTACTGTAAGCGCTGCTTACAAAGGCTGTTGGCATCGGTCCCCGCAGCCCTTTGCCCCTTGATTTTCTGCCTTTAGTCCATCTGCGCTTCCAGTAACTACAGGTGAGGAGGCACCATTGTCACTTGTCTGTGGCTTCCCGGCTGCTCTTGGCTGTTTTGCGTGTTTTGATGTCTTGGGTCTCGGTGAGCTTAGGCTCCTTTATCCTGTTCTTTTGCAAAATTACTATAGGTTTTGCCTTTGTGGTTACCGTGAGGCATCCATAAAGTACCCTAAAATTAGAACACTCTTTTTTTTTTAGAGAGAGAGAGAATGCAAGTGGGGAGAGGGGCAGAGGGAGAGAGAGAGAATCCCAAGCAGGTTCCACTCTGTCAGTGCAGAGCGTGATATGGGGCTGGATCCCACAACCCCAAGATCATAACCTGAGCCGAAATCAAGAGTAGGACACTCAACTGGTGGAGCCACCCAGGCACCCACATCAGCTTCTCTTAGACAGAGAACCACCTTGCTGTGATCGCAGTCCTAAACTTGACCCATCTACTCCTCCTCCATCTCACGTTGTAGGTAATTGGTACCACAATGCACGTGTTTCTTTTTTTTTTAATTTTTTAATGTTTTTTATTTATTTCTAGGAGAGAGAGAGAGACAGCATGATCAGGGGAGGGTCAGAGAGAGAGAGGGAGTCACAGACTGAAACAGGCTCCAGGCTCCGAGCTGGCAGTCAGCACAGAGCCCGACGCGGGGCTCGAACCCATGAACCGCGAGATCACGACCTAAGCTCGGACGCTTAACGACTAAGCCCCCCAGGCACCCCTGCACGTGTTTCTTATATGGTTCTATTGTGCCTCCACTACCGGGTGCCTGCATCATGGTTATTTTTACAACATTTGTTGTGTAACTTTTACCCCCGCCCCCACCCCCTGTGGGGTCCAGCTGTAGGCTGACCAGCGCCGTTTCACTTCCGCCCTGACAGTCCCCGGGACACTCTGCTTAGGCAGGTCTGACGGGACGACTCTCACGGCTTGTGTTTGTTCCAAAAGTCTTTCCTTCATTGCTGATGAGCAGCTTTATCAGGTATCGAATTCTAGGTTGATGTGTTTTTTTTCCTTGCAATATATTTTTTCCAAATGTTTCTTTTTTAATACTTATTTATTTGAGGGGTGGAGGAGCAGAGAGAGAGAGAGAGAGAGAGAGAGGGAAACACAGAATCTGAGGGAGGCTCCAAGCTCTGAGCTGTCAGCGCAGAGCCTGACGCGGGGCTCGAACCCTCAAACCATGAGATCAGGACCTGAGCTGCAGTCGGACGCTTAACCGACTGAGCCACCCAGGGCCCCTTTCCTGCAGTACTTTGAACGGGCCGCCCGTTCCCTCCTGGCCGGAGGGGTTGCAGCCGAGCCACCTGTGGTCTGATGGGGACTCTCTTGCACGTGGCCCGTCCCTTTCCTGCTCTCAGGGTCCACCTTGGGGGGAAGTCAATGCCCGGGCTCCGGGTCGGTGCTGCTGGCGGAGGGGATCTGCGGCCGAGGCTCGCGGTGGGCACCGCCCTGCTCAGGCTTCCCCTTCAGGTGGGACTGGGGGCGGGGCCGGGCTGCCCCGCGGGGAGGGGCCGCCTGCCCACGCAACCCCCAGCTGTTCCGGGTCAGCCTCCCTGGTCAGGTGGCGCCGGCACCACCCCCAGCAGCCCGAAGGCCTGCACTTGGGCCCCCGAACGGACGCCGCCACCGTCTGACTCCACCTCGACCAAGTTGCTGGTTGGGACCCCCGCTGGGTCTGGCAGGTGGGAGCAGGTAGGAGCTCGGTCTGCGAGCACAAAGCCACGGCGGGTGCGCCCCCCTCTCCCTCCCCCGACACGAGCTTGCTGCCAGGGGTCAAGCCCCAAATACTCCCCTACACACCCCATGGTGCGGGACCAGGGTGGGAGTTCCCAAGAGGTGATTCTCAACAACGCTGGGGGACCGGGTGCCCCCTCCCTGCACTTCCTGCCCCCCCACCCCGGGCCCTGCCTAGCAACTGAGGGTTCAGGAGGGACCCCTGGGGTGGAGCTGCGGCAGCGCCAGCATGGGGGAGGGGCGGGGCAGTCTCCTGTGCCTCTGTGCTTCGGCCTCACCCCTGCGTTTTAGGATTTTCTCGGTGCCGTCGTGTCCCTGAAACATTGTTACTTGCTGTCCTCCTGAGGGAGCCGAGTCAGCCATGGCCCCTGTCACCTTCTTGGGGACTCCACTTCCTGCTTCGCTTTTTTAAAATTTATTTGTTTTGGGAGAGAGAGAGAGACAGCGTGAGCAGGGAAGGGGCAGAGAGAGAGAGGGGGAGAGAGAATCCCAAGCCGACTCTGCGCTGTAAACACAGAGCCCGACACTGGGCTCGAACCCGTGAACCGTGATATCCTACCCTGAGCCAAAGCCAAGAGTCGGACGCTTAACCGACCGAGCCGCCAGGTGCCCCTGATTCTCCGCTTTTATCCTCCAGGCAAGACGGCTTGCAGGTTCCCGCCCCCCTCCTCCGGGCCTGGTGTTCTGGTCTCTCTGCCCACGGACGCCAGGGCCCCGGGCCCTCAGTTTGGATGTCCCTCGCTCCCTGACCGCGCTGTCGTGTGCGCATCTCCTGCTGGGCCGGCTGCCCAGGGCAGCTGTGTCGGTGCCCGGCTACCGTCGGTGGGTGTGTGTTTGAGGGCGTCTGGGTCTCCACTCACGAGGAGAGAGAGGGAGGTGTGATTGTAGACGCGGGCGGAGTCCAGCAAGGGGGCAGGACGCGAGGATGGGCCCTGGCCACGCCCCCCAGACAGGATTGGCCGGAGCCGGCCACGCCCCCAGACAGGACTGGCTGGAATCGACCACGCCCCCAGACAGGACTGGCTGAATCGGCCACGCCCCCGGCAGGACTGGTCGGAACCGGCCACGCCCCCAGACAGGACTGGCTGGAATCGGCCACGCCCCCGGGCAGGACTGGGCGGGATAGGCCACGCCCCCAGGCAGGACTGGCCGGAATCGGCCACACCCCCTGGCAGGACTGGGTGGAATCGGGCTGGGGGTGGGGGTGGGGAGGAGTAGTCCGCGCTCATCTGGATCCCTGAACGCGCGCCCAGCACTTGCTCGGTTACACCGCAGCCCTGCGCCGCGTGGGCACTTGCCAGGGTCCCCACTGTGACAAGAACAACTGGCAAGTGCTGGATTGTGCTTCCGTTCATCTCGTTGTTGGCAAGGCTAATTGTTTCAGCAGAGCTCCAACCAGGGTCGTGGGCAGCGAACGAGGTTCCCAGCTCCCGGCCGGGCGACGAAGTTCACGGGCGCCCAGTCTCTGCGGGGAGAGCAGGCAGAGCTCTGTCCGCGGAGGCTCCCGGGGCCAGCTCGTTCTTCGTGCTCTGGTCCCGCAGGAAAATCATCCATCTCGGCCCGAGTCTTTGCTGGCTGGGGAGGTTTGTGGTATCTAAGACCACAGACTTCAGCCTAGCTTTTGTTTGTTTGTTTGTTTTGAAATGATTCTAGAATTCTAGGAAGTTGCAAAGGCGGTACAAAGCATCTGGGGGCGTCACTCCGTTTCTTCCCAAGGTTTAACACTTACCTAAGGGTTAGCAGAGTATCCAGCAGGAAATTGGTGTCGCTACAATGTGTCCATTTCTGTGCAATTTCACGACAGAAGCAGAATCTTGAAACCCAGATACAGAACTGTATCTCTTTTGGTCCCTGCCTTCCCTGCAGCCGCTGACTTCTCCACCTCTGTAAGTTGCTTCTTTCAAGACTGGAGTATAAAGGGAATGGTATTATTTGGCTTGAAGTCATGCCCTTGCGTTTCAGCTGAGGGGTGTGCGTCTCCGTGGTTTGTTTCTTTTCGTTACTGAGCAATATTCCATGGCGCACAGTTTAACTATTCGCCACCTGCAGCTTTTGCCTGTTGTGAGTAAAGCTGCTAGAGGCGTCAGGTCCAGGTTTTTGCACGGACATAAGTTTTCCTTTCCCTGGGATAAATGCCCAGGAGTGCAATTGGTGGATCGTATGGTAAGCGTTCAGTGTTTTTAAGAAACTGTCAAGCTGTTTCCCAGAGGGGCCATAGCATTTTCCGTTCCCACCAGCAAAGCGTGAGATTGGGGTTTCTCTGTATTCAGAGTGTCTTTTACCTCCTTTCAGGCTTGTTATGGAAGCCTCACCTCCCTGTCTCTTGGGGTGGGGGCTTCTTGGGCCTCCTTGGAAGAGGAGAAGATGTGGGCTTGCGATTCTGTTAGGAGATTGCCTTTGACTTCTTTCTCCCTGGAGTGTGCAATGTGCGGAACATTCCCCCCCCCACCCCCACCATTCCTATATTGGAGTCCTGCCCCCCAGTGGACTGGTATTTGGCGGTGAGCCCTTTGGGAGGTAGGTGGGGTTGGATGAGGTCCAGGGGCTGGGATTAGTGCCCTTGTCAGGAGGTGAGGGGACTGAAGAGAGCTCATGTGAACACAGCGCAAGGCGGCCCCACCTGCAAAGCGGAGGAGACCCCTCACCCAACCCGATCACGCCAGGACCCTGATCTCGAAATTCCAGCCTCCAGAACTGTTGGAAAGAAACTTCTGTTGTTAAGCCACCCCGTCAACGCCATTTGGTTGTGGAGTCGGAGCCAATGACGACAGGCTGAGAAGCTCCCAGCGCCACCCCCTCCCAGCCGTTCGGGGCCCAGGATGCCACCCGAGTCAGGCGCCAGAATTCGAAGCGATCGCTGGAAGGTTCGATGAGCTTTATCCTAACGCCCAAACACCGCTCTTGGCTTTCTTCCATCCTGTGGTCCGCACAGTTTATTTACGATGGCAACTCTGTGAGTCCTTATAATAAACATGCACACGGCCAAGTGTTTGTGGCAGTTCGGGCATGGTTTTGGCTTCCAAAATCACACGCTAGGCTGATGCCCACCTCCTCCGCCGTTTGATTCTGCAGCACAAAGAGTCACAGGAGCATTTCTGGAGGAAAAAAATAATAATTCGGTTCGTTTCTACAGGAGTCTCTTAATCCATTGCTAATCAGATCGTTCTCCTTGGGCTTTTGGACTTTTTATTTTGGGATAATTGTGGGCTTCCAGGAAGCTGCAAAAATAGTACACAGAGCCCCCTGGAGCCTCCCCCCAGCGGTGACTCCTTCCGTGGGGCCTTCCCGGTGTCCAGAACTGCTCTCTCCCTGCTTCGGTCCCATTGCGCTAACCCCAACCCCCCCTCCCGTCCTCGGAAAACCTCAGAACCCCCCCCCCCAAAACTTTGGAAAACCTGTGCTCTCAGCCTCTAGGCTTTTGTCATCGTGCGAATGTTGTGTACGCGAAGTCAGACCACATACGACCCCCTGAGGTGCCCTGTCCCCACCCCGCTGGGTGCTGCTGTGTGTATGGGGGGTTTCCTCCTCGTGACGGCTGAGTAATATTCCAGGGTCTGCTCTGCCAGTGCGTCAGCTATTCAGTCATCAAAGGACACGTGGCTTCTAGTATTTTGCTGGTATGAAGAGAGCCGTTAGGAAGATCCGCGTACACTTTTTTGCGCGAACATATGTTTTCCTTCCTCAGGGATAAATGCCCAGAAATGGATTTGTTGGGTGCTGCGGAGGCTACGTGGTTAGTGTCGAAAGAAACTGCTGATCGGTCTCCCTGAGTGGCTCTAGCATTCGATGTTCCTGCCAGCAACGCAGGAGAGATCAGTTTCTCCACATCCGCTCCGGCATTTGGGGTGCGGATGCCTTTTTGTTTTTGTTCTTCTAATAAATGCAAAGCGCTGTGTCGTTTGCCTTTCCCCGGTGGCCAGTGACATTGCACATCCCTCCAGTGGTTGTTGGCCATGAGGTCGTTCTCTTGTTACAAAGAAAAAAAAAAACAAAAAACAAAACTGAGGCCCCACGTGGGGCACCTGGCTGGCTCAGTAGGGGGAGCGTGCGGCTCTTGGTTTCGGGGATGTGAGTTTGAGCCTCACGTTGGGTGTGAAGCCTAAACAAGTAAATGAATTGAGGCTTCCCATACAGTAACGAGTGTAAGTTTTCAATAATCTCAATATACTTTTACCTGCGCATAGAGCATTGGGACCACCACAAGGCATGGCCAGCCCCCAGAAGCTTCTCTCGTGTCCCCCTCCTTTTTGCCTTCTGGCGGCAACTGGTGAGGTGATGGGGTTTGCAGTGTGTGCAGGATAAGCCCCACCCCCACCCCAAAGATGCCTACGTCTAACCCCTGGAAGCTGGCTGGGAATGTGCTAGGTGACATAGCAAAGTGCAGTTCGGTCTGTACAAGAATGAAGGTAGCTGGGGCGCCTGGGTGGCTTAGTCGGTTAAGCGTCCGACTTTCGCTTGGGTCATGATCTCGCGGTTCGTGGGTTCGAGCCCCGCATCGGGCTCTGTGCTGACTGCCAGCTCAGAGCCTGGAGCCTGTTTCAGTCTGTGACTCCCTCTCTCTCTGACCCTCCCCTGCTCATGCTGTCTCTCTCTCTCCTAGAAATAAAATAAAAATATTAAAAAAAAAAAAAAAGAATGAAGGTAGCCAGTGAGCTGACATTAGCAGAGCCTGATTATCGTGGAGTCGCTAGGCAGGCTCAGGGTAAGCACCAGCGTTCTTAAAAGTGGAAGAAGTGGGCAGAGAGAGAGACAGAGAGATGTGATTTGAGAGGCGCTCCATCCATGCCTGCAGGCTTTAAAGATGCAGGAAGGGACCACAGGCTAAGAAACTTCTAGAACCTGGAGGTGGGGAGGATGGATTGTCCCTTGCAGCCTCCAGGGGGAACGAGAGCCGAAGACACCTGCATCTTTGCCTGCGAGAGCCCTGTGACCAGGGCTGAGCTCCAGAACCGTAAGAGAAGAACTCTGGGCTGTTTAAAGCCACTCCGTTTTCAGGAGCGGCAGCAGGAAGGAGCTGCTAACCCAGTGCTAGAGATGAGTAAGTTCTAGAGATGAGTACGTTCTGTTCCTGCAGTTTGTATCGGCGCCGCCACACTGTGACAATTTGCATCACTCCTTCTACAGGACATGTTTTTGAAATGCATCCCTGCTCTATGAATAATTCATTCCATTTAATTGATGGTATCCATTTTATGGAGGGACCCGTCAGGTTCATATTTCTTCCCTGGACAACTGGGTTGTTTCCACTGTGGGGCTATGAAATAAGGCGGTGGTAAATGTTGGTACATAGTTTCCTGTGCTGATTTCTGTTGGGTAAATACCTATGAGCAGAATGTATGAGTTGTGAATAAGCACATGGTCAGTTTCATACCTCCCTCCACCAAAAAACAAAAAAAACAAAAAACAGTTTCCGGGAGCTCCATTGGTTAAGTGTCCGACTTTGGCTCAGGTCATGATCTCACAGTTCGTGAGTTCGAGCCCCGCGTCGGCCTCTGTGCTGATATCTCGGAGCCTGGAGCTGCTTCCGATTCTGTGTCTCCCTCTCTTCTCTCTCTGCCCCTCCCCCACTTGCATGCTGTCTCTGTCTCTCAAAAATAAACAAAAACGTTTTTTTAATTTTTTACTGTTTATTTATTTTTGAGAGAGAAAGAGAAACAGAGCGTGAGCAGGGGAGGGGCAGAGAGAGGGAGACACAGAATTCAAAGCAGGATCCAGACTCCGAGCTGTCAGCCCAGAGCCCGATGTGGGGCTCAAACCCACAGACTCTGCACTGTGAGATCATGACCTGAGCCGAAGTCAGACGCTTAACTGACTGAGCCACCCAGGCGCCCCCAAAAACATTTTATTTTATTTTATTTTATTTTTTTTATGTTTTATTTATTTCTAGGAGAGAGAGAGAGACAGCGTGAGCAGGGGAGGGTCAGAGAGAGAGGGAGTGACAGACTCGGAAACAGGTTCCAGGCTCCGAGCTGTCAGTCAGCTCAGAGCCCGACGCGGGGCTCGAACCCACGAACCGCGAGATCATGGCCTAAGCGAAAGTCGGACGCTTAACCGACTATGCCACCCAGGCGTCCCTAAAACATTTTTAAAAGTTAAAAAACGCGCCACTTTCCACAGTGGCTTTACCACATTTTGCATCCCTAGTAGCATGATCTGTGCGTTTCTGTTGCCCCGCGTCCTCCCTAAACACCTGACACCAGTCTTCCTAAAGTTCAGGTGTTGTAAAGCCACGTGTGGCGACTCAAGTTCAAATTCATTCAAATGAAGTAAAACTTAAAACCCAGGTCTTCATGCCAGTCACACCCATGTGGCCCACAGCCGCGTGCGGTTGGCGGCTACTGCATCACACGCACAGGCGGAGAGTGTTTCCATCCGTCGTCGCAGAAAGTTCCATCAGACTGTGTGCTTTTATGGTTGTGGCTTTAATTTCCATTTCTCAGTATCATCTTGTAAATCCCCTTTTCTTACAAATTATATTTATTTATTTGTTTACTTATTTTTAATTTTTTTAAAAAAGGTTTTTACTTGTTTTTTTGAGAGACAGAGACAGAGCATGAGCAGGGGAGAGGCAGAGATAGAGGGAGACACAGAATCCGAAGCAGCCTCCAGGCTCTGAGCTGTCAGTACAAGAGCCCAACATGGGGCTCGAACTCATGGACCGTGAGATCATGACCTGAACAGAAGTAGGACGTTTAATCGACTGAGCCCCCAGGCGTCCCAGATGGATCTTTTAAGATAAAAATCTCATCACTTGTCTCAGTTGCTAGTCTGTCAGCTTCGGGAGGGTAAGGAACTTGCTCAGATTTAATCACTGTTGAATGTTGAGTGCTAGGTATACAGTAGGTGCTCCATAGATGATTGTCAAATGGGCTTACTGCTGTTACAGCAGAGATTATGGCAGGCCCACCCAGAAGCCACTCTCCCTCTCTTGTTTAGTCACAGAATCCTGGTTTTATGTGGGGTACCAATGCATCTTTTAATTACATGTAAAGACTACATTTCCCAGCCTCCTTTGCAACTTGATCTTGTGATTACATCCTGGCCAATGAAATCCTAGCAGAGGTTTCCTGTGGGATTTCTAGGGAGGGTCTTTTTTTTTTTTTAATTTTTTCATTAAGAGGCTGATTCAGATGGAAACTGCATCATTTTGTCCCTCCCCGCCCTTCTCCTTCCTGCTCCTGGAATGCAGGCCAGATGGCTGGGGCTCTGGCAGCCACTTTGGATTCTGCAGACAGGTAGACAGAGAAGTAGCAGCCTGGGACCCTGGTGGCCCTGAATGTGCTAACCAGAATTGCTCATCTTCAGAGATACCCTGTTTGTCTTGTTTGAGCCACTATTTATCCTGGTTGAGGCCCCCAGAAGGAGACCTTGAAACAAAGATTTGAGGGCAAGTAGTTAATGTGGGAGGCGATTCCAGGAAGCCTTGGGAGGGGGTGCAGAGGTGAGACACGAAAGGAAGGGAGTCAGTGCACGCTGCATTCATGGCCAGGTGACGCCTGTGGGTGAATGAGGCTCCAGTCCCACGGGGGCCCCTGGAGACCATGTGGTGCACAACCTGAGCGCCCCCACCCAAAGCACATCTTTGTGAGCAAGGGGTGAGTAAGAGGTGAACTTTGGGGGGGTGCCCGTGTGTCTCCAGCGCCCCTGGCTCCCCCCCGCCCCCCCGCGGGGCTGACCTCGCCTCAGCAGCCAGAGCAGATCTCATGAGCAGAGAGATGGGGATTTCGAGCTTGAGTGTGTGGCTGCGGCGTGAACTGTATCCGCTGACTTCCGGGGCCGCGTCCGCTCTGAGGACCGGCTCCTCCGTGTGCGTCTCCAAGTCCTGCGTCCCTTGCCTTCACCTCTTGGACCTGGGTCCACACTACACTCCCCGCCTCCCTTGCCCCGAATTCCTCCAATGCACCAAGCCCCCTTCCTCCTGCAGGCCTTTCCCCAGGCTGCTCCCCCTTTTCCTGCGGCACCTTCCATCCCTCCTACTCCTGGCCAACTTCTACTCATCTGTTGGGTCTCGGCTTACATGACACCTCCTCCAGGAAGGCCTCCCTCGAGCTCCAGCTTGAGTTCTCTGTTCCACATTTCCACACCTTCTCATGCTTGCCTTTGGGGGGAATTCTAGCAGGCATATCGTACAATTACTTCTAGATGATTGAGGGTTTGTCTCATGTGCCTGCTCCCCAAAGGTGCCTCGCTGTACCTGGGGTCCTCAGCCCGGGACAGGGCATACAGTAGGTGCTCAGTATTTACTAGGAAACTCGTGTCTGCTGGGGGGAGGGAGGATGTGTGATCCGAGCCTCCTGGCCTCCTTTCCTGCTGCCACCACGGTCCCTCTGGGGGCCCCTTGGCCCTTCACTCGAGAACTCCCTTAATTGAAAGCAAACGTTCCCTCCAGAAGTCTGCCATATCTGTGTTCATCTTCTGTGTGGGCTAATTTTATTAAAGTCCCCCAAAGAGAGAATTGTAAATTCATTAGCGCGCATCTTGGACCAGACCCTCCTGTACGCCGGGCAGAAAAAGATTAGAAGTCAGCTGGGCCCGGTGATAATGAAACAGAAGACGCTCAAACATAATTCTTAATTAAACTGTAATGAGATAAGAAATTGTCGCCGGCTTGTGGGCCTGGTCCGAGGCCTCCGTGTTCTCGGCCTAACGCTGTGATTTATGATTCTCTTCCCTCATTGATGTGATTAGTTTTTCTCCCCTCTTAAAAAAATCTGAAACATTTAGATTGTGTGCACGTGCGTTTGTGTGTGTGTTTGAAGACGAAGGGGTGTAGGGGGCCTGGGCCCCCAGCCAGGATGTCGCATTCCCTGGAGCCAGAGCCTGGCACTCACTGTACACGCTGCCACAATGACCGGGGTGATCAAAACCACAGCTATGTGACGGGCCCTTTGTATGCCCCTGACACCTGGTCAACTGCTGTATCAGCCAGTTGTTGGCGTGTAACAAATGATACCCAAACTTGCCAGCTTGAGGAAACAACACTTATCACGCTGTTTCTGTAGGCCCCAGGCTCTGGCGCAGCTTGGGTGGGTCCCCGGCTCAAGGGTCTCGCAGGCTCTCAGGAGGATTTGGCCTGGGGCTGAGGCCTCATCCGAAGACTCAAGTGGGAAAGAGTCTGGCTCAAGTGCACAGCCAGGGCTGTTGGCAGGATTCAGTCCTCGCAGGCTGTGGGCCCGAGGGCCTTTGTTCCTCACTGGTTGTCGGCTGGGGGCCGCCCTCTGCTCCTTCCCACGTGACCAAGACAGAAATCCCAGATGCTTCCGACCTAATCTCGGAAATGACACATCATCATTTTTGCCTCATTCTGTCTTTTCAGAGCTGGTGGGTCCGCCCATCACGTAAGGTGTGACCGTCAGGCGGCAGAGATCCTCAGGGGGGATATCAGAAGCCACCTGGCCGTGCTCTATTTGTTCTCTGTGCCCATATCATTCATTGCTGGGCCCTTACACCTGGCACAGTGCCTGGAACATACAAGGCGCTCAATAAAGAGTCTGTCAGGGCACCTCAGTCGGTTGATTGACTTTAGCTCAGGCCATGATCTCACAGTTCGTGGGTTCAAGCCCTATGTGGGGCTCTGTGCTGAGAGCTCAGAACCTGGAGCCTGCTTCTGATTCTGTGTCTCTCTGTCTCTTTGCCTCTTCCCGGTTCGTGCTCTGACTCTGCCTCAAAAATAAATAAACATTCAAAAAAAAAAAAAAGTCAATTCAGCGAGTGGTCATCAGGCTTCCAGATTTATTCATTCATTCTTTTGTGAATCCAACAAACATTTACTAAGCAACTACTGTGTGCTGGTCTGGAGAGCTGTCACCTGGCAGTTACCGAGAGAGACCAGGGGCGCCTGGGTGGCTCTGTCGATTGAGCATCTGATTCTTGATCTCTGCTCAGGTCGTGAGTTCAAGTCCTGCATCGGGCTCTGTGCTAAGGATGGAGCCTGCTTGGAATTTTGTCTCTCCCTCCTCTGCATTCTCTCTCTAAGATAAAAAGATAAGTTTTCATTGAAGGAATTTACATATCATCAGCTCAGCACGTTGAAGTATACAACTCCATGGTTTGCAGTATATCCAGGGCCGTGCAACCATCACCAGTATTTCCAGAACATTCCATCACCCCAAAAAGAAACCCCAGCCCCATCGATGGTCGCCCCTCCCTGGCCCCCACGATCCCCTTCCTGTCCATGGATGAGCCTGTCCTGGACGCGTCACGCACGTGGACTCACACACGCGTGGCCTCTCGTGTCTGGTTCCCTCCCTGAGCGTCGTGTGTTCGGGGTCCGTTCGCGGGGCGGCGGGTGGGGGCGCCTCGCTCCTGCTCGCGGCCAAGGGACATGCGCGTGCGCGGTGGACGCACCTGAGGGATGTGCGCAATGGACGCACCTGAGGGACGTGCGCATGCGCGGTGGATGCACCTGAGAGGCGTGCGCGTGCCTGGTGGACACGGTCCTCTGTGGACTTGCGCGTGCGCAGTGGACACGTAGTATGTTCAGGTCAGACCGCGGGGCGGCGGGTGTGGGCACGTCGCTCCTGCTCGTGGCCGAATCGTGTTCCCGGCGTGTGGCTGGGCCTCATTTTGTATCCATGTGGCTCTGGATGCACATTTGGTTCCCCACCTTGGCTGCCGCAACCAGGGGCTGGGCACACCTGGGCCCAAGCGACGGTGCAAACCTGCGCTCCATCCCCCGGGGCGCACACCTGAGTGTGTGTGTGAGTGTGTCCCGAGTTCCCGCAGGGCCCTGGTTGGAGGAAGTCCCTGTGGAGGCAGCCGCCGGCAGGTTGCTAACAGTGTTGGGCCCTGAGATGGGATGTGGCTTCGAGGCGCCCCAGGCTCAGCGGCCCCGGGCCCCGGGTGGGGGCTCCCGGGGCGGAAGGGAGAGGGTTAAGCCGATCCAGTCATCCCAGAACCGGGAGCCGTCGGGGGCGGGGGGGTGGCCAGGACAGACAGCAGGGTTGGCTTATTCAGGATGCGCATTCACCCGGAGCCCCTTTCTAAAAGGGCCGGAGGCGGGGGCGGCCGTGCCTGCGCCGGGAACAAAGCTCCGAGAGCGGCGGCCTCCTACCTGCCTTTGTCGGTCCGGCCGCCTCGCTCTCCGTCTGGGGGGCTGCGGGGCCGGCAGCCTCCTCCGCCTGGAGCCCTGGGGCTGCAGCCGCCCATTGTCTGCCCTCATTGAAATGCAAAGAAAAAATTAGAATTCACCCGCTTCCTTTCCCCTTTCTTCTGGATTTTAATGAATTCAGCACTTACAGGCTGAGCAGGGGAAAGGGGAAGAAAAGGCTTTTGAGGTTTTTTTAAAAAAGAACAATTTTCGCTTCAAGGCCGGTCCTCACTGTTCATCATCATTCAGCAGGACGGTCCCCCAGCGCTGGGCTGTCCGCGGAGCTCCCGCCGTCTGCCACGCTCTCCGTCGCCTCACTTACTTTGATTCACTGGGAGACTTTATAGAAGCACAGAGAGTCACCTGTGTCCAAGACAGAGCCTCGGGAAAAATCAGTATTGTGGGAGGATGTATTTGCAAAAGACACATCTGATGAAGGGCTGTTCCCCGACACACAGATAACTCTGACCACTTAACCGTAAGCTCACATCAGACTCAACGGCGAAAAGCTAGAAGCTTTTCCTGTAAGATCAGGAGCCGGACAGGGATGTCCACTCCTGCATCTCCATTCCACATCATCCCGGAAGCCAGAGCCAGAGCAGTTAGGCAAGAAAACGAGAGAAAAGGCGTCTGAATGGGAAAGAAGGAAGAAAAGCTGTGCAGACGGCGGGATGGTGTGTACAGAAAGCCCGAGAGCCTACCCCCAACCTGTTAGAACACAAATGAATTCAGCAAAGTTGCAGGATGCGAAATCAGCATACAGAGAGCGGTTGTGTTTCTATACCCTAACGATGAACTGCTCAAAAAGGAAATGAAGAAAGTATCCCGTTTACAATAGCATCGGAAAGAATAAAATAGAGGCACAGATGTAGCTGAGCGGGTGAAACGTATGAGCCCTGAAAACTAGAAAGTCCTGATAAAAGACGCTGAAGACTCAAATAAACGGAAAGCTGTTCTGTGCTCGGGGACTGTTGGCCTGTCTGTGTTAACCCAAAGTGATCTCAAGATTCAGTGCCGTCTCTAGAAAAGTGTCGATGGCATTTTTTTTTTTTTTGCAAAGATAGAAAAAACAGAATCTTCAGATCCGTACGGAACCACACAAGACCTTGAATAACCAAAGGAATCTTGAACAAGAAGATCAAGCCTGGAGGCGTCACCCTTGCTGATTTAAAGCATATCTCAGAGCTGCAGGGATCGGAAGAGCACGGCACCGGCAGAGAAACAGACACATGCGTCAGCGGAACAGAGAGAGCCCAGAAATCAGCCGTGCTTCTGTGGTCCGCGGAGCTTCGACAGGAGCGTTAAGCACACACAGCGAGGAAATGAGTGTGTCTTCCGTAAATGGTGGTGGGAAAACTGGTCGTCCCTGCACAGACCAGTGACATTGGACCCTTATCTCACCCCATACGCAGAAATCAACTCAAAATGGATTAAAGATGTAAGTGCAAACACCTGAAATTGTCAACGACTAGAAGGAAACAGGGAAAAAGCTTCGTGACATTTGGCCGGGCAATGTTGTGTTTTTTTTTTTTCCTTTTCCCAACATGACGCCCAAAACACAGACAACAAAAGGAAAAAGAAGCAGACGCGATCACATCAAACTAGAAAACCAGCAACAGAGTGAAGTAATAACATATGGAGTAGAGGAAAATACTTGCAAACAATAACATCCGGTAAGGTGCTCATCTCCAAAATATATGAGGGACTGCTACAACCCAGTAGCAAAAAAAACCATAATAGCCCAATTCTATTTATTTACTTTTTAATTTTTTTTAAAGGTTTACTCATTTTTCAGAGATAGAGCGTGAGCGGGGGAGGGGCAGAGAGAGGGAGACACAGAATCTGAAGCAGCTCCAGGCTCCGAGCTGTCAGCACAGAGCCCCACACAGGGTTTGAACCCGTGAACCATGAGATCATGACCCGAGCCCAAGTTGGACGCTTAACTGAGCCACCCAGGCGCCCCTCCCCCCCAAATAATCCACTTCTCATATGAGTGAAGCACCTGAATAAATATTTCTTGGAAGAAGATATACAGGTGACCAACAGGTACAGGAAAAGATGCTCAACACTGTTCACCATCAGGAAAATGGAAATGAGAACCATAATGAGGTACCGTCCCACACCTGTTAGAAGAGCTATAAAAAAAACCACCCAAAACCACGAGAAGTAACCGGTGCTGGTGAGGAAGTGGAGAAAAGGGAACCCTCGTGCTCTTGGTGGGCAGGTTGAGTTGGTGCAGACATCTGGAACCAGTGTGACGGAGATTAAACATGCAGCCATCCCGTCATCTAGCAGTTCCACTTCTGGGTGCTTGTCTGAAGGAAATGAAATCGAGGATCTTTCTCTCTCTCTCTCTTTTTTTTTTCTTTTACTGTTTTTTTTTTAATATTTTATTTATTTCTAGAAGAGAGAGAGAGAGAGAGACAGCGTGAGCAGGGGAGGGTCAGAGAGAGAGGGAGTCACAGACTGAAACAGGCTCCAGGCTCCGAGCTCGCAGTCAGCACAGAGCCCGACGCGGGGCTCGAACCCACGAACCGCGAGATCATGACCTGAGCGAAAGTTGGACGCTTAACCGACTAAGCCACCCAGGCGCCCCTTTTACTGTTTGTTTTTGAGAGAGAGGACGTGAATGAGTAGGGGAGGGGCAGAGAGAGGGAGACACTGAATTTGAAGCAGGCTCCAGGCTCTGAGCTGTCAGCACAGAGCCTGACACGGGGCTCAAACCCACAAACCACGAGATCGTGATCTGAGCTGAAGTTCCATGCTTCATTGACTGAACCCCACAGGCGCCCCTGAAATTGAGGATCTCCAAGACATAGCTGTGTCCCTGTGTTCACTGCAGCGTTATTCACAATAGCCAAGCTATGGACACAACCTAGGTTTCATGGACAGGGGGATGGATAAAGATATATACACACGTCCACACACACCCAGCGTGGGGCTTGAACTCACGAACTGCGAGATCATGACCCGATCCGAAGTTAGACACTCAACTGGCTGAGCCCCCCAGGCGCCCCAAGTTCCTACAATATTATAATATTCCCTGTACTACATTCTTCATCCCTGCGACTTATTTTATAACTGGGAGTTTGTACCCCTTGACCCCCATCACCCATCTCACCCCCCCACCTCCCCTCTGACAACCACCAGTTTGTTCTCTGTACTTGTGGGTGTTTCTGGGGTTTGTTGGTTCATTTGTTGTGTGAAATCCTACATACAATTGAAATCGCGGTACTTGTTTTTCGCTGACTTATTTTACTTAGCATAATGCACTCTCGGTCCATCTGTCCTGTCACAAATGGCAAGATCCTATTTTTTTCTTTATGTTTATTTTTGAGAGAAATTGCAAGCAGGGGAGGGGCAGAGAGGGGAACAGAGGATCTGATGCAGGCTCTGCGCAGACAGCAGAGAGCCTGTTGCGGGGCTCAAACTCACAAACCGTAAGATCATGACCTGGGCTGAAGTCGGATGCTTAACTGACTGAGCCTCCCGGGCGCCCTGAGGACTATTCCACTGCACACACCTACACGTCTTCTTTGCCCCCTCATCACTCGATGGACATTTAGTTGCTTTCGTATCTTGGCTTCTATAACTATCCTGCAATGGACAGAAGGGTGCTTATACCTCAAGTTTTTAAAAAGCTGGAAGGAGGTTAGCGAGGGGCAGGGTGGTTAAGTGTCAGCCGGCTGAGTCCTTCTGCCTGGACCCGAACGGAAGAATTAAGAGAATTAAAACAGAACCTCCTCATTTTCTTCTTTTTTTTTTTCCAAATGCTTATTTATTTTGAGAGAGCATGAGCAGGAGAGGGGCAGAGAGAGAGAGAGAGAGAGGGAGAAAGAGAGAGAGAACCCAAAGCAGGCTCCAGGCGCTGTCAGCACAGAGCCCGATGCAGGGCGCGAACCCATGAACTGTGAGATCGCGACCCGAGCTGACGTCAGGGGTCAGATGCTCAACCGACTGAGCCACCCAGGCGCCCCTCTGGGAACCTTTCCAACACCTTCCCAGCTATGTGCCCGTGGCCCCTTGAGATCTACCTGGAAAGATAGAATAGAGATTTCATTTGTGGGCGTGTTTCCCCCACTCGTCAACACAGCCACGAAGGCCAGGCGCGGGGGTGGTGATGGTACGTCGTCTTCACTCTTGGCTCTCCGGCCCCTGACACCAAGGCTCCTTCGATATTGTGAGCACTCTAGTGCCAGGAGGCCCAGGGTCCAGTCCTGGCTCTGCCCTCTTCTGGCTGTGTGATCTTCCGCAAGTTACTTAGCCTCTCTGTGCCTCTGTTTTCTCATCTGCAGAATGGGGGTGATGACGGTAGCTTATCAGAGCGGTGGGAAATAGTACAATTGACAATAAATGGGAGTCGCCTTTGGTGACAGTGACGGGGCCCCGGGGAGATGGGACAGTTGGCAAGATTTCGCGGCGTCTTTGTTCTTCTGGGCTGCGAAGTCTCTAGCGGCCGGTAATGGAGGAAAGGCTTTCCTTTCTTTCTTTTTGAGTTGTTTGTAGCCACATGATCACCATACAAATGCGTTTTCCAACATAAAACCCGAGATCTCACTGCAAAAACCAAAGTCCGGGGCTTTCATCCGGCCTCGGTCTTGCTCTCTGCTCGGGCTGTGTTGCAGCCTTTCTGTGCTAAGCGCCAACGACTTTGTCACGTGGGTCCCTATGTGGCGGGTGGGTCATCGGGACCATGTGGGCCGGGGCTCATTTCCCTGGCTTCATATCCGGGGCCGCAGAACAGGGCGCCCATGGGGGTGGGGAGTAGGGGCTCGCGGCTTGGGCGGGGCTTGCTCTCCAGGTGGAACCAGTTCACCAGGTAGAAGCTAATGGCATGTTTCTACCTAATCTGGGGGGTCCCTGGGCACCACTCACCCTGAATCCTGCGGATCCAAACCGTCGGGAGCCCACGCAGCTCTGGGGGAGGGAACAGGGACTCCACCGCCCCGTGGGAGGCGCATCAAAGAGCGTGTGGTCCTGCGTGGAAACGGCCACACCTCAGCACAGGTGTGCAAAAGTGTGTCCGTGTTGCGGCCCGATCTCATTTTCCTGTGGATCTAAAATCATATATGTCCTCGAGGAAAGATCTAGTGTCTTCTTTTCAGTATGGATACTTTTTTTTTATGTTTATGTTGAGAGCGAGGGAGAGTGAGAGGGGGCGCACACACGAGGGAGGGAAGGGCAGAGAGAGAATCCCACACTCAGCAGGGAGCCCGACCTGGGGCTCCATCCTGTGAGATCATGACCTGAGCCAAAGTCAAGAGTCAGACACTCAACTGAACTGAGACACCCAGGCACGCCGGATGTGGATACACTTATAATCCTTATTATTTTCTTTTTTCTTATTATGTCCAAAATATAACAAAACCTGTACCATTCTTTTTTTAAAAAATTTTTAACGTTTATTTATTTTATTTTTTATTTTTTTAAATATATTTTTATTATTTATTTCTAGGAGAGAGAGACAGCATGAACAGGGGAGGGTCAGAGAGAGAGGGAGTCACAGACTGAAACAGGCTCCAGGCTCTGAGCTGGCAGTCAGCACAGAGCCCGACGCGGGGCTCGAACCCACGAACCGCGAGATCATGACCCAAGCGAAAGTCGGACGCTTAACCGACTAAGCCACCCAGGCGCCCCTAACGTTTATTTTTGAGAGACAGAGCGAGCATGAGCAGGGAGGGGCAGAGAGAGAGGGAGACACAGAATCGGAAGCAGGGTCCAGGCTCCGAGCTGTCAGCACAGAGCCCCATATGGGGCTTGAACTGCAGACCACGAGATCATGACATAAGTTGAAGTCAGACGCTTAACCGTCGGAGCCACCCAGGTGCCCCAAACTTTTAAATGGACACTTATATGGTCAGTTAATCTACAACAAAGGAGACACAAGGCTACCATGGGAAAAAGACAGGACTTCAACAAATGTATTTGGGAAAACCAGGCCACTTTCTTATCCCATACACAAAAATAAACTCAGAGTGGGTTAAAGGCTTGCTTGTAATACCTGAAACCACCAAACTCCTTGAAGAAAATATAGGTACTAAGCTCTCTGACACGGATCTTGACAATATTTTCTGGATCTTTCTCCTCAGGCAAGCGCAACAAAAGCAAAAACAGTTAAGACTCCATTAAAGTAAAAACTTCTGCACAGCAACAGACACCACGGACAGAATGGAAAGGCGGCCAAGTTCATGGGAGAAGATACTTGTACATAATATATAGGATAAGGGGTTGATATGCATAATATATAAAGAACTCCTACAACTGAACAACAATAACAAAACCTAACAACCCTATTTTTTTTTAAACATTTTTTTTTAAATGTTTTATTTATTTCTAGGAGAGAGAGAGACAGCGTGAGCAGGGGAGGGTCAGAGAGAGAGGGAGTCACAGACTGAAACAGGCTCCAGGCTCTGAGCTGGCAGTCAGCACAGAGCCCGACGCGGGGCTCGAACCCACGCACCGCGAGATCATGACCTAAGCGAAAGTCGGATGCTTAACCGACTAAGCCACCCAGGCGCCCCCTAACAACCCTATTAAAAAATGGGCAGAAGACATGAATCGGCACTTTTCCAGAGAGCACATCCAGATGGGCAACAACACATGGAAGATGGTCAACGACGGTCATCAGGGAAATACAAACCCAAACCACAAAACTGCCTCACATCCGTCAGAGTGGCTAAAATCAACAACGCAAGAAACAACAGGCGTTGGTGTGGTCGTGGAGAAAGGGGAATCTCATGCACTGCTGGTGTCAATGTAAAATGGTACAGCCTCCATAAACAGCAGTGGGGGGGGTCCGAAAATTAAAAATAGAACTAGCCTATGATCCAGGAATCCCATTTCTCCGTGTTTATCTGAGGAAAACAAAAACACCAATTCAAAAAGATACATTCACGCCCGTGGCTGCTACGGCATTATTTGCAATAGCCAAGATAGGGAAGCAGCCTAAGTGTCCAGAGAGGAGTGGCTAAAGCAGGTGCAGCGTGTCTACTCGTATGGCTCTGACTCAGCCATAAAAGGGAATGAAGCTTTGACATTTTGACAACATGGATGGAACAAGAGGGTGTTCTGCTAAATGAAACAGGTCAGAGAAAGACAAATACTATGTGACGTCACTCGTACGGGGACTCAAAAAAAAAAATACTCAGAACAACTCGTAGATGTCAGGGGGGAGATAACTGGGGCGATGGGTGAAATAGTTGAGGGGGGTCAAGAGGTACAGACTTCCATGGGGCGCCTGGGTGGCTTAGTCGGTTAAGCGTCCGACTTTCGCTTAGGTCATGATCTCGCGGTTCGTGGGTTCGGGCCCCGCGTCGGGGTCTGTGCTGATGGCCAGCTCAGAGCCTGGAGCCTGTTTCAGAGTCTGTGACTCCCTCTCTCTCTGACCCTCCCCTGCTCACGCTGTCTCTCTCTCTCTCCTAGAAATAAATAAAACATTTAAAAATTTTTAAAAAAAGAGGTACAGACTTCCAGTTGTACAATAAATAAGTCGCAGGGGTATAATGTACAGCACAGGGAATAAAGCCAAGAGTACTGTAGTGACTTTACATGGTGGTAGATGGTATTTAGACCTATTATGGAGATTATTTCATAAAGTATATAAATATTGAATCACTATCCTGTATATCTGAAGCTAATTTCATATTGTAAGTGAATTATAATTCAATAAAAAGTATAACTACATATTTTGGAATAGTTTACACTACCAAGTAAATTGCTAAAATAATGGAGAGTCCAAGGGGACGCCTGGGGGGCTCAGTCGGTTAAGCGTCCGACTTCAGCTCAGGTCGTGATCTCACGGTTCGTGGGTTCAAGCCCCGGGTCGGACTCTGTGCTAACAGCTCAGAGCCTGGAGCCTGCTTCAGATTCTGTATCTCCCTCTATCTCTCGCCTGCTTACACTGTGTGTGTGTCTCTCTGTCAAAGTAAACATTTAAAAAAATTAAGAAATAAAATACTGGAGAGTTCCCGCATGTTCTTTGCTCAGCCTCTACCCGTGGCGCGGTACGTTGGTGAAACCAGGAAATTAACATTGATACAATGCCAGCAACTAATCAACAGATTACAAAAATTCTTTAAACTTAAACAAACCGTTTACTTATTTTTGAGAGCCAAAGAGAGTGAGCAGGGGAGGGGTGGAGAGAGAGAAGACAGAGGATCCAAGGCAGGCTCTGCACTGACATCAGAGAGCCGGACGCAGGGATTGAACTCATGAACCATGAGATCGTGACCTGAGCTGAAGTTGGACACTTGGCTGACTGAGCCACCCATGCTCCCCCAGACTTCATTCAAATGTAAGCAGTCTGCCTCTCATGTCCTGTTTCTGGTCCAGAATCCAATCCAGAACTACAAGATACATTTTGCCGTCATGCTTCCCGTTTCCTCTGGTCTGTGAGAGAGTCTCATTTTTTTTTAATGTTTTTTATTTATTTCTGAGAGAGAGAGATAAAGACAGCGTGAGCAGGGGAGGGTCAGAGAGAGAGGGAGGCACAGAATCGGAAAGAGGCTCCAGGCTCCCAGCTGTCAGCACAGAGCCCGACGTGGGGCTCGAACCCACGAACCGCGAGATCATGACCCAAGTGAAAGTCGGACGCTTAACCGACTGAGCCCTCCAGGCGCCCCAGATTCTCATTTCTTGATCTTTCACGGTCTTAACACTCTGAAGGCTATTGGTTGGTTGGTCGGTAGAAAGTCCCTCACCTCGAGCCTGCCTGGTGTTTACTCATGATTAGACTGAGGTGGTGCCTTTGAGGACAAGAATATCACGGAAGCGATCTGTGTTCTCAGTGCAGCGAACCATGCAGTGTGTGATGGTGATATGTCCGGTCGCTGAGGGTGTTGACTTTGATCACTTGGTTAAGGTCTTATTGGACAGGCTCATACTTTTCCCCTTGTAATTAAAAAGCATCTTGTGTGAAGATAGGCAGATATGCTGTCTTATTTCTGTTTTTTTTCACCCACTAACTTTATTATTATTTTCATTATTAAAATCCTCTCTTGCTTCCTTCTTTTCTGAAGCATCCATCTCATGGGTAACTTATGCAAGGCAATTCCTAGTGATACAAAACAATGACTTAAAAAAAATCTCTTTTTTCAAACAAGTGCTTGCAAACTAAAGGGAAGAGCCTAACTGGTTATGCACAAAGGATAGAAAAAAACCAGTGAACTCTGCGTAGAGAGAGTAAGAGTCGGATTCAAATGCCAAGTGTGGGAGTGTGGCGGACTTCCCTTTTATGTGGAAAATTACTTTCCTTCTGGCCTGTGAATATGTGATCATAAAGTCCTAAATACGACTGTGCTGAGCAGCTGATAAGAAAGTGCATCCAAGCTCTCTGTGGCTGGAAGTGTCCCCAGGTGAGCTGCACCAACTTCAGAGAAAAGCCAATGACTTTTTTAAAAAGTTTATTTATTTTGAGGGAGAACACAAGTAGAGGAGGAACAGAGATAGAGGAGAGAATCCCAAGGAGGCTCTGTGCTGCCAGCACAAAGCCCAGCCTGGGGCTTGATCCCACCAACTGTGAGATTACCACCTGAGCCCAAATCGAGAGTTGGACGCTCAATGGAATGAGCCGCCCAAGTGCCCTGCCAGTGACTTTTTAGGTTGGCTTTATGACTGGTATTTTCTTGGATTTCCTATTCCTTCCCCTACAACTTAACATGGTTCTCACGAGTTGGCTAGGTAGGCAATCATATCTTTGGGAACATTGAAAACCTTATCTTTTGGGGCGCCTGGGTGGCTCAGTCGGATAAGCGTCCGACTTCGGCTCAGGTCAGATCTCACGGTTCGTGGGTTCGAGCCCCGCGTCAGGCTCTGTGCAGCCAGCTCAGAGCCTGGAGCCTGCTTCGGATTCTGTGTCTCCCTCTCTCTCTGCCTCTCCCTCACTCATGCTCTGTCTCTCTCTGTCTCAAAAATAAATAAACTATAAAAAAAATTTTTTTAAAAATACTTTGAAAAAAAACCTTATTTTTCTTTTTCACCCTTGTACCTAATTTCTTGTTCCTGTCATATTGCATTGGTCGGGGTTGCTAGTATTACGAGAAATAATTGTCATGATAATGGATAGTCCTTGTTTCATTTCTGAATACAATGGGCACATTTCTAAATTAGGGATCAACAAATTATGACCTGTGGGCCCAAAGCAGCCCACCAGCCATTTTTGTAAATAGCGTTTTATTGGAACATGGCCATGGCATCCATTTTGTCCGACAGCTTGAGTACCATGGCAGCCCATCCCCCACTTTTGCATCACTAGGAATTGCCCAGTTGACTCGTTGCAACAGAGTCCTTCTAGTCTGTAAAGTCTACGAGATTTATATTTGGCTCTTCAATGAAAAATATTTGCCAGATTCGCTGAAATTCCAAAATTTCAACATTATCGAATTAATGTCTCAAGTTAGAGAAGTTTATTTTTTAAAATCTGATGCTATTAAAATTTTTTTTACATTTATTTGAGAGAGAGAGACAGAGCGTGAGCAGGGGAGGGGCAAAGAGAGAAGGAGACACAGAATCTGAAGGGGCTCCAGGCTCTGAGTAAACGTTCAGCACAGAGCCCAACGTGGGGCTTGAACCCATGAACCCTGAGATCATGACCTGAGCTGAAGCCAGACGCTTAACTGACTGAGCCCCCCCAGGCGCCCCTGATGCTGTTTTAAAAATCTGATGCCATTTCTCCCCTTTCCTATGGATAGACTTATTATTTTATAATTTCTGATACAGAAGTGGTATAATAGCATATCCTTAACACCTAACTTAAAAAACAAAACACTACACGTAGTTGAGTGTACCTACATACCCTTTGCTGAATGCATTCCCCTTCCTCTTGCCTAATGGAGGAATTATCCTGAATTTGTTTAAAATTCATTTTTAGTTTTTAAAGAGAGAGTGAGAGCAGGGGAGAGGGCAGAAGGAGACTGAGAGAATCTTAAGTAGGCTGCACATTCAGCACGGAGCCCAAAGCGGGGCTTGATCCCGTGACCCTGGGATCGTGACCTGAGCCCAAATCAAGAAATGGATGCTCAGCTGACTGAACCACCCAGGCGCTCCTCCCTCACTTTGTTTATAGATGACTTTTTCTAAGAGTTTCCTACTTGTAGCTCTTACATTTAGGTCTCTGAACCATTTTGAGTTAAGGTTTAGCTATGGCGTGAGGTAGGGGTCCAATTTCATTCTTTTGCTTGTGTATTTCCTGTTGTCTCAGCACCATTTGTCAAGGACTGTACATTGTTCATGGAACACCCTTCCATTGTCCAGACATTGTTCATGGTCTGGACACCCTTGTCAAAGATCAGTTGGTCATAGATGTATATGGGTTTTCTGGATTCTTGATTGCATTCCATTGATTTATAGGTCTGTCTTTATGGCAGTATCACCGTATTTTGCTTAGTGTAAGTTTTGAAATCAGGAAATGCGAGTCCTCCAACTTTATGGTTCTATCTCAAGATTGCTTTGTCTGTTCTATTCCATTCTATGTCAAGATTTTTCTTTGTCTATCCTTTGGAATTCCAGAAGGAATTGAGAACTGAGGTTGCTGTTTCTGCAAAAAAGATCTTTGGGATTTTTTTATAGGGACTGGATTGAATCGGCAGATTGCTCTGGGTAGTGTTGCCGTATAGATGAGATTTTATATATTTGCTGGCATGTGCTGATCTTGACTTATATTTGTTTTATGTGTGTTAAAATGTTCCACGTTCAAAAAAGTTAATAAATAGAATTGTTCCATGTTGGGGGGAGACTGGGTGGCTCAGTTAAGCATTTGACTTTGGCTTAGGTCACAATCTCGTGGTTCAGGAGTTTGAGCCCTGCATCAGGCTCTCTGCTGTCAGTGCAGAGTCCGCTGTGGATCCTGTCTGGCTCGCTCTCTGCCCCTCCCCTACTCGCACACATTCTCTTTTAATATATATATATATATTTTTTATTTCTAGGAGAGAGAGACAGCGTGAACAGGGGAGGGTCAGAGAGAGAGAGAGACACACACAGACTGTGAAACAGGCTCCAGGCTCTGAGCTGGCAGTCAGCACAGAGCCCGACATGGGGCTCGAACCCACAAACCGCGAGATCATGACCTAAGCGAAAGTCAGATGCTTAACCGACTAAGCCACCCAGGCGCCCCTCACATTCTCTTTTAAAAATAAACATGTAAAATAAAAAAAAAAAAAGTTCCATGTTAATGTAATGAAATACTTGTGGCCTACTTCTTTTGCTCAGACTGAAAAAATTTGTTTAATGTTTATTTATTTTTGAGAGACAGAGTGTGAGCGGGTTAGGGTCAGAGAGAGAGGGAGACACAGAATCCGAAGCAGCTCCAGCCTCTGAGCTGTCAGCACAGAGCCTGATGTGGGGCTCAAACTCAGGAGCCGAGACCATGACCTGAGCCAAAATCAAGAGTTGGTCACTTAACTGACTCAGCCACCCAGGCGCCCCTGGTTTGAGTAGAATTTCTAACATTAAGCCACTCTTGCATTCTCTACCTCCTTCCCTAATGAGTCATAACTGTCTTATTCTTTTTTTTTTAATATTTTTATTTCTAGGAGAGAGAGAGAGAGAGACAGCGTGAGCAAGGGAGGGTCAGAGAGAGAGGGAGATACAGACTTTGAAACAGGCTCCAGGCTCTGAGCTGGCAGTCAGCACAGAGCCCGATGTGGGGCTCGAACCCACGAACAGCGAGATCATGACCTAAGCGAAAGTCGGACACTTAACTGACTAAGCCACCCAGGCGCCCCATAACTGTCTTATTCTTATTAAAGAAGATACTAGTTTTTCTGGTATTAAGCCTTTTTTGCCTCTGGGCATATAAGTGGGATGTTCCTATTGTTTTTATTTGTTTTTTAATATTTACTTATTTTGAGGGAGAGAGTGTGAGCGGGGGAGGGGCAGAGACAGGGGGAGACACAGAATCCAAAGCAGCTCCAGGCTCCGAGCTGTCAGCACAGAGTCTGATGCGGAGCTCGAACTCATGAATCGCGAGATCATGACCTGAGCCGAGGTCGAATGCCCCCAGGTACACCGACTTCCTTGGGTGTTCTTGTAACTTGCATGCTTTCTTTTTTATAAGCTATGACGTAGTTTATAAAAGATGCAAATCATCTCTTCCTTGAGGATTTGGATCTCTGACCGTCATTTCAGTATTTTCGAACATGATTCACTTCTTTATGGTTTGATTTGGATATTTATTAGTTTCCTTCCATTTTGTCATTTCATGTATTTAATGGCATAAGGCTGTGCATACACGGTCTATGCTCATCCTTTAAAATGTCTCCCCTGTAAAGGCACCTGGGACCCCACCACTCCTCATGTTTCTCTGCCAAACATCTGCCTTTTATGGGTGTTTCCAAAGAGCCACAAAATAGTGTTATTTTGTCTCGCCTGCCGATGTAGTTCCCCATTTATTAGTTTCTGATTTTTTTTAGTATTTTCCCTAGATTCTCCTTGGGTTTATTCTCTTTTTGTAGCTGACCAAGGTGAAATCTGAGCTGGTTCATTTTCAGTTCTTTTCCTCACACGCTTATATCAAGGTTACATATTTCCCTCCGAATACATCTCTGCTTATTTCATTTGCATTCAGAGACCTCCCTCCACCCCATAAATGCACTTAAGACTTGGAAGTAATCACCGAGTACATTTTGGGTTTTTATCTGCCACGGTCTCGTCATCTAGCCCTGAATGTCTTGTCGTTTACATGTGATTTATCTTTAACTCCTATTTAACCCTTCTGACTACGTGGACTTGAGGAATTGCGTGTCCACGTGCATTTCCAGTTTTATTGCGTCGTGGGAAGTAAGAGAAGTCAGAACGTGGAGCTCGTCTCTCCCCTCACACGGTCTGGTTTCGTGGTGGCTCTCAGTGCTGGGCAGAAGGTACCTTCTCCCTCCGTCGGGTACGATGTCCCGCACGAACCGAGTCGATCCCGTTGGCTGCTGTGCTCCTGGTCTCCAAGATCCTTCCTGTTTCGCCAGCTTGGTCTTTCCTTTGCTGACTTAGGTTCCATCTCCTGCACGGCTGTGGTTTGACCGATTTCTTCTCACGGGTGTTTCTGCTTGAAACATTTCAACGTGATGTTGTTTAGGACAAAGTGTGTACCTCGGGGCTTCACGCCCCCTGGGGCACTAGACCGGTGTGGTCCCTGACGAGTCCTGGGTCAGGGGCTCTGTTCTAGGCTCTGTCCCTTCCAGCCTGGGGGTGAGGTTGGCCGGGGGCAGGTGGAACGCAGATGCCTTGAATGCCCTCACGAGGGCTTTGGGAAAGGGGCAGATTCAGGTCCACGTGCAGGCTCCACCGCTGTTATTTCTGTGATCTTGGCTAAGAGACCCGACCTGCTTGAACCTCAGTCTCTCCTTCCATTCACCGGTGCATTATGGGAAGGATTAAATGAGGCTGTACGAGCAGAGCGTGCAGTAAGTGCTCAATGAATGGGGCTGACGTCATGGCATCCTGCTGTGGGGCTAGCGTGACGGGAGATGTCTCAGTGATCGTGTCTGTGGGCTGGGGCGATTCCTTAGGGTCCTCAGTTTCCACAAAGCCTTCAGAGAAGTCCTGCCACCACCAATAAGCATGAGCATCTCAATGGCCGAACCCCAGAGCTGAAGGTCACACAGGTTAAGTTTCAAGGTAGACCCTTTTTGGATACCTCTGCCTCAATGGCTCAGGAGACCAAAGGAGGGAAATAAAAAGCTTCCTTACAGGGGTGGGTTTTGAGGACCAGATCCTCTGGGCCGAGGAGTTTTGGCAAAGTCCTGGATGATCGGAGAAGACCAGGCTTGGGTTACAGTCTGACTTTTCTGTCCCTTTTTGTCCTAAACTCTAAGAAGCTCCATTCCCCCTACTTGTCAGAGCTCAGGAACTCTGACGTGGCCCCGCACCCTTCTTCCGAATCTTTCCTTCTTCACTGTCTGTCCTCCCCCACCCCCCATCCCACAGCGGGACAAGGGAGCCCTCCCACACACCAGCTCACTGCCCCCCGCCGGGGCCCCTGATGCAGCTCACGATTAGGGGGGGAAAGAAGTCTCCATCTGTAGTTGATTTCCACCTTTCTCTTTACTCTCTTTTCTTGATGGTACTTACCTATGATTTATCTAACTTCTGGGGTTTCCAAAGCTTTTCGTTTGGTTAATGCAAAACAGTAACCTCGTAGGGCACCTGGGTGGCTCAGTGGGTTAAGCCTCCGACTTCGGCTCAGGTCATGATCTCACGGTTCGGAGTTGAAGTCCCATGTCGGGGTCTGTGCTGACAGCTCAGAGCCTGGAGCTGCTTCGGATTCTGTGTCTCCCTCTCTCTCTGCCCCTCCCCTGCTCATGCTCGCTCTCTCTCAAGAAATAAATAAAAGTCCCTCAAAACTGTCCAAAGTTAAATCTCTTAGCTTTCTTTTTTACTAGTTATTTGAATCAAAAGCTTGGTTCATGTCTTAAGCTGATTTTCAGAATTCCTCTTTTTCAACATGTTTGAGGGTGTACATGTTCCTCTGGGATCCGTGTCTGACAGGCTACACGGTGTAACGAACTATCCCAATTGCTGTTTCAAAAGCTTTGTGAGTTCTATGTTGATTCCTTCGTTAACCTGTGCCTTACTTACAAACGCACTTAATAATTTTTTTACTGTAAGCCCTTCTCCGGGGAGGCTGACTTTATTAGAGAAGCCACCGCTTGAGGCCAAGTTCTGGTTATATACTACTACTTGTTTCTTGGGATTTGGGAAGACCTCCGCCGTTGATCTACGTGTTCCGTGTGTGTTTGAGAATTCAGGGGGCTGGGGGATACAGGATTTGATCAATCTGTTCAACTAAGCCCATCTACCTTCCTTACTTTCTGACGGGTGGCTTTACCCTTTCCTAGGCTGGGCCCCTGCCCTAAGAGACCCTGTATTGCCTCTGGAGCGTCTCTGTGCCCAGGGGAGGGATCGTTCACGCCGTATCTGGCACCTTTGCCAGAGGAGGCAGGCTCAGGCGCAGCGTGTGGACAGAGTGGCTCGCCCGCCCCCCTCCCCTCACTGCGTGGCCTACAGCGTGCGGAGAACAGTGGCTCCAAGCCTGTGCTTCCCTCCACGACGCTGCTGCGTCCGTGGCGCCTCCGGGGAAGGCGGCGTGGCGGGCGCTGGGCGGCCACGCGGGAGACTGACCAGGGCACGTATCCCAGCTCTGCTTCAAACCCACCGTGTGACTTCCAGAGGCGCCTGCCCCTCTGAGCCTGTTTCCTCACCTGTGAACTGAGCTGACGACTCCCACGGCAGATGTTCAGCATCATTATCGCGGAGACCGGGAGGCGGCCCCACCCCTCTGGTTCTGGGCGCCAGTCCCAGCACGGGCCCTCAGACACTGTGTGACGTCGGACTAGCAACACTACCTCTCTGGGCCACGCTCCTCAGCAGACTGTTTACACGACGGACTGAGGACACGCCAGCTGTCCGGGCAGACGCGTGCCCCAAGGACGAGACGGGATGGATGGGCTTAGGACAAAGACGCCACCACCAGCCGGGGTCAGACGATCTTCCTTTAATACAAAGTCGATATATCTACATACGCAGAGGTGGGAAAACCACCCGGCTGCTTCCGCTTGAATAAACAGTGTTGAAAGCGACGGCAGATCCACTCTTATACAAAGAGAAAAACTCACTTTCTCAGAGGTGGGGGGGTCCCAGTCTTCTGCTTCTGTCCCCAAACTGCCCCGTAGTCCCAGAGGGAAAGGGTCCCTGATCCTCACAGAAGATGGCCTCTCTCTACCGGAAGAAGCGGGACCCCTGTTTTGTCCAGCACCCCCCCCCACAAGGGCGGGAGCTGGGGGGGCTCAGGCGGCGGGGTGGGGGGGTCACTGCCCTCTCCTCGGAAGCAGCCCCCACCCCAATGGGTTTGAACCTGACGCTGGTGGGCCGGAGCCCCCTCTGTCCCACCCTTACAACGGTCCTTGATATGTTTCAGAATTAAAAAAAAAAAAAGAAAAATGCAAAAAAGGGAAAAAACCAGGAGCAAAAGGGGCCCCTGTTCTGAGGCAAGGCCCACCGTCCAGACCGCAGGAGAAGGAAGCCAGGCGGCACCCCCCACCCCAACCAGGGCTGGGGGACCGACCCTGCGCGCAGGCCTGGGAACACAGCCGTCGATCGAGAACGTTCTCTATGGTGAAAAAATAGACTGTCTGTGAACGGAACAGGAATACGCAAAGTTCTTGTTTTTAAGTTTGTCGACTGGTAAGTTTTTTTTTTTGTTTCTTCTTTAAAAAAAAAATGAAAAAAAATACACTATTTAAAAAAAGAAATGTCACTGGATACAGTTACACTGAGTTGGAAAAGAAAGCTGAATCCTGCACCCCCTGCCCAGCGGGGTCCCCCGATCGCCAGGCTGCAGGGCAGGAGGGCTCCCCGGGGGAGGGGGAGAGGACCGGGGGCGCGAGCTCACGGTCCCGCCCGCCTCCGGTTCCGGGGAGAACCCCTGTTTGCTCACCGCCCCGCCCACCCCCCCACCCAGGAATCTTGGTTCGGAATTGGAAGGAAATGAGGAATGTGACAAGTAGCCGGAGGCGGTGGCCGGCGAGGCCGCTGGGCGCCGCGCGGGTGGGGGCCGCCCGGTTCCTGGAGGCCGTGCGGAAACGTGGCCGCTGCCCGCTCCTGCCCTGGCCGCCGGGGGTCCGGGCCTCCGGGGGCCCACCCGGCGGGGGCAGAGGCGTCCGGGCCGGCGGCGTGGGGCCGGCGGCGACCATGGCGTTAGGTTGCATAGTGGTCAAAGCTTCCGAGGTACTCCAGCGCGGCCTGGTAGCAGAACTGGTACTCGTCCTGCGGGCGGGACGGAGCCGCGGCTCGGTTGGTGCCTCCGCACCCCTGCGGCCTCCCAGGGCTCGCCCTCGCCCTCGCGAGCAAGGCCGGTGCCCCGCTCCGGCAGGCACCGGCGAGGCTCTGTCCCGGGCACGCCCTCCCTCGTGCCCTGCAACAGCGCCCTCAGGGCTGGGAGTCCCGTCTCCCCAGCCGTGGGAGGTCCCTTCCAGCTCCGCGCCTCGCCTTCCCCATCTGGGGAGCAGGGACGTGGGGGTCCGTGGCCCGTGTCAGGGTGCCGGCTGCGCCCCAAACGCGCTGGGACTCTGGGAGCCGGGGCGGCCGCTGCCCTGCCCCCTTGCCCGGCTCTGGGTCGCGGTCTCCCCTGTCCCCATCTCCCGGAACGGGGCCCCAGGCCCTCACCTCCGTCTGCACCATGGCCGGCCTCTGGGTGCGCAGCATCTTCACCGTCTGGAAGACGTCCACCACGCCCTCGTACCGCATGCGCTCCAGCACGATGCTCAGCGTGATGAACACGCCGGTCCTGCCCACGCCGGCGCTGGGGGGCGGGCACAGCCGGTGAGGGGGCGGGGCCGGCCAGCCGGTGGGGGCGGCCGGTGGGGGGCGGGCACAGCCCGGGTGAGGGGCGGGGCCGGCCGGTGGGCGGGCACAGCCGGTGAGGCGGGGCCGGCGCGTGGGGCGGGGCCTGCGCGCCCAAGAACCCCACTGGCCCTCCAGTCGCCTTGGGGACAACAACCGCCCCAGCTCGAGCACCTGGGTGGGGCTCGAGGCTGTGTTTGCCAGGCCTCGGCTTCCCCAGCCGGGCAATGGGCCCGGGGGCCCGAGGGACGGCTCACCTGCAGTGGACAGAGATGGGGCCGTCCTGGCCGAACTGTTCCTTGGTCTTGTGCACTTGGCCGATGAAGTCGATGAAGCCCTCCCCCGACTTTGGCACGCCCTGCTCCGGCCAGTCCGTGAACTGGAACTGCCGCACAGTCCGGGACTGGCCATCCTGCAACGGAGGAGAGGAGGTCCCGTCGGGCCGCGCAGGTCAGCAGAGGCCCCGGCTGGGTTCCTGCCCCCTGCCAGCCTCCGATCCCGTCTCCCCGCACCAGCCAACGCCACCCGCAGCCTTCCCCGTCCTTGGCTCCCTTGCCTGCCACCTGCCCGGAGGACTCGTCTGTCAGCATCTACCGGTACCGTGTCTCATTGAGCTGTTCCCCCAGCCCCCAGCCCCCAGTCCCTCATCCAGCAATGCCGCCAGCCTCCTCCTCATCCGCCAGCCTCCCCATCTAGTGCGCCCATCTTACAAGCCACTGCCCCTCGGTCCACATCTCCGAGCCCGCCCACCACGGCCAGAGCCCTCCAACACCACCATTCACCGCCACCCCGCAGTGCGCCCGGCAGCTGGGAACCTTCTCCACCTCCACGCTCCTCAGTCTATCCGGAGCGCCAGCCTTCCGTCCTCCACCACCCAGGGCGCCATCTTCCGATGGCAACTCCTCCCTGCGCCCCCCCCACGCTCCGCCCATTGACCAAATGGCCCCGTTCTCCCCAATTCATCCTAGTAACGCTTCACCCCTCGCTCTCGAAAGGCGCGATCTTCCACTGGTGTTCTCCATTCTCTGCTGGCTACGTTTTCCGCGGCACGGCCTCTCCAGCCCGAGGGGGAGCCACCCAACCCCCAGGGGGAGCCACCCAACCCCGAGGGGGAGCCACCCAACCCCGAGCGTGGGGTTCCCACCTTCCTGTTTTGTTGCGCCACCGACGGCACTAAGAGCATGGGTCAGTGAGCGTGTATCATTCTCTGCCCCCAAAGTCATTTCCCACGGACTCCACCCCCCAGAGGCCACCCCCCTGCCCTTCTCTAACAGGAGCCCCTCTTCCTCCATCGTGGCTACCCCCCCACCCCCCCGCTGACCTGGAGTAGCAGGCTCTACAGGCACTCTCGACCATCTGTCGCCACACTCTCTCCAACCCGACGCCACCCACACCCACCACCCTCGGCACACCCAGCGGAACCACCCACTGATTCTCCAGAGGCACCGCCTCGCATCCCCCCAGCACCACGACGGACCGCACAGCGTTCGTCAGGCTTCGCCAGTCCCCTCGCCCGACACTAACTGCTGGATGCTCGGTCTCCCGCCTGCCAGTGCCAGGCTCCAGCAGCTGCCAGCAGACCCCTGCCCCCTCTCCACGGAGTCCTCCCCAGCCAACACCGCCGCCCCGCCATTCACCACCCACCGCCCAGCACCCTCGGTCAAATCTCCCCCACCCTGCTTTTGGCGCTGCGACACCGAGCTCCACAGACTGCTGCTCCCCGGGGACCCGCCGCTCGCTCCCTCTCACACGGTCCCCTTGGGCCTTGTTCCCTAGTGAGCAGTGCTGCACGCGCTCCACTGTGGGACAGCACAGGGGACACCGCGCTCTCTTCCACCCATCCGACGGTGGGAGTGACCGGTCGGCTCGACAGCCGCCGCTTCCTCCTCCCAATCCCCCATGCTTACTCCTGCGCCCGGGCCTTTGCTTCTACCCTCAACTAGGGAAGCCGCCTCCACCTCACGACGATGTGCTGAGCAGTGTCAGGCCTGGGGCTCCAGGACCTGCCAGCCATCCCTCCCCACTCACCCGGGCGTCCGTGACCTTGAACTCCCGCAGGATATACTGAGGCATGTTGTATTCCGCCATCGGATCCACTACAAAGTACTGGTAGCGGGCGGAGCGCTCGGCAGGCCAGTACTGGTGACATTTTTCCTGCCGAGAAGGCAAGGCACCGCTGTGGTCAGCTCAGCCCCACCTCTGCTCCCGGGCCCCGCGCCTCGCCCCGTCCGCCCCGGCTCACCCTGCCCATCTCCCGCAGTTTGGTCAGCATCACCACGATGGTGGAGTTGTTCTCCCACAGCGCGCGCCAGAAATCCTCTGTGGTCTCTGCCAGCGGCCCCTGCGTCGCGATGTAGGCCTTCTGCTGCCTGCGGTGGGGGGCACGTGAGATGCCGGCCCAGGCCTGAGGCCACATCTGCCACGCCTCCGCGGGAGCCACGGTCCACTGCACCGTCTCCCCATAACCCCAGTTTGCACACGGGGAAACCGCCAGCCTCAGAGAAGTTCCAGGACCTCGAGGAGGCTGCAGGGCGGCTGCTGACCTCCCCTGCCCTCCTCCTCCCCCATCTTCTCAGGTGCGAGGGAGCTCCTTCTGGGTGTCTGCACAGGCTGTTTTCTCTCACCTTCCCGCCTTCGCACAGGTGGGGACGTCTCCTGCAACCCCGCCCCTCTTAGCCAGGGTCTCTCAACCTCAGCACTGACACCTGGGGCTGGATCATCCCCAGGACAAGCAGTGCGAGGGGGCGGGCAGCGTCCCTGTGGCCTCCACCCACTCCCATCACAACAGACAGACGTCCCCAGGCACTGCTGAGTTTTCCCTCAGCGGCACCACTGCCCAGATTGAAAGCCGGTGATGTGAAAGGACAGAGGGGACCCTGTTGTGGACAGCAGCCATCAGTTAAATACACAGGTAAAGGTCCCCTCCACCTCGGCTGTGACTGCATGAGGCCGGCCGGGTGTCCAGCTCCTTCTCCCACGTGAGGCTGGGGCCCCTTGGGGGCAGGGCAGAGGCGAGGTACCTGTAGCCGTCAATGAAGCTGGCGTTGATGTAGTCGGACCCCTCGACGCCACGGATCGGCTGCAGACAGACCCGTGTGCTCTCATAGGGCATGATGTTTACCAGGCGGTTCTTGAACTTGTTACAAGGCAGATTGGCGCTGATGAAGCGGGAGGTGTGGGCTTTGGAGTTGGCCAGACGCTGTGGGGACGGGAGGCCCGGGGTCAGCAGCAGGACGGGCTCCGGCCCCCAGGGCGGGGGCAGGGCTGAGTATCTCTCCAGTCGGAGCGTGAAAGGTGGAGCGGTGGCAGCCCTGGCCTCAGCCCCCGGCCGCCCCCCCCCCGCCCCTGCCAGGGCCTCCTCCCAACCTTGAACTCGAGTTCCATGCCGGTGACGTGCTCGCCGGGCTCCACCTGGGCCAGCTTCTGGATGTAGGCGTAGAGGCTGCGGGCGGGCACCTCCGTGTTGCCGCAGCCCACGGCCTCCAGCAGGGCCTCGTGGATGAAGCTGTACTGGTCCTCTGTCTGCACCATGTAGTTGCGCTGGGATCGCATGAGCGTCACGTGGCCGTACACGTCCACCGTCTTCTCCGGCTTGATCCGCTCCAGCATGGCGTCGATGACGATGAAGCAGCCTGTGCGGCCCACGCCGGCACTGTGGGGACACGCGGCGAGGTCAGGGACCCCCCGAGGGAGAGTGGGGTACCTGCGGTACACCACGGTGGGGCCCCCAGGGGGACGGCCTGGGGCGGGGTACCTGCAGTGCACCACGACGGGGCCGGCGTCTGGCGGGTTGCAGGTCTTCACTCTCCGCAGGAAGGCCAGGAACGGCGTCGGGTACTCCGGCACCCCGTGGTCCGGCCACGCCGTGAACTGGAACTGGCGGACCTCCCGTTTCTCGCTGGAGCCGTTCTGGGGACCACGGGGACACTGCCTGTCACCGCAGCCCCTGACACACGAGCACAGGAGGCCGCCTCCAGGCCCTGACTTTCTCCCCAAACCCACCCCCTGGGTCTCGGCGGTTCCATCCGGAACTCAGGAGGCGTGCTGGACTCTGTGCCCCGCCCACATCCAACACAGGAGCCCCGACAGGTGGCTCTGCCTCCAACTACCCCAAAACCACGGGCTTATCACTCCCTGCTCCAGGCCTCACTGCCCTGGTCTGTCTTCCCCGGAGCAGCCGCCGGAGGGCACCTGTGAGCACCTGAATCAGGTCTGCCCTCCTCTGCCCACCACCCTCCAGGGCTCCCATCCACCTTGGGGTGAAAGACCAAGTTCTCCCCAAGGCTCTGTACTCTCTGCCCTGTCCCCTCCCTGCGGTCCCCTCCTCGGCCACTCTGCTATAGCCATCCAGGCTTTCTCACTGTTTCTTCATCACACCAGGCATGGTCCTGCCCCAGGACCTTTGCACACAGGCCGAGCCTCTGCCACGAAGGCTGTTTTCCCAGATCTCGTGGCTCCCTTCCTCACCATTTCCAGGTCCCCTGACAGATACCTTATTTTTCTTCTTCTACATGTAAGATTTTTTCTCTTTTTACACATCTACTGTCAATGCCTTGTCAGCTTGACTTAAGCTCTGAGAGAGCAAGGCATTTTGTCTGTCTTGGTCCTTGCTGTGTCTCCAACCCAAATCAAGGCCTGACATACCACGTGTGCTTTATTTTGACAGAGGACCCAGCTGGAGTCCGGGGAATGCTGGGGTGCCAGTAGCACCTCCCCTCCCCATAATAATAATTAAAAATGTACTCCCAACTAAGAACTGACATAGAAGGATACATGGAACCATGTAATTGACAATAGCCATCAGTTAAATGCATGTTGAAAGAGTCCCTCTGCCCAGCAGTCATCAGTTAAATGCATGTTGAAAGATTCCCTCTGCCCCAGCCTGAATGCCCAGGATAGCAGGGATTTTCTAGCTTAGTTTTCCACCTGTCACAGCCCTAGGCTGCATGAGGCCAGAGGGCAAGGGGGCAGGGAGGCCTGGGACGTAAACGATGGTGAGGGCACAGCGGGCTCTGCTGGTCTTGTCCTCCTGGTGTGGCTGGAGAGGGGAGGTGCCCTCGTCTGAGCCTACGAGACCACGCGGTCAGCCTGGGCCGACATGCCTGGTCTTGTGTGGCCGATGGAGAGCTCCCAGGGCAGAACCTGGGGCCTGTCTTCCTGCTCTGCCCCTGTCACCCACTCCCCCAGCCCCCAGCCTGGGTCCTACCTTGTGCAAAGAGAACGTCCGAACGCAGAACGTGGCCAGCTCGATGGTGTCCAGCAGCGTGACCTGGATGAAGCCGTAGGTCTCCGTGCCCCTGTTGGGCCAGTACTGATCACACTTGATCTGCGGAAGAGAATGGAGGTGAGCGTGGGCTGGGTGGCCAGGGGCTGAGGGGCTGCAGGGCCCAGGCTCACCCGTGATTTCTCCTCCAGGCGGGTCATCATGACGATGGTGGCTGAGCGCTGTTCCCACACCATTCGCCAGAAGTCGCCGAAGGTCTCAGGCAGCGGCCCCTGCGTGGCGATGTATGCGTTCTGCCGCCGGTAGCCGTCCACGTAGTTGGCGTTGATGTAATCGCTACCCACAATGCCTATGCCCGGGAGGAAACCAGCGATCAACAGGGGTGCTGCTCTCTCCTACCCTGGTTCTAGCTGGCCTGCCACTTCCTGGAAGTCCTCCTAGTCTCCCCAGGCTGTCTCCAAAGAAACCACAGAGCATGAATTTTGCGGTTTCTCCACCTCAGCGCTACAGCTGTTGGGGGCCAGACCCTTCTCTGTGGTGGGGTTGTGCCGTGCGTTGCAGGGTCTGAGCAGCATCTCTGGTCCACCCTCCAGATGCCCCCATCTCCCTCTCCCTCTGAACGCCAATATTGCAGAATGTTTCCTGGGCATTGAGAACTGACGGAGAAGGACACATGGAAACATACTATAGACAGCAGCCATCAGTTAACTACGTATCTAAAAATTCCCAGTGGCTTCTGGCTGGAGCCATGACCAGAATCAGGCCTCCGCTTCCCCATCTGTGTCCCGGCTCATCCACACTGGCCCTGCACCGTGGCTCTCTGCTGAGTGGGGCTGGGCAGGACGGGGCCGGGCAGCTACCTTCGATGGGCTGGAGGATGACGCGGGAGTGGTCGTACGCAATGACGTTGGCGTAGCGGTTCTTGGGCTTGTTTACTTCCAGGTTGGAATGTTCCCAGGTGAACTGCTGGCCAGGATCAATGGACTGCAGGGGAAGGTGAGGAGGGGCGCATCGGGGGGGTGTTGGGGGGCCGGGGTCGGGGCAGGAGGCGGGGGCGGCTCACCTCGTACTCCTGGGAGAGCTTGAGGCTGTCGTTGGCCTTGAGGCGTTCAGTGTGTTCTGCCATGTCCGCGATGGGGATCGGGGGGTGGCTGAGCATGCCTGGGGGGGAGCAGACCCCGCGGTGCGGGCTGGTCACTTGCGAGCCAGCCTGGGGACCTGGGGGCGGGGCGGGGGGGAGCTCTACAGTGTGAGTCTGCGATGGACCAGCCGTGGTTAGAGGGAGGGGCGGGGGAGGGGTGGGGCCAGGAGCCCAGGCCTCAGGTCCGTCTGCAGGCGAGTGTTCGAGAGGCAGCTGGAGCAGTCCGACAACCCCGGCTGACAATGTCCACCCGTGTCGCCCCAACCCGGCTGGGGAAGGGGCGCCCTGGGGAGCTCAAGCTCCTAGAGCCTCATGGCAAGAAGCGGGCAAGTGACACAGAATGGAGAAGCAGACGCAGCTGGCGGGGCCTTTGGAAGCACTGCCTCCCCCTCCCCTCTGGGCAGGGGCAGAGACTCCCCTTTCTGCCCCTCTGAGACCAGAGGGGCTACAAGGTCATCTGCTGGGGAACTGGGGGGGACGGTGTGTGTGTGCTCGGGGGTCCCCATCTGTCTGTGCACCTGCTCCCCGGACGTCTGAGAGCTCATTTCCTCATCTGGTATGTGGAATGGTGACCCCTCAGCGGGGGGCTGCTGCAGGGGGTGGGGTGGGAGCCTGGCTCTTTCTCCCCACTGTCTGTGTCTGCAAGAGCCCTCTCCTCTCCCGGGGCCCGGCGGGCTGAGCTACGGGCCAGCAGAGGCAAACGACTGCCAGGCCGGCCAGTATATGCTGCTGCCCCCAGCCCCGGGCGCTCCCCTCGAGCCCTGATCTAAGGAGTGAGGGCTCTTCGCCCAGTGGGTCCCCTGGCAGTCACGCAGGAGGGCCCCTCACCCCCCCAACACACGCGGTCACAACCAGCGGACCTAAGGGCCCAACAGACCAGACCCCCAACTCCCTCAAGAAGCCAGCGCAGGACAGGTGGACAGAGATCGGAGGCAGGATGGAGAACCAAAGAGGAAAACAAAGGGGGGTTGGGGGGTGCGCGAAAGGAAGCTGAGAACAGAGAGACACAGGAACTAACTTTCAAAGTGAAACCCCGGCTCCCTGAGGGGGCTGCTGAGGCCTGAATCTGCAGAAACAGCAAACAATAAATAAATGAAAACACGCAGGGGCCCCGCCCCCCATCCCTCGCTGGATGCACGCACCATGGCCAGCCAACAGACGAAAGGGCAGAGCAAACTTAAACCACGAGGGACGCACGCTGCCCAGCCCCCAACCCGAGAACGCACAGTAGCTGCTGCGTAGCCCCTCCAACCGGACGTCACCCAGTCCTGGCTCTTGGCCGTAACTTCGGGAAGATGCTGGAACCCTAGGCTCTATGGTCAATGTGTCCCCCCACACCAAGCTGGCCTTGGTGCCCCCGTTAGGGTCAGCAGACACTTTAGATGAGCAGCAGGATGGCGAGGGAGGGACTTGGGGGCAGGGGAAGGATATATGGGCCCATGCCATGAGCTTTAAGAACAGCAAGTGTCAGTTGAATACGTGTGTTAAAAATTAACATCTGGAGGGAAATAGAAGAACTGATGTAACCCAGTCCAAAGACCGAAAATGAAGGTAGTACGTTAGGGGTGCCATACGAGACCCTTCATGATCCCATATGGTGGACTGCAGCCATAAATTACACTTCATCTTAGCCAAAAGGCTGAGAAGTGACTGCAGCCATCACTTAAATGTAAACGGTTAAAATCCTCATTTGGACAAGAACAGAACTGACGTGACACAGCCCAACAGCAGGAAGGAGAAAGAGTATATGAAGAACAGCATGTGAGGCCAGGCAGGAGCCCTTGAGGAGGACTGCAGCCACCAGTAAAACACAGATGTTTAAAACTTCCCATTTGGATGGAAACAGTTAATATGAGGCAGAAGGTAGACAAGAAGTAGAGACCGGTTGCAGGTAGATGGAGGATGTCATGCTATGAGCCCAGGAAAAGGACAGCAGCCATTGGTTAAATTAAAAACTCCGGCAGCTATCAGTTAACTTTTAAAACTCCAGCAGCCATCGGTTAAACTGTAAAGTCCTTATTTGGTTAGAAGCAGCTGGCATGAGCCCAGGAAGAGGGAAAAGATGAGGGAGAATGTGGGTCACAGTACATGAAGGTGATCAAGGACGAGAGCCTGGTTCGTTCAGTCCTGCCCCGAGGCACGGCAGGCGACATTAGCTCACTGCTATGAGTCTACGGGGAACTTTCAGGAGGTGGGGGAGCATGAACCTCTCTGGCCACAGACCGGAGCCACGCAGGGCAGCAGGAAGGCACCGTGTCTGTATCTCACCACGCGGCATCCCACAGAAAAGGCCAAGAAAAAACCCGAATGCCCACCCGAGTGGCCCGGAGACTGGAAGTGGGGACAGAAGCATGGCCGTTTCTGCCCCAAGAAATGAGGGGGTTTTGGTTTGGAGTTTTTTGAGATGTCCTTTCTGCTCGCAGAGACAACCCCAACCACCAATTAAATGCAGTTTTTTTTTTTTTTTTTTAAAGCCTCACTCGGTTGTAACCAGAACCCATCTGCGGAATTTTCCACGCTCAGATCCACGTGGGAATTTGGGCGTCTGGCACTTCACGGCACCAGACAGCTCGGCAGGGCCGGAGGAGGGTCCGCCCGCGTGGCTGCTTCCTCTCCCGCCACGCTACCTCCCCTGGCGGTGTGGCTCCCGGCACCTGCGGAAGGCACGTACCTGGCGTCTGGAAGTTAATGCGTCTCATTTCCACGGGGTCCTTGGGGTGGTGGGGGGCGAGGTCGGCGTTGTTGAGGAGGCATTTGGTGCGGGGCTCGGAGTCCTTGCGTTTGCTTTGAGGGAGAGGCAGAGGAGCCCGTGAGTGCCCAGGACGCACACGTACCTGTGTGAACGCAGGCGCCACGGACGGGCCCCACGCAGACGCGCGCACAGCCTGCTGGTACAGCCGAGGGCGCCCCCTGCCCCGGGGCCGCGGGGCCACAGGACGCGGGCAGTTCTCACCTGTCGGGTTTGCTGCTCCGGAAGCAGATGCAGGTGATGAGGGGAAAAAGAAGACAGGTGAGGACATGCTGGCCTAAAAGGGCCCCAGCTCTGGGACGGGGGGCGGCTTTCCTAGCCCCTCCGAGCCTCGGTCTCCTCTGGAAAATGGGGCCGATCCCTCCTGCTCGGGTCCTGAGCGTCTCAGCCTTCCCTTTCCAGCTGAGACCTGTCCAGTATGGCCACTAGGCTTCCTGCCCTCGTTAACCCGGACAGAGGCGGCCTCCTCCCCAAGCCATGCTGCTGAGTGGGGTGTGCAGCTCAAGAGGGATCGACTCACTAGCCTGGTTTGAACCCCAGCCCTGCCAGTCCCCAGGCTGTGTGACTTTGATCAACTGGCTTAACCTCTCTGGGCCTGAGTCTTTTTATTTTTTAAACTGTGAGAGACCTGGACCTTCCAGACTCTCCTTCCTTTTCCAGGAAGCCCTCCCTCCTGCCAAGTGGGGAGTGCAAGGGGCTCACTTCTTGTAGAGCAAGATGGCGATAACAATGCAGATGATGAACACCACGGCCAGCACGGGCCCGATCACCCAGATGAGCCCCTCCTCGCCGTCCACGATGGGCTGGGGGTCCGGGTTGTCCAGCTGGAAGGGATCTGAGAAGGGGCTGGCCGCAAACGTCTGCAGGGACAGGCCGGGGGGCCCCCTCAGTGCCTGTCCTACTCACCGCAGCCAGGGGCCTCTTGTTCAAACACAGACCTCTATCCCTCCCTTACTCTAAACCCTCCTATGGTTCCCGAGGACCCTGACCCTGGGGGCCTCCAGGCCTGGCCCTTGCCAATCTCTGCGATCTTCCCATTCCCCCTTTGCTTCAGCCACTCTGTGCACCCCTAGACCTTTGCATACACAAATCCTGAAGATACCCTTTCTTTGCTGAACTCCTACACAGCCTCCAAAGCCCCAATTCTAAAGTCCCTTCCTCTAAAAAGCCTTCCCCTTGGGACGCCCCCAGCTTCCAGGCCCTCCCTCTGCCCAGCCCGGATCAGACAGCCGGCGGGGGGGGGAGGGGGGGCGGGTGTCGGGCTCCGAGGCTGCTCACGCGGCCGCTGCCTAGGACTCACGGGCTCGCTCTTCTGCAGCACCGCGAGCACGAAGAGCACGTATCGGTGACCGGGCTCCAAGCCCCTGTTGTCAAAGCCCCCGTACTGCTTCTGGTCACCCGGGTGGAAGGTGGACGGCAGCATGGAGAAGCGAGCTGCGATGTAGGGGCGGGGCGCCTCCAGCTGGCGCGAGTGCCGCAGGCTGCGCCTCTGCAGCCGCGAGATGTCCTGGATGAGCTGCGGGAACAGAGGTGCGGGCTGCTCAGAGCCTGGCAGGCAGCGACGGGGCTTCCGAGGGTCAGGACGGGCCTGGGCCCCGGGCGCTCACCTCCTCCAGATCCATGTCTTCCGGGCTGCCCATGGGGGCCAAGAACTGGCCACCGCGAGACTTCCGCAGCGGCACCATCACAATGAAGTAGTTCCTGTTGGGAGAAGGGTCGGGGGCGTGTCCAAGGAATGCTTTTGTCGGGGGCGGGGGGTGGCCCCCTGCTCTCTGAATCTTCCCTCCTGGTGCTCCCCTGTAGCCCCGGCCATGTGGACTAGGTCCCGATTCAAGCCTCCAGGCTCGTGAAGAGGCTGCTCCTGCCTAGAAAGCCCGCTCCAGTTACATTTCTTGAACTGCTACACGTGCCTCAAAGCGCCAACTTCCACGCCCACAACAGCCTTGCGGTCCTTAATTCTCTGCTTCCCAGCAGTCGCCCTCTCCCCACTGGGAACCCTCAGCCCTGGAGGCTGTCACTAACCCACTCTGGGTTTGAAAGTTGTTTCCAGATCTATCTCCCCACCGGTCTGGGAAACCAGACCCACAAGGCCAGGCACGTGTGGATATGAGGGCTGTTGGGGAAGACACGCGGCCACGTTTAGTGACGGCGCCCGTGACAGGGGCCGACGTGACTCGTGTTTTATAGACACGTGGGGAAACCAAAGCACAGAGAGGTCGACTGGCTGGCCTTGGTCACAGAGCTGGCTAACGGGGGGCGGTGAGGAATCCTGGGGGCAGTGGGGCGGTTTGGATCGTACTGGACAGGCACGGGGCTCTGGCCGTCAGGCAGATACACCATGATGAAGCCATCAGAGTCGGGCTTGGGGGCCACGCTGGGCTTGGCGCTGAGCAGGTTGAAGGCGGTCCAGGCGGTGACGGTCTGCTGGAGGCCCCCCAGGCTGCTGCCTCGGTTGGTCAACACAAAGTTGTAGAAGGTGTTGGGCTTGAGATGCGTGATGAGCTTCTTGGTGGTGCGGCCATCCACGTCCAGCGTAAGCCCGTTGTACTGGATCTGTGGGCCAAGGCTGGCTCAGCGGGGGCCTGGGGTGAGCCCCTGGCCCTGACTGAGCCTTGAGCCCAGAAAAAGCCTAAATCCTGGCCGGTGACAGAGCCTCAATCCCAACGGAGTCCCAGCTCTGACTGGGTCCCAATCCAGACTGACCCTTAATCCCAGAGGAAGCCCTAACCCGGGATGGGGCCTCCGTTCCAACTGACTCCCAACTCTGACAGAGACCTAATCCCAATCCTGACTGAGCCTGGATCCCAGGCTAAATCTCCATGCTAGACAGATCCTGAATCCCCACCGAGCCCTGACCCCAGACTGAGCCTCAGTCCTAGCTGAGTCCTAATCCTTGTTAACCCCTGACCTCAGACTGAGCCCTAATCCCAGACTGAGCCTCAATCCCAGGTTAAGTCTTGACTACAGATGGAGTATCAATGCCAGCGGGGCCCTGATCCCAAGATGAGCGCTGGCTCTGAGCCTCGATCCCTGCGCCTGCTTGATCCCACTGGGCCCCAAGTCCAGCCGAGCCCCAGACTGCATGTCAAGACCGAGTCCCAACCACGGCCAAGCCCCACCCCCAGCCTGGGCCTCCTGGTCCCGGTGGGGCGGGGGGGGCGGGGCACCTTGTAAGGTGTGGGGGAGTTATAGTTGTCAGGAAACTCCCAGCTGAGCAGGACCGATGTCTTCATGATCATCTTCACCTTGAAGTTCTTGGGCGAGACTGTGCCAGGCAGCGGCCAAGGGGGAGAGAGCAGAAGAGAGGCCCGGTGAGTGCTGGGGGGCGGGGGAGGCGGGGCGGGGGGGGGCGGGGCGGCCCAGGCGCTCCCTGCCATCCAGTGTGCCTGTGCCCGTCGCCTTCCTGTCTGGCCCTGCCTGGCCCTGTCCCAAGTCCCTGCCGGGGTGGGGTGGGGGGAGAGACGGCGCGGCTGCAGAGAGAAGAAGGAGCGGAGGGGGGAGGGGAGGGGGAGCGGGGGGGGGGGTCGGTGGGGGCGGCGGTGCCACCGAGGTACGTCCCACCTTTGCCAACGCCGGAGCCTCGGGGTCCGGACTCGCCTGAGCGTCCGCGAGGAAGCAGAAAAGTGACCACTTACCTGGGCGGGGGGAGAGGGAGGGGGCTGGGGTGGGGGGCACGAAGCCCGGCCCGGCTCTGGTGCGGGGTCGCCGCGCGCCTACCTTGGTCCCGCAGGAACGTCCGGTAGCGGACAGGGGGGCTGTAGGGGCCGGGGCCCTGGCGCGTGTGGGCCCGAACTTGGAGGTCATAGGCCGTGTCGGGCTTGAGGCCCTGCAGCGAGAGCACGTTCTCGGCGCCCGGCTCGGCCGCTGCCGGCAGCTCGGTCTCTCGGGCGGGCCCCGGGGCCCCGGCCTCCCGCACGGCCACCGTGTACTTGACGATGGCCCCGTTGCGCTCGGCGGGCACGGGCGGCAGCCAGCGCAGCAGGACGGTGCCGGCCGAGGCGTTGCCCGCCGCCTCCAGGATCTGCGGGGGGCCGCGGGGGGCGTCCTCGGCGGTGCTCAGGACCTCGGCCGCCTCCTCGCCCAGGCCTCCTCGGCTGCGGGCCGCCAGCCGGAACACGTACGTGGCCCCCTTGTGCGCGCCCGGCGCCGTGTAGTGGTCCTCGGTGGGCGGGAACTCCAGCGTGGCCAGGGGCGAGTCCTCACGGCCGAACTGCAGGCGGTAGCCCAACACCTGGCCCTCCGCGGTGCCGGCCGGGGGCTCCCAGTGAGCCAGCAGGCTGCCCTCGGGGGTCTGCTGCACCGACAGGGCGGGGCGGCCCAGCACTGCGGGGACACGGGGCGAGCGTCAGGGCCACGGGGGGACGGGGGCTGCAGGGTGTTAAAGGGAGGCGCGGGAAGGGCCTCCCTCGGAAGTGAAGGCTCGAGGGAGTCGAGGGTGGCAGGTGTCCTGGGGGGGGGGGAATGGTGTTAATGGCAAGGGAGACAGCCTGTGCAAAGGCCCTGAGGCAGCACTGTGCTGGGTGAGTGGAAGGAAGGGTGAAGAAGCCAGGGGGCTCAGAGAACCTGATATCGGAAAACACCCACAGATGGCAGAACAGGCCCTCAGACAAATGTTTCTCTCTTCTTTCAGTTAATAAGTTGCTCATCACACGCCTCACCGATTGGCCCCTTGCCGGCACGTGATGAATACTATGGGACACAGGAATGTCCACAGCCCTGTCCCTGCCCTGTGGTTCTCACAACCTGGGTTGTCATTGACACGCAAAGGTCCTGATAAGTCCTGCAGTACAGACGCCCTACAAATAAAACCAGCCTTGAGGTGCCTGGGCCGCTCAGTAGGTTAAGCATCTGACTCTTGGTTTCAGCTCAGGTCATGATCTCACGGTTTGCGGGTTTGAGTCCCAAGTCAGGCTCCCGCAGCTGGCACCAGGGAGCCTGCTTTCGATTCTCTCTCTCTCCCTCTGTCTCTCTGTACCTCTGCGACTTGCATGGTCTCGGTCTCTCTCAAAATCAATAACTAAATTTTAAAAATCTTCCATGAAACTGGTCTTCTTCCCTGCAGGACTTATCAGGACCTTTTGTGAACCGTACTCTGAGCAGTCACAGCATACTCAGTGGGCTGCCTAACGCCATGTCCCTGAGAGAAGAGGAAGAGATCAGAGGCGGCTGCGTGGAGGAGGTAACGAGGTGCTGGACATAGAAGGATATAGAGACGAGGCGGACAGAGGAAACAGCACGGGCAAGGGGTGGCGGAAGCGTGGGGGGCGCTGTGTGGGCAGAGGGCGGGGCTCTGGGGAAGGGGCGGGTGCCAGACGTGCGGTGGAGGCCTCGGGCCTGTCATTCCCGAAGCACAAGCAACGTGCCCTCCACCCCACGCCTGTGCCCGGCTGGTGCCCTCCCCTCACGAGGCTGCCTCTCCCTCCTCAGTCTTGCGAGGGGACACTGAGGCAGGGCCGGGAGGAGAGGCTTCACGGTGCAGTGGGGCAGATACCGGTGGGTACAGCTGTGACGGGGGAGGCACGGGGTGCCGGGGGCGCCCGGGGAGGGGGCACTGGGCCGAGGCTGTGACATATGGGGGGCGGGGCAGGGCAGAGACCAAGGACGGGGAGACAGAGCTGGCCCCGGGAAGGGTGTCCCGGCAGAAGGAACCGCCCTGGAAAGCCCTCCTGGGCGGGGTCCTCCCGCGGGCCCCCCACCCCTTCGCTGTGTGCCCCCCTGCCCGGGGCACGGGTTCAGGACGGGGCGGGGCGGTCTGGGGGGCCACGCAGCGGTCCTTACCTGCTCCCTTGGTCACCACCACCTTGGGTTTGCTGCGAGCGCCGTCACCTTTCATGGTGTAGGCGGCCACCGTGATGGAGTAGGCCGTCTCCGGCTGCAGGTTGGTGATGACCATCTCCTGCGGGCGGGGACCGCGGGGTCAGCGCCCCCATCGGGGCGGAGACCAGCCCGGCCCCCCCCCCCTACTTCCCCAGGCCGGGTCGAGCAAGGCAGGGGTGGGGCCCGGCCCGCGGGCAGAGGCGTGCATCCGAGCGCATGCGCAGGCCCCGACGCGTCGCGGTCCGTGCTGAATCGCCACGCAGCCTGACGCCCCGTCGGCTTCCAGCTGGACGCGCACCGTCGCCCCGGGACGCGCACCGTCGCCCCCGTCCGTCCTCCCCGCGGCGGCCACCCGAGGGCGCCGGTGAGCAGCTGAGTCAGGTCCCGCCCTCCTCCCCCCTTCGCTGGGATAGAAGCCCAGCCCCGTCACTAGCTGCTCTCCCCGCCTCCCCGCTTCCCCCTCGCTCTCTCCGTTCGGGCCGGGCCGCCTGCCGGTTCCAGCACGGGACGCCCCGTCCCGCCCCGGAGCCTCTGGGGCGGCTGCGCCCCCACCGGCGTGATGGGAATTCCTCCCACCGGGTCAGCGGTTCAATCTCCAGGAACCCCGCAAGCCAGTGCTCAACTCGGCCGCGATCAGGCCGCAAACGACACAAACGTAATTCTAAATATTAAGAGCAACGGCGATAAATACTCAAAATCTCTCGGTTACTTGACTACGTTTTTACTATTACGGGGCCCTGGTGCTCGTCCCGTCCCTTGGATCCGGGGCAGAGGCTGCAGGGTGGCTGGACAGCCGCCATCTCATGCGAGCCTGAACCGGGCACGGTGGGAGCATTTACATCACAGAAATGGGGAGAAGCTACAAGTCGGGACCGTCTACCCCCGGCCCCCACAACCCGGAGAGCTGATCAGCAAACCTTTATACCGTCTATACTCCGCCCCAGCCAGACTTGTAACTGCACGCATACAGTTGACCCTTGGACAACGCAGGGAGGAGGGGCGCTGAATCCCACCCCCACCCCCACCCCCACCCCATGCAGCCGAAAATCTGCATATAACTTTTGACTCCCCCAAAACTCAACTACTATTACCTCCTGTTGACCAGAAGAAGGCTTATGGATAATATACTCAGCTAAGACATCTTGTATTTTTTTTAAATCTTTTTTAAAAAATTTATTTTGAGAGAATACAAGTTGGGGGGAGGGGGGCAGAAAGAGGGAAAGAGAGAGTCCCAAGAAGGCTCTACGCTGATGGTACAGAGCCTGACATGGGGCTCGAACCTACAACTGAGATCATGACCTGAGCTGAAACCAAGAGTTGGATGCTTAACTGACTGAGCCCCCAGGAGCCCCAATGTGTCTTATATGTTATATGTACTATACATGGTATGTATTTTTTAATGTTTATTTTTGAGAGAGAGAGAGGGAGACACAGAATCCGAAGCAGGTTCAGACACTGAGCTGTGAGCACAGAGCCCAACACCGGGCTCAGACTTGCAGACCGTGAGATCCTGACCGGACCTGAAGTTGGACACTTAACCTACCAAGCCCCCAGGCCCCCCGTATCCTAGGTTCTTAAAGTAAAACAATTAAAAAATAGAGAAAGGAAAGCTAAGAAACAGAAAATACATTTACAGCCCTATACCGTGTTTATAAAATATTTTTAAAAACCCAAAAAACCAAAATCTGCAAAAAACTGAACCTCCACAGTTCAAACCCGTGTTGACAAGGGTCAAGTGTATTAACCGCCCTCTCCTGCACCGGCCTGTGACCCCGGGGGACGGGCTCAGGTCGTCTCAGTCCCCTGGCTACATGGGGTTCATGCAGCAGGTGTTCAGTAAACGGCTGCTCGTCGGGCCACTGTCAGAGCCCTCCAACCTGCACGTGTCTCCGCGTGCACCCTCACCCGGTCCCACGCCCCCACATGCACACCCACAAACGCCGTCCAGCATGCCGGGAGCTGCGGGGTGGCCCCGGGGCAGGGATGCATGAGGAGAGGGTCTCCCGCTCCTGAGCCTCATGTCCAGCCCTTCCCAGGGCCTTGGTGGGAGGCGCTGAGCCAGATCCCTGGTGGGACCCCCCCGCCCCGTTTCCCTGGGGGGTGGGACTGGTGTCGACTGAACATCAGGCTGGGCGCTCTCCGAAGAGCCCGGGCCTCGGTGCTAGGGCAGAAGGACAGACTGAGGAGAGGAAGCGCGGCAACGCCAGGCGGCCCAGGGCTTCCGGGGAAAGCCTGGAGGGGGGGTGGGCAGGGCACCGCAGGCCTCCCGTCCCGCCCTGGCCCCCAGTGACCCTCTGGCCGCTCCAGGGCCACTTGGGCCGGAGAGAGAAACCTCGAGGTCAGAGAAGGCTGGGCAGGCTGGCAAAAGGGCCGGGCGGGGTTGGAAAGAGGCCCCAGGGGTTTGGATCCACCAGGCCTGGGTCCAACAGGGGAAGCGGTGGGGAGCAGGGGTGCATCAGGGCTGCAGGAACGGCTTGAGCCACAGGGAGCAGGGCTGGGGCTGGACCGGCAGGGCCACAGCATGAGCCTGATAGAGGGTGAAGGTGTATAACCTGTGGGTCAGGTCCTCTGCCCTGCATCTGGGACCCCACGGGGCTCCTATGCCCATTTGCTTGACTTCAAAACTGAGGCTGGAAACTCCAAGAGATAACTAGTAGGCATCTGGGGCCCAGGGGCGAAGACCCTCTTACCAGGGACGTGCAGGGAAGGGTGGGGATGGGGTCACATCACTGCACGGCCCGCGGGAGAACACTGCAAAGGCCGAGCAGGGGTGCTACTTACATATTCGGCTGTGTCATCCGTCTCCCACTAAGCGTGGGAGGAGGCGGCAGGGGAGAGAGGAGTAGGTGAGCAGGTGGCCGAAAGAGAGAGAGAGAAAAGCAGCGAGAAGGGCAGGAACGGACGCAGGGTCTGGGCCCCGCCCACCCTGGCCCCGCCCACCGGAGCCCCGCCCACCTGGGCATCGGCCAGCATGACGTCCTTGATGCGCGGCGGCCCGCGGGCCTCGGCGCCCTCCATGCGTACGTAGTGGACCTGGTAGCCGCGGATCTGGCCGTGCTGCCGGCCGGGCGCGGGCGAGCGCCACAGCACGCGGATGGCCGTGGCGTTGAGCGCCTCCGCCTCCACCTTCCGCGGCGGCGCGCTGGGCACTGGCGGGGGCAGGGGAGGGGCGGGCGGGGCCGTTACTGGGGCGCCCGGCCCTGCCCCGGGCAGCACCAATGCCCGATGCCGGGGTGCCAAGTGGCTGCCGGTTCACCACCAGCCCGGAGGCCATGCCTCCTTCACGGCTCCCACAGGGGAGGGGGCCCGGTGGCAGCCCCGCTTACGGATGGGCAGCGGAGGCACCCCAGAGCCTAAGCCGCCTGCTGAGGGCCACGTGACCTGAGTGGCCCGGGCTTCACCCACAGTCTCTTCCATCCTAACAGCGTCCCTTGGAGGCAGGGCTCTTATTCCCATTTTACAGATGTAGCAACTGGGGCCTTGATTACAGGGTTAGGTAAGAGGCAAAGCTGGGACAGGCACCCAGGGGCAGCCAGCCCCACAGAGGAGGGCCCTCCCCATCCTGCCACACCCCAAGGTCTGGGGCTCATTTCTTCCCCACTCTGCAGACCTAAGTGGGGGGGGCTGTGGACCCAACCTTTCAGGCTGGGGCTCTGCCGGATTCCTGACACCAAGGAGCTGCAATCTTATCAGAGCAGCTGCTGGCTTCACACATCCCTCCCAGGGCCCGGCTGCCTCCAGGCCGGAGCCTCGCCTCACTGGGCAGCCGCCAACCTTCTAGCTAGAAATCTGCCATGGCAGGAACGTTTAGGCCACGGAAGTCGGCCGTGGCTACACGTCGCTCTCCGTGCCCCAGAAGCCGGCTGTTACCACCACCACCAGCACCCACAGCCCTACCTACTTGCCTGACGGATGGCTTAGACCAGGGACGCTGCATATCCCATCTTATCCCAAGGATCTAAAAGCTACGTTTCTAGGGTCAAGGACCATAATAAGGTTGCCGCAAGTGCCACGGGCTGTTCGCAGCACTGTGTCCAGGTTTTGCTGCCACTGGACCCAAATACGGGGCCGCCACACTGACTGGGCCCAAATACAGGGCCGCCATACTGCCCGGCCGGTCTGGGGCCGAGAAGTCCAGGGTCAAGGAGCCCGGGGGTCCTTGGGGAGGCTGCTTGCTTCATGCCTCCCCCTAACATTGCAGCTTCTGCCTTCCGACCACCAGCCAGCCCAGCTTCGCAGTGACCGAAGGCGCCCAGGCGGAGGGGGCAGGCGGGGCCCGCGGGGCCGGGGCCGGTGCTTACCGTCCTCGTCGGTGCGGACGACCACGGGCGAGCTCTCGGGCCCTGGTCCCACCTCTGTGTGAGCGACAGTCGTGATGCGATACTCCGTCCACTTGTCCAGCGCCTCCAGCAGGATCTGAGTGGCGGTCGGGGGAATGCCGTTCACCTCCTTGGGTTGCGGATCCTCCGAGCCCAGCGGTCGGTAGCGGACGCTATAGCTCACCAGGGCCCCGTTGTGCGTTTCCGGCGGCGGTGGGCGCCAACTTACCAAAATGGCCGTGGAGCGCGTGCTGACACATTTAACGTCTTGAGGGGGGGCTGACGGTTCTATTGGGGGGGGAAGAACGTGGGGGCGGGGAGGGGAGGCGGGATGGGCGGGGAGGGGGGCGGGGAAACAAAAGATGGGGAAGAGAAAAATAAAACAGAAGATGATAACAAACAAAACAGAACCAAACCAAAGAGAAATCGAACCCAAAAGAAGTGGGTGTCAACCAAGGGTGAGATGGACGGGTGGGGTGGGGCCGGGAGGGCTGGCCAAGAACACTGGGCTGCGAGCTGCCCGACATGGAGGGCCCGGGGGTGGGCAGCCACGGCCCCCGGGGAGGTGTGTGTGTGCAGAACAGCAACATAAGCCCCAAGCCCGAGGCACCTATCATATCCTAGGCGGGTACCAGGGGCATCACAGAGTAACAGTGAAGGCACTTATTGAGCACCTACTGTATGCCACACATGGCACCAAGGATAGGAGGGCACTAAAATACTTCTTTAATAACACGTACTATGTGCCAGGCACAGCGCAGGGACAGAGCAACAATAAATATGAGTTTGCTGCACTGATACCAGGTGCCAGGGCCATGCCTGTCAACAGCAGTAAAAGCCCCATGTTATCAGCACCTACTGTGTGCAAGGCATAGCGCTGAGCTGTATGGGATAACAGGCAATACGTATATTTACTGCACACCTACTGTGTGCCAGGGGAATAGCACTGCCAGTGTAAAAGCAGTACAAGTCCCACTTATCGGGCACCTACTGTATGCTAGGCAGTGTTAAGCGCTTCATAGGTTTGGGGCTCCTGGGGGGGCTCAGTCGGGGCTCGGTTAGGAATCCGACTCTTGACTTTGGCTCAGGTCATGATCTCACAGTTTGTAGGTTTGAGCCCCGCATCAGGGTCTGTGCTGACAGCGCAGAGCCTGCTTGGGATTCTTTCCCCCCTTCTGCGCCTCCTCCTCTCTCTCAAAACAAATAATTAAAAAAAATTTTTTTCTAAGAGCTTCATAGGCTAACGTACTGAAGACCTGTTTCAACCAGGGCCCCGGAGGCCACCCAAGGGCTTATGTCAACAAGGACCACCCTCTCGGCCTCACTTGAAGACAAAACAACGCGTGCATCTTGAGCACCTACTGTTTGCCGGTCAGCACGTGGAGGGCTCTGGAGAGTAGTAACACGAGCGCCTGTTAGCTGGACGCACCTCATGTTGGCGCCGGCTCCAGGCTTTACAGAGAGTACAGCCCAAATTAGGCAACCGCTGGTGCCGAGGTCTTCATGCATCATAGCTCTTCTGCGTGGAGCCCCTACTAAGTGCCTAGCACCACACTAAGTCCATTACAGACAAACAGCAAGTCTTATTTATTGGGCACCTACTATGGGCATCATAACTGCCCTCTAAAGATGACAATAGTATGTGGCACCTGCTACGTGCCAGGCACTGGGCTGGGCTTTAGCAGATAACGGTATCAGTCCCCACAGGATGAGCACCTACTACGTGCCAGGCACTGGGCTGGGACTTAAGCAGATAACGGTACTACTCCCCACAGGATGAGCACCTACTACGTGCCAGGCACTGGGCTGGGACTTAAGCAGTTAACGGTACTACTCCCCACAGGATGAGCACCTACTATGTGCCAGGCACTGGGCTGGGGGCTTTAGCAGATAACGGTACTACTCCCCACAGGATGAGCACCTACTACGTGCCAGGCACTGGGCTGGGCTTTAGCAGATAACGGTATCAGTCCCCACAGGATGAGCACCTACTACGTGCCAGGCACTGGGCTGGGACTTAAGCAGTTAACGGTACTACTCCCCACAGGATGAGCACCTACTATGTGCCAGGCACTGGGCTGGGGGCTTTAGCAGATAACGGTACTACTCCCCACAGGATGAGCACCTACTACGTGCCAGGCACTGGGCTGGGACTTTAGCAGATAATGAGATCAGTTCCCACAGGATGAGCACCTACTACGTGCCAGGCACTGGGCTGGGGGCTTTCCTGAAAACACAGCCTCAGTTCCCAGCTACTAGACACCTACAGTGTGTAAAGCACTGCACTCCGGGCCTTGTAGAACATTAACAGTTCTCACTTATTAAGCACCTACTGTGTGCCAAGTGTGTGCTAAGGGCCTTATACATAAATGGGAGTTTTTCCTTCTCAAGCACCTACTGTGTGCACACAGTGTCCAAGGTTCTGTGGGTAACGGCTTCACGTTCTGAGCAAAGCGGGTGTACCCCAAACCACGCCAGGTCCTGTCTCACTGACGATGGCTCCTATCTGAGCACCTACTATGTGCCTAGAGCCAGGCCAACCTCTTTAAAGGTGACTTATTGAGCACTTACTGTATGCGAGGCATTCTGCCAGGGGTTTCGTGGAACTACGATCACAGCCCTGCGCTTGGGGTCCTACTGTGCGTGTGACACCAGGGTAAGCCTATTGCAAATGGCTAAAAGCTTCCCATTGGAGAGTGCCAGTTAAGGGCCTCGTGCCACGCCAATCCACGTTTCGAGTTAAAAGAGCATTTATGAAGCACCTACTGTGTGCCAGGCAGTGTGCTAAGGGCTTTGCTAAATAGCAGGGACAGTCCCCACATGTTAAGCACCTACTGTGCGTGTTAAGGGCTTGTCTGGAGAAACAGGAAGTCCCCATCTGGGGTGGGTCTACTGGGGGACAGGCTCATGGTCCGTGCATCTTCTGGACACCACACACCCCAGGCCCTTTACACCCAAAATGTGTCCCCCTGATCATCCATTCAATTCTCAAGACACCACAAGTGGCGGGAACCAGCCCCCTCCAGCCTCAGGCCATGTTCCGGGGGGGTAGGGGAGGGGGTGGAATCCTCAGTGTCAAAGGCCACCTGCCTGCTTTTCTAGAATCACAGGTGTGCACCCCACCCCGGGTGCCACACCCCACCTACCCTGTGGACTTTTCACAGATCACCTCCCACTTTACAGATGAGGCAACTGAAGCAAGCTGCCTTCCCAAGGGCATGTGGTAAGAGCCGGTATTTGAACCTGGGCTCTGCAGTTGTCCAGGGACTGTTCTTGACTTAAAGAAGGGGATTCGGACCTCAGCACATGTCCTTATCCGCACAGGCCAGCTGAGGACGGCTGGAGCCACCCTGCCTCAACTGCTGGTGACTCCAGAATTCTCCTTGCCTACAGGGAGGCCCAGAGAGGTCACTGGCTCTGCTTCATGGCAAGGCATGTAGAGCCTACCATCACGGCGGCCCCATTTCTTCCCTGAGCACGTGTTCAGAGGGTACTGGTGACGTGCATACCGCATGCCAGGGCCACCCAGAGGTGGGACATGTCCTCAAAGACATCAGGCTACCAGACAGCCTGGACGCTGGCTAACTTCAACTAGGCTGACCCTCCGGTCTCCCTTAAAGTGAAATCCCGGAGTTCCTTCCTCTGATATCGGACACTTGGGGCCCTCCCCCCATTTCTTGACCAGCCACCCCAACCAAAGTGCCTGGGGGAATCAGGCAGGGGTGGGAAAACCAACCAAGGAATGTGCCAGAAGGAATGGATTCGCTGAGAAAGGGGGAGGAAAAATAAAACCAAAATCATAATAAAATAAGAAACAACGGTGATGGCGATGATGATGAGAAAAACCATAATAAAAGAAAGAAAGAAAGACGCCTTCCAGAAAACTCCCAGTCTGGTTACCTACCTTCCACTCTTCAACCGCTAACTTATAAGACTTTCTTACGAGGGAGGGAGTGGCGGAGTGCTGACCTACAAGGCCAGACCGAGCTCTGGGTGGGTCTCCGGACGCAGCGGGCCCAAGCCCTGCCCCGGCCCCCAGTGTGGGCACGCTGTGGTTCCGGACTGGCGCCGACGAGGCGGAAAGGTGAGACGGTGTGGGGAGACCCACGGCTGAGCGGTCTGGCCTCCACCTACCCTTGAGTTCAGCCTAAGAAGCCCGCAGTCCCCGGGGGTGGGGGGTACGCCTGGCCCTGAGTCTTGCTGTCAGTTCTCTCGGGCCCCACCCGTCTTGGCCGAGAAGCGGGGAGTCCCTTCTCCCCCACTCCCTGTCCTGGGCCGCCCCAGAGGCTCGCGTGGCTGGGCCAAAGCCGCTTTCCTGACGACCAGAGGCCGCCTCCTTCACAATCCGGCCCAACCTGCGTGACATCCTGGGGGGGAGGGGGGCAGGGGTGACAGTCCCACAGACGGGCTCGGGGGTGGGGAGTTCCAGATTCGCCATTTCTAGGCACAGAAATGGCCCTTGGCCGTGGGGGCTGAGTGTGGGCTGTGGGCCACGTGCAGCGCAGAGCTGCTGGGGGCCGCGGGCACAGGCTGGGGGCACGCAGGGTGGGCCGTCTTTGTGAACCTGCTTGAGACCAGCGCGTACTCACCTTGGTGGCACCTGGGCCGGTCCCTCACGTGGCCGCCCCGCCACAGGACACCCTCACTGATCGCCTCACGCACACACACGCCCAGACGGCTGGGAGCTGCAGAGCGCTCGGCCCGGCTCGGGGTGGGGAGTGGTGGGGAGGAGGGAAGGGGGCTGGGGGGGCAGGGGTGCCGCGTCTCCAAGGCCCGTGTCTGCAGCGGCTCAGACACCCAGGCCCACGCCGCTGTCCCCCGCGACTGACCCGTGACCCCCTGTCCAAACTTGGCAGTTTGGACACGGAGGCTGCTTCCGGAACAGGGCCTGGGGCGGAGCACTGAGACTGACTGAGAAGGGGGAGGGGAGGGGGGAGGGCCACGGCAGCGGAGGCCACGTGGGCTGGGCTGAGCGTGGAGGAAGGGCAGGGGGAGGAGGGGAGGCAGGGAGACGGCAGGGTCAGGGGCCTGTCGAGGCCCTGAGCTCAGAGCAGGCCAGGAGGGGCGGCGAGGACCACAGTGTGGCCCCGAGCCAGCTGTCGGCTGCACTGTTCTGGCCAAAGGATGACTTGTCCGTGACCGCGAGGCAGGGTGGGCACAGCAAAGAGCAACAGGAACAGAAAAGCCTGTCTGGGGCCTGCCCACCCCTCCCCTCCTGCTCTGGCCCTTGGCAGTGGGAGGCCCTGTCTGGGGGGCAGGGCCATGTGCGCACGGCGCTCTCCGGGAACGCTGGGGTGCGGGTGGCACGGCCGCTCACAGCCCCCCGGAACGCCCGTGTCCGGGGCCCAGGGGCGGGAGCGGGTGCAGCGGACGGCGGCCCCCGACCTCGGGGCGAACCTCGGCCGCCCCAGGGCTCCAGGCCCAGGGAGCCGGACCCAGTGGGAACCCCCAGCGCCTCGCGGGTGCGCACGTGCGAGGCCGGGCGCCCCCCACCCGCTGCGGCGGCTGGGCCGGGGCCCCCCGCGGGGAAGGGCGGCTCTGCGAGACACCTACTGGACTGCAGTGTGCGCTGGCGCACCGCGGCCGTGAAGGCGCCCAGACCCTGCGGGGAGCGCGCCGCCAGGCGGAAGGCGTACTCCGTGTTGGGTTTGAGGTCATCCACCACGAATGCTGTGGCCGGGTCGAAGGTCCTCCCCACCTGGGGGCGCGTGGCGGGGGGAGACACAGAGACAGAGACATCAGCGAGTCAGAGAGAAGAGCAGAAAGTAGCGCAGAGGGAAGGAGAGGGAGGGACAGGGACGCAGGAGAGATGGAGAAGTAGCTGGCCACGCAGGCAGGCGGGCCGAGAGCAGGGGAGAGAGACACCGAGTCGGCGAGACCCGAGGGCGCCCTGCCCACCCCTCGCGTGCGCCTGCGCCGGGTGCCCAGTACCTCTCTGCCGTGGTCGCCTTCCCGGAACAGGAGCTCGTACTTGATGATGCTCTCCTGCCGCGGGGGGCTCCACGAGAGCCCGATGCTCGTCTCCGACTTGGCCTCGGCCCTGAAGTTCATGGGCTGGCCGGGCACTGCGTGGGGGGAGGGGGAGAGAAGAAGAGGAGAAGTGGGGGGGGGTGGCTGGGAAGGGTCCACTCCACAGGGTCCCCAACCCACCGGGTGTGTCCCCAGGCTCCCAAGAAGAGCCCCATGACGTTCAGCACCGCCCTGAAGGCAAGGCTGCTCGATCCTGTTCCAGATGCTTCTGGAATGTTCTCTGGTGTTCTTAGTTCTCTTATTTTCCCAGGGGCCCCCTAAGTGACAATATCAATTTCCCCACCCTCTCTGTTTCCAGTGGAAAAAAACACTCCGGGGGGGCACCCTCGTTTTCAAATCACACCGCTGTTCTCTCTACCTCCCTAACAGTAAATGACAGAAATTGAGACGACATTTCGAAGCACGGACCCTCGTCCCGTGTGCGCTCTGCGGCGGCAGCTGCTGGGTCTTTTTGGGACTTGAGGTTCTGAAGCCCGAGCCCGCGAGGAAAGGACGGGAACCCGGCGGGCCCCGGACGCCCCACCCCCACCCCGCCCGGCGGCCGCGGCCTTTGGGCGGATGATGGGACCCCGGTGAGGGGCGCAGCCGGCCGACTGGACGGGCCGGAGGTCCCGGCGCAGCCCCGCGGGCGCCCCCTTGCGGCTTCCGCGCGCGCCGCCCCCACCCGCGTCCCCCGGCACCTCACCTCCCTGCTGCGTCTTGACCTGGATGGGGTCCGAGAGCGGCCCGTCGCCCACGGAGGTGAAGGCCAGCACGCGCACCGTGTACGTCTCGTCCTCCAGCAGGCTGCCCACCGTGGTCAGCAGGCTGTCGTCCACGTTGTGCTTCTGCCAGTTGCCCACGGGGTGCTCGGGCTCCATGGTGTAGTAGACGCGGTAGCCGCGGATCAGGCCGTTGGGCTCCACCGGCTCCTCCCACTGGATGATCATGGTGGTGGCGCTGAGCATGCGGGCCTGCACGTTCCGCGGCGCGCTGGCCGGCGCCTGCTCGCCCGTGCGCGTCACCACCGACTCGCTGGGGGGCCCCTGGCCGATGGAGTTCACGGCCGACACCCAGATCTCGTACTCGGAGTTGGGGCTCAGGCCCCCGATGCTGTAGCGCGTGGTGGTGATGTCCTCCTTGATCTGGTACGGCCCGTCCTGGCTCTTGGATTTATACTCGATGACGTAGTAGGACACAGGGTCTGGGTTGCCGGAGTCCCACGTGATGGTGATGCTGGTGGCTGTGTTCTCGGTCACCACGGGCGTCCCCGGGGCTTTGGGGAGAGCTGGGGGGGGGGCGGGAGAGGCTGGTCACACACGGCGGCTGCGGGGACTTGGCTTCCTCAGCAATGACCGCAGGCATCTGGTCTACAGCAGCGTGGAGGACCGGCAGCTATTCTTATCAGTAAAGCTTTATTGGACTATGGCCACCCTTACGTATGGCAAAGGACTCCTTTCACACCACAGGGGCAGAGCCCAAGGGCCGAAGCAGAGACCAGACGGCCCAGAAAGCTGAAAATACAGACTTAAAGCAAAACATTTGCTCTTTGTGAAAACATTTACTGGTGGAATTGTCGGTGCCCTGTGTGTGCGGTTAACTCTGCTCAGCCACACCGTCTGTTCCCACGGCACACTTACTGTTCCCTGTATGCTCCAGCCCCAGAGGGCCACACGGCCAGCTCCTTCTCATCCCTGAAAGCTTTCCGCACCGCCCCGGCTACAGGGACCCTGCCCGGTTCTTAGCGGGGGCCAGAGCTTTCTTCACAAGTGTGCTCCTGGCACCCAGAGAATTGTCACTCTGCCTCCTCCTTGCTCCAAGGTCTTAGACCACACAGGCCCCAGGAGAAGCTCACTCCCTCAGCACAACGGGCAACAAGCCAGCTGAGACGGATGGTTCCCGTGGCCTGAGGACAGCGCTCGGCAGACTCCGCACGGTAACCATTTCCAGCTCTGCACGCTGGCTGGTCTGTGGGGACCACGCAGCTCTGCTCCTGCAGCCGGAAAGCGGCTGCAGACGAGGCATGGATGAATGGGTGTGGTGATGTGCCAATAAAACTTTATTTATAAAAACAAGTGGAGGGCCGGATTCGGCCTGCGGGCTGTAGTTTGGTAGCCCCTGTTCTAAAGCTAGAAAAATATCTGGGGGCACCTTCCTCGGACTCTCACCACAAACTTGCCATCTCGGGAGACCCAGTGGCCCCCCCGTCCCAGCTCCTCCTCTCTGAGCCTGCACAGGCTGTTCACTTTCCTTGGAACCGTTCTCTACCTTCCTCTGGCTCGTTCCCGTTCAACTTTTAATCTTTCTCTGACATAACTTTCCTGGAAGGTGAGACCCTTAACTCGGGGTGGGGGGTCCGAACAAGGTCCCCGTCATCCGCCCGTACATGTCACACATTGGACTCTCTGCTCGTAGATATCTATGCACAAAACAAGCGCCCCCTTCCCAGCCACGAGTGCCCAAACCCGGAACGGGAACACAGAGGTTTCCCTGTGCCCAGGGTCCAGGGAACACCCGCCTTCCCGCGCCCCCACGGGCCCCGCTTACATTTCACCGTGATCTGGGCCACGGCCTCGATGACGCCCAGGCTGGACATGGCCACGCAGGTGTAGTTGGCGGAGTCCTTGACGTCTGTGAGTTCCAGCACGTTCCGCCCCACGGGCATGTCATCTTCGGGCGTCAGGTCCTCGGCCCCCTGCATCCACTTGACATACGGCATGGGCGAGCCCACGGCCACGCAGGTGATGTTCACGTTGCCGCCTGGCATGATCTCGTGGCTCATGGGCAAGATGGAGAATCGCGGAGCCACGCGGCGGACTGGGGGTGGGCGGCGGGCGGGAGGGAGAGATGCGCAGGGTGGGGGGTGGGGAGACGGGATGCGAGGTGGGGGGAAGAAAGAAAAGCAGGAAGAAAGAAAGAAAGAAAGGAAGGAAGGAAAGAAAGAAAAAAAAGAAAAAAAAAGCGGAAAACAATTTAAATATAAACAGGGCTGTTCCCTTCCCCCCAGCAGAAATTTTTTTTTCTTCCAAATGAAAAGAAACTAAAAAAAAAAAAACAAATTAAAAAAGCAAATTCCAACACAAAGAAACCAAAACTTCAAAGGAAGGTACTCCACAAACAATATAGAGAGAGATACCGATATATAATAAGAGACATGAAGCGCTATTCCATAGCAACAGGTTTCAGTGACCAGAGCCACTGGTCACAGCACAGTTACGGACACAAAAATTTATCAGCTGTTTCTCATCTTTGCTGACAGATGTGGCTTCGGGGAGCAGCCCCTCCGCCCGCTCTCCCAAGCGGGGAGCTTTGGAAGCTTCTGGCTGCAGGTACGGGGGTGGGGGGAGGGGCTCTGGGGACGTTGGGCAGCAGGGAGGTCACGGAGACCGGCGGCGCCAGGAGGCAGAGGGGGCCGGGACCTTGGCCCCCCACCCTCGCCCCCTCTGGTGACTCAGGGGCCCTGCCCACTTCCCTGGGGGGGCCCTCAAGGAAAAGATGAGAAACTCTAATGAAATTTTTGTGGTTTTGGGGTATAGAAACCCTTCTAAAAGCTTCTGTCGGATCTGACAAGTTTCCATTGATAGATGCAGCTCTCAGAGTCACAAACGGCATGCAAAATAGGCTGGTTGAGAGGAGAGGGAGAAAGAGAGAGAGAGGGAGAGAGAGGAAAAGGGAGAGGGAGAGAGAGAAAGAGAGAGAGGGAGAGGGAAAGAGGCAGAAGGGACAGACAGACAGGTGATGCGAGGAAGAAGCCTGCTTTCGGGGGCCATCGGTGCACATCCGTGGGTGCCGGAGACGAGAGAGGAGGCATGGGAGAGACAGAACAGGAAGAGAGGCCCAGAGAGAGGGGGCAGAGACAGAGGAGGGAGGAGGGGGCCCACTTCAATGCTGCATATTAACTCTAGCGGATGTGACCCAATGTGACATGTCACATTGTCACATCACGGCCCTGGCAGAATAATAGGATATTAATAACAATAATAATAATAATAAAACGAGGGAATGAGCTTGAATGTAGAGAGGACAGGGGCGCGTTCTGTGCGTTTCTCGCGGGGAAGCAGGTGCGGCCTTCTGTCCCCATGTCACAGACCCTGAAGGCGGCAGGAAGCATTTCGGGGGCTCCATTTTCGGAAGTTGGGCAGGTGTTGGGGTGGGGCAGGGGGGCGGGGCCGGCCGCTAGCGGGGACCTGGACTTCTAGAAAGGCATAGCTGCTCCACAAAAGACCCGTAACTGGCTGCCGGGGGGTAGGACTTGGGCAGATCGCTCGAGCCAGGAAGAGGTTGTCCGCGGCTAAAAACTCTCGGGACCTCAAGCCACACGGGTGGGTCCCCAGCCTCGGGTGGGTCGGGGAGTCTTGTCTCAAACTAGAGAGGTGACAGACTGGAGGCTCAAGGGGCCAGCGGGTGACTTCTGACACCCCGCCCTGCCTGATTCACCTGCCACTGGCAGAGGGTGGCTGTCGGGGGCCTGACTCGCCCTAACAGGGAGGGGCTCCGGGACACCAGTTCCCGCTCTTCCAGCCCCGGGTTCCGAGCTGGAAATCCCAACCCCTGCTCCCTGAACCCAGATGGAGGCAGAGAGGAGAGGGGAGCGCCGTGGGGGGCGGCAGGGCGAAGCAGCGGCACCCTTCAGAAAAGGAAGCCCCACGAAACGTCCAGTGTCACGCTGGAGACAGGATGGAGGAAGTAGAAGTATCGCTGGAGGGAGGGGTGGGGTGTGGGGGTGGGGGGACAGAGGGGCCATGCAGACGGACCGGGGGGGAGGGGCGGGCCGCGGAGATGGGGGGCGGCGTTCTGGCAGGGCTGGTGGAGGGTGGGGGGCGTCGGGGGAGAATGGGGCCTGGCCAGCCAGCGGACGCGGTCCCGGCCAGCCGCCGGCATCCACAGCGAGGCGCGAGTGGGATGCCCGACGCTGCGTTGTCATGGAAACAGAACATGATGGGGGATGAGCGTGGGGGAGCTAATTAATCAAGGACAGAAAACGGCATCGACGTCCAAAACAAAACCAGGAGAAACAAATGAAAAAAACAAAGTGGATAAAAGGAAAAAAAAACCCTCAAAAAAAAAAAAACCTAAAAACCAAACCAAAAACCCAACTGAACCAAAAAAAAAAAAAAAAAAAACACCCTCCGAAAGGAAACAAAACACCCCAAAGCAAGAAAGAAAAAACCAAAAACGAAAAAAAAAACCAAACATGGAATGAGTGTGGGGCTGAAAATCGGGGTCTGAAAGGGAGGAGGGCTGTGGCTTCCCCAGGGAGGTGCCCCGGCCCCCGGCAGAACACAGGGTCTGGCCTGCCCACCCGACACCCAGGAGCCGCGGCCGAGGCTTCGAGGCCGCCACGGAGTGAGATCCTCGCAAAGACCCTTCGGGGCAAACCAACCCAGCCCCGCTTCTCGGGACACCACGGCCCTGGTCAGGGCTCAACCAGCAGCCCTGATCACTAACTCACTGATCACACAGCCAGGCAATCGATCCCTCACGACCTCAGAATCTCCCAGAAAACCTCTCCAGGCAGAGGTGGGAGAGCCGATGGAGCTGAATAAGCCGTGTGGCCTTGGGCAGGTCCCTCATCCTCCCAGAGCCTCAGTTTCTCCATCTAGGGAATGGAGGTAATTGGGGACATGCCGAGGAGGTCGTTAAGTTGACGAAGGCATGCCCCAGCACATAGAAGGTGCTCAGCCTGGGTGAGGGGCCTGTGAAGGTCCCTTCTGGCCTTCCAGGATGGGGGGTGGGGGGAGATCAACTAGATTCTCAACCTCAAGAAGGTTTGGGATGCATTGGTTAAAAAGGGAACAGAATTTCTACTGAATCCCCATCTCATTTTATCTCTTCCAACTCTGTGGTAGGCAGACAGCTTTACAGCCCACTCTGTGGACGAGGGGGTGGAGGCTCAGCAAGTGACAAGGTTAGCTGGAAGACACAGAGGGACTGGCGGGGCCAGAGCTCCAAGCCAGGTATGCCTGGTCTCTGCCTCTCAGGTAAAGTGAGTCTTCCCTCACCATCCTAAGTAGTAAGAATTAATGCCAGGTGTCCCTTCTTGGCACCTGGCTCTTTCAAATCATGTGTCTTTACCTTCCGGTGACAGCAAAGAGGGCGAAAGTACCTCGTCACCTATATATTCCAATCAAGTGAACAGTAACCAGTGACCACCAGTTGAATACTATCCAGCAGTCATCATGATAAACGTCCAGAAGCCATTAGTGGGACGTCCATACTGAAAGGGATTACTGGAAACATCAAAGGGAGCAAGAGGTGGCTTTACAATTTAAAGGTTAAATATGAGCCACGTTTATTTCTGTATAAGGCTCAATATCTTGCCCCAAAGACCCCATTCACATCTGACCTCATCTTAAAATATCTCCCCTTGGCGAGATTTGGAAGGTACCTCTAACTTTTCTCAGAGGCAAGGACAAAGCATATTATCTTGAAAACACAAAACACCTGCTGTACGAGGTTTTTAATTATAAATCAGCTAAATGCAGAAGGGCGTTGATCAACAATAGTGACTTTCGTGCTCACGATCCCGAACATGGCCGGCAGCCATCAGTTAAATGGATCTGCCAATGTGCTACAAAGGCTGACGGCTAAGCAGCTTTGCCTACTTGCTTTCTCATCCACCGCATCTGCCTCTGGGGGTGTGCCGTGTAGGAAGAGGGCTGGTTTGCCACGAGTTCGGGGAGGACCCTGCCCACTGGCACGAGATGGCTCAGAACCCCCGGGGTGGGGGTGGGGGGGTGTCTCAGGAGGCCTCTGGGCAAACTCCCAGTCAGCAAGGGTGGCGTGGCTGACGCTGTGTTCTGCCCAGTTTGGTGCTGACACCCACCCGCGACATCTCTCCACCCCTGGCTGCAAGCTTGAGGTGCGGGTTAGAAAGTAACGTGGGCAGAGCCCACAGGACGGGGTGGCCCCGCGGGACCCCCGCCCCCAATTACCGACCTGAATGGAGGGTCCAGGAAGGTTATAAGGGGACCACACCAGCCTTGGTCCTCAGCACGCTCCAGCTGGTTCTCGTTTCCAGCTCTTCTCGCCACCGAGTAGCCGGGGGTCCCAGCGGGGGGGACCCGCATGGGTGAGGGGGTCAGGAGGGTGGGCGGTGGGGGGTGGCGGGTTGGGGGGGGTGGGTCGCTTCAAACCCCGATTCACATGGAAAAACAACTCAAAAACCGTCAAAGCAACCGGGAGACGACCCCTCCCCCAGGCAGGAAGAGGCAGAAAACTCAAAAACCAAAAGGGGGAGTTCAGGAGAAGGGGGAGGGGAGGGAAAACTCAAAAGTGAGGTGATCTGGTTGAAGCACTAGGTAGGGAACTCGACAGTGTCAGACATCTCAACGATTCGGCAAGCCGCAGCTCCAAGGGGGGGTGGGGGGAGGGGGGAGCTCTGCCTGGCATTTTGGGGTAGGAGAAGCTTCTAGACGGCTCCTCCAGACTCCAAAATGAGGATGCGGGTGGGGAGGGTGGGGGAGAGATGCCAAGGAGTTTCGCAGCCTCCACGGGTTTACTAAAGCTTAGATTACACCTGTCCGGGGAAGGGAGGGGGTCCGAGTTTAATTCCCAAGCCGGTTTCTCAGCCCCTTCCGTGGCACCCCAGCCTGTGGCCCAGGGAGCGGGGGTGCTGCCCCGTGGCCTGCCTTGGGCATCTTCCTGCTCTACGCGCTTGGCACAACCCTGCCTCCTCCCTCCCACCACCAGCTCCCTCTGCCATGAAGACAGCGTGCAAGGCCCAGAGGGACCTAGCTGGACCCTGGCCCGCGGGCTGCCCAGTGGCCTCGGCAAGTTGTTATGCACTTTTAGCTGCAAGTTTTTGCTGTACTGTCGATGTTGATCTTTTTTCCTTTTTTTAGTACCCTCTCTCCCCCCGCTTTCGTTTTGTTTTTTTTCTTTTTGGTTCTAGTAGAAAATGGGATGACATCTCGCCAATTGGATGACTTCCTTGCCACCCCTCGCTGCGGCCGGCAGAGACGGAGGGCTTTCCAGACGACAAGGTGTAATCTAATATTCCCCTCACTCCATCCCCCCCTCCCCCCCCCCGTCAAAACAGAGGAAACAGCGATGCAAAGGGTATGAGGCAGGCAGCAGGCGAGAGGTTCGAGAGCTCAGTGTTCCTGCGGAACGCCCCCTCCTTGCCGCCCGCCCAACCCAAACAGAGGAAAGTCGGCCTCCCCCACCCTGGCGCCCCCTCTCCCCTTGGGATGAGGGTGGGATGAGAAGGGCTGGGTCCTGTCGGGGGCAGGGTACGGGGGAGGCATGGCCAGGGGTGATCAGCAGGAACTGGGGAGCTCAACACATCCCAGTGGGAATCTTCCTGGCAATATGGGAAGTTCAGGGAGCCTCCAGATCGATATCTGTATCTATTCCTCTTTCAGGGGGGCTGGGGGGGAAGATCCAGGAGGTCAGGAAAACACCTAGGGGTCACATCCACCAATCACACGGCTTGGGTGCTAGAAATGGAACGTTAAAAACAATTTGTCCCATAAAATTCCATGCTATGGTTTGATCTGGAAAGGCTCGGGGAGCGGATCACAGAACACGGGAAATCGGGGCAATCCAGAACCCCCACTGGCACTCGGCATCGAGTCCTAGTTTCTGAGCTCAGTGTTCAAGACCTGTCATTAAATGATCCCAGCCCCATCTGACGTCCTCTCCAACCCTAAAGGTACCTGAGCCCCTGGAGGGTGAGCCGATCTTCCCCAACCCCACGAAGCTCTCACAGCACCAGGGGGTGGCACACCATTTAACTGGGTCCTGTGCACCACGGGGTCAATGAATCTATGTTGCTGGACCAAGTGCTAAAGACACCACCTTAGCCGCTAAGCAATCCCTTAAAGCCCGATGTTAAAGAGACAAACGAGAAAATTAACAGCCAGCGAGAACGTCTCTGATCACCTTCCCACCTCGTCAAAAGCCTCGGCTGCAGCTTTCCCCGGGGTGGGGAGGGGGGGAGGTTCTGGCTGGCTGTATAAAAAAAAAGGGGGGGGGGCTTGGTCTGGATTTAGGTCTTTGTAGGTCAGAGATCCATTTCAAGAGGAGAAGGACATGGTCTGACTATCGCATCCCTGTAACCACCCAGGGTCAGCAGAAGCCGCTGTGGCTGTGAACGAAGGGAATTAGGTTGGGGGGGGTTCTGAATCCTTGCGGCTAGCTCTGCGCTGGCAACAATGTAACAGCTTGTAGCTTTCAGGGCAAAGCGTGCCAGGCGGCCCAACCCTTCTGTGGGCTGGTGCTTCTCTGCAAGGGTAGCTTAGCTCCCAAGTGGGGCGGCCCCTGAACGTCCTGGGAGAGTGACGGGGGTGAGATGAAAGACATGGCGCTAGGCGGGCTACTGATCTCATGGGAACTGGGTTAGAACCGGGAGAGAATGAAATCGTGGGATGGGTTCAGAAAGGCACGGGCGAAAAATGAGATCTGAGCACATGAACTGGGTCCTGCCCTGCAATTCTTTTCAAAGCACTTTACCCTGGCCGCCTTCGCCACACAGTGGATCTGTGAAGTACTCAGTGGGGCAAGTGGGGTCCCCAAGGAAGGGAAGTGACCTGCTCAGATCGTCCGCTCAAACCCTTAGGTCTACAGCCATCCCACTAGTGATTTATGTGCCTCGCACGACACAGGACACTTGAGCATTTAATTAGCTCAGTGGACTCCTCCTAGTTCAGATCAATGGGACCCCAAGCGATCAGGCTGACTAGCCCGAGGTCACACAGTCGGGAGGGGCAGAGGCAGGCTTTGAATCTGGGTTGGCCAGAGCCCAAGACCCTCAGCCACCCGTTGGTTTGAATTCACTGGAACCCAGCTTTGGTGGAGGGGCTGGGAGACCCTCTCCTCTATTTTTTGAGCTCCCCTAAGGGTCGGCCTGGCAGCGCTTGCACTGGGTCAACAAGGAGACAGGAGACCTGAATCTCCTCTCACTGCATCTGACGTCCTCTGGCCAACTTGGCCATGAACTTCACAGTAAGTGGGAGTTTGGAGAAGGGAGGGGAGGGACAAGAGAGGAAAAAATGGTGACCCCCAACAGGCTGGCCTCTTCTCTCAACTACCACTTACACTGCAGGGCAGGCAGCGGTGGGGGGGTGGGCGGACGACTAGAAATCTAAATGAATTTATTTGGGGTTGGAGTAGTATTCTCAAGGGCTTGCCTTTCTCCGGGGAGGGAAGCGTGTATCTCTGAAGGTTTGCAGGAGTGAGAGAGACGCTGGGAGAGACAGAGAGAGAGAGAGAGAGAAAGAGAGAGAGGGAGAGGGAGAGGCAGGCAGTGGGAGAGCAGGGGAGGCACAGGTGGGGGGAGAGGCTATATCCAAAGTTCCCCTGGGATTCTCCAGAATTCCACAGTTCTGATGCTCGGTTGCTCAGAAAGTGACCATGCTGTGTTGCTGGACATGAAGTCTGTGACTGGGCCCAGAGCCTAGGGGAGTGGAGGAAGCAGCCAACACTGCCTGAGAGGCGGAGGCATAGCACCGAAGGGCAGGACAACTGGCTAAGTATTTCTACCAAAGTCGCTATGTTTTCTGATGGGCAGTTTTGTATTTGTGCCCAGCCAGGATGCGAATGTCACCAAACCGGCCGCCATCCTGAGCACTGCCTATGTGCCAAGCACGTGTCATTTTGGGAGAACAATCCAATTTAAGGCAACCACTTCTCACACGTGGCCTGTTAACATCCTGAACAAGATCTCAAAGTGCTGGTGGCCCATTTAGCTGTGCTTCAAATGCCTGTCTTCCGGGTCGTCTGGGAGGGGGGAAGGTGGTCTCATGCTGAGGCAGAGAGATGGGAACGTGCCTGCTTGAGCCCCCTTCCAACATGGCTGCAGTGTGGGGCTGAGGGCGCCAGCTCTGGGTAAAGGGGGGCTGTCCAGCGAGGCCAAATTGGGCCGCTCTCCCCTCACCTCCCCCCCCCATCTGTCTGTTATGCCACTTCCCTTGTGCCCCTTGAGCCCGGGCGGTCACTTTCTGCCCCAGCATCCCAGCTGTGGGACCCCTACTGCCCTCCCGGCTGGTAGCTGGGACAGGAACACTGGCTTTGAAATCACAATGCATTTGGAGAACAACCACAGAACAGCTCAGCCCAAGAAAACCGAAACCAAATAGCACGGAAACACGAGACAGAACCAAAGACGAAACGCTCTGGGGGTAAGAAGGGGACGGGCTGAACGGGGATGGAAGGGGGAAAAAAAAACGAACGGATCGGTTTTTTCCCCCCCAAGAACAGAACAAAACCAAAATAATAGTAATAATACTGAAATTCAAAGGAAAGAAAGAAAATACGAAGAAAACCAAAGGAGAAGAAAAGAAACAGAACGGGAGACGAAAAACACTCCAACAGAAGGCGCTGGGAATTCACCAAACCAAACCGACAAGAGTGGCATGCAGAGAAATTTTTACATTCTCCCAGCATGCATCAGGCCCGTTACCATGACGACGAGGAGTGCAAAAAACTTAGCAACAACATTACCAACGGATGCATAGAGGCGACCACAATGCAAGCATCGCATGTGTGCGGCCGGCCCTAGGCCGGGCTGGGCGCGGCTGAGATTTTCGTGTCTTTCTGGGTTTTTGCTCTCGCTTGGCGGTTTTGTTTTGTTTTGTTCGCTTTGCGCTTACGATTCGTATTCCGTCTTTTTTTTTTTTCCTCTGTGTGCGTGTCGGTGTGTGTGCGCGTGTGCGTGCGTGTCCGTGTGCATCTCGTGTGTGTGCGTGTCACTTTCAGAATGTAAAAATGTGGGTAAAGAAAGTAAAAAAGAAAAAAACACACCAACCTTCTCGAAGCTCTGAGGGATGTAAAGGGGGTTTGATGCAGAACACAATGACATGGGAAGAAGAGAAAAAATAGGGGAGATACAGAGAGTAAAAAGAGGACTTCCCAAGGCTAAAAGCTGCAATCGTTTGTTGTTTTTTCTTTAAACCAAAAAAAAAAATTAAAATTAAAAAATAAAAAAGAACAGCAATGACCTTTTTTCTTTTCTTGCCACATAAAAACTACATTTGTTCTCCACGATTTTCTTTTTTTTTTTTTTTTTTAAATTCAATTCTGGAGCGTCTGAGGCCCAGGCAAAGATCGGGGGGCTGGACCCCCAAAAGATAAGAGGCTTGAGCTGGGGACCCACCTCCGGGGGAGCTGAGGACACGGGGTCCCCCTCCCTCGTCGCACCCTCACTAGAAGCCCCCCCTCCCCGCCCCATAATGCTGTCCACGCTCTCCTCGAACCCGCTGCCAGACGTACAAACCCCGTTCCCAGGTGTTGGCAGAGAAATAATAAGCAGGTCAGATGGAGACCAGTCGGCTGGAGTCGTGGATGCGCTATAACTCACCGGAGGTGCCGCGGCAGTGGCCTGGGGTGCCCCCTCCCCGCCCTCGCTCCCCCGGCCCCGTGCCCACCCCCCATGCGGCCGCCTCCTCAGAGACAAGATGTAAAACCCAGGGTGCAGAACCGAGGAGCTGCTTGGGGGTCAGTGGGGGGGAGGGGGCTGTGCTGGGTGGGGACCAAGGGGGGAGGGCGTGGGGGGAGGGAGGAGCAGCCCAGCCTCCCGGCTCGAGGACGGTGGGGGCTTGGTGCCTCCACAGGGGGAAACTGAGGCCGGGAGGAGCGTGGACGCGGCCACGCCTGCAGAGCCCATGGGCAGCCCCGGGGCTTGAACGGGGCCCTGAGTGCCGGCAGAAGCGGCTGTTTCTACCAGGAAATCAGATCAGAAACAGCCACCGGGAGGCGGGAAAGGGCGAAGGGCAAACGGTGGAGGAAGCAGATTAAAATTTCTGAAAGAACGGAAGAGAACCAACGCGGGGGGCCTAAGAGGGGTGGACGACCAAGGCCCCTGGGGACAGGGGGACCCCCCTCCCCGGCGCCTCTGAGGGGACACCAAGGGACCCAGGAGGAAGTCCGGGCTGACGCTCCCCAGGGCCTCCTGGGGCGGGCGTGGCCGTGGCCGTGGCCTCACTGGGGCAGAAAGGAGGTCTTCCCTGGGGTAACTAGGAGACAAGGAGCACCGGGCTCCGGGACGGACGCCCGAAGGTGCAGGGGCCAGCGGGGGGGCTGGGAGGGGAGCGGCCTCAAAGACCCCTCCCCAGCTCTCGACTGGAGGGCGCTGGGGGGAGGGGCGGGGTGTGAAGCAGGGGGAGGGGGGGCGGGGGCTACGGGAGGCCACGGAGCCTGGAAAAGCAAAGCAAGCACACAGCAAAGGGCAGGCAGGACACACCACAGAAGCCGACTGGGGGGCGGGGGCGGGGCAGAGGCCTGCAGGCTCCCCGGCCCTGTGGGCCCAAGACTGACCCCCCCGGCCCCGCCCCCTTCCCTCCTGCCTCCCCACCAAGCCCTGCAGCCCACGGGGTGTCCGTCACAGGCACGGGGGTGGGGGCGTTGGCTGCCCCCCGTTTGAGCGGTAAGGAAACTGAGGCCCAGAGAGGGATGCCCCCCTCACCCGAAGTCCTGCCGTGAGCAGGGGGTGCGGGGGGGAGAGGCCCTCCTGCTCGGGTCTGCAGGGAACAGGGGAGCCCGGAGGCTGCCAGCCCAGGGAGGGAAGGGGGGGCAGGAGAGGACGGGTCCCTGCCTTTGACCTGGATGCGGCGTTCCCTACCTCGCACGTAGAGGTTGGCGGGCGACGAGTAACGCACGCCGGCACTGTTGGTGGCCACGCACTCGTATTTGCCTTGGTCCGTCTCCTCACTGCTCTCGATCTGCAGGGCCCCTGTGGGGGGAGGGGAGAAAGACTGGCCAGTCAGGGGCCGTCTGGGCACAGGCTGGGCCGCCTGCCCCAGAGCCCTGGGCGGCCTGTCTCTTGCTCTGTCTGGGCCAGAGAGGCAGACACAAGAGAGGAGTTAGCCTAGGAGCCGGAGCGGGGCGACTCGTCTCCACCCACCCGAGGCCTAGACCGACACCGGCCGCAGCACCCGCGCTCGGCTGCAAACCTTCCACCCTGGCTGGGAAAGCAGGTGGACGCGGGGCTGGTGCTTCCTCAACGACTGCCAGGTTTAACTACGAAGCTGGGGAGTTCTGAGCCGTGGAGGTATGGTTGCAAAAGTGAGTGATGCTCTCCACGCAGGGGTGGGGGGGAGGGGGGACCGAACTGGCATTCATAACCCACAGCAGTCGTCTGAAAGACCCCGGGGCCCAAGGGGCGATTGCAGGAAAAGTGCAAGTTCAGGAAGTTGGTGGTGCTCTGCTGGGTTAAGCAGTGCCCATGAGTAAATGAACACGGGCCTAGGTTCCTCAGGTGCGTTTGAAACGACAGTCTCGGAGCCTGAGGTGCCTGTGCAGAGAGACAAGGCTGTATTTCTTTAACTGAACCTTAGGACTCGGTCACCTCTCACATCAGCTAAGGCAAAGGATGTGGAGACTGATATACATCAAGTGTGTTTGAAATCCACAGCCTGGATCAAAAGCCTTCTCTACCTGAAACTAATTGAAAAGGAGCTTGAATGTCCCCCGTGGATTCCCCTCAATAAATCTAAGCAAGCTGAATTCACCCACCGGTTTTAAAATCACAGGCCTGGGTCCAGCAGCCTGGCGAGTAAGGAAATGAACTTCCTCAAGGATGTTTGCAATTACGGTCCTAGACCCAAGTCCACTGTACCGGTGGGTTAATGGGGAAACTTGCCAAGTGTTTGAAATCAAGAGGCCCCCGTGAAAAACCTAATGTCCGCACATTGAGGCCGAAAACGCCACACGTGTGTTTGAAAAATCACACGACTCACAGGATCAAAGAATTTGTTGGTCGTGAGTGAATAAAAGTTTCAAGAGGCCAGTTTTCTCAAGTGTCCTGAACATCACAGGCCGTGAAGGGCCGTGATGCCTAGGAGTGTAGGAAATAAGGCTGATTTCCCCTACGTTTGAAATCACAGGCCCAGATCAAGATACGTAACTCCCCATCAATGTACTAAAAGGAACGAAACTTCTCAAGGATGTACGAAAGCAGGGACCTCGACCAAACACTGCGGTGCCCATGAGTCAATCAGAAGGAGGCTAACGTCTCCCCGAGGAGATCTGAAAACACAAGTCTGGGCCGAATCCTCATTTTCACGAGGAAATGAAGCTGAGCAAACACCCTTAAGTACGTAGAAAATCGCAGGCCTCCATAAACTACCCGAACGCCCGGGAGTCAGTAAAAACTAGGCAGAGGTTTCCACAAGTATGTCTGAAATCAAAGGCCTGGGTCAAAGTTTCTGTTTTCATAACTGAATGACACAGGGTGGACATCTCCACGAATGCCTGAATCACGGGTCTGGACCCAAACGCTTATTGGCCGCGAGTGAATTAAAGGCAAATGAATTATCTCCAAGGGTGTCTGAATCCCAGGCATCAGCGTCCTTGGCACCAAGAGCCCAAAAATCCAGTCCAAGCTCCCAGGAGACCCCTCTACCCAGTTTTGTTCACGGTTTTTGCAAGGAAATGAGGAGCGCCCACAAATGAGGCCCCCGGATTATTTTTTCGGGGGGCTATGGATACAGAATCTTCTCCCATTTCACACTTCCTACTTTTCCCCAGCTTCAGGGCTCTGGGGAGGCAGGCAGGCATGAAATACTGTGGAAGCCCAGAGAGGGCAGGGAGCCTGTCCCAGGTCACACAGCATTTCATGGCAAAGTCAGGACTAGATGTTGAGTCTTCCCTAGGGCTCTGACCCAAGCCTATTCTAGGCCATTCTAGTCAGCACTTGGGGGAGGGGGGTGGCCTTTGAGACTGCCTCTTTCTCTGCTCCCTTGGGTGGGACCCTCTGTTCAGAAGGAGCTGTGGAGTCAGAAGGCCCCCTCTGCGTGCTCATTGTAGAGAAGGGAAGACTGAGGCTGGAGACGAGGTCTGCGTACGGAGCAGTGATCGCAAACTGAGGGGCGTGGGAGGCACGGCCCCTTCCCTTGGAGCCAGGTGGCCGCACTCGGCCCCACAGCCACACACAGCGACACAGACACGGAGACTGAGCAGACACTGGGCGGGGCAGCAGGGGGTCGGCGTGTGGAAGGGGCCTGGGTGTACCCAGCCCCCCGTGGAGCCTCGGCGGGGCAGCAAGAGTGTGAGTGGGTGGGTAAAGAGCCTCTTACCTCGGATCGGAGTGCTTTCTGTAAGGGAAGCAGAGAGAGTCAGGTGAATTTCAGGAGGCAGTCCTGGGGGGCCGGGGGGCCACAAGCCAGGCCTGTCCACTCTGTCCCCGCAGGGTGGGGGAGGGGCTGAGCCAGCCCTGAGCCTATGGACCCTGAAGGCCTTGCCGAGGAAGTCGAGGCCAGGCTCCTAGGAGCAGAGCAGGATCTGGGGGCTTGTGAGTCAGGAAGGCTTCCTATAGGAGGTGGAAATCTCCCGGAGAGGGAGAGACTGAGTCTAGAAACCTCTCTAGACTGGCTGCAGTCCCTGCGGCCCAGGGAGGTCTGCGGCCTGGCCTGGGCCTGTTGGCTGCCTTCCTTCTGGGCTGAGGGAGGGAGGTCACGGATCTGCCTGCCTTCTTTCCTTCTCAGGAGGGACGGGGAGGAGGGGAGGAGGGGAGGAGGGGAGGAGGGGAGGAGGGGAGGAGGGGAGAGTACTTGGGAATCTTGTTAGAGACATGGGGGAGGGGTTAGTGCCCCAGGGCTGGGCATTAATAAAGCAAAGGGAAGGCATTTCAGACAGGCTGTAACGGGGACAGGGGAGTGCAGTGAAAGGGGATCGAGGGCAGAGCGAGGGCCCTAACGCCTCCTGAGCTTCCAGAAGGAAAAGAGGAAAGAGCCATCTACACGTTTACCTGGGCGCCGGGGGCAGGTGCGACTTGGGGGGACACACACACAGAAAGGCGGGCCCGGGCTAGAGTTTTAAGCCCTCAGCTCATCTTCCTGGGAGAGATCTGGTGGCCCTCCGCTGCCGCTGGGAACCCCAGGAAGGAGGGGGCCCCGAGCGAGGGCAGAGCGGCTCCCAGGAGAGCGCGCCAGCCCCTTCCACGTGCCGCAGGCGCGCGGGCGGATGGACACACTGGCAAACCGAAGCCCAGAGGGACCAGGGAATCATCAGAGGCGGGAGCCGGGGGCGCGGGGTGCTCTGAACCCGGCTCTCCCAGGCCTCTATTCTTACAAAATCCTCAACCCGAGGCCCCTTTCCCCTTCTCCTGCTTACCTGGGAGCAGACGGGAATTAGCCTCGGGCTGGTGGGAACCCAGGCGCCAGAGAATGGGACGTCCCAGGATGGCACCACAGCCCACGGCCCCCCCTCGCGTGTGGGAAGGAAAGGACAGACCTCACGGGCATTAAAAGGAGGTTCTGCTCCTCCGGAAGAGGAGGAGGAACTTTCCTGGGCCAGCCTCAGTGATTCCCACGGACGGTGCCGGGGACTCGGGCTGCATGCTGGGAGAGGCAGTGCCTGATGCCAGCCTGTGACCCAGCCCCACACCTGTCATTCCATCAGTGCTGGGCGGGGTCAAGGCCGGGGGACTGCGGGGCGCTAGGATCCCCTTAATTTCCCCTGAGCCTCTGCTCTGGGGTCTGAACTGCCCCTTGGGGCCTCATGGGTTGTTTTTTTTTCCTCTTTTCCTTTTGGGCTCCCCTCTCTGCGGCCCCCTGGTGCCTGACTGGGGAGGGCTGGGCGGCCGGTGGCGCACGGACGGGGGGGTCGTTAGTACACATGCCACGTGGCGCGTCACAGTTACTGTCACGGTGGCTGTTAGTCTGGGGGAGGGGACGGGGGAGGGGCGGGACGAAGAGGGGGCGTTAGTGGTTGACGTGGTGAAGAGACAGGACTTACCAAAGGTTTCTGAACGTTTACAACAGAGGGACAAGAAAAGAGAACAGGAAGGTTAACAGGCGCCGGCAGAAGCCTGTGTCCTCTCCGGGGGCGGGGCGGGAGGGGAGGTCGGGCCGATAATCAGACTTGTCAGGATCGATAAAGCAGCTTCAGTTCGCTGAGCACCTAGTACGTGCCAGCCAGGCATTCACCACAGTGCTGGGCAGGAGGCGACCCCGAGACCCAGAGAAAATGACCTGATCTCGGGACGCAGTGCCATCGACCCAGGTGCCCAGGGCCCTGGGGTCCGTGATCTTCATGAGGTCACTACTACACGGCCGGGAGGGGGGGCGGGGGGGGGTGCGTGACTGACCCTCCTCCAGGCGGCCGGCAGGGAGGCGGGGAAGGGGAGGGGGAAGGGCCCCGGTGCCCCAGAGGGGGAGGAGATCCTGGGCTTGACGACTGGCCCCTCCTGGGTCGTTGCAGGGACAGGGGGGATGGGACGCACACCGGCCTCGAGAAGCAGGGCAGATGGAGCCCGGGGAGGGGCAGGGGGAGGCCGGGCAGGGAGCAGAGCGGTGAGAACAGCCAGGAGGCCTTCAGGCAGGGGTGGCTCCAGGGCGGGCTCCCCAGAGGAAGGGGGCGAGGAAGCCACAAGAGGCTTGCCCCAACGCGTGTACATGGCGGGCCGCAACACTGTGAGTGCAGGCGCGGGCACAGCCCTGCGTGTGCCCGTGCCCGGGGGGCGGGGGGGGCGGGGCCGGAGGAGGGGGCACGCCCATGCGAGGCGGGCAGTGACCTTGCTCTGGAAGCGGGTCAGGCCAGGGCCGGGAGCCCAGACACGCACGCGTAGACGCGCCCTGAAGCGGTGGGACGACAGACACAACACACACACAGCACCCCCCAGACAGACAGACTCACAGACGGGGCACACGGGGGCTATGCCGAGACACAAGCGTGGAACTACCCTGCCAAGGCCTTGGGCTCTGGCCCAGCCGGGGCCTGGACTACAGGCGGGACCGCCTGTCTGTGTCTCATCACCTCCTTCCTGCTTCAGTCCTGGAGACACTCTCTCCCTGTAGCTCTCTATGGCTCCCCATTACCTTACCTGTCTAAGGCCTCCTACCCCATCTGGAGAGACTCACTGCTTCAGCATTGGAAGTACTCACTGGCCTTTGCCTTAGACATCTCCCCTCTCTACTCTGGCCTGTCTGGACCCCATTCCATCCTCCCTGGACGCGGCTACTCCTTCAGCAGAGAGAGCACTCTCTCTCCAACACCTTCCATGTGTCACCATTATCTTGATTCTCTGTGCTCTGTTACATACCCAGGGTCAGGCACTGATGATGGCCATCCTCACCACTCTCCACAGCTCCCTGTCACCTCTGCCTATCCGAACCACACTGCGTCACCCCTGCTGGGGCACTGCAGACACCCGCCACCCTCTGTGGCTCATCAGGACTGCAATGGTTGGGGACTGGAGACCCTCTACCCCTGTGGTCTCTCTAGCTCCCCATCACTACACGTCTCAGGGTCCCTTTTAACCCCACTCAGGCACGGACAAACTCCCCTCCTACCATCCTCCATAGCTCCCCGCTAGCCCTGGCTGCCCACCCCCATGGGCTCAGCTCTGAAGACACTCTCCCCACGCCGATGCCATCCCCTCCGCCTTTCTGTCTCCCATTAGTCCCCAGGGCTTGGGCCCCAGAGACGCTGCCCTCCCCCTACCGCCCTCTGTGGCTCCCGCGTCCTCCCAGCCCCCTGTGCTCACCTGACCGCAGCTGCTTTATGCGGCCATTGCTGGCACTGGGGTCCACGGGGAGGAAGTCCTTGAACCAAGTGATCTCGGGGTCGGGGTTCCCGCTGGCAGCACAGAGCATCGTAGCCGTCCGCGTCCGCTCCACCACCTTCAGCTGGGGGCCCATGTCGATGTTGGGGAAACCAGGGGGGAGCTGGTCCTCTGAGGGTGGAGACAGGGGAAGAACAGGGCGGGGGCCCAATTGCCGCAGGGCCAGCCCTCCAGGTGGACCCCGGCCCCGGCAGGATCTCAGCCCGGCCCCTGGCTGGCCAGGGGAGCCCCTGTGGCCTGTTTCCTCCTGTGCCACGTGGAGGGTCAGGGCCACACGAGGGGGGAGTGCTGGGGGACACCAGTCCAGACCGGCGCTTCTCACCCAGGGCCACCAGGGCACCCAGAAGACACTTGGCTACATCAAAGGCCCTGGGGGTACTTTACAGCATCCAGACGTAGTTTTAAGACAAACTGCGGGCTCCTGGGTGACTCAGTCAGTTAAGTGTCTTGACCCTTGATTTCAGCTCAGGTCATGATCTCACAGGTTCGTGAGTTCGAGCCCCAGGCTCTGTGCTGACAGCTCGGAGCCTAGAGCTGCTTCGGATCCTGCGTCTCCCTCTCTCTCTGCCCCTCCCCCGCTTACTCTCGTTCTCTCTAAAATGAACATTAAAGAAGAACAGATAAAAACATAAACTGAACCCCATTACTGCCCTGCTGCCCACTGTGGTCCCCACCACCCTCCGGAGAGACCCAGGACCCTCGCTCGCCGCTGACCCCGCTGGTTTCAGCTGCCCCACTATGAGCCACCCTCACACCGTGTCTGTCCAGCCGCACAGACCTCCTTGTTCCTCAAAGATATCAAGTTTGTCTCTCAGTCTCTATCCATGCATCCGCGTCCCCTTGGGGGCTGCCTCCTCCTGCCCCCCCCTCCCCCGCCCCCGGTCACACGCCTGAGCTATAAATCCTCCTGGACTCTAGAATATCTTGGGGTGCCTGGGTGGCTTAGTCGGTTAAGCGTCCGACTTTCGCTCAGGTCATGATCTCGCGGTTCATGGGTTCGAGCCCCGCGTCGGGCTCTGTGCTGACTGCCAGCTCAGAGCCTGGAGTCTGTTTCAGTCTGTGTCTCCCTCTCTCTCTGACCCTCCCTTGCTCACGCTGTCTCTCTCTCGCCTAGAAATAAATAAAAATATTAAAAAAAAAAAAATAGAATATCTGAGCGTCCAACCCTATTCATCGTGATGGATCTGTGTCACCGCCGGGTCCCCGCTGTCCAGCGCAGGGCCTGGCACACAGCAGGTGCTCAATCAATGAGTAAACAGCTCAGTTCTGGCTGCTGTTAACCCACGACAGACACCACGGCTCCGGGCCTCAGTGTCCCCATTCGTTGGCCAAGGTCTAGTTTCGCTCCACACTAAAGGGGCAGGAGGGACACCAGAGGGAGACAACGGCCCTCTCCCTGGAGACCCTCAGCCCTCAATGTCCAGTGACCGGCAGGGACACGGTTGTGGGCTGAGGCGATGAGGCGGGCCAGCTAAGTGCCAGGTGGCCTTCGTCTGCACGCTTGAAACTCACCCCGGACTCTGTGGCCTCACTGAGCTGAAGTCCGGCCGTGGGAGGCGGCTCGGGGGCCTCTGGTCCCAGTGCATCTGCTCCTCCCACCTCTGACCTTGCTCTCCAGCACATGGACCCCGGGCTCCTTTCGCTCTGACCTGACTCCTCCACCCCAGTCTGGCCTGCCCCCCACATCGGACAGAGATTCCCCAGGGCCAGGGGCCAGGTTCCTCAGTACAAATCTGAACACCCACCAGCCCCGTCATGGGCCAAAAGGAGTCCACCCACCACCCACAAATCATATGTCGGAGCCCGAGCCCCCAGGACCTCAGAATGTGATTATCTGGAGTTCAGGTCTCTACAGGGTGATTAAGTAGCAGGAGGTCACTGGGGTGGGGCCTAGTCCAGTATGGCCGGTGCCCTTACACGAAGGAGAGAGGGTGACAGGGACACGCAGAGGATGACCACGCGAGGACATGGGGAGAAGACGGCCGTCCGCACGGCGCAGCGAGCAGCCCCAGGACCAGGTTGCCCCGTTCTGATCTCAGACCACCGGACACCAGGACCCGAAGAGAATATGTTAAGCCACCCAGATGGGGAGACCTGGTTCCAGCAGAAGCCTGACAAACTCACACGTTCCCTTCCCTGCCCGACAGCCAAGCAACAAAAATGTGATCACGTGCAGTGCTGGTGAAACTGAAGACAAACAGGCAGGGACGCGGGTGCTACGGTCTGGACGGGGAAGGTGCCGCCCACCAGAGACCCCCAGCCCTCAGCTCTGCGTCTGCAGTCTCCACGGGCTACACACCAGACATGCAGCGCAGCGACCTGCAACAGCAAAAAGCTGGCGACAGCCTAAACACTGTCAAAAGGGAATCGTCATAAGCAGGCTGGGCCACCCATGGGACATGATGCTGAAACAGCCGTCACCTCATCAAGTCCCAGCCACATTGCTCAGGGGGCAGGGATCAACAGAACGATGGTATAGACCCGGGATCGAAAACTACAGCCCCCCAGGCCAAACCTGGCCCCGTTTGTTTCTTGTTAATAAAGTTTTATTGGGACATGGCCATGCCCATCCGTGTCCACGTCGTCTACAGCGGCTTTCCAGCTAGAACAGCAGAGCTGAGAAATTGCGACAGAGAGTGTCTGGGCTGCAGAGTCGACAACAGTTACTCTCTGGCGTTTTACAAAGCCTGCTGCCTTCTCGACGATGCTGCTATTTGCGTCAAGAGAAAGAGGCGCATGGATTTGCTTATAAACGCCCAGGAGGGGCAGTGGGCATGGTGGGCACTTTGGGGGAGGGGACCGGGGGGCTGGGGAAGAGGTGGGAGACAGGCCACCGTGCGGGAGAGATCCGAGCCACAGGCATACAGCCAGGGGACAGAAAGCCAAGATGGGGCTCAGGAGGGACAGGCATAGTGCCATCCCATTGCACTGGTGGGACAGGAAAGTGGTGGCGCCGGTCCCAAGTCCTGGACACTATGTACCGGGTGCTACGCAGGTACTTTCCAGTGCCTTCCTCAAAGATGTGACCTATTTCACAGAGGGGGAAACTAAGGCTGGGACAGAAACACAGCCACCCCTGGGTCACACTCCCAGGACACAGCAAGGCTGGGATTGGTACCCAGGCCTGGCGAAGCCGGGAGAAAACTCGGGGGGCCGCTGCACAACTCCCAACCCCCCGAACTGGACCCAGTTGAGTCAGAGGAGGTGGCTGGACCCCGTCCAAAGTGGGTCAGGCCCCGTTTGCTCTTCCCGGGCCTGCGGCCTGAACCCCAAAGGCGGTTCTGATTGGCTACCGACGACGTCACTGGAAGTTAAGGCCAAGACGCCCGGGCCTCAATTCTTGGGAGCGCAAGGCCGGCGCGTGCGCGTGGGGGGCCCGCGCGCCCGGGAAGCATCCACACCCCACGCGTGCTCACACGTGCGTGCAGCCCTGGGGGGTCCCCGCGTGCGCGTGGGCGGCAGCCAGCAGGGAGGGGGCGGGCGGGCGCCGGGGAAGGCTGGGCCGCCTCCCGGCACCGAGAGCTCCTAATTAAACAAAAATGTTCACCGCGCACCACATTGTGCCCAATTCCTCGGAGTTTAATTAAAACAACAGCATGGGAGGCGTGAGCAGGGTCCGCAATCAGATGGTGGGGGAGGGAGGAGGGGAGGGCGCTTCCACCCCCCCCAGGGCGGCTCCCCCGCCCAGGACGGCCCCCCCAACCCCCCGGGGGACGGGCGCTCCTGGGTCAGAGGCCCCGGGCTGGGCAGCTGGCCCGGCCCCACGTGGTCCCGGCAGCCTGGGGGGAGGGGCTGGGGGGGCAGGGAGAACAGACGGCCCTTTCCCAGACTCCCCAGACTCCCAGCGACGGGGCGGCTAACAGATCCACAGCGTGTCCTTTTAACTCCCCGGGCGCTTACAAAGGAGGCTGGCACCGGGCAGCGGGAGGCGCGCGGCTCCGTCTGCGCCCGGGAAAGGTCAGGGCAGGATCCGTTGGGCAGAGGCGGGGGGGAGGGGGGAGGGGGGGTGTGCCCCCGCCCCTCCCCAGCAGGCGGGGCTCCAGGACCCACTCGAAGGAGACTACGGAGCGGGGGAGGGGGGAGATCCTGTAAAACAGATGGGGAGGGTATCGCCTTCCGAGGGAGGGACCCGGAGCAAAGTGGCCCTGACCCCCGGCTTGATGAGTGCTGACGGATGTCCCCGGGAGCCACGCGGGGCCGCCACCCCACACCTAACCCTGGGAGAGGGTCAGGGTGTCCCTGGAGGCGACGGCAGAACCCACCCCTGCCTAGTTAGAACGACACCAGGGAACTGGTGATCCCCAAGGCACCAGCCCGGTTCCGTAACCGCCCCTGGCGGGGAGGGTCATTTCCCTACTTGCGGGGTGCGGAAGTGCAGCTCAGAGAGGTTATTAACTTGCCCAGGGTCACACAGCTCTAGAGGCTACACCAGCCTGCAGCAGAGCCGGCAGGAGCCAGGGCGGCGGTGGGGTCCGGGGCGGGGCTGTCTGAAGGAGGAGGCTGTTTTATAAGCAGAACGTGATTTCCTGGTGCCCCCATCGGCCCGAAGGAGGCGGAGCCAGCAGCCCAGCAAAGCAGGGCCCCGGGGGATCTGTGAACGTGTGGGAAGGGGGGACAGCTGCCTCCCAGAATGTGTTCCTCCGGGGGAACGCCCCTCACTGGGCCTGCCTGGGTGGGCAGGCTCACCCCCGCTCCGCGGAGAATGCTGCCAATCAGAGTATCCGCTCCTCTGGCCCCAGGGACTGGACAGGGAGGGCCGTCTGACCCCAGCTGGGCCGGTAGGCAGTAATCCTGGGCCACTCCGTCCTCTCTTCGGGGTGGGGGCCCTGGAGCCTGGGGGAATCCCACCGAGAATACAGGCAACATGGAAGAAAACGAACCCAGAGGCAGAGGGAGGGTGAGAGCTAAGAACCCCGTACGGGCTCCTGGATCTAGCTGAACCTGAAGCCGGCCACGGCAGGGGCATTTATTGACACGGGTCAAAGAATTCTTTGTTTCGTGAACCAGTCTGAGGTGGACCAGGCTCTTGTAATCGGAGGATGAAGGGACACTGTGATGACGCTAGTCCCTTAACGCTGCCTCTCCTGCAAAGGCTCAGTGAACCCTCCTGCCACCCGGTGGCGTAAGGGGCTGGGGGAGGGAGATCAAGGTCCCCCAAAGAGACGAATCCAAAGCAAGACTTTCGACGGTTCCCTTCGGGTTTTGTTCCTTACCGCCCACCCCCCCACCCCTGGGAGGCCAGTACCTCGGAGGACAGTGAGCTTTGCGTGGACCGTGACCTCCCCGACGGAGTTCTGGGCCACACACTCATACACGTTCTCGTCCCGGGGCGTCCGCAGCGGCTGGATCCTCAGCACGGCCCCGGCACTCTGGTCAAACTCGATCGTCTGCCGCGGTGGGGGGAGAATGGTCAGTGTGAGGCTGACGCCCGAGGGGGCAGGGGGGAGACCGGGATTGGAGCCGGGGCCTGTTCCGTCCACGTTCACGGGCACCCCGCGTACACATGCACTGCAGGGACGGGGCGCATGCAAGGAGGAGGGCTGTGTGCACGCGGGTGTGGGGGATAAGTCCGTGCGGTCATGTGTGCGTTATGGGGTTGTGGTGACATGAAACAGAGAGGGCGGGGCCTTGCTGGGGGTCACGCAGCACACAGCCGGCCCGGCAGGGTCCTCCCTGAGCAGGCAGGTGGGGACACGTGGCCGGGGAGGGGTAAGAGGTGTGCTGGCCACGTGGCAGCAAGGCCCACCCAGCCCGGCCCCCCTGCGACCCCAGGAGATAAGGGAGCGGCACCCGGCTGTCTCCCCTCAGCCCCGACTCACCTCAAAGCGCTGTGAATTGACCTTCTTGCCTTTCTTGTTCCAGGTCACCCGTGGCTTGGGGTCGCCCGTGGCCTGACACACGAAGGAGGCCACGCCCCCCGACACACCGATCTGGTCCTTGGGTTCTTTGATGAACCTGGGGGGCTCTGCAGATAGAGCGGGAAGAGGAGGGGTCTGGAGGGCTATCCAGACACGCCCTCCATCCCCAGCCCGGCCACAGGTCACCACGTGGGCCCCACGGAAGGGGAGAAAAAGGAGGGAGGCAGAGACACGTGGAGTCTGAGTGCCTTCCCCACTCCAATCCCCCAAGACCAGAGCCCCACACGCTCACATGTGCGCCCAAGAGATGGCAAATGGGGAGCCCTCCCCTGAGGCTCTGGGGTCCTCAAATTTGGCGCCTGGAGGTCCCAGTGGCAACCAGCCAAACCCTGGAGTGTCCCTGTGGCCTGAAGACTTGGAAGGGGGTAACTGGTCTGATTCCCTGATGGGCCGGGGGCAGACAAGCCAGAGGCCGGTGACTAAGGGACCGGAGGTCAGAGCCAGGATTCGAACCCAGGGCTCCAGCCTCTCAATCCGTGGGAGGCGTCCCGACGAGAGGCGGGCCAGAGCCGGAGGCAGACATTCAGCAAACACTTATTGAACACCTAGTGTATGCAGGGGGCTATTTCAGTCACATTTCGCCCTCCGACAGCGCCGAGCGTGGGGCCACTGAGGTTCCCGTTGGACACACGACAGAAGTTGGGCACAGAGAAGCCAGGCCTTCGGTTCGAGGCACAGCCAGCCCGCAGCCGAGCAGAGATGCGAAGCAGACTCGCTCCATGAACCCTCACAACTGATCTGATGGATCGTGCCTCCAGGAAAGTCTCAGGATGGGTTACTGGCGTCTTTAACCCCGTCCACAGCCTCGGTTCTGCACTGTGGACAGGTCACAGCATCCCGTGAAAGGACAATGTCATTCCTTTCTGTTTTATTGAGTTTTCACTGGACGCTGGACTCGGAATGCTACAATGTATCTCGTTAAGTGAATTCAGTTACTCCTGAGCGCCTTCCCAACAGGCCCCAGGGCTGGGCGGGCTGCAGGGTCCCTCAAGAAACAACCTCCCTACCCAACAGAAGGGGATTGGTTAATGTATCCAGGGCGAGAGTGCTTTTCTAACTACCAGGGAAGGAGCAGCAAGAGGCAGATACAGTCACATGGAAGACAGTGAAGGGTAAACAGCACTGTGAACGGTCCTGTTTAGGAAAATAAAAAGGGGCCAAGAGAAACAGGGCGCGGAGAGCGAGCACACGCCTGTGTAGAAACGACGGCGGCCCCAGGAGAGAAACCAGGCGGCTGGACACAGAGGGAGAAAGCCTTGCTACCCAGTACCTTTTTGAGATTTACAACTATTTAAAGACAAATAGAAGCGATTGGTTAAGTTTATTTATTTTGAGAGAGGGAGAGAGCGAGAGCATGTCACGGGGTTTGAACTCATGAACTGTGAGATCATGACCTGAGCTGAAGCCGGTCGCTCAACTGACTGAGCCCCCCGGGTGCCCCAGAAATGATTTCTTAAGAAACAAGATGACAAGGGGCGCCCGGGGAGCTCAGTCGGTTGCACATCCGGCTTCGGCTCAGGTCATGATCTCAGAGTTCGTGAGTTCGAGCCCCGCGTCGGGCTCCAGGTGGTCAGCGCAGAGTCCCCTTCAGATCATCTGCCGCCCTCTGCCCTTCCCCCACTTGCACTCTCACCAAAATAAAATACTTAAAAATTTTTTTTAATGTTTTTTATTTATTTCTAGGAGAAAGAGAGAGACAGCGTGAGCAGGGGAGGGTCAGAGAGAGAGGGAGTCACAGACTGAAACAGGCTCCAGGCTCTGAGCTGGCAGTCAGCACAGAGCCCAATGCGGGGCTCGAACCCACAAACTGTGAGATCATGACCTAAGCGAAAGTCAGACGCTTAACCAACTAAGCCACCCAGGCGCCCGAATAAAATACTTTTAAAAATGTAAGATTTGAAATAAAAAGATGAGCTGCTAGGAGAAACATATTAAGGAAGCAGAAGTTTGAGGTCCGATGAGAGGCAGACACTCAGCAACCCTGGGTCGCTAAGCCTCCGAGATCAGAGGATTGAGCAGAGGCCCATGTGGCCTCACCTGGAAAATTCTGGATGCTTGGAAGCCTGAAGCAGATTGGGAGGCCTGGGGCGCCTTATCTCGGTGCCCACAGGCCCCGGTTTCTCCCACCCACGGCCCAGGCGAGGCTTTGAACAAAACGGGGTGCCCACCCCAGTGGCCTGACTGGCCTCACCTCCGTTATTCAAAGCTCTACTCCCATTGACATGACCGTGTGTGACTTCACTGGCCGTCACGTGTGGCCCCCCTTCCGCTCCCGTGTCCTCCTACGGAGCCGTGGTTGCCCACCATCCTGTGCAAATTCAGGGCTAAGAAGCTGGCATGAGGTCACATGGCTCAGAAGACGACACGGCCCGGATTTGAACCTGGGCTCACGTCTTACGCTCCTCCAGGCTACAAGCCTGACTCAGATGGTTTGATCGGCGCCGAGCCCTGGGCCAGGCCGGCCTCTCTGGCTCGGACCGCCTAGGCCGACCCTCTTCCAAGCCTCAGGCACGGTGACCGGGGCCCCATGTGTCCCCAGTCAGCGCCATGGAGGAAAGTCACCGTGGCCGGGCCAGGGATCTGGCTTCTGGGGAAATCCTCTCTCGGGAGCCCCTGGGAGGAAGGGCAGACCTGGGTGAGAGGAGGCATCCGCTGCCCGTTCGTGACCCCAGTCTAGGGGAGGAGACCCAGCGGGAGCCCTGCTATCCCTTCCTCTCTTCTTCTGGCAGCTTCGCCCGCAGCTGGGCCAGCACCTCCCCTGGGGAGCCCTCTCTGATTACCACGGGCTGGGGCGGAGCTGCCTGTCCACGCCGCTGCCTGGGCGTCCCCCATCACAGCCTCGATCACGCTGGGCCAAACTACCTGGCCACGTGCCACCCAGCAGAGTGCGCGGGGGACAGCCCCCGCTCCCCGGACCCCCCACACCTCCCTGGGGACCCTGGAGAAAACGGGGCTCTTGACCTTGACGCCCAGCTGACACTAGCCCCAGGGAAGGAGCCCGCTTGCACGGAGGCTGCCTGGGACGCCCTGGCCTGAGCTCTGTTTTCCATTTCGGGTTCCGCAGGGGAGCGTCCGATGCTGGGGCCCCAAGACCCCACCCGCCCGGCCCCTCCAGCCCACCTGGGCCAGCCGCACGGCATCCTGGGACGGCCCGCAGAGGGCACAAATCACGCCTTTGGGCGCTGGCCGGTGGCTTCAGCGGCCCATGTGGGCTGTCTGTGGTCCGAGAGCCCCCTGCCTCGGTGGCTCCCCGAGGACCTGGGCCACGCCCAGAAGCGGGCAGCCCAGATCACGGTGCCTGGGGTCCCGCTGCTGGGCCCCACATGACAGAGCCCCTGTGACAGCCCCACGGGGGGTGGGCAAGAGCCTCAGCCTGGGAGGAGCCGACCTGGGTTTGGGCGCAGAGAGCAGCAACACGGAAATCGCTGCAGCAGTGACCACAGGGCTTGGCCACGGAGCGGCCACGGGGCCAGCCCGGCTGCACGCCAGGCGCGAAGATCCTGGGTGACATTCGCACTGCTCCCCTGGATCAGCTTAAGTCACTGGTCCCTGGGCCCCCCTGGGGGCTCAGGCGGCTTCCCTCTCGGTGCTCCCTGCAGCGGCCACCAGAGGGCGCCCAGGAGCACCGGAGTCAGGTCCCGCCTTGCTCTGCCCAAGGCCCCTCTGAGGCCCCCAAGACCCCGCATGACCTGCCCCATGCCCTCCCCTCTTCACTCTCTCCCCCTCACTCACTCTGCTCCAGCCACATGGGCTTCTTCCAACATCCCTGGGTCCTGCCCCCGGGCCTTTGCACATACTGTTCCCACAGCTTTGGACACTTTTCAGATGCCCACAGGGTACACTTCTCAGCTCCCTTACGTCTGCTCAGATACCACCTCCTTGCGACCTTCCCTGATGATGAGGCCCCAACCCTCCCCTTCTGGAAACCCGCGTCCTCAGCACGTCCACCATCCACACTCGGGGCTTCTCCTGCACTAGGGATGAGATGTTTCTGTCCCGTGTCTAAACCACTGCTTGGCACACAGTCGGTGCTTATTAAAAACGCACTGAGTAGAGGAGAAAGCAGGAAACAACCTCCTTGACCTCACTGCAGCAACTTCTTACTTAACACATCCCCAAAAGCAAGGGAATCAAGAACAAAACTGAACTACTGGGACCTCATCAAGATTAAAAGCTTCTGCACAGCAAAGGAAACAATCCATAAAACTAATAGGCAACCCACGGAATGGGAAAAGATAGTTGCAAATGACATATCAGATAAAGGGTTCATATCCAAAATCTATAAGGAACTCCCCAAACTCCACACCCGAAAAACAAACAACCCAGTGAAGAAATGGGCAGACGATATGAACAGACACTTCTCCAAAGAGGACACCCAGATGGCCAACAGACACATGAAACGATGCTCAGCATCCCTCCTCATCAGGGAAATACAAATCAAAACCACACTGAGATACCACCTCACGCCAGTCAGAGTGGCTAAAATGAGCCAATCAGAGAACTCTAGATGCTGGCGAGGATGTGGAGAAACGGGCACCCTCCTACACTGTTGGTGGGAATGTAAACTGGTACAGCCCCTCTTGAAAACAGTGTGGAGGTTCCTAAGGAAACTAACAATAGAACTCCCCTATGACCCAGCAATAGCACTGCTAGGAATGTACCCAAGGGATACAGAAATGTTGATGCATAGGAGCACATGTACCCCAATGTTCATAGCAGCACTCTCCACAATAGCTAAAACCTGGAAAGAGCCTAAGTGTCCATCAACAAATGAATGGATCAAGAAGATGTGGTTTATCTATACCATGGAATACTACATGGCAATGAGAAACAATGAAATCTGGCCTGTGTAGCAACGTGGATGGACCTTGAGGGTGTGATGCTGAGCGAAATAAGTCCGGCAGAGAAGGACAGATACCATATGTTTGCACGTATGGGAGGATTAGGAGGAACTTAACGGAGGACCGTGGGGGAGAAGAAGGGGGGAAACAGTGGGGGAGAGGGAGAGAGGCAAACCAGGAGAGACTCTTGAATGCTGAGAACAAACTGAGGACTCATGGGTGTGGGAGGGAGGGGAGGTGATGGGCATGGAGGAGGGCACTTGTGGGGATGAGCACTGGGTGTTACATGGAAACCAACTTGACAATAAACTATTTGTAAAAAAAATAAATAAAACTGGGGCGCCTGGGTGGCTTAGTCGGTGAAGCGTCCGACTTTCGCTTAGGTCATGATCTCGCGGTTCGTGGGTTCGAGCCCCGCGTCGGGCTCTGTGCTGACTGCCAGCTCAGAGCCTGGAGCCTGTCTCAGAGTCTGTGACTCCCTCTCTCTCTGACCCTCCCCTGCTCACGCTGTCTCTCTCTCTCTCCCGGAAATAAATAAAACATTTAAAAATAAATAAATAAATAAAATAAATAAAATAAAAACGCACTGAGTGAGTGGGAGCACCAATCTGCCATGGTGACGTGACAGAGCCGGGATTTGAACCCAGGCCAGGGTAGTCTCCAAATCCTGCGGCCCCTCGATCACCACGGGTCTCTGGCTCTGCCAGCCTCAGTTTCCCCAAGGCTCGTAAATATCACTGGAGCAAGATGTCAAAGTAGCGACCATGGTGTTTATTCAACTAGTGTAAGTAAAACCTGTGGTTCTCAGCTGGGGGTGGGACACTCTCACCTGGGGACACCTGTGGTCGTCACAGCGGGGGGCGGGCCAGGGGTGCTGCTATACCCCCCACAGCCCCCTGGGCGCCCGCCCCAGCGAACAATCCGACCCTGCATCAGATAAACGAACAAGGGGGCTGCCTGGGTGGCTCCGTCAGTGGGGAATCCAATTCTGGTTTCAGCTCAGATCATGACCTAATGGTTCACGGGATCGAGCCCCGCGCTGGGCTCCGTGCTGACAGCGTGGAGCTTGCTTGGGATTCTCTCCCTCCCTCCCTGCCCCTCCCCCACGTTCCTGCTCTCTTTCTCACGCTCTCTCAAAAATAAACAAACTTTTAAATGAGCGAATGAATGAACTAAACGCTAAAACGCTTAGCACCTCGGCTTGCCGTTCTGCCATGGGAAACAGAGCCCAGCAAGGTACAGTCCGGCGGGGTGACCAGACAGACCACAGCTGGCCGCAAGCCCCTGGCCCGGAGGCAGTGAACGTGGGGTCACAGTCAGGAGCCCGGGCTCTTGCAAAACACAGCCTGGCTCCCTCCTGTTGCCACGGAACGCCGCCGTGGCTCAGTCTCCCCATCTGTACAATGGGAATAAGAACAGCACGTGTGCCCTCAGGCCGTGGGGGCCGATCTGAATGTGTTCGGCGTTCACTGAAAACAACACGAAAATAAGAAGCACGAACAGACGAGGTGAGCATGTGGGTCTCTGTTCCCACCCAGCGGCAGTAATTACCGCACTCCTGGTGACGCGCGACTGTGGACCTACTATGTGCCAAGCAGCACATGGGGCCCTACTGTGTGTCCTTGGGACAGGAATTCTGGGATACGGGCATGTCTGAGTCTCATTCAGTCTAGGCAGAAATGGAGCCAAGAGAGGCTGAGTCACCAGTCCGAGGTCACACAGCAGGTTGGTGGCAAAGTCAGGATTCACACCCAGACTAAGCGCAGATCCCAGTTTCTTTCCTGCTGGCCTGACCGATACCTGCTCTTGGTCCCTGATGGTAGGTAAAGCCTTGCCCGCCCCAAAAGACACCAGCCCCTCCGGGCCTTTCTGTGTGCTAGCTAGCACCTTCAGTAGTAATTCCCTTTCCCTCCGCAAACTCCTACACAGCCACAAAGCCCCACCTCTCATGCCCTTCTCTCGAAAGAAGCCTTTCCTGGTGGCTGGGAAGGTCTGGTTGCCTGTGTATCTGTTGCCAAGACCCTGGGGTTTATACGTGTGGCCCACTCAGGAGTGACTGCGAGTGAGTCCCGGCCCACCCCAAGCCTCAGGGTCTCCCCCTGGGAAACGTGGAAGGAAATGGGACCCACATGCTCAGCTGTAAGCAGACCAGGTCTGTACTCAGCAGCGGGCTTGGTCCAGGGCTGATGCCAGGACAGCATACATCGCCATCGCTATTACTGTTACTGCTCTTTATGCCGTCATTATTATTGCCCCTGAACCTCCCAGGCCGGAGCCCAGCAGGTGCCTCACACAGCCTCATTTACGGACCACAGGGGCCCCGGGGAGAAGGTGGGGACACACGTCCCCCCACGAACGCGTAAACTCGGACGCCACCACCTCCCGCGGGGGGGCTCTTACCTTCCGCTGCGCAGCCTCCGACCAGCAGGACCACGAGGAGGCCCACGGGACCAGCCACGGATGCCACGCCGGGGCCCCAGGCAGGCGCCATGCTTGGCAGCTACCTGCAACCTCCGCCCTCCGCCCTGGAGGCCGCCGCCCCCGGTCCCTCACGCAGAGGCCTCAAGCCGAGCGTCAGACTGGACAGCGTCTGCAGAGACAACAGAGGAGCCGTGAGAGGGGCAATCTGGGGGCCTTCCTGGCAGAGGGAGGGGCGGAGAGTCGTGGAGCTGGGGGAAAGGATTAACGGGCAGTAAGGGGGCTCACAGGGCACTGGGGAGCCAGGGAGGCCTGTGTCCCCCCACATCCCCACCCTCCGCGTGACAGGGTCAGGAAGCAGGGTCACTGGGAGGGGATTTGGTGGCAAGGGTGGGGCCCCCAGGAATCAGATCAGTGCCTACAAGAGACCCCAGGGTGCCCCCTCACCCCTCACCCCTCCGCCTCCTGAGCACTGGGTAAGAGCGCCCTGACCTTGAACTCCCAGCCTCTGGAACCGTGAGAAATGCAAGTCTATTGTTTGGAAGCCACCGGCCTGTGGGATTTGGTGCGGCCGCCCTGACGGGCTGAGACGGCGCCCACCGCTGCCCGAGTCCTGATCCCGGGGAGCCTCCCCGACTCGTCGGGAGCCGGACCTCGGAGTCTCGCCGAGCCCCGAGCAGGAGCGAGCACCGTCCAGGGCCTCTGCGAGCACCAGTCTCTCCCCACCCAGGCTGGGCCCCGGCCACCTCTGCGCTGACCTCAGCCCCCAGACAGACCCCCCACCCCCCGCCCCCCGCCCTTCCCTGGACAGGGACCCACTGCCGGCCTGGAAGCCGCTTCCGCTGCTACCACGGCGGCTCTGGGGCCCTGTGCCACCTGCAAGCCTTTGCCCAGCTGTGCCCTCTGCTGGGATGGCTGTCCCCTCCCTGCTGCGTGTCAGGCCTCAGCTCCGCTGTCACCTCCTCCAGAAGCCCGACCCCCTCCCGCTTCACACCCCCCAGCTCCACAAATGAGCAAGACTGTCCTCAGCGCCTTGACCCCAGTTTGCAAATTACACGCCGGTGCGCGGCGCTCAGAACCCGCCTCTCCAAAATCTAAACTCTTCTCGGGTGGAAGGGTCCCTGGTCACAACCCCCCCCATCTCCACTGTGGCGGGGGCAGGGGCCGGAGAGAGGCAGGGGCCGCCCCCGCGTCAGCCCCACACCCACCCCAGGCCGTGCCCCGGGCGGGTCCGGCCGCGACCACAGGGATGGGTGCCACATAATGAAGGGGCAAGTCCCTGTGATTCGGGCTCCCAAAATACCCGGCTGCGGTCACCGCGCCCGGCCCCAGAGAGGCCCCAGGGGGAGGCCGGGCTGGTGGCGGCCTGGTCACGGCTCGGGGTGGGGGTGGGGAGGCCAGGATGGGAGGGTGAGGGCGCCCGACCTGCCCAGAGTCAGGCTGCACGGGGCGAAGGGCGCCTGCACGCGGGCCACGGAACAGGCACAAAACCAGACCCGACACGCAGTCAGGGGAGACACACACGCGGGGCCGCAGCGGGGCACACGCCGCCCACCCAGTCAGGCCCCGAGCACCGATCGGAGACACGTGGGGGCCCGCGGAGGCCCCGGCGAGCGGGCGACGCGCATGCGCGCACGGAACCGCTGACTCAGACCCGCGGCCCACGCGACGCAGGCGAGCCGGCAGCCCACGCGCACTCGGACCCGCACGTGCGGCGGGGTGGGCACCCCACGCTGGTGGGGCCACAGACACTCAGACCCCCTGGTCCAGACGCGCGCTGAGGCTCAAGCAGCTGGGACCCGGCAGGTGGGTCGAGAAGCCTGGGGTGCAGCCCCCCGCGTCCCCTGTGCCCGCGTCCCGTGTCTCTCCGTCCCCTGTGCCCCCCCCGTCCCCTGTGCCCCCTGCCACAGGCCCTCGAGGCGCAGAAGTGGCTGAAGAGGAAGGTGGAGGCCCCAGATGGGAAAACGGCCACAGCCAGCTGGGGTCACGGCGGCCACGTCAGTGGCCTCACCCAGACGCACGTGGCCGGTCACACCTGAGCAGGGGGGTCTGGCCCGGGCAACAGGGGCCAGCTGGGCCAGCCCTCAGAGAGCCTCTGGGGAAACTGAGGCTGCACAGAAACCCTGGAGTCCAGGGAAGACTCAAACTCGGGGCTGCTAGGCCCACCACGGAGCCCCAGGAGGGTGACCGCCTTCTCCCCTCAGTGTGCCCCCCGCCCCAATGCAGGGGTGGCGCTGAGGTCCCAGAGGAGCCCTGGGCCAGGAGGGCTCCGACGCCACCTCCCTCTGGGGCTCTCAGAGCACGGCGGCCCCTAATGACCCCCCGACTCCCGCAGCCCCGGCCTCGCAGGGCCCACGCTTCTCAGTGTCTGATGGGGGCTGATCCAGGCGCGGGCAGCCCGAAGCTGCCCTGCCGGCCCCTGCAGGGGGAGGGCACGGCACTGGGGGCGTCCAGGGCCCTCACGTGCAGCAGGAAGGGGAGGCGGGGAGGAGAGCATCACAAGCCCCACGGAAGGGACGAGGCTCCAGGCTCTCTCGGAGAGAGACGAAGAATAGAACCGAGTCCCATCAGCTCTGCCTTCAAACTCCGGGCGGGTGCTGCTCACGTCTCACCCCTTCCTCCACCGGGGCCAGCCCCCAGCATCTCCCGCCCTCGCCCCCCCAGGCTCTCCTCCCCCCGAAGCCACAGGGCACGGGAACCAGATGCTGCTCTCCTGTGCCCACGCCCGTCCAGAGCTCCCACTTCCCCCGGGGGTAAAAGCCCCAGGCCGCCCTGGACTCCCTAGGCCCTGCACCACCCGCCTCAACTTCTCCCTGCCCTTCCCTCCTGCACTCTGCTCTGGCCACCCAGGCCCCCTCACAGTTCCTGCAACACGCTCGGCCTGGTCCTGCCCCAGGGCCTTTCCATGTGCTGTGCCCGCTGCCCACGCTTAGTGTTATTACTTGGCTGAAAGTTAAAGGGCGAATGGGAGCAGGGAAGGGGTCTCTGGACAAGGAACAGCATGAGGAAGGGCAAGAAACAGAACCTAGAGATCCTAGGAGAGAGATTAGGGCAGAGAGGCAGGTATGGATGGACCTGTGGGGCATCAAGGAGGCCCTGGTAGGTCTGAGGCGGGAGGGACCTGGCCGGGTTGACACCTGACCAAGCCTCCTCCCCGCCCCTCTTGCAGTAAGGCACCCTGGGCCACCAATTGTGCCACTGCCAAGAAGGAGAAACTGAGGCAGGGGCCCTGGGGGCTGAATGACTGACGCAGCAGTCCCCTCCCAGGCCATTAACAAGGAAGGAGCCTCCCATGGGAGTCACAGAAAAGAACTCCGTGGTGAATGAGGCTGGGCTTCGGGGAGGGCGGGGAGGGAGGAGGGAGAGGAGAGTGGCCTCCAGACCGATGCCGGGGAGGGTCCCTGCCCACCATGCGGCCATTGGTGAGAGAGTTTCCTCCGCTTCTTCCCGCAGCCGGTCCCTGTCGGAGGCAGGGCTCCCCCCTTTCTCAAAGGAGAAAACCGAGGCTCCTGTGAGCGTGGCGACTCGCCCACGGCCCCCAGCTGTGTGGGACCTCAGGTCCAGAGCCCACATTTAATCACGTGACCGTGTCCTCCCCCGGCCGCTGGGTGATCTGAGGAAAGCGGGTGAGCCTCTCTGGGCCCAGTACAGACTCCTGGGCTGCCTCTGAGGCCCTGATAAGAGGGAGTGGGTGGTGCCCATTCTGGCCGGACACCAGGGCGTGGGTCACGAGGGCCCGGAGCCGGCCTTGTGTGCCCACGCGGAGCAGGAAGCATAAAGGGGCAATTATGACCCAGGACAGGGCAGCAAACGGGCTCTGCGCCACAGGCACGAGGCTGTCTCCTGAGGCTCGAGGACACCCCCGGGCCTCTCCCTGCCCCCACCTCAGGGTCCGGCCTGGCCCGGGGGGCGAGGGGCTCACGGGCACACCCGACCCTCAGGACTGCCATGGCCACGGCCAGGGGCAGCTCCGGCTGGAAACGCTACCAGCGGAGCTCAGGGAGAAGTCACCGCACAACCTCCCCTGCCCCTGCGCCCCCTCCCTGCGGGGCCCGCAGACCTTCCTCCTGCCCAGAATCCCTCTTCCGAGGTCTCAGAGACGCCCAAGGGTGGGACCTGGGGTCCCTGCCTTCCTGGATCCCTGTGTCACCCAAGTGTCGAGGGGGTTCCGAGCTCATCTCTGTAGTCACTGGCGGCTTCAAAGTGGGTCCAGCCAAGCCTCTCTGCCTCTTGGGACCTCAATGTCCCCCCCCCCCCATTTTCCGCACCAGGAACAGGGCTCAGGGTGGGGCCGAGTGGGACCAGCCACCTTCCCAGAATCAAGGGAGCCGCCTTTAATTACCTACCAAATCGCACTGGGTGCTCTGTCCCCAAGGGTCCCCCGCAGCCGGGAGTGGACAGGAGGGCAGACAGGGACCAAGCCGAGCCCCGCAGGGAGGAATGGGTAATGGCAGCGGGGTGTCCCCACCGCGTGCTGGGCCTGCTTAAGCGCTACCCACGCGTCCTGCGGGTGACAGATGACAGGTGAGCTCAGACAGGGGCAGCTGTAAGGTGAGGGGGACAGCATGGAGGGGCGGCTGAGCCTTCGGAGGCCAGAGACCAGCTCTCAGGCGACCTCCACGGTGCCCGGGCCGCCCCCATGCCTGCCACACCGGCTTCACGGAGAGGCCCGAGGCGCCGGCTCGGCTGGCTGGCTCCTGCCCTGCTCACGCCCACGGGGCTCCCCCCGCTCCTGTGCTCGGCATTCTCGACCCTTAAGGTTGTGACCCAGGGCCCCCCTGCTGCCCCTCCCACAGGCCACCACGCTCCCCAGGACGCAGGGGTCTGCCTCAGGGCACACTGACCAGGCCCACCTGCGGACTCATCCTCCGAGGCACAGCACAGATCCCCCCACCCCAGACCGAATCTTGGCCCCTTTGGACTCCTCCCCCTACCCCAGGACCCTGCCTTAGCCCAGCCCTGACCCACCGCTCTGGGGCTGGGGGTGGCCGTGTCTGGCTCCTCCTCTGTCCCTCCTCTGCTCTCAAACATTCCATGGCTCCCATCAATGTCCATTAAACTCCAGACTCCTATCCTCAGCCTTCGGAACTGCTGACCCCATCGTGTAGCACGCGCAGCGCCTTGAGCCACGGCCCTCTGGCCCACAGGGTAGAGTGCGTGCCATTCCCACTACCCACACACCCTTCCTCATCCCCATCAAACTCCAGCGTTCACACTCATCCCCAGGTCTCAGCTGAGCTGTCACCTCTTCCAGGAAGCCCTCCTGATGTCCCAGCCTGGATCAAGGGCCCCCTCGGGACTACCCCCACGCCACGTAGGTCTCCCATCAAAGGCCCATCACCCTCCAAGGTGGTGGCCTCCTCTGCACCCTGGGAATATGGCAAGGCCCGTGTACATATCAGACACCCACTGCATGCCCGGCCCCACTCGGCACTTTACCCACATCATCCCTGGGGTCACATCCATTTCAGATGGGGAAACCGAGGCCAGAGGGAGCCCACGGCCCCCAGCGGGAACTCACATCTGCTCCGAGGGTCTGCTGGAGACTTACGGGCTGGAGAGGAGGTTCAGGACACGCAGGCAGGACGTGGGCGGCTGGGAGCCTGACCCAGAAGTCACACGGAGACCCTCTGGATGCCCAGGGCTCTGAGAAGCGGGAGGCTGGCTGGAGGCAACCACAGGGGGAGCTGAGCTATGGGTCTGGGGGGCCTGATGGGGGATGGGGGCATGGAGCTCAGGGGCAGAAGCAGGAAGGGGAAAGTGGGAGCTGATACACTTGTCCTGATCCCCCAATTTACTGAAGCCCGGGACAAGGTACAGCATTAACCTGAGACCCACAGACCCGAGGGGTACAGGGACAAATAAAGAGAGGAAAACTTTCTGTGAGGTTTTTTTGGGGGGCGGGGTGGGGCAAGGATCCCAACCCCTGCCCCGCAGTCAGGTTCCCCGGCGTGAGGATGCAGAAGCCCCCCATCAGAGCGCCCCTGGGCTGGCAGAAGGCCGCAGGACCCTGGCTCCGCCCCCAGCAGGGTGGGGGAGGAGGTCGGGCTGGGGGCCAGGCGGGGGAGGGGACCCCGCGGAGCATAACGGTCCGGAGTTTTCCTAAGTCCCAGCGACAGGCCTGCATTGGGGGCGGGGGAGGGGCGGCAGGCACGCGGGGACGGAGCTGTCCCTGGAGGGGGGCTGGACTGGCCAGAGCAGGGGCGAGGTGGGGGAGAGCGCGAGGGTCCCCCCTCTCCCGGGGGCCTGGAGGGGGGGCAAGGAGGGGGACAAAGCCCAGCGCAGGCCGGGGCTCGAGGCAGAAGGGGATCCGGGCGCACTCACCCCGCGGATCTCGGCTCGGAGATCGGGGCCCAGGCCCCCGCGGCTGGGCCCGCTGCAGGCCGTCCCTCGGTCCGGTCCGCCCGGAGCGTGCAGGGAGGGCTCGGGAGAGGCCGAGGCCCAGGGAGCGCGGCCTGGGGGCGGGCCCGGGGGCGGGGACTGCGGGCGGGGCGGCCAGGGGGCGGGCCCGGGGCGGGGCGGCGGGGCGGGGCCCCGGCCGGAAGTGGGGCGGGGGGCCGTGGGGAGCTCCATGGGGGGCACTGGAAGCCCACAAGGGGGACCAGTAGGAGGCGGCCTCCAAGGGGGGGTGACTGTTCCCTCAACGCGCGCACGCAGGAAAGGGGTGCCCCAAGGGGCACAGCCCAAGACCCTCCCCCATTTCGTAAGCCTGATCCCAGAGGGAGCCCCCACCCTGCTCCCCCTTCTCTTCCAGGCGCGGAGCGTGGCCATGGCAACGGATGAAGGGGCTCGATACGGCGGCAGGGGGCTCCCCAAACACACCCAAACACAGGAGGTCGCAGAAGGGGCAGGAAGATGCCCTCCGGGGCTGCGCTGGATGGCAGAGGCCGCGCCCCCTGCACACAGAGCCGGAGGGTGGGGGAGGGGCGCGGGCACAAAGAAGCCTCCCTCCCGCTGGGAGTCGGGTAGGGGTCTGGGAGGGGGACGGGGGGCGGCAGGGCAGAGGCCCCCACGCTAGCCACAACCCTGCGGAGGGGCGGAGAGTGCACGCAGGCCCGGATTGGAAACAGATGGGGCCACCGTGCCAGGTCCCAGACACCCGGGGGGGGCGGGGGGGGCTGGAGAGGACCCGGAGGAGGAGGGGCAGCCCCACGCAGGCAGCCAATCCCGGCCGGCGCTGCCGCCCCGAGCGGGTTTGAAAACTCCGTCCGAGAGGCGGGGAGGCCCAGCGGGTCCAGGGCGCCGGGGAAGCAGCCGGGGACCCCGGCCGGCCCGGAGCCACCGCAGGGGGGCCGGTCGCCCCTCTGCTCCGACCCCTGGGGACAACGCTTCCAGTTGTATCAGTGCTCAGGGATGAACCCTGCAGCCACCGCGTATTGGGCGCTTCGTGTATACCGGGCCTCCCGTCACCCCACCATCACCCTACTTTCCAAAGGGAGAAGAGGGCGAAAAATTACTTGCTCAAGGTCCAGAGGAGCAGAGATTTGAACCAAGGGCTGGGTCCAGGGCCTGAGCCCTTACCCACAATGCTGCAGGAGGCCTGGCGCCCAAAAATAACAAATCACTAACATTGGAAGCCCCTGGGGATAAGGCCCCGCCCTCCAGCTCACGGCCCAGTGGAGTGAAGGAGACTGGCCCCCAGGCAGCTGGAGGAGCCCGGGGAGCCGCCGGCAAGGTCTCGGGCAACTCTCTCCCCCAGGTGGCCCTCCCACGCCCCGCTCTGCTGCCTTGGCCAGGGGTCCACCCGCACGGCTCCGTGCCTCAGTTCCTCCTCTGCGATGTGGAACATTGCACCCCACCTCCTCTGGCACTTGGGAGCCCTACACTGGAGCCCCCAAAGTACCGAGCACACAGTAGGTACTCTGTGAAATGTGCAGCCCCGGACTTTTCACCTGCCCCCTTAGGTCCTACTAAACAGACGTCCAGACATCTCCCCTACCCCTGAAGCCCCGACTCTGGGAGGTGCACAGTAGGTGCTTTCTGAGGTAAAGCGCTGACTCTGAGGCACACAGTAGGTGCTTTCTGAGGTGGGGCACCTGACACCCAGCAGCACGTGGGACAAGCAGGCGCTCCGTGTCAACATGGTGTGGAGACCTGAAACATAACCTCCCCCGGTTCAGGAGGCGCACAGTGGGGCCTCAGGAAACGCCCCCGGGAGTACAGTAGGCGCGCTCTGCCTGTTATCTGCAGGCTGACGGCCCAGACCCAGGCCTAAGGCCCGTGCAGACCTCGGTGCGAGTCCTGACACAACCCACGTGATCTCGAGCCAGAACCTCTACATCTCCGGGCTTCAGTCTCCCCATCTGTCACACGCCCAAGGCCGTGTGACCCGGGGCAACCGTGCCTGAGGACCCGCCACCCTCCTTCCCAGCTGGCCCTGCCCCCGCTGGGCCTCGAGCCCGTGTCTCCCCAGAGATGACTTCTTCCCTCCATCCGACCGTGGTGACCACAGTGGACTGGGAACACAGCCCCCCACCGTCGGGGTGGGGGACCCGGGGCAGGGGTGAGGCCCGCATCTGCTCAGTGTCCTACACAGCCCTCATCGTGGCTCTGCTTACCCCCCTCTGCTGACTGCCTGGTCCCGGGTCCACCGCCCCCACCAGCCTGGGGCCTCAGGAGACAGCGCGGGGGCTGCCTGTGTCCTGACCAGAGCCCGTGCCCGGCACAGGGCATGACGGCGCACAGTGGGTGCTCAGCCAACATTTACACCAACAGCCAGCACCCTCCTGGCCCAGGAGAGGCCTCTCCAACCGTATCCTCCCCCGAGGCCACACTGCGCGGTGCCCTCACGATCAGTTTCCCCCACGTCCTTTTTTACACAAACATTTCTGAACACGCGGCCCAGTGGAGGCCCCGGGGACACGGCAGTGACGAAGACTGACAAAGACCCCGGCCCTTGTGGGGCAGACGCTCCAGTGCAGGCCACAGACGGGACATAAATGAGGCGAGGACCACTGTGGGTCAGTTGGTGGTAAGCGCCACAAAGATAAAACAATGCGTGGCGGGGTGTTCATGGAAGTGGGGGGCGGTATTAAATAGGGGGGGTGGGGGGGTGACATGTGAGTTGAGACCTGAAAGAGGAGAGAGAATATGAAGGAGGTACGGATGTTTGGGAGGAGCACTCCAGGCCTAGGGCACAGCCAGTGCAAAGGCCCTGAGGCAGGACGTGCCTGGCATGGTGGGAAAACAGCGAGGAGGCCCCTGTAGCTGAAGCAGAGTGAGCAAGGGGGGAGGGGGGAGGGGAGGGCTGAGAGGGGACGGGGAAGGTCATGCAGGGCCTTGGGTTTTTACCCCGGGGAGGTGTGAGCCCTAAAGGGCTGCAAGCAAGAGGGGAGGACAGACTGGGGGTGGGGGCCAGGGCAGAGGGGACCCGCAGTGGCTCAGACCAGTGACAAGAGGGCTGGATCACGTGGAACCAGAAAATGGGGGAGGCGGGGGCACATTCTGGATAGACTGAAGGGAGAGCCAAGAGAATTTTCTAAATGGCCGGTGAAAGCACCCTGAAGGTCACGGCCGCCAGCTCCAGGAAGACCCACCTGACTGCTCTGCCGGCTGGGACCCTCGAGGGTGGACTCTGGGAGCCCCCCAACGTGCAGCTCGTGTGTCCTCTGTCACCCAGAAGGCAGCCAGCCGCCCTTGGGGAGGAGCGTGGGGCCAGATCACGTCAGCTCCCACAGCTGGGACATTTGGGGGTAATTTTTTTCAAAATAACTTTTCTTCTAATTATAAAATAGGCGCGTGCAGCAGAAAATTAGGGGAAATCAGCATAAAGAAGAAAATAAAAATTGCCCACAATCCACCCCTCGCCTGGAGAGAAAGCGTCAGCACGTGGTCACTTTCATTCATTCTGTCCGCAAGCAGTTATGGAGCACCTACTGGGTGCGGGGTCCGCGGTGGGCAGGGCAGAGCCGGCTCCCCCGCCCCCCCAGGGGGCTCACTGGCAGGCGGCTGGGGTGGGACACCCACAGAGAAACAAACATTGTCACCAACACGACGCTGGGCAGTTACGAAAGCTCCAAAAAGAGAGCGAGATTCACTGTGTGGCTCGAAAAGCCTGCAGACGCCTTCGGGGACCTCTCAGATGGCCTGGACGAAGCAAGCAAATCAGACGGACAAACACCTATGGGAACAGAGTTTCGGGCGGGAGGAATAGCAAGTGCAAAGGTCCTGAGGTTGATGGCTTCCTTCAAGGCTCCTACGTGTGCGAACGGGCACTTTTCTCTCTCAAGTGGGGATCGATATTATGAGACCGGCTGCCCAGAGTGTAACTGGTCCCCCCTCGATGTCCGCGATGAGCCACGCCGAGAGGGACGTTCACAGACGAAGCCGTCTCGTTTCCTGCAGATAACTTCCTGGCAGACGAGGACTCCGCTGAGAGGTCCTCAGAGCCTCTGAAACGTGTCCTGAGAGGCACATGGGCAAACCTGCACCCTGGGCACAGGTGGGCAGGGCCCCCAGTCCCGGCCCTCCCCCCAAGCTGCCCCACAATCCTCACATTTGTGGCCAAAATCCCTGAAAGTTTCACTTGGGGGCAATCGCCGAACTCCACACCCTCTGCTTCCTGAGCGAGCGCGAAACTGGCTGGGCAGCTTTCTCCTTCCTCCCAGCCCGGGAGCCCCCTCCGCCAGCCTGCCCGACGGCCCCGCCCGTCCAGCATGGCATTCGTGACCTGGGGCAACGAGCGTGCGCCGACCGGCCCAGAGCCCACCTCGCCCACGCTCGCATGGCGCTCCTGGCGCCCTGTCTGCCTGCCAGCTACACGCCCCGGCTCCCCGGCTGCCTCTTTCCCCTGCTGGTTCCCCAGACCCCCCACTCGCCTTTCCCTTTGGACAAACCCAGCACGCACGCCTTCAGGTGTGGCTGGATCCAGCAAATCTGTACCTCCCACGTCCTCCCTTGCTGACAGCAGCCCCATCCTTCTGAGGGCTTAGAAGTGGGGGGCCAGCCTTGACTCCTCCCCTCGCTCCCACACACTGCCAGTCGGGAAATACTCCCGAGCTTCCCTCCTAAATGTCTTGTCAATTTGTCCATCTTTCTCCACGCAGCCTCCCCACCCTGCCCTCCTGGACCCGTGCAGTCACTT